>JAZKJV010010206.1:0-600000 GCA_037367405.1 Ottelia alismoides | reverse complement strand
GCTTTTAAGGCTCCTGAAAAGATCGAATTTCATTTTTCGAATTAAAACGCTAAGAACATGTCAAGAACACGAAGAACGAACGAAGAACGCGAAGAACGCGAAGAACACAAAGAACGTCAAGAACACACTTTATCTTAAAATTTCGTAGAGTTTCCCCTTATATCGGGACATATTTCTCGGAAAAATTCGGCAGAATTTCCCCTTATATCGGGATATATTTCTCGGAAAATTTCGGCAGAGTTTTCCCTTATATCAGGACATATTTCAAAATAAAAACGAAAAAAGTTTTCTCTATAAAATCAATCGAGAGGAAAATAACAACGAAACTGAAAGAATATACTCAACAACAAGAGATGAAGAACCGGTAGACACCACACATCTTCGGTGAGTGAACGTGTGACGAATCACAGGGTCACTAACGTGCATAGCTGCCCGCACTTAAGTAGGGTATTACACATATTTCTCCATCAAAATAACTATAAAAACATAATGCAAAGAATAGAAACATAAACGATGGAGAATTGGTAGACACCACACGTCTTAAATGAGTGAACGTGTGACGGTCTAAACCATGATTTTCTAACAACGGTTAATGGTTTTCTGGGGCCTATAAACAGACCCCCTCTACCCATTCATTCTCTACAACTTCCACTACCACCACCACCCCAAGGGTTAGGGTCGAGAGGTTGGGAGGAGAAGTGGGAGGCGAGGGAGGAGCGCTAGCGAAGCGACGCCGGGAGAATGAGGAGGAGAAAGGTATGATCCTCTCTTAGTTGCTTCGTAAGCTAGGCTTTCAATTCATACTTTTGTTCTTCCAAGTTTTGTTTTTGATTCATCTTTCTTTCCGATTTGTTTTCCTATTGTGGTTTGAGGAGAAATCTGTGTAACACCCTACTTAGGTGCGGGCGGCTATACACGTTAGTGACCCTATGATTTGTCATGCGTTCACTCATCTAAGACGTGTGGTGTCTACTGATTCTCCATCGTTTATGTTTCTATTCTTCGCATTATGCTTTTATAGTTATTTTCATGGAGAAATATGTGTAATACCCTACTTAGGTGCGGGCGGCTATAAACGTCAGTGACCCTGTGATTTGTCACATGTTCACTCACCTAAGATGTGTGGTATCTATCGGTTCTTCATCTCTTGTTGTTGAGTATATTCTTTCAGTTTCGTTGTTATTTTCCTCTCGATTGATTTTATAGAGGAAACTCTTTTGGTTTTTATTTTTAAATATGTCCCGATATAAGGGGAAACTCTGCCGAAATTTTCCGAGAAATATGTCCTGATATAAGGGGAAACTCTGTCGAAATTTTCCGAGAAATATGTCCCGATATAAGGGGAAACTCTGCCGAAATTTTCCGAGAAATATATCCCGATATAAGGGGAAACTCTGCCAAAATTTTAAGAGAAAATATGTTCTTGACGTTCTTCGTTCGTTCTTCGCGTTCTTAACATGTTCTTAGCGTTTTGATTCGAAAAATGAAATTCGATCTTTTCAGGAGCCTTAAAATAGCCTTTCTAAAAATGAAACTTGATAAAGCCTTGCATACACGAGAGAGAGCTCGTTTAGGTAACGAAATCCTTCCTTTTGATGTTCGGTTTTCATAAGAAATTATTGAAATTCTTGATTTTGTGTTCCTTGTTATGAAGAACCCTAATTTTGGCTATTTTAGAAAAAGTCTGAAGAATTGCTTTGTGATTCCCACTAAAATAAGGTTTACGCTTCAAATTGATGCGTTGGCTCTGAAAGTTAGGGTTTGGGAGTTAAAATAGGCATAAATACGAGTATATATATAGTTATAAATAATATATATGTGAGTATATACTAAGTATTGTTGATTGTGCAAATCAAAGACTTAATGAAAGAATTACATCATGTGAATTGATGTGGTTTGAGTTGGATCCTGAAAAGGATCGTGTGTCACGTTAAGGATGACTGGGAGTAGTACTACAGGTCGGGAATGCAACTTGTAGGTTTGTCGGAAGGAACCAGTATTGGCGTTTCCCTACCTAGGTGGTACACGGTTGCCCTGTTATGATAAGTGCACACGAAATGAATGTTTTGCAACGCGTGGTACCGGGAGCCAATATATTCGGGTTGGAACGACGGAAGATGTGGTCGTGCCATGTGGAGGCACGGGTGGTTCAATAGCGGCTGGGTCACGATTACATGTATTTAAAGCGGCTAGGTTATATGATTACATGTTAGCCTGAGGTTTTAAGCAACCGAGTCCTCGAGGACGGTGTGCTCATTTGTTTTTCCAGGCTGAGAGTTGAGACCCTGTTTAATAAAAGAAAAGGAAATTGTTAGGGTAGTATTGGAGGATTGGTTGAGGCGACGTACGGCGGCATAATCTTACCAAGATCAACACAATCTCCAATCCCGAAGCATCCACAGCTTCGGAGTCCAAGAATAGTGGGTTCCCCTGGACTAATCCATGATGTGGAATAGAAAGGAATAGGACTTAAATTAATGAAAAGGAGTGAAATTTTTGTGATATCAAGTTTTGAAAAATTACACAATTTGTTTGCTTTTCTCTTCTTCGTTACTTAGCATTCGCTAATTTTTATCCTATGATTTATGGAAAACCCAACAGGTATCGGTGAGCCATCACAAGGATTTTAAAAATTCATCCGGCTTACATACTAGACATCTAGCCAACCACGGTAGCTTTACTCTTTAAGGTAGTTTGTAATTTTTGTATATTTTCCTTTCAAGCTGATGTGCATGTAATGGTTATAGTGGGACAGTGTATCATCTGAACTTTATTTTGTGAATGGAAAAGTGTTGAAATACTTTCTTCCGAGTATTTTTATTTGCAGTATATTTCTGAATGTTAGTTGTGATTGCTGAATAAATTATTACTGAGTAACCAGATCCGGATATGGGAGGATCCGACGGCCCGGGAAACGGGGTCGCGAAAAATACTCGGTATCCAAGTTCCTGAAGTTTCAGATGATTGTGCTGAACAGGCTCATGAGTTTCTGTTATTGCTCCATAGTTTAGCTGAAGCGGAAATGAAACTTCCTAAAAAATTTCAGGTCATGTCAATCATTGAGAAATTTTCCAAATCCTGGGAAGATTTCGGGATGTCCATAAAGCACAGGAAAAGGGAAAATTTCTCCGGATGATTTAGTGGTCTCAATAGCTATTGAAGAGAAGCATAGGAAACAAAAACCCGTGATGCCTATTGACGTGAAACCTAAGGTCAATGTGATAACCTCAAAGGAAAACAATGCTAAAGGAAAAAATAAGAAACTGAAAGCCTAGGTAAACATCCAGAAAAAACCAAAGAACAAACCTTGCTGACAGTGTGAACAGGTTGAACACTGGAAGAAGGATTGTCCTTCTCTAAAGATCCAACAGAAGTCTACGGATGTCGTTCCTCAGGCTCTTCTGTTGACTGAGGGAGGCGGGCCCGGTGAGGGGTATGTCTCAGTGAACCCTGAACTCTATTTAGTAAACGAGCCTAATGAGTGGCTTGTTGATACTGGTACAAATGTACACAACTGTACTGACATGACCTTCTGTGTGTCTTATCAGGCTTCAGCTAGTGGAACAGTAATGATGGGGAACAGATCTGCAGCCAAGGTGCTTGGGTCTGGACGAGTCGAGCTGAGATTCTCAACTGGACGAGTTTGGACTTTACGCAGGGTGATACATGTTCCTGATATTAAAAAGAATGTCTTGTCTGGTTCTTTATTAGTTAGAGAGGGTTTTCAATTAGACTTTAAATATAATAAAGTAGTTTTTCTGAGACATGGTGTTTTCTTTGGCAAAGGATATTTGGCTGATCATGATCTTTTATTTAGAATTAGATGAGACATTGATAGTTCTGTTAATAATATTTCTGATTTTGATTCCTCTACTTATGTTGTTTCAAATATTGAATCTACTAATTTATGGCATGCTAGGCTAGGACATGTGAATTTCAATTATATGAAAAGAATGATGAAACTTGACATGATTCAATGATTATACTACAGACAAACTCACTAAATGTGAAATATGTGCTCAAGATAAGTTGCTTAGAAAGCTTTTTTATTCTGTGAATAGAGAAACTGAAATTCTAGATTTAGGGCCCGTTCGGTTCGGGAATAAACAGGAATAAGGATGGGGAATAAGGAGAATAAGGGTCTATTCTTTGTTCGGTTGGAGGATAGGAATAAGGAGAATAAGGTGAAATAAAAGTAGGTAAGGTGGGATAAAAATAGGAATAAGAGTAAAATAAGATGGAATAAGGAAGAATAATCGTACCACGGGAAACCGTGTCGGAAGGAGAATAGGCCCCTTATTCCAGGGCCTATTCTCCAAACGAACAAGCCCTTAGTGCATTCTGATATTTGTGAGTTTGGTGGCGTGATGACTAGAGATAACAAAAGATATTTTATCACCTTCATAGATGATAGCACTAGATACTGTTATGTTTATCTGCTTAAAATTAAGAATGAAGCCTTAGAAAAGTTTCTTATCTTTAAGAATGAAGTAGAAACACAAGTCGGTAAAATAATTAAATATCTAAGGTCAGATAAGGGTAGTGAATACACATCTAAGATATTTGATGAACAATGCAAATTATTTAGCATAGTTTATGAGATCACTGCAAAATATTCACCGCAGTCCAATGGAATAGCAGAATAGAAGAATAGGACCCTAACTGATATGGTCGGCGCTCTTTTACAAAGTTTTGAGCTACCATCTTACTTGTGAGGGGAATCTTTGAATACGGTCTGCCATATTCTGAATAGGGTTCTCCTAAGGTATAAAGATAAGAGTCCATTTGAAATTTGGAGAAATAGGAAGCCAAGCCTAAAATATCTTAAAGTGTGGGGATGCTTGGCTAAGGTCTTAGTCCCATAACACAAGAGAAAGAAGATTGGAGCTAAAACAGTTGATGCAGTCTTCTAGGAGTATCTAGAAAATAGTTATGCCTATTGATTCTTAGTAATTCGGTATGAGATCACAGGCAAAGATACTAATACTATTGTTGAATTTTGTGATGCTACCTTTTTTAGAACAGTTTTCCAATGAAAAAGGAATTCCTGAAAATATGACTAGTATCATAGCATCCACATCTGGTTCTATTCCACAACAAATAGAAAAAATATCAAATGTGAGGGCTACCTCTTCTGAATCCAATGAACTTTTGGAGGATATTGAACCTAGACGAAGTAAGAGGCCTAGGATTCCCAAGAATTTATGTAGCGACTTTGTCTCCTACCAAATCGAGGGTGATCCTCCCACACAAGGATGCCATGGCTTCTACTGAAGTAAGGCATTGGAAGGATGCCATTAAATCTGAAATGGATTCGATAATTTCAAATGGTACGTGGGAATTGATCGATCTGCCTCCAGGGTGTTCTACCATAGGTAGCAAATGGGTATTCAGAAGGAAACTTAGACCGGACGGAAACATAGAAAATAATAAGGCAAGACTTGTAGCCAAAGTTTCAAGCAGAAAGAGGGTATTGATTATTTTGATACCTATTCTCCTATTACTAGGATGACTACGATTCGGATGCTCATTGCGTTGGCCTCCATACATGATCTCACAATTCATCAAATGGATGTGAAGACTGCGTTTTTATATGGTGATCTTGAGGAGGAAATCTATATGGACCAACCTGAGGGGTTCATAGCATCTGGTAATGAAAGAAAGGTCTGCAAGCTTGTAAAATCTCTTTATGGACTAAAACAAGCTTCGAAACAGTGGCATGACAAGTTTGTTAAGACTATCCAGTCTTATGGCTTTATTGTTCATGAATCCGATAAATATATGTACTCTATGATTAAAGGCGATATGTTTGTTGTCTTGTACCTATATGTAAATGATATTTTGATATTTGAATCAAACATAAGGATAGTGGAAGAAATCAAGAGGTTCTTGAGCAGTAAGTTTGAGATGAAGGATTTAGGAGTTGCAAATATGATTTGGGGCTCAAACTGATCAGATCTACTAATGTGATAGATGTGTCTCAATCACATTATACTGAGAAAGTTCATGAAAATTTTGGCTATCAGAGCTGTAAATCTATATGCACTCCTTATGATTCATGTAAACCCCTCTGCAAGAACAAGAGTGGAGTACCTGTAGCACAACTACGATATTCCCAGATTATAGGAAGCTTGATGTATCTTGCGAACTGTACTCGACCTGATATTTCATTCACGGTCGCAAAGTTGAGTAGATATATGAGCTATCATGACCATACTCATTGGGAGGCCTTGGATCGAGTGTTGAAGTACCTTAAGGGTAATGCACTTCTTGAACTGCATTATGGTAAATATCCTCCTGTTTTAGAAGGATATAGTGATGCAAGTTGGATTGGTCAAATGGAGGACTCCGGAAGTAATGATATAACTGAATATGTATTTACCCTTGGAAGCGGTGCAGTCTCCTAGAGGTCTGTGAAACAGACCATCTTGGCTCCGTCTACTTTTGAGATAGAGCTGTGTGCTTTGGACACAACATGTATAGAGGCTGAATGGCTTAGGGAGCTTCTCTCTGAGATGCCCATGGTGGGTAAGCCGATACCGGTGATTTATTTACATTGTGATAGCATGACTGATGACACGAAAATCGTACTTTCGAGATGGATAAATAATATCAAAAAGTGTCGTCGTTCTCAACCACTCGAATCAGTCAACGAGAAAAATAAATAAACCACTCAGAAAATCAAGAAATTAAATGTAAGCAGTTTTTGTTACTCTTTTTACCTAGTATAGCGACCAGGGTCGAACATAAGGAGCACGTTTTAAAAACTAAGTAGTCAAATTTCAGAAATGAATTTTTAGTGGTTTTTGAATTTTGATTTTTTTTAATTTTTAAAAGAGGAACAAAGGAATAAAAACACAAACACACCACACTATTTTTGTATTTTTCAAATAGGTCAAAAATACTTAGAAAATTTAAAAGAAAATATTTTTGTGTTTTATATATTTTAAAATATTTTTGATAATTTTTTTTGGAAATTTCTGATATTTTGTGATTTTATAAAAATCGAACAATGAAAAACAAAGCAAATTATTCACAATTAGGAGTATTCTGTAATTTAAAAATCCTTTAAATACTCAAAAATCCTAAAAATTATTTATAAGAGAAACTACATAGCAATATCTACAATCAGAAACTGAAATCAGAATTTTTGGATTTTTCTAGAAGTTTCTACAATTTTTTTAAGAATTTTCATTTTTCGTGATTTTTTTGATTTTTATAAAGGATTATTGCACAAAAATTGGATAGAAATTAATTGACACCAAAAAACATCTACACTAATTTTTTTGAAATTTTTAAGTAACTTTTCGAATTTCTATGATTTTTAAAAGTTTGGACAAGCAAAAAGTCACTATTTTTGAATTTTTAAATATAACAAATGACAATAAAATGCTGTGAAAATATTATCCAATGTTAAGGCACATAGCAGGAGCATACACAAGTTTTCGCAAAATTTTTCAACTCATAAAACATTTATTTGATCACAAAAGGCAAGCAAGTTTATTGTTCTGAAACAGGGGCTAAAATGCAATTAATAAAAGTTTTTGCAAGAAATAATAACAGAAATAAAATGCAAGAGAAAGTTTACAATTTACCCAGAAAGCATGCGCTCAGCATGTGCTCTATTTTGTAGTGCAGGGACTCTTTTGCAAATTTCAAAACCTCCAAGGACCTTAGTGTAATTTTCCCAAAAAAATATCTTTTTTTAACCATCCCAACCCCTAGGGCTTCGTTTCTTCGTTACTCTTCCAAAATGGGGAGGGGCTTGGCCAGCCACCGTCTTCTTTCTTCTAAAGGAAGAGGGCGTCGCGGGCCACGGTGCAGAGCTGGAGGCGCGCGCTCAACAGCGTGCGGTGCCTCGCGCGGAGGCAGGAGGCGCGGGCGAGGGATGGTGTTCAGGGGAAGCGGGCTTCGGGCGGCACGCATGCAGTTGCGTGTGGGGACGGCAGATCGGGCTGAGGAATGGCGCGATCGACTAGGCACAGAGGAGTCGGCAGCGGGAGGGGCGTGGGGGCCACTGCGAGGGCGCGCTCGCGCGCGGGAGGCACGGGAGGAGGGCATTCTAAGCGCGTGGCGGCGCATGGGGCCGCGTTCTTGGAGCGAAGTGGGGGTGCTGCGCAGGCGGCCGTGGAGGTGCGCCGGTGGGGGCTTCGTGTGGAGGATCGGAGGTCGGTGGCCTGGAGAAGCGCCGCTCACGGGGGCGCGGCCTGGCGGTGCATGGGGATCTGCAGGAGGTGGCGCGGCGCTGCCGTTGTGATAGGCGCAGAATGGCGGAGGGGGCATTTCTAGGCGATGTCGACGCCGCCGCGATGGATGGCGAATGCGGGGGCTCCGGCGGTGCTGCCGCTTGGAGCATTGCGCTTTGGATTTTTTTATTTTCTATAAAGTCTAATAATAAAAAATGTTTTTTTTATTTTTTAAATAGGGAATGCAAATAAAAAAAGGATTTTTTAATTTTTTTATTATGTTTTAAATGAACCTGCAAAACAACAGTTAGAGATAAAAGCAAATTTTTTTAATTTCTCTATTTTACCTGCAAAACAAAGATTAGAGAAAAAATATTTTTTTATTGTATCATGCAAAATAGATGTTAGAAAACAAGATACAATTTTTTTATTTATAAACAAAGTGAAGTTGGTGAATGTGTTTGATCTTGACGAAGTGGTAGGGAGATCCGAAAATCCGCCCACCATGCGTGGTCAGATGTGAGGGGTTGTGCGAGATAGAACAAGAAATGTAGGGATCGAGAAGATGAGATGGAAAATCGTGTCGGGTGGAAAATATGTGGTGGAAATTTTGGGCCTTTTAATCTAAGAACTAATCACTACATCTAGGCAAAAATTTAAAATATGATTTATCTAGGAAAAGATATGAAATAAAGTGGATCTCACCTCGGGGTTCGAAAATATCATAATGGCCTTGACGAGGGCCGACACGCTGTCACCGGACGGCTCGGAGGCTAGGCACCCTTCTTCAATAATACGATGCTCGGAGATCGGGCTCCTCTCCGCTAAAGATCGATCAAAGAAGAAATGAGGGAGGAGGAGCCCATTAAAAAGAAGATAAGAGTCAAAAAAATGGAAGCTATGTACAAATAAGGAAAATGTTTATTGGTTAATTAAATAAAATAATTAAATAAATAAAATAATTAATTAATTAATTTCGAAATTCGAAATTAAATTAAAAAACTAAATAAAGTAATATATGGAAATCAATTAACCACCATAATAGTGGCCATATATGGTGTGGAATAAAATCATATATACAAGGCAAGTTATTAAGCCAAATAAATTCAAATAAATCCAATAAATTAAATAATTAAATATGAATTTCGTAATTAAATTAAATAAATTAATTAATGTGAGATAATTAATTTTTTGATGATTTTTATTTAAGGAAGTTAATTGTATACATATATTATACACATAATACAATATACATAGGTAAAAATAAGGAAATATTTTTATAAAGATTTTTTTATTTTTTTATTTTATTTTTATTGAAAACAATATTTACAAATATGCACATTATATACAAAAATAAATATGAGTAAAATATATACAACAAGTATTGGTTAAACTGCACAAAATACCCCAGAAAATCGACTTTCCAACCGTAACTCCAAAAATTATGAAAATACAGCTATTTGAAAGATAATTTAATTTAGAGTATAATGGAAGTGAGTTTGTTTTGATTTGAGCTCGTATGGAGCCAGAATTGGTGTTTCAATTATTAGTTTGCAGCTTTTTCTGGATGTGATTATTTGCACCATGTACATTATTTTATTTTACGCTCATTTTTATTATTTACAACATATTTTTATTTACAACTTTTGTTTACAAAAATAAATAATTTGAAGTCAAATTATGTACAAATAAAATAATGCAAGTTTTGTACAAATATATAGGAAAAATATTTACAAAATATTTTTGGTTTTTCTGACAGAAGACCCTATCTCCCCCTACTTTATTCCTGGTCGATCACGTCAAGTCTTGACCTGATCTTGAGGTTCGGGTTAGTCTGTATTTATTGCATAAACACCTCCTTTTCTTTTTCTTTTCTTCTTTATTCTTTTATTTATGTACAAAAAGTGTTAAAAATGCTATTTTAACAAATGCATGCAAAATGGTAATTTGATGGAATTAGTTGTATTTACAGGTGTTTGACTAAGGAAATGAGGCTAAAATAAAAGAATAAAGATGATGAATCGTGGATTCATCATTCCCCTATACTTTACCTTTGCTAGCCCCTTAGCAAACGCTTATTTGGAAAATAAGTGAAAACAAAAATAAAGAAAAGAAAAAGGAAAGAAGTTAGAACAATGTTGTCTTTTAAACTTATCTTCATAAAAATGTAGTATGGAGCTCTATCAGACCTTTGGATTATTAGTGTGTCGGAACCTTAATGGGAAATAAAATTAAAACCTAACAACCTTTTAGTTCCATAACACTCCTATTCAGGTCTCCTAGTCAGATCAGAACAAGTCTACATACACAAATTCTTATGACTATGAATTCTTACTTGTACGTGTAAGTGAAATATAGCTCCTCATCTCAAAAGTAGCAAAGAAACAGCCTCTCTTAACAAGGTAACTCTAATCCCCCGGTCTGGCAACTCTTTCCTCGAGGAGCGGGGATATTCCCTTCTAAGTTCAAGTACAACCAGCTCAAGAAGAGGGGATGGAGAAGAGAATGGACGGTAACCAGTGTAGTTACCTATCCTTGGATGCATGACCAGTGTAGCCATGTCACCCGCTGCAAGCTCACAAATATTTGACTTTGAAGCTCTTATTCTTTTTTTCTTGTATATACACTCCGACAGGCATTTTATTTTTCTATCAGACCTGTCCACTTTTGGAGATTTTCATTTTTTTTCTTTTTTTTTTCTTTTTTTTGACAATATATACAAGGTGCAGCATGTACATAAGGAGTTTTTCTTCTTGAGCCAGTAGACTATCCCTCTTTTGAAGCATTATTGCAACCCCACAACATCATGTCTTTAGACCTCAACATCGCCAGACTAGGTTGAGATGCGCATCCCTCCCTAGAGGAGGACGAGAGGTTCCGCCTAGATGTACTACCCTCGTATGCTACCCCAAGCCAAAAGATTCTGCCTCCTCACTATCTCCTCCATGAAGAGCTACGTGTAGAGTGCATTGTCCGAGGTAAGCCACGGTCTGAAAGAATCATGCGTATGTTATTAAATATTCTACTTAGACTCATTAAGATGATATGTGAACATAGTCTTATGGACTCAAAGAATTAAGTCACTAGGACCTGAAAAGTCTTAACTCCAAATCTTATAAGGTTCCTATGAAATAAAGTGGATTAAGGTCCAACTAAGCTCCATTCTTCAAATTTATTCCAGACTTAGTTTGAATGTCAAAATCATTCAGAAAAATGCTCATGCAAATGCAAGAAAATATGTACATGCAAAGAAATGAAACACAAATCTTTTTTGTGAAACAATTTTCAAAATTTGAACTTCTTTATGGATTTTTGAAAAAAAGATGCATATGCAAAAGTTATTTTTGCAAATAGTTAGTAATATATACACGTATATACACAATTTTTTTGGGATGAGATACTTATTTACACAAGTGTGAGTTGATTATTTTACAAGAATAAGATGAAAGGATTTACAACTTGAGTAATTTATACAGGTATGTATATATATACAGTTAGATTTTTTAATTTTTATTTTATTCATTTTTTTATTTTTGTGATGCATATATTCCTCAAATTTATTTAAAAATAATTTTACAAAGAATTTTGAAAACTATAGTCCAAAATAATTTTTCACACAATTTTACAAACATTTACACACATTTAAAAACTATTTTAACAAACATTTTTCAAATAGTATACATAGATTTTCAAAATAAATTTCAACCATTTTTCCAAACATTTGCAAATAGTTTTTATAAAATAATTTTATTTCACACAAAAAGAAAATTTTTTACAAACCACAATATTTTTACAAAGGTTGAAAATATTTTTCAAACACTTTTCAAATAGTTCTCAAAAGATTTTTCAAACAGATTTTCAAACTACTTTCAAAATATTTTTCAAAATATTTTAACCTGATTTATTAATCAGTATATACAAAAAGAATTTTGAGGAAATGTCTGCATCTTTTTTATTATTTTTTTAAGTTTTTACACAGTATTTATACAGTATTTTAGCCATATTAAAAATATAAAAGTACGAGTTATGGCTAAAGTATATATACAATATATACGACACCCCCGTATACTTAGCTCGAACTATGTCCTCATAGTGATCAAAGAGCTGAAAAGAAAGACATAACTCGTGCTAAGTATAGAAAAATGAAAAGAATGATATGCTACAATGACGAACAAAAGAATATAAACAATAGGAGTCGGTGATCCCCCTATACTTAGGATCAAGTAATCCTAAGTATAGAAGACTGTACACAAAGGGAAAATCGAGGAGTAGAATGGACAGAGTCTACCTCCCCTATACTTAGGGTAAAATATCCCTAAATATAGGCAACAAAACAGAGGTAAAAAGAATCAAAAGAATAATCACAATTCTGACACCCCCCTATACTTAGGGTAAAGTACACCCTAAATATGGAATAATCATGATATGGAGCTAGGGTGTAAGACATAAAGAATGCATGATATGGACAGAATGATCTATACAGATGTGATCAATTTTGAGGTGCCTCTAAATAAGCGCTAGAGTTTACGCCCCTAGCTGGGCACAAATGTTAGGATAACGTCGTATCAAGGTTCATGATGGCTTCTGTCAGGCGAATACCGTACTATCATTGCAGTCTCGGTGGGAGAACAACAACGAGATCAACTGAGTAAATGATAACACCCAGATAAACAGTCAGGCGGGTGTTTGCTTTCGGGTAAAGATATGTGCAGATGAAGTCGAGCTTTGGTAGCACAAAAGAAATCGTCGGCTCAAGATCTGTATGGAGTGAAAGGGCAGAGCTGAAGAAGTCGAACATGGAGAAGGAAGGATCTATCAGGGAATCTTCCACGTCAATCACCGTCTCGAATAGATAAGGAAGATCAAGATCAGGAGACTCACTAGAAAGGTTGATATTCGATGCATATAATGTAGACAAATCAGTGAAATCATCGAATACCTCAAAGATCGGCTCATCCTCGCGAGGGTCGTTGATGAGCCGCCCGAACAACTAAGGTAAGTATGAATCAATGCGGTCGTTGCGACCTTAGTCGCACGGGACTCAGAGCTCAATCAAGAAAAATTCAGACCACCAAACAAAGACAAAAATCGATGAAAACTCAAGAAAGCGGTCTAGCTATTGGATTAACCTGGTATAGCGACCAGGGTCGAACTCAAGGAGCACATAATGGCCTTGCAGCCTACGAAGTAGTCAAAAATCAAATAAAATATACACAAGCAATTTTTGATGATTTTTAATATTTTTATATTTTTTTGGAATTTTTATTTATAAAGAAAATAATAAAACAAATAAAACAAGCAAACTCAAGCAATTATTTAATCACTCTAAAAAGTTCCAAAAATTCAAATAAACATATTTTTATGATTTTTATATATTTTTATATTTTTGGTTAATTTTTGGTATTTTCTGATTTTTAGAAAATTTTATAAAAATGAAAGAAGGCTGAAAAACAAAGCCACTGTCCATCCAGGCTTCAAGGGTCAAATTAAAATACAAAATGACCCTAACAAAGCCTGAAGGTATTTTTCATGTAAACTAGAAACAAAGAGGAAAAGTCGGAGACTGAGATTATTATTTTTGAAATTTTCTATTAATTATAATAATTTTTATGAGATTTTCAAAGTTTTTCAATTTTTATATTTTTATAGTCCAAAAATGACCAAAATTGGTCATAAAATCAAACACCACAAAACACACAAAATATGAATTTTTTAGAATTTTCGAAGATGTTTTAATATTTTTTTGTGATTTTTATATATGAACAGGTTGAAAAAGAGGTGTTTTTTATTTTTTAAAAATAATAAAAGGGCTCCAAAAATTTCTAAAAAAACAGTGAAAATTCCACACAGTGGCAGGAGCCATGTGTCAAATTTTCACTTGATTTGGAGTAGATTTGATATTTTATTTATAACAAACAATAACCTATAGTAATAGGGACCTATTTGTCACAAAAATATGTTCCGGGGGCCTAATAGTAACAAAAATAGAAATCCAGGGGGTCTAGGTGCAAAAATCCCAAATTTGCGCACGTAAGGCACGTGTTTGGGGCACTCAGGGACCTATCTGCAAAGAAACTTAAGTCCCTAGACCTATTAGTAAAACGTACTAAAAGTCCAGGGGCAAAAGTATAAAAAGCCCACTATATTCGACACATGTGGAAATACAAACACTCATAGGGGTATCAATACAAATAGCCAAAAATATTTTTCATTTCATAACAACCAAAAATTACAGGCCCATACATGCAATTTCTCCAAGAAATCACGTGTCGAAGCACGTATCCATAATAGGCAGGGGTAGAAATGCAAATATCAGAAACGACAAGGTCCTAAGTGCAAATGTTCCAAACTAAAATAAACGCTATAAAATATTTACAGGACTAAATGCTAAAAACTAAAAGACAGAGGGCCTAAGGGAAATTACCCCTTATTATAATCCATGGGCTGAGATGGCGCCGTGTGTCTGATCTGACGGCTGCGGATGACAGCGCCTCAACGAAGTGGCTCTGATCCAACGGTGGAGGGTGCACCACGTGGGGGATCAACGGTCGAGAATAGCTGGCGCTAACCCTCGCTGGATGGAGGGTGGAGAAGGGGCTACGTGTCTGATCTGACGGTGGTTGTTGGCCTCTTCTTCACCCTAATCGAACGATCCACAAGTGATATGGGCCTCCGGGGTCGAACGGACGGTAGAGGAGGGTCCTAGAGGAACTCCTCGTCGGTGAACTTCGCCGGAGGACTGGAAGCGCGCTGGACCTCTGCGGGGGCTGCTGATGGTCGGAGAAGAATCGTCGGAGCCTCCCGCGTCTGAAGAGCCCTTCCGATGGCGCCAAGGAGCCCCGAAGAGCCCAGGCGACAACGGCAGAGCTGAAGCTCCTGTGCTGAATATGAAGGACCTCAGATGGTCCTCCTGAGACCTGCAAAATGGCACAGAGAGACTACTGGGTCGAGGGCAAAATGCCTCGACCGGTTAGAAGCGCGGTGGGTGGTCGGTGCGTCGATACGAAAGAGCTCCGGCGAAGCGACGGCGAGGGAGCTCGACTCCCAGTTCCGTGACGAACTAGGTTGGATGAAGGGGCGAAGAATGTGCGGGGGAGAAGGGCGAAGATGATGGTCGGTTCCGATGATCGAGATGTGAATGGATGTGGTCGGAATCGAAGGTCGACGGCGAAGGGGCGATTTGGGGGTAAACGGAAATTACAGAAATAAAGAAGGAACTAAGGTTACCTGATGGTCGAGGTCGACTATGGACGAGCTGCTGTAGCTCTAGGTCTTTGCCTCGAGGGCCGTCGATGCCCGAGGCTCGAGCACCATGCAGGGGGCGGCGCACGGCGGCGCGAGGCTACTGGATCGATGGTCGGGACTCCTCCTCCTCACTGCGACACCGCCAATCGCTTGCTGTCACTCAGGCGAAGGTGGTTGAGGTCATGGGATGGAAAGAGCGGAGCCAAAGATGAGTGAAAGTACGGGCAGAGCTCGGATTAAATACGGCTAGGGGTCCGGCTAAGAGAGGGTCGGGCGAGCTTATCGGAGCTCAGACCCCTTAAATCCACCCCGGGTGTGGATCAGTGATGAACGATGATGGATTAGGACCCGAGGTTTCGATGATTGGCGATCGGATCGACGCGCAATAAATGGGAGAAGAAGCGGGTCGGGCGCAGATCCTGAAGTCAGTGGTCCAGGGGGGAGTTGACCGGGGGGTCAACATCCCCCGTGGACCAATCAGGAGCGGCCACGTCATAAAAGATTTGGAAATTCATTTTAAAATAGAAAATGGTTGTTTTTGAAAAAGTTAAAATATGAAAAATGTTTCTTTTATTTTAAATTATTTTTTTGTGATTTTTATATTTTTTTTGAAATAAAAAATAGGTATTTACAATATAGTACTATATACATGTGTATATACAATATTGTATTTTTAATTTTGATTTTTAATTATTTATTTTGTACATTTTTATTCTAATTTTATATTTTATTTATTTACAAGATAAAATTTGGAATATGTTGGTATTTTTATTTTATTTTTGTTATTTATTTTCAAGGGTTAAATAAATAGGTTTATTTATATACATTTATGGTATATATACAATGTAGGAAAGCATTTTTTTATCTTTTTAATTTTCTTTTGTTTTTCTCATTTTTATTTTAATTTTATATTTACAAATATATACAAATAAATGCAACTCATTTTTATTTTTATTTTTAGAGGAAAATATTTTTATTTATATGTAAGTATATTTACACACATGAGCTTCCTTATCTCACTCTACTTTGACTTTTATGCGGTCAGGCCCATGCTGAGCCCTCCCTTGGGATTAGGTCGCTCAATATTTATTATAAATATCTTCCTCTTATTCTTTTATCTCTTTATTCTTTTATTTATGCACAAAAACATGCTAATTATTTGTTTTTACCCAATGCATGCTCTTTGGTAATTATTGATATTTACATGAATCTACATGTGTTTGGCAAAGGTTTTGTAGCTAAAATAAAAGAATAAAGAGTGATGAATGGGTATTCATCACCCCCCTATACTTAGCTTTGCTAGTCCCTTAGCAAACACTTATTTGAAAAAGAAGTGAAAAAGAAAAAGAAAAAGAGGAGAATATACATGGATCAAGATTGATTATTAAACTTGCCTTCATTAAATTAAAATATGGAGCTCGATCAGATCTTTGGATTATTAATGTGTCGGAACCTTATTTGGACTTAGGTTTAAAACTCAACAGCCTCTAAGATCCACTAATCTATAATCAAGACTCCTCAACAATCCAGATCAGAACAAGTCTACATGCACAAACCTTGAAGACTATGAATCTTTCCTTGTACTGTGTAAGTGAGGTAAGCTCTCCACCTCAGAAGTAGCAACTTGACAACCCTCCCCAACAAGGTAACTCTATGACCCTAGTCTGGCCACTCTTTCCTCGAGGAGCGGGGTATTCCCTTCTAAGTTCAAGTTCAACCGGCTCAAGAAGAGGGGGAAGAAGAGAATGGAC
This sequence comes from Ottelia alismoides, assembly GCA_037367405.1. Taxonomy (NCBI): domain Eukaryota; kingdom Viridiplantae; phylum Streptophyta; class Magnoliopsida; order Alismatales; family Hydrocharitaceae; genus Ottelia; species Ottelia alismoides. The sequence goes on along the minus strand of JAZKJV010010206.1, from coordinate 582,818 downwards.
CATGGCCAGTGTAGCCATGTATCCTTGGGAGCTCAACCAGTGTAGCTAAGTCTCCCTGCTGCAAGCTACATAAGGTGGGACATGAATCTCAAGCTTTGCTTATTGCACTATATACATACTCCGGTGGGATTATCATTTTCTATCAGACCCACCACTTTTTTGGAGTTATTTTCTTTTTGCATTTTTTTTCAAGTGCATCTATACAACATATACATGTGCAGCATATATATAAGGAGTTTTTCCTCTTGAGCCAGTAGACTATCCCTCTTTTGAAGCATTATTGCAACCCATAACTCATGTCGTTAGACCTCATGGCAACCAGACCAAGTTGAGACGCACTTCCTTCACTAAAAGAAGAAGAGAGGTTCCGCCTAGAAGTACTACCCTTATATGCTACCCCAAGTCAAGGAAGACTGCCTCCTCACCACCTCATCCGTAGAGAGCTCGGTGCTAAGTGCGGTGTCCAAGTAAAGCCATTGTCTATATGAGTCATGTGTGTTGTTAAGTGCTCTACTTAGGCTCATTGAGATGACATGTGATTATAGCCTAGTGGACTCAAAGAATTAAGTCACCATGGACCTGAAAAGCCTTAACCCTAAGCCTATAAGGTTCCTCTTATGATTAGGTGGATTAAGATCTTAATCAAGCTCCATTTCCCAAATTAATTCCAGGCTAGTTTAAATGTCAACTATAGTCCAGGAAAAACTATATACAAGTATATACAAAGATGATATTTACACAATATTTACAAACATGCAAAATTTTTGAAAAATGTTTTGAAATCATGGATGTATGCATGAATGCAAGTTTTGCAAAATATTTACACAAATTTACACAAGGTTTTTTCAAACTTTTGATTTTCAAAACATTTTAGAAAAATTTTGTACTATATACATAATTTTGATATACACATATTTACACAAAATTTACATAAAAAGTTTTTGAAAACATTTTTACAAAAATAATTTGTACACTAGCTATGTATGTGCAAATAAAAGAGTGATTATTTTCAGGGAAAAAATTTAATTTTTATGGATTTTTGATTTTTAACCATTTTTATTTATTTACACACTAACACAAAGTACGAGTTATGGCTAAAGTATATATGAAATATATACACACCCCCCTATACTTAGCTTGAACGATGTCCTCAGAGTCAAGAGCGATGCAGAAGACATAACTCGTGCTTAGTATAGGGAAGTGAAAAGGAAGGATATATACAAAGACGAATGAAAGAATAGAAAATCAAGAGGATCTCGGTTTTTCCCCCTATACTTAGGATCAAATAATCCTAAGTATAGCAGGCTGTACACAAAGGAAAAATCGAGTGGAGAATGTACAGGGTCTACCCCCCCTATACTTAGGGTAAAATATCCCTAAGTATAGGCAGCAAAAACAGGGATAGAAATGAATCAAAAGAATACCCAAGAGTCCTACATCCCCCCTATACTTAGGGTAAAGTACACCCTGAGTATAGCATAATCAATAGATGAAGAAAGGGATGTGGGATTAAAGAATGGAATGATATGGACATCTGGATCTATACAAGTCGGGAGAACAACGATAATCAGGTGTGAGATGCAATAGATGTGAGTCAAGAGATCACATCTCACGCAAAATGAATAGGGGCAACATCAACGACCCGCGGCTCATGATCTAGAAATGGCTTGAGCCGCTGGCCGTTCACTCGAAAGGTACTCTCAGAAGACAACTCAGATATATCAATGCTCCCATTGTCGTGTACCAATCTCACAAGATAAGGTCCCTTCCATTTGCTCTGTAGCTTCCCTGGAAATAGACGAAGCCTAGCATCAAACAACCATACTCTCTGTTCAGGCTCAAAATGCTTGTGGCTGATATGGGAATCATGCCACTCCTTCACTCTCTCCTTATACTGTAGGCTGTTTGAGAAGGCGGTATCACGAAGCTCCTCCAGGGCTGCTAACTCTGCCCTCCTCTGGTGTCCTACACTATCTGGATCTAAAAGTATCTCTGTGACTGCCCAAAGTGACATGTGCCTCAACTCAACAGGTAAATGGCACGGCTTGTCATAGACGAGGTGAAAGGGAGATGTGCCCAAAGGAGTCTTGAAAGACGTCCTATATGCCCACAAGACCGAGTCCAAAAGTTGTGACCAATCCTTTCGGTCAGGGCGGACGACTTTCTGCAATATAGTCTTGATCTCCATGTTCGACACTTCGGCTAGACCATTCATCTGTGGATGGTATGGAGTGGCAACTCGATGGTCTATGCCGAACTCACTAGCAAGGGCCTTCACCTGGTCGTTGATGAAATGAGACCCCCCGTCAGATATCAACACTCGAGGTACCCCGAACAGTGTAATGATGTGCTTCCTCAAAAATATGCAAACTGTCCTGACATCTGCGGTTCGGGTGGGGGTGGCCTCAACCCAACGACTAACATAATCAACGGCCAACAGAATGTACTCGAATCCCTGACTCTTAGGGAATGGACCCATGAAATCGATGCCCCATGCGTCAAAAACCTCACAGAAGTGAATGGGATGCATCGGCATCATAATACGCTGTCCACAAGTGCCCATCCTCTGACAGTCAGTACACCTCTTCACGAACTCATCAGAGTCCTTGAAGAGGGTAGGCCACCATAGGCCGGATTGGAGCACTTTCTGTGCCATTCTCCTCCCAGAGTGATGTCCTCCTGCCTCAAGCTTGTGGCAGTAAGTGGGACGCTATGGTGCTCCTCCTGAGGAATGCACCTACGCCAGACGCTATCCCCTCCTTCATGGTAAAGGATGGGATCCTCCCAGTGGTAAGACTTGGCCTTCGCGAGGAAGGTCTCAAGCCTCTGCCTAGGCCAATCTTGTGGAATTTTCTTAGCAACAAGAAAGTTCACAATATCGGCATACCACGGGAGAGAGGCGATAGCAAGGATCGCCTCATCTGGGAAGGTCTCACAAATAGGGTCAATCTGCTCAGAATCCTCAAGATGCTCTAATCGGGAGAGATGATCCGCCACCACATTCTTGACTCCAGGCTTATCCTTAATCTCTATGTCAAACTCCTAGAGTAGAAGGATCCATCTAGTCAATCTGGCCTTGGCATCCTTCTTTGCCATGAGGTACCTGATGGCGATATGATCAGTATACAAGGTCACTCTAGATCCAATAATGTATAATCTGAACTTATCTAGGGCGAAGACTACGGCTAGCATCTCCTTCTCTGTGACTGTGTAGTTCCGCTGCGCGGAATCCAATGTGCGGCTAGCGTAGTGGATAACAAATGGAACTACATCCCTCCTCTATCTCAGCACGGCCCCCACGGCAAAATCGGAGGCATCCGTCATGATCTCGAATGGGAGAGACCAATCAGGCGGCTGGAGAACAGGAGCCTCGACAACACATCGCTTGAAAGTCTCGAAGGACGAAAGACACTTGTCATCGACAAGGAACTCGGTGTCTTTCGTCAGCAGGTCAGTCAATGGTCGGGCAATCCTACTGAAATCATGAATGAATCGCCGATAGAAACCGATGTGCCCCAGGAAAGACCTTAACTGCCGCAAATTGGACGGCGGTGCGAGTTTTCTAATGACATCAACCTTGGCCGGATCAACCTCCATGCCCCTGTTGGAGATGATATGGCCAAGCACCGTCCCTTGAGTCACCATGAAGTGACTCTTCTCCCAAGATATCATAAGGTGAACCTCTATACATCGTTGAAGGACTCGGTCTAGGCAGTCAAGACAGGAGTCGAATCCGTCGCCGTAGACCGAGAAATCATCCATGAAGACCTCCAAGCACTCCCCTACCATGTCCGAAAAGATCGACAGCATGCATATCTGAAAAGTCGTAGGGGCATTGCATAGCCCAAATGGCATGCGTCAGAAGGCGTATGTGCCGAAGGGACAGGTAAAGGTAGTCTTGTCCTGGTTCTCGGGAGCGATGGCCACCTGGTTGTAGCCGAGTACCCATCCAGAAAACAATAGTGGCTCTTCCCTGCCAGTCTCTCAATGATCTGATCTATAAAGGGCAGGGGAAATGATCCTTCTTGGTGGCCTGGTTGAGTCTCCTGTAATCAACGCAGACCCGCCAAGAAATGGGTACCTGTGTAGCAATTTCCTCTCCAGACTCAGTTGACTACTGTAGTGATGCCCGTCTTCTTGGGCACCACATGCAAAGGGCCGACCCACTTGAAGTTGGAGATGGGGTAGATAAAATCGGCGCTCCACCATTTCGATATCTCCTTCATGACAACCTCTCTCAGATTCGGGTTCAGCCGCCGCTGGAACTCACGCGACGGCTTCGCCTCATCCTCGAGATAGATATGGTGGGAGCACAGGGCCGGACTTATCCCCTGGAGATCTTCTACGCTCCATCCTATTGCCTTGCGGTTCTTTTCAAGAACCCCCATCAGACGGGATTCCTTCTCTCTAGTCAAATCGGCGGAGATAATGACTGGGTACATCTCATGCTCACCCGCAAGGAACCTATACTTCAGCGATGCAGGAAGCGGCTTCAGCTCTGGACAACTGGGTTCTGGTGGATCTGGCCTCTGAAAACTCTGTGTGAAGGCTGCCAAATCCGCATGGGAGAACTGAAACTCTCTATCACTCTCTGAATCTAGAGAAGGCTGCCCTGATGGACTGTCTCTGCTCTGCTCGGCATCTACTTCCTCCCTAGCTGCAGGCTCTGTGGAAGTCAGATCTGGTATGTAATCATCAAAATCTGTCCAGTCAAAATCTGACTCCGAGAGATCTGTATCATCCAAGGTGGCCTCAGTACCACCATCATCAAAAAACAAATCAGTATCGCAGTCGAGAACCGGCTCTGCTGCCTCAAAAGTATCCTGGACCAGGAATGTGCTCTCCAAGCTCTCCTCTGATGGCGTCTTTGCATCAGCGGAGTCTGAAGGTGAGAGGATGGCATGTGCATCTGGATCTGCCCATATTGCCTCATCATCTGTAATCACAAAGTCGCAGTCTTGGTGGATGTCTGGCCCGGCATCTGTTATCTTCTCTGTATCGGAAGTAGTCTCTGAGCATGCTCTGTCTCTGGCTCTGCTGTCCTCGATCGTCTCTATTTGTACACTTTCTCCCTCGACGCGAAAGTATACCTTCCTGCTATCATGGTCGGTCACTGCCTTGGCTGTGGCCAAGAACGGGCGACTGAGAATGATGGGAGTATCGGTCACTGACTCAGGGATCTCCATGTCCAACACTACGAAGTTCACGGGGAATTGCAGGCCCTGAATCGTAACGACAACGTCCCTCAGCAACCCCTTCGGCCTCTTGACAGATCAATCAGCAAACTGAAGGACTGTCCTGCTCTGTCGAAGAGTGCCCAACTCGAAGCGGTCGAGAAGGGCTGCCGGAAGTAGGTTGATCGACGATCCGCTGTCTAATAGAGTACGGTCGAACCTCTGCTCTCTGATATGGCATCTGACATACGGGGCTCCTGAGTCTGGCCTCTTGGCCGGCAGACGATTCTGGATCGCGAAACACGTAGCTCTGGTCATCACATAGATCTCTAAATGGTGGTTCCTCCTCTTCCTCCTGACTGTGGTCCTGTCTCTAAGTGAACGCTGGAGTAGAGGGATGTGCTGCAAAGCCTCCTAAAGAGTCAGCTGAATGTGAAAATGATCTATCATCTGCTGGCTGAACTCTTCCTGCTGTCTCTTTTTGGGATTTTCAATTTTCTTCCCCTTCCCCATCTGAAGGGCTCTAGGGAAGGGGATCACAGGGTCCTTCTCAGATGAAGGACTAGGAACGGGTCTGAGCTGCTCGACGGCAGGATCCACACATACATCAAGCACCACAGTGGGACCAGAAGAAAACAAACCCTTTCCTTTACTGCAAGAAATGTTCTGAGATACAGGTGCATAAGGAAAAACTACAAGACTCTCAGAAGTAGAAGTGGTGGCATCAGCACCACCATCGGCTGGTAGACTCGCGGCCTCAGTACCGCGCTCTGGCTCGGCAACATGGGTGGCCTCAGTACCACCTCCTCCAACTGGTGAAACGGCGGCCTTAGTACCGCCGGTGGGATCAGCATCCGTGGTGGCATCAGTACCACCGTCATCATCTCTAGCGGCCTCAGTACCGCTCACCTCCTCGTCGGGCGCTCTGGAAGTATCCTCTGGGTGTCGCTCAGACGAGTCGTCGCCTGCTGGCATCCTACCGCTCCTAAGTGTGACAAAATCAGTATCAAACAAATATGCAGACATATCTCCAAATGTATCACTAGGAGTGGCATACACAGTACAAACTACCTGCTCAAATTTTCTCTTGAGGTTATTCGGATTGGGCTCTATCTGGGCGGGGATGGCGGCCTTCCCTCTCACTATGTCCCGCATCTCCTGGCGGAACTCATCCATCTCCCGTCGGAATGTAGCCTACTGATCTGTAAGGAGGCGGGCTATATCATCCAAGGCGAGGTTCTCATAGGATGGCCCATGAGAACCTGACGGGTAGCCTCTCTGGTAGTGAAGTTGTTGTTGCTGCTGCTGTGGGTGAGAGGGGTAAGACTGTGGATGATGCTGCGGCTGATGAGGCTGATCACGCCTCCAAGACTGTCCCTGTTGATAGGGATGAGGACCATACTGCTGTGACTGCTGTGGCTGCTGTTGTGGGTACACTGGGGGCTGCTGCTGGTGGTGATCCCTCTGATGGTTGTACTGGACACCCTGTCCTGACGGCTGCTGCTGGGGTTGGGCACCTCCGGCCGCCCAACGGAATCCGGGATGGTCTCGTCGGATACCGGGCTGGGGGCGGTCGTACCAAATCCCGTTGACATCCATCAACGGCTCTGAATCGTACTGGAGTGGCGGGAGCACTGCTAGAGGCTGATCCGGCTGGTATACCACCATCTGAGTGTCAATGGATGGTGGTGCCTGGTAAGTAAGCTGCGGCTACTGGTACGGCTCCGCCTGTACAAGATGGACCTATCTAGGCTGCTGGTGAGAGCTGGAGTGCTGGGACGAGCTACTGTTGTTGTTCGGATCGCCTCGTGCCTGAAGACGAGGCTGTGAAGCCGTCTGTACCTCCTGGAGACACATGAGTTGTGTCTTCAGGTCACTCAGAGTCTGTGCCATCTGCTCAATCTGCGTGATGCCCTGGCACTGCTTCTTCTCAATAATCTCCATCCGGTCCAGCTTCTCGTTGATGATCCCCATGTCTGCGGCTGAACTCTCGGCATGTGCTGCTGTCGCTGATGAACCGGATGGACCGACGTCGACCCGTGCTATCCTCTGGTACTGCACGGTCTGTGGTTGTTGGCGTCCATGTGTGTACAATCTGGTCTGGGACATTACCATGTAGTTCTCGGCCATCTCCTCGTAGATGGCCCACACCTGATCGTGATCCTTGGCGAAATAGGACCCGCCACAAGAAGCGTTCACCAAACCCTGAAGCTCTGGTGTCAGCCCGCTGAAAAAGCTCTGAACAAGGTTCGGCTTGGAAATATCATGGTGCAGGCATCTGTCGGTCAGCTCTCTGAACCTCTACCATGTCTCGTAAAACTGCTCATTGGGGAGCATGGAGAAGTTGCTGATCAGGGCTCTAGCGGCGTTCGTCCGCCCGAGTGGATAGTACTTGTGCAAGTACTCGGTGCGGAGCTGCTCCCAAGTGTAGACAAACTTCCCCAGATGCTTCAGCCAGGTGGCTGCTCTGTCTGCTAAGGAGAAGGGGAAGGCAATCATCCATATGGCATCCTGGTCCACCTGACGGTCGTGGACTGTGCTGCAGATCATCAAGAACTCATGGAGGTGGAGATGGGGCTCCTCTGTGGTGAGCCCATGGAACCGGGGAAGAAGCTGCAAAGTGTTAGGGGGGAACTTGAAGTCCCCCACGATGGCTGGAAGTACTACCCAGTGATGCATCAAATTCGATCCAGGGTTGTGTAACTCCCGCATCGGTCTCGGTGGATCTGCTGCTGCTGCGGCGGCTTCTGCGACATGGTCGGGTATCCTCGGCCCGTCTCCTGGCTCGCGTTGCTCGCGATCGGCTCTCAACTGCTCCATCTCACGCCTCATGTCCAACATAAATGCTCCCTGATCCCTCAACTGCTGCTGAACTGTCTCGAGGGAGGCGATCAGGGTGGAGTTGATCGCACCCTGGTCGATAATGAATGGCTGATCATGCTGGGGACCTCTGGTGCGGTCGTCACTACTGTCGGCCATGGTCTCTGCAAAAGCAAAAGACCCAAACTCAGGTGTCGATAAATCATCTGTTTGTCTCTCCTCTGGCAATGGTATCTCATATTCAGAAGAAGGGGGTCGAGGGGGAAGAGGGTGGAATCGAACTCGGGTTTGGAGAGCAGGTCTCGGCTCTCGCGAACCAACCTAGATGAGCGGGCAGAAGTGCTGGGAAGCGGTGCAGCCAGAGGCTGCCTAAGAGACCTTCTGCCCATCATCTTGATCTGGCGAGTTGGGCGGATGAGATCTGGTAACAACTATGATCACAAGCAAACCCCCGATTCACCAACGCAACACGAGCTGAAGATCATAAAGGCTCGATCAATTTATCTTGTCAATTTTATTTGGTGATCAGTCAGGATAGCAGAGCGATTACGTGACCTGTTGGGTAATCCGGTATTTTCTCAACCGAGTGTCCCATACAGAAATAGCTGGTAATCAGTCGAGAAAAATCGGATGGCTCTATCCTAGTGTGCGGGTCACTCTGTCGCGCAAGCAAACCAGACAATGAGGGGGTTGCTCTCCCCAAGACAAATTTTTCGGTGATCGTCTTTTAGGGTCGATAGAGTTAGCAGTCCCAAATTTTATTGTTTTTCTTTTTAGGTATTTTTCAAATAAAAAGCAAAATCGCCTAACAAATTTTTCGGTTCTCCTAGTTATTAAGTCCAAAAATCAAGGGGGAGAAGTCGAAAAAGCCGATGCGCGATGAAATCAATGATGCATGTAGAGTAAGAGATTCGTACCTGATTCCAGCAGTCTACATGCAAAATGATCCGCGCAGATTTTGAAGACTGAAAATAAACTACCTAAATGGTGGAGGCGGAAAAGTGAGTCCCTAAATAGCAATTCTACTCGAAAGAACAGCTAGTCGATCACCAGCCTCCAATCCAAAGAGTCCGGTCTCGGTCCACCCCTCCTCCTCCCGACAAATCGGGTTCAGGAGCAACGCTTGGCAGGGTGGGCTGCGGCACGTAGGCTCGAAGGAAGTGAGTCGAATATTTTATTAATCTTTTTATTATAGGTCCAATTACCGATCTATAGATGCAGGCAGATATATTAGGGTGCTTGGATCCTATGTATTACATCACAATCAAGCAGAAAATCCTAAGGTTAGGGGCTTGAAAATCCGCGAGAAACCGGAAAAGCCAGTAAAGAAAACAAAACCGCAAAAAACCATGAAGAAAACTAAGGGGTCCCCCGAGCATACCGGTGCTCGGCGAAACAGACCCCGAAAGTGTCTAAGTCCAAGAGAGAGTCCTGTCCCTGTATTATTACAATAATAGTTCAAATGTGCTGGAAATAAAACCTAATCTACTCTAAACTAATCTCCCGCACTCGGCTGCCTCCTCGCGCTCTCCTGCGGCTCTGTACAGAAGGGAGCCGCCTCCAATCACCGCAGTTGCTCCAGCTTCTCGAAAGTTGCTGCCTCGGTCCTCGGGCTCTCGCAAGAAAACAAAAGAGTGTGTCAAGCCAGATAAAATAAAACAGATAAAGCAAATAAAATAAACAGGGATATATGTGCAAAAATGCAAATAAAAATAAACAAGAAAAAGCAAACAAAAACAAAAATAAAATAAAATAAAATAAAATAAAGCAAAAAGAAAAATAAAAAGCTGCGAAAAGTCGCGGACTCAGAAAGAGCCGCGGAAAGCCGCGAAAAAGAAAACAAAATAAAGTAAAAAATAAACGGACTACTAAGCCGTGCTCCCCGGCAACGGTGCCATTCTGATGAGCCGCCCGAACAACTAAGGTAAGTATGAATCAATGCGGTCATTGCGACCTCAGTCGCACGGGACTCAGAGCTCAATCAAGAAAAATTCAGACCACCAAACAAAGACAAAAATCGATGAAAACTCAAGATAGCGGTCTAGCTATTCGATTAACCTGGTAGAGCGACCAGGGTCGAACTCAGGGAGCACGTGATGGCCTTGCGGCTACGAAGTAGTCAAAAATCAAATAAAATATAAACAAGCAATTTTTGGTGGATTTCTAATATTTTTATATTTTTTTTTGGAATTTGTAATTATAAAGAAAAAATAAAACAAATAAAACAAGCAAACTCAAGCAATTATTTAATCACTCTAAAAAGTTCCAAAAATTCAAACAAAAATATTTTTATGATTTTTATATTTTTTTATGTTTTTGGATAATTTTTTATATTTTTCTGATTTTTAGGGAATTTTATAAAAATGAAAGAAGGCTGAAAAACAATGCTACTGTCCATCCAGGCTTCAAGGGTCAAATTAAAATATAAAATGACCCTAACAAAGCCTGAAGGTATTTTTCATGTAAACTAGAAACAAAGAGGAAAATTCGGAGACTGAGATTATTATTTTTGGAATTTTTTATTAATTATTAGAATTTTTATTAGATTTTCAAAGTTTTCAATTTTTATATTTTTTATATATCCAAAAATGACCACAATTGGTCATAAAATCAAACACTATAAAACACACAAAATATAAATTTTTTAGAATTTTCGAAGATGTTTTAATATTTTTTTGTGATTTTTATATATGAACAGGCTGAAAAAGAGGTGTTTTTGAATTTTTAAAAATAATAAAAGTGCTCCAAAAATTTCCCAAAAATCAGTGAAAATTTCGCACAGTGGCAGGAGCCATGTGTCAAATTTTCACTTGATTTGGAGTAGATTTATATTTTATTTATAACAAACAATAGCCCACAGTAATAGGGGCCTATTTGTCACAAAAATATGTTCCAGGGGCCTAATAGTAACAAAAATAGAAATCCAGGGGGTCCAGGTGCAAAAATCCCAAATTTGCACGCGCAAGGCACGTGTCTGGGGCACTCAGGGACCTATCTGCAAAGAAACTCAAGTCCCTGGACCTATTAGTAACACGTACTAAAAGTCCAGGGGCAAAAGTATAAAAAGCCCACTATATTCGACACTTGTGGAAATACAAACACTCACAGGGGCATCAATGCAAATAGCCAAAAATATTTTTCATTTCATAACAACCAGAAATTACAGGCCCATACATGCAATTTCTCCAAGAAATCACGTGTCGAAGCACGTGTCCACAATAGGCAGGGGTAGAAATGCAAATATCAGAAACGATAAGGTCCTAGGTGCAAATGTTCCAAACTAAAATAAACGCTATAAAATATTTACAGGACTAAACGCTAAAAACTAAAAGACAGAGGGCCTAAGGGAAATTACCCCTTATTATAATCCAAGGGCTGAGATGGCGCCGCGTGTCTGATCTGACGGTTGCGGATGACGGCGCCTCAACGAAGAAGCCCTGGCTCTGATCCAACAGTGGAGGGTGCGCCACGTGGGGGATCAACGATCGAGAATAGATGGCGCTAACCCTCGCTGGATGGAGGGTGGAGAAGGGGCCACGTGTCTGATCTGACGGTGGCTGATGGCCTCTTCTTCACCCTAATCGAACGGTCCACAAGTGACTGGGTCTCCGGGGTCGAACGGACGACAAAGGAGGGTCCTGGAGGAACTTCCCCCGGCGAACTTTGCCGGAGGACTGGAAGCGCGCTGGATCTCTACAAGGGCTGCTGATGGTCGGAGAAGAATCGTCGGAGCCTCCCGGATCTGAAGAGCCCTTCCGATGGCGCCAAGGAGCCCCGAAGAGCCTAGGCGACAACGGCGAAGCTGAAGCTCCTGTGCTGAATATGGAGGACCTCAGATGGTCCTCCTCAGACCTGCAAAATGGCACAGAGAGACTACTGGGTCGAGGGCAAAATGCCTCGACCCGGTTAGAAGCGCAGTGGGTGGTCGGTGCGTCGATACGAAAGAGCTCCGGCGAAGCGACGGCGAGGGAGCTCGACTCCCAGTTTCGTAATGAACTGGGTTGGATGAAGGGGCGAAGAATGTGCGGGGGAGAAGGGCGAAGATGATGGTCGGTTCCTGTGATCGAGATGTGAATGGATGTGGTCGGAATCGAAGGTCGACGGCGAAGGGGCGAGTTGGGGGTAAACAGAAATTACAGAAATAAAGAAGGAACTAAGGTTACCTGATGGTCGAGGTCGACTGGGGACGAGCTGCTGTAGCTCTAGGTCTTTGCCTCGAGGGTTGTCGATGCCCGAGGCTCGAGCACCACGCAGGGGGCGGTGCACGGCGGCGCGAGGCTACCGGATCGATGGTCGGGACTCCTCCTCCTCACTGCGACACCGCTAATCACTTGCTGTCACTCAGGCGAAGGTGGTGGAGGTCCCGGGATGGAAAGAGTGGAGCCAAAGATGAGGGAAAGTGTGGGCAGAGCTCGGATTAAATACGGCTAGGGGTCCGGCTAAGAGAGGGTCGGGCGAGCTTATCGGAGCTCGGACCCCTTAAATCCACCCCGGGCGTGAATTAGTGATGAACGATGATGGATTAGGACCCGGGGTTTCGATGATTGGCGATCAGATCGACACGCAATAAATGGGAGAAGAAGCGGGTCGGGCGCAGATCCAGAAGTCAGTGGTCTAGGGGGGGAGTTGACCGGGAGGTCAACATCCCCCGTGAACCAATCAGGAGCGGCCACATCATAAAATATTTGGAAATTGATTTTAAAATAGAAAATGGCCGATTTAGGAAAAAAGTTAAAATATGAAAAATGTTTCTTTTATTTTAAATTATTTTTTTGTGATTTATATTTATTTTTTTGAAATAAAAAATAGATATTTACAATATAGTACTATATACATAGGTATATACAATATTGTATTTTTAATTTTGATTTTTAGTTATTTATTTTTGTACATTTTTATTCCAATTTTATATTTTATTTATTTACAAGATAAAATTTGGAATATTTTGGTATTTTCATTTTATTTTTATTATTTATTTTCAAGGATTAAATAAATAGGTTTATTTATATACATTTATGGTATATATACAATGTAGGAAACCTTTTTTTATTTTCTTTTTAATTTTCTTTTGTTTTTCTCATTTTTATTTTAATTTTATATTTACAAATATATATAAATAAATGCAACCCATTTTTATTTTTATTTTTAGAGGAAAATATTTTTATTTATATATAGGTATATTTACACACATGAGCTTACTTATCTCTCTCTATTTTGGCTTTTATGCAGTCAGGCCCATGTTGAGCCCTCTCTTGGGATTAGGTCGCTCAGTATTTATTCTAAATATCTCCCTCTTTTTCTTTTATCTCTTTATTCTTTTATTTATGCACAAAAACATGCTAATTATTTGTTTTTACCCAATGCATGCTCTTTCATAATTATTGATATTTACATGAATCTACATGTGTTTGACAAAGGTTTTGTAGCTAAAATAAAAGAATAAAGAGTGATGAATGGGTATTCATCAGTCGTCGAGGAGAGAAACATCAAATGCATTATCGGAAATATCAAAATACTCGGTCTCGTGATCTAACAGATCGGATGCACTCTCAGAAAGTGAAACCGAGTACATATGGTCCATGGCATCCTCCCGCAGATAACCCTCAGGGAGTAATGCTGAATCATCAGGAAATTGGGGATCAATGCTGTCAAATGCCATGTCCTCCAAAAATGTATCAGCCTGATCAAATGGGAGGACACATGGCTCAAATATGGGACTAGAAAGGTCTGTCGAATCAAAAATTGGTCCCTCGTCAAGCTCTCTATGCTGAGATGAATTTAAGTATATCTCCGAGTCTGAGAAAATCTTTTGAAGAATAGACACTGAATCAACTGCGTATGCATACTGGAAAGATTCAAAGGATGGCTTAGATGTGGGTTCCTCTATTTCGTGGGATACTAGCAGATCTAGAATCCAAGAATCATCAATGTGGAAGTGCGGGACTGGCTCAAAATCTGATTGTAAATCCAATGGAAACTCAACCAATGTTCGGCTCTCGGAACTCACAACAGTAGTCAATACATCCATCAAATGACAAGTAGAAGCATCCATATCCTCTGATCAGTGTGTGATGTCTGAATCAGAATGGTGTGTCACACACTCAACTGTTGTCATCTCTCCCTCACGTGTTGTCCTGAATAAATCATCTTGTAAATATGGAGTATCTGAAAGTGAATCCATGATGGTCTCAACTAAATCCAGGTCAAGACTGTGGTGTGAACCACCACACTAAGAAATGACATATGCAATATGCTCTGCGGTCCTCCCCCTCATGGCGATATGGATAAAGTCAGTCATCGAAAATCCATGATCCGGAAATCGCCTCAAAAGTCCTTGTAACCTCAACCATGAATCTATCAATGGCTTCTGGGGGTTAACTGAAAAATCACGAATACAAGACCGCATCATCTCTGTCCTACGTTGGGGGTAAAATTTCTGCAAAAACAACGATCGCAAATCTCCCCACGTAGCGATCTTCCTTCCCAATCGTCTGTGCCAACTCTTGGCTCTACTCTGAAGTGTAAATGGGAAGGTGATCAACATCATATCCTCAGAAGTGATATCCGAATATGATCGTGATCCACAAATATCCTCAAACTCTTCGATATGTAAATGCAGTTCCTCGTGCACTTCCCCAAAGAATTTCGGCAGTATATCAATTAACTCTAAATCCAAAATGAATGGTCTCAAAGTAGAGGTGGACCGGGCTTCCTGATCTATGTATTCATCCATCATCCTAGGATAAAAGTCATCTAAAGCTCGCAATTGCCCCATTCGATCGCCTATGGGATGTACTCTCATCTCAGCAAGGTCAACACCCGTGTCTCATATATGGTCAATCTGGTCTCTTCGGGTGTCACTCATAGCATGTCCCGAGAAAGAAGGTGGGTAGGGAGAGGATGGGAAATCGGACGGAGTTTCGACCTCCCAAGAGAGTGGGCGGGAATGATGGGCATGAAGATAAGAAGCCGCAGAATCCGGCTGGAATGGAAAGCGACCCATCATGAAGCGAGAAAAATGAAGGGAGGGAGGGAGGGATAGAAAGACAGAAGAAAGGAAGGAAGACAGAAGGTGAGAGAGGGTGGGATAGAAGAAAGAGAGATAGAATCCGACTGTTAATGATTCAAAGATGATTGTAATCGACTCACACCAAAGACATACAAAACACAAAGCAAACCCCCAGTTCGCCAACTCAACACAAATCTGACCGTGAGATTCGGTCTTTATCTTTTCAATTTTAAGAGTTAGGTGATAAGACAAAGTTGTACAAACACTTAGGAGGCTTGAATAGGATTTGGGCACTACTCTTTAGTGTATACGCGAGCAATTAAAAGCGTAGACAATGAGGGGACTGCTCTCCCAAAATAATGGTGTGAATTAATTAAGTTTGATTTTAATGGTCAAGTTCAATTAGCAGTCCCAATTTTTTATTTTTTATTTTCTATTTTTTTGGATATTTTCAATAAAACGTCTAACGAGAATTCCGATTTCCTTTATTCCTATATCCACAAAACAGAAGGGGAAAACGGAAAAGACAATGCACGAGAAAATATGGATGCAAATGCTAGAGATGGAGGTGCGTACCTGACTCCAGCACTCTACGTGCAATATGATCCGTGCAGAAAGATTAAACTAACCTAAATGGATGCAATGTGAGAACCGTCCTAAACAAAAACTTCTATTATCGTGAAGCACAGATTAATTTGACTAAGTCCAAACGAGTTCTATAGGAACAGATATTCTATTAGGGCTTTGGACCTAATGCTACCTAGCTCAGTCAAATAGAAACCTAAATCTAGGGGCTCAAGCACAAAAATCCACATAAAACAAATAAAAATAAAAGCGAGAAAACAAAACACGGAAAAGAGCGGAGAGGTCCCCCAAGTGCACCGGCACTTGGCGAAACAGACCTCAAAATATCCAAGTGTCCACAAGTCCAAGAGTCCTAAATTATTACAAGAATAATTGTTCTCTCTCAAAAAATAAAATTCTTCTTCTCCTCCCTGCTCTTCTTCCTGTGCGGGTCCTCTAAAAAGAAACTCCAAGTCGTCCAAGCAGTACCTCGCACAAAAATCAAAGAGAGAAGGTTAGAAAACAATTATGATATAGAGAGACAAAATAGAAAAATGACTACAAAGCCGTGCTCCCCGGCAACGACGCCATTCTGATGAGCCGAAAATCGATGCAGTCGAGATGTTAAAATAATATCAAAAATATGCCGTTGTTCTCAACCACTCGAATCAGTCAACGAGAAAAATAATTTTAAACCACTTAAAAAAGGATAAATCAATCAAGAAATGCAAGCGAATTCCGCTATTCTTTTTACCTGGTGTAGCGACCAGGGTCGAACACAAGGAGCGCGATTTAAAAACTATGCAGTCAATTTTCAGAATTAATTTTTAGAGGTTTTTGAATTTTGATTTTTTTTATTTTTCGAATAAGGCACGAATGACGAAAAAAACAACACAACACTAGACTCTTTTTTTTGTATTTTTCAAAATGGTCAAAAATAGTCAGAAAATTAAAAAGAAAATGTTTTTGTGTTTTTTATATTTTAAAATATTTTTGGTTATTTTTTTTTCAAATTTTTCTGATGTTTTTGTAATTTTGTAAAAATGAAACAGTGTAAAACAAGACAAAAAGTGCACAGCCAGGGGTATTTTACAACTTAAAAATATTTAAATGCTCAAAAGTAATATCTACAATTGGAAACTAAAATCTGAATTTTTTGATTTTTCTACAATTTTCAATAATTTTTTTAAGATTTTTCATTTTTTGCACTTTTTAGGAGTTTTATACATGGAAAATGCACAAATTTTGGTCAGAAATTAAAAGAGATTAAAATACACCTACACTATTTTTTTGGAATTTTTAAGCAATTTTTCGATTTTTTATGGATTTTGTAATTTCAGGCAGAGAAAAATACACTGTTTTTGTATTTTAAAATAAACAAATGATAATAAAAATTGATGAAAATTTTATACAATGACAAACACGAAAGCAGGAGCATCCACTCGAATTTCTATGATTTTTAAAAGCCTAGACAAGCAAAAAAGTCACTATTTTTTGAATTTTTAAATATAACAAAGGTCTATAAAATGCTATGAAAATATTATCCAATGTTAAGGCACATAACAGGAGCATACACAAGTTTTCGTAAAATTTTTCGACTCATAAAAATATTTATTTGATCACAAAAGGCAAGAAAGTTTATATTGTTCTGAAATAGAGGCTAAAATGCAATTAATGAAAGTTTTTGCAAGAAATAATAACAGAAATAAAATGCAAGAGAAAGTTTACAATTTACCCAGAAAGCATGCGCTCAACATGTGCTCTATTTTGTAGTGCAGGTACTCTTTTGCAAATTTCAGAACAT
The DNA here is from genome assembly GCA_037367405.1 of Ottelia alismoides. Classification (NCBI taxonomy): domain Eukaryota; kingdom Viridiplantae; phylum Streptophyta; class Magnoliopsida; order Alismatales; family Hydrocharitaceae; genus Ottelia; species Ottelia alismoides. The sequence goes on along the minus strand of JAZKJV010010206.1, from coordinate 565,447 downwards.
CCAAGGAACTTAGCGTAATTTTTCCAAAAAAATATCTTTTTTTAACCAGCCCAACCCCTAGGGCGTCATTTCTTCGTTACTCTTCCAAAATGGGGAGGGGCTTGGCCAGTCGTGTCTTCTTTCTTCTAAAGGAGGAGGGCACCGCAGACTACGGTGGAGCGCTGGAGGCGCGCGCTCGGCGCCTCGCGCGGAGGCAGGAGGCGCGGGCGAGGGATGGCGTTCAGGGGAAGCGGACTTCGGGCGGCACGCAGGCAGATGCGCATGGGGACGGCGGATCGGGCTGAGGAGCAGCGCGGCTGACTGGGCGCGGAGGAGTCGGCAGCGGGTGGGGCGCGGGGGCCACTGCGAGGGCGCGCTCGTGCGCGGGAGGCGCGGGAGGACGGCAGTCTGAGCGCGTGGCGGCGCACGGGGCCGTGCGCTTGGAACGAAGCAGGGGTGCTGTACGGGCGGCCGTGGAGGTGCGCCACTGGGGGCTTCGTGCGGAGGATCGGAGGTTGGTGGCCTGGAGCAGCCCCGCTCACGGGGGCGCGGCCTGGCAGCGCACGGGGATCTGTAGGAGGTGGCGCGGCGCTGCCGTTGTGACGGGCCGCAGAATGGTGGAGGGGGCATTTCTGGGCGGAGTGTGATATCGACGTCGCCGCGGTGGACGGCGAAAGCGGGGGCTCCGGCGGCATTGCCTCTTGGAGCACTACGCTTTGCATTTTTTTATTTTTTTATTTTCTATAAAGTCTGATAATAGAAAAAAAATATTTTTCTTATTTTTTTAAATAGGGAATGCAAACAAAAAAAGGACTTTTTATTTTTTTGTTTTGTTTTAAATGAACCTGCAAAACAACAGTTAGAGACAAAAGCAATTTTTTAATTTCTCTATTTTACCTGCAAAACAAAGATTAGAGAAAAAAATATTTTTTTATTGTATCCTGCAAAAACAGATGTTAGAAAATAAGATACAATTTTTTTATTTATAAACAAAGTGGAGTTGGTGAATGTGTTGGATCTTGACGAAGTGGTAGGGAGATCCGAAAATCCGACCACCGTGCGTGGTCGGATGTGAGGGGTTGTGCGAGATAGAACAAGAAATGTAGGGATCGAGAAGATGAGATGGAAAATCGTGTCCGGTGAAAAATATGTGGTGGAAATTTTGGACTTTTTAATCTAAGAACTAATCACTACATCTACGCAAAAACTAGGAAAAGACATGAAATAAAGTGGATCTCACCTCGGGGTTCGGAAATGCCATGATGGCCTCGACGAGGGCCGACACACTGTCACCGGACGACTCGGAGGCTAGGCACCCTTCTTCAACAAGACGACACTCGGAGATCGGGCTCCTCTCCGCCAAAGATCGATCAAAGAAGAAATGAGGGAGGAGGAGCCCATTAAAAAGAAGACAAGAGTAAAAAATGGAAGCTATGTACAAATAAGGAAAATGTTTATTGGTTAATTAAATAAAATAATTAAATAAATAAATAAATAAATTTGAAATTCGGAATTAAATAAATAAATAAAGTAATTTATGGAAATCAATTAACCACCATATGGTGGCCATATATGGTATGGAATAAAATCATATTTACAAGGCAAGTTATTAAACCAAATAAATTCAAGTAAATCCAATAAATTAAATAATTAAATATGAATTCCGTAATTAAATAAAATAAATTAATTAATGTGAGATAATTAATTTATTGGTGATTTTTATTTAAGGAAGTTAATTGTATACATATATTATACACATATAATACAATATACATAGGTACAAATAAGGAAATATTTTTATAAAGATTTTTTAAATTTTATTTTTTTATGTTTATTGAAAACAATATTTACAAATATGCACATTATATACAAAAATAAATATGAGTAAAATATATACAACAAGTATTGGTTAAACTACACAAAACACCCCAGAAAACCGACTTTTCAACCGTAACTCCAAAAATTATGAAACACAGCCACTTGAAAGATAATTTAATTTAGAGTATAATGGAAGTGAGTTTGGTTCGATTTGAGCTCGTATGGAGCTGGAATTGGTGTTTTAATTATTAGTTTGTGCTTTTTCTGGATGTGATTATTTGCACTATGTACATTATTTTATTTTACACACATTTTTATTATTTACAACACATTTTTATTTACAACTTTTGTTTACAAAAATAAATAATTTGAAGTCAAATTATGTACAAATAAAATAATGCAAGTTTTGTACAAATATACAGGAAAAATATTTACAAAATATTTTTGGTTTTTCTGACAGAAGATCCTATCCCCCCTACTTTATTCCTGATCGATCAGGTCAAGTCTTGACCTTCTCTCGGGATTCGGGTCAGTCTGTATTTATTGCATAAACATCTCCTTTTATTTTCTTTTCTTCTTTATTATTTTATTTATGTACAAAAAGTGTTAAAAATGTAATTTTAACAAATGCATGCAAAATGGTAATTTGATGGAATTAGTGGTATTTACATGTGTTTGACTAAGGAAATGAGGCTAAAATAAAAAAATAAAGACGATGAATCATGGATTCATCAATGACTACTATTGCAAAGGTAAAGAGTTCAAAGTACAATCAGAAAAGTAAAAGACATATCCAAGTTAGACTTAAGTCTATCAAGGATTTGGTGTCTTCTGGAGTGATTGCCGTGGAATTTGTTGGTACCAAAGATAACACGACAGATCTACTTACAAAGGGACTTAATAGATGTTTAGTTCAAAAATCTAGACTTGGGATGGGGTTGAAACCCACTAAGAGTTTACCCGCAGTAGCAACCCAACCTAAATGAGTGGAGATCCCACAAAATAGGTTCAATGGGAAAACAAGTTATAAGGGGAACTGGTTGGCACTCATTATGCAATACTTTGCATGCGAATCCTATCCCCGAAAAGTCGAGTGCCTGAAAGCTGCAGGAAAAGGTTGAGCATTATGCTCTTAATGGATTCAAGCTTTTATAAGCAAGATGTGAGCAGTGCATCTTTGGAGATTGCCACCTATTTGAGTATTTCTGTGGGCCGCAGATAAAGGATGAGGGTTTATCCTTAATATACTCATGAAACAGGGAATGGTGCATGGCCATTAATAGCACCAAAACCAGAAGATTGTCACCATAGACTTCACTCTATTGTTACCACTCGATACCATTACATCAAAGGATTAAAGTTCAAGACTTAGTTCACTTTATTCCTGTGATAGTTAAAGGGGATAACTCAGGTAATGGTTCAAACCGGAAGGTAACTTTAATGAAAGCAGAGTGTGGAAACCTGAGATTTTTGGCTATTCGTGTTTCAACAGTGAATTTGTGGGGGATTGCTGGAATTAACAGTTGGGATATTTGATACAATTTGATGGTCTATATCAAGTTGTATTAATGCATCTCAATTCCTGAAATTCAATATTTCAACCATGTGGGGTGTTGTATAGTTCCACATCGTGGAGAGTCAAAAGTGGTACTTGGTTTTTATATGGGAAGTCCTGAGACTAGTCTGGAAAAAGACTAGAGAGGACTTTGGACAACCACACGCGCGTGCATGCGCGCACGCGCACTCGCACGCCCGCCCACCCGCGCCGGGCTAGGCTGGGCCGGGCACGGGCTCGGACTCGGGAGTGGGCGCAACGCGGCCGCGGCTGCGGCGTGGCGTAAAGACCGAGTCAGTTTTGTGTAACCACACATTTGAATTCCAAGGGACGTATCCCTTTATACTCTCACGATGCGTAACCACCCGCACGTCTTTAAGTATCTTTGAAAGTCATGGACGTGGGTTACGAACATAAAGTTCTCATTCTCACCGCCTCTTCTTTCCATCTCACGATCTCGGGCTTCGTCTATGGAGGTGACTTTCAAGGACGCTCAAGCACGGTGTGCACCGTCGACGAGCGTGGACCGTCGGACCCTGGGAGCGGCACGTCAAGGCCCCGTGCACCGGTAAAGTGGGGGGTGTTGTCTCTCTAAGGGGAGTCCTACAACAGGACGCTTCGGTTGTGATCTCTAACTCTCCTTTTTCTTTGTCGTGATGCTTGTTTCCGGATTTTTTTCCCTTTCTTTAATATGCATATGTTCTTAAAATGGATAATTTTCTTGTAAATGATGATCTGGATGCATACATACATTTATTTTAACTGGAAACCTGTTGAAAATCAGATTTATGTATGTATGTTGATGACGTTTTACTCAACATGAGGATCACAATCCAGTAAATAAGGGATCAACAAGGGATCAGTTTTTCAAATTCGATAGAAAAATCAACAGTCGTAAAGTCAATATTCAGTATTCCATTCGGAAGAATCACTAATAAAAATATCCAATAACTAAAAAAAGAGCAAACAATATTCAGGAGATTAATGGGAAATATATCGGCTGATTACTATTTAATTAACTTTAATAATAAAAATAATGTTAGATACATATACTCTTATACATTTATATATGAACATTAATTAAAAAATAGGGTAAATTATGAAAAGGGTCTGATCTTTACATAGATTCTCAAATTAGATACTAATCTTTAGTTTGTAACAAATAGGGGACCAAAGTTTAACTTAACATTCCAGTCCCCAATGCCGTTAACGAACGACTCAACCCATGGCTGAAGTTGACAAAATTACCCCTGGCGAAGTGGGGAAGGTGAAGAAACGGTACATGCCCTCACGGAGGAGATACTGAAAGAGCATACCAACCTCTGCCCGTGGATGGAGCCATCTCTCAACATGCATCGCGAGCTCGAAGTGAAGCAGGTCCCCTGCCTCACCATGAGGGTTGCGGAGCACATCATCAAGGAATGGGGCGCGACCCTTGTCCGACATCACCCACCTCATCTTTTGCACAACATGCAGCTTGGACTTGCTCGATGCTGACCTCCGGCATGATGAAGCCAACGAGGACCACCTGGAGTGCAGCCACGGCTCTGGAAAGCTTGAGCCCACAACATCAGGATCTCCTCATCTTGACGGATCCCCCCATCGCCCAGCTTCTTTGGTTTGGATCTCTGGTGGGTTACAGCACCTCCATGTGCAAACCCACCTAAAAGTTTTGATTTTGATTTTGGTGCAACAACATATTAGAGTTGGGAACGTACAGTGATGGTGATCGCAACCTATGGATGTAGAGAAAAGGGGATGGGAGGAGGCATGGGTGGCAAGCGACGTGCCCCCCTAACAGGAGCCAGAGGAACCAGAGGAAGAAGGACATGGTGGCCACGCGACAGAGGAGAGGCGACTCTTGCGGAATACGCCGAGGATGTGTAAGCCGAGGGCCTCCTTCGCCGGAGGCTGCTCCTCCTCCGGTTTCATGTCGTAGAACTCCCTTACCAACATATTCAGATGTGTACTGTTCATATGGGGGTATTTTCGTCAATGTCAGCCACGGGTTGAGCCGTCCATTGACGGCAATGGGGACTGAAATGTTAAGTTAAAATTTAGTTCCTTATTTATTACAAACTAAAGATTAGTCCCTAATTTGGGAATCCATGTAAAGATCAGTCCCTTTTTTTGTAATTTATCCTAAAAAATACCTATTGAATTTTAGTGAACCATGCACTTTTTATGGTATTTTATATCAAAGAATATTTTGAAAATTAACAAAACAAGATTTATTTTCCTGCCGTAGGTCATCGATTCGTTGGCTGACTAAACTATTCAGACCAACTTGTCAATAAGATTATATATTTACCGAATATTTTTTCCGATTAATGTGAGCATGATCCAAAACTTCTGATCATCTAAATCAGATAGACTGCTCATTAAAATAAAGTCCACGAAAAGAATCATATAAAAAGGGATAAAATCTTGCAAAAAAAATCATACCTTACCACTTGATACTCCATATCCAGAATAATCATATCTGTGTAATGCAGAGAAACACAGATTATAGAGATGCAAAATTGTTAAGCAATTCTTGAAGAAATTAAAATCACGACAGATTTCGAACTACCGCACAAACGACGGCCGATCTCCACGACAAACTTCAGCAGTTTGTCATTCAGATCAAAAATGCGAAAAAAACCGAGTTCAGAAACCAAACGGATTGAGGTTCCATCGATCTAAAGCTCGGATTCGACGTCTCTAAGCACAGTCCATCATGAAAATTAAAGATCACTGCACGTATTCGTTGCATTCGAAACATATGAGATCCGACTAAGCATAAGCACGATAATGACGACAGTATCCACGACAACCTTCATCAGTAATTTGTCATTCCAATCCAACGTGCAGAAAACCGAGTTCAGAAATCAAACATATTGAAGTTCCATCGATCTAAAACTCAGATTCGACGTCTCTAAGCACACCATCGTGAAATTTTTAGACCACTATACGGATTCATCACATCCAGAAACATTTGAGATCCGAATAAGCATAAGCATAACAGAAATAAGAACCGCAAAAAGGACGATGATATCCACGACAGTCTTCAGCAGCAATTCGTCATTCAGATCAAACTGTGCAAAAAACCAAACAGACCCTGAGTTCAGAAACCAAACAGACCAAGTTGCACCGGTGTAAAGCTCGATTCTGATTCATCACATCTAAGCACAATCCATCATGAAAGTTACAGATCACTACACGGATTCGTCACATTCGAAACATAAGAGACATGAATAAGCACAAGCGCAACAGAAATAACCGTAAGAACATAAAAGAAAGACTAGAATTTGCTCACCCCATGGCATTCACCCTCAGATTAACCTTCAGCTGCACGAAGAGATCGTAGAGCTGCCCGAGATCGGTGGTGTTGCTGTGCGAATACAACATGGTGAACCGAGCTTAGGAGCTCTTGCGGTAGAAAGCGACAATCTTATTCTCGCGCCTCGTCTCCAGCATCAACATATCCATGGCACGGTCCCTGGGGATCTCAGTCGCGACGAACCTCCCCCTATCGCCTCCCCGCACGCCATACATCGGGGGATCGGGCGGGAAGAAGGCGAATTTCGCGGCCAGCTGCGAGACCGAGCACCCCCGGATCATCTGGGACTGCCCAACTCATTGACAGTCAAGATCCCCAATTGCATTGGCTGCAAATTCCGCCACCACCAGCACTCCTCCCACCAAAATCTCAACCAAGAACACAAACAAGATCACACCTTTCTGGATTTTCAGGATCAAGGATGGGATTCTGTGAATTGGGTCTTGCTATTTCTGCCCTAATCTTAATCTCATGTTAGGGTTTTAGCTTAAAGGGACTGTTCGATTCCAAGCAAAACAAACAAACAAAAATAAACTGCAATTTCTTTTCTTCACAACTTTCTGGATTCCATGATCGGAATATGAGAGTCTGAGATAACACCTTTCTGGATTCTGTGAATTGGGTCTCGCTATTTGTGCCTTAATCTGATCTCCTGTTAGGGTTTTAGCTCAAAGCGGTTGATTTTTCAAAGAAAACAAACAAACAAAGATAAACTGCAATTTTCTGTTCTTTTTAACGAAAACAGCGGAAGATCACAACTTTCTGGATTTTAGAATCGAAAAATAAGATTCTGCGAGGTGGGGTTCACTGGTTGTGCCCTAATCTAGGATTCTGCAGGGTTTTAGCTCAAGAACAAAGCAGTATCTCGAACTTTAGAGGTGAAAACAAGTTATGTTTTTTGGGGGATTTTCGAAAGGAGAAATTCGTGAAGATGAAAAAGAGGGAAATGGGGAGGAGAGGAGGAGAATCTTCTTACTAGAACACAGTTGCTTTTGCTTCGATCCTCACGTCTCAAAAGTTTGCCATTGCCTCTTCATGCGATCTCTCTCCTCTCTCTCTCTCACCATCTTTGTCCATTAATGGTTTCTTCTCCTCCTCGTTATTCTCTCTCTATCATTCTCACACCAAAAGAGAGAAAGAGTTTAAATGAGTGATGATTTGTGGCCTTTTTTTAAATAAATATTAAAATAATTGGAATTAAATAAATATGTATCAATCCACTTAATGATTTAGTGGTAGTACAGTGTGTCTACTACACAAAAGATAAGGGTTCAAATCCCACTCTTGAAGGGGTTGCGTTAAGTAGTCGACGGCTAGCGTAAAAAATAGTTGAATCTTTCAACATGGATTTGAGCAAGAATCCATGTAGCCGGCCCTACTTATAGTGGGAGAAGGCTTAGTACATTTTAAAAAAATCACCATTTATCGATACTTGAGGTGTCGATTTGGTGCGCCATGCTCAAATCGGCACCTCAGGTGCCATTTGGGGAGGAGCGCCAACAGTTTCCTTCAAATCGGCACTCCTCTCCAAATCGACACTTGAGAGAGCTGTTGCCAACGGTTCTCCCAATCTCCCCTATAAATACACCCCAATACCACATTTCTTCCTCAGTTATTCCCCTTCATCCTCTCCATTCTCCTCCCGTTTTCCTCCTCCTCATTTTAATTTCCTAATTTTCTTCATAATTTCTCTCAGATAATCGATCTTGCGCTACTCTTAGTCAAGTGCGAATAGAACACTTTCTTTTTTTGTAACATTTTTTGAAGGTTTTTGCTCTATAGAGGAAATATTTTTTGGTGGATTTCTGGTTATTATCTTTTTGGATCTATTCATTTACTTTGAAGACATTCTTCATTACAAGTAACTTTTATTTTATACATATAAAATCCAACTCTAGTTATCTATGAGATGTGTCATTTTAGTTAAATAATTTTCGCTGCCAATTGAATATTTATTAGATTTTGTGTCGTTAAACATTCGGATCGTTTAAAAATTGCTCTTTGATACATAGTAATTTAACTAATCATATCATAATATCTGCATAAATATATTCCATTAATTAGTAAAATTTATAATTTTTAATTAATAATGGAAAATTTAAAATAATTATGTATTATAAGAAAATATTAAATTCATAAATTAAATTAAATTAAATTAATTATTCATCTTTGTGAATGAATATATTGCAAATATTTAGAAATTATAATATACTTATTTATCTAAAAATGAAATTTAATTTCGTTAATTAAATTACCTAGTTTACTAAATTTATGATTTAAAAAATAAAAAATATTTCTATCATAGAATTAATTTTAACTTCATAATTAAATTACATAATAGAATAAATTGATAAATTCGAACATTAAAAATAGTTATGTACTTTTAAAACTTAAAATCAATTTCTTAAATTAAATTACATAATAAATTAAATTACAATAATTAAGTATTTTAAGAATAATTTTATTTCCATAAATAAAATTATGAAGTAATTAATTATCCATCTATGTGTGAATATCTTACACACAATTGAAAATTTACATACTTTTTACAATTATATTTATTTTCCTTTAATAAATTATATATTAGAATAAATTAATAATTAGAAAATTGAAAATAATTACGTATTATAAGATTAATTTTTATTTAATAAATTAAATTTTATATTAAATTAATTCTCCTAAATTTATTGATAATTTTCTTTTATTCATGAACCATATCTATTCACCAATCTTTGTAATACATCTTTAGATATGGTATCCAACAATGTTCTTATTTTATTATATTGGTGTGGAGCAGTGAATGTGACCGACGAGAACGTAGATTATACCAGAGGACAAAAACGTATGGTTATATTCCCACGTCAGATAACCTATTTTGATATGCCGTGTCGACTTTCCATGGTCGTAGGTATTCCACTCAATTGATACATCCTAATATTAACTTCTAAGTGGTTGTATGAAGGATCAACATTTTATCTAGTACCAATTCATGATGACGAATCCGCTTTAGAGATGATGGATTCAATCGACAAAGTGAGATTCATTCGCCTTTACTTCAAAGCTGCCCCTCTTGATCAGGAAAACATGTCGTCCTCGCCAAGGTAACATGGTTAAATTTAAATTAAGTAATAGTCATGTTTTCATAATATCTATTCTAACAAATATACAATGCCAACAAATAATTAGATGGTTGACAATATTGATGAACTCTCACAATTGAACCAAGATATTAATTTGTCGACACAAATATCCGAAGAAGATATTGAGGAAATTGAAGTAGAATCTGATTCATCTGATGAGGAAAATATGAATACTTACACATGTCATGATTTTGGATTTGGTTCATTGGCATTGGCCTTAGACAAAGAAGACAGGGTGTAACTCTTTTTGTGTCAATAATGATGATGCGGATGAAGTATTGATGGAAGAGTTGCCTAGTGTATTTGACCATGAAATTGTAGAGGTAGAAGATGTTGCTTTTGTAGATAGACAAGGTACTCCTACCACTAACTATTATGGATTAGATTATTGGTTTGGTAGGAGCTCTAAGTCGATAAAAGATTTACAATATGACCATCAAAAATAGGGTATGGAAAATCAATAATTCAACTTTGATTTTAATTTTTTTAAATAATGTCTAAATCGAAATATTCCAGATTTACCTTATGCGGATTTCACCGGATATGGATCTCAAAAATAACAATCAACATTTGAGACCTCAGGTGGCAATAATTTCTTTATCTGATTATTAAAAAGTTTACTTTTTTCAATTTGAAGTATTAAATATAATCTAAAACTTTAGGTATGCATTATACGGGATTCACCGGCTCAACAACAACAATCAATGTTTGAGACTTCTATTATGCATTACATTATGTTACTAAATTAATTCAATTTAGTTTTCACTTTTTATAATATTGAATAATACAAATCTTATAGATTTGCATTACGAGGGATTTAGCGGACATGGGTTGTCACAAGAGCAACCACCTTTTGTGACTTCAGGTTACATTTAATTAAATATTTAATTATCTCAGTTAGTCAATTTAGAATTTATTTTTTTAATCTTTTGATTAATATAATGCAATTATTTCATTCTTATAAGATATATTGTAGTTTCGAGCCAATCACAGTTTGCGGGACCATTATATGCTGGTCCTTCATGTCAATTTGACTTTGAGCCCTCTCAGCTCACACAACCAACTCAATACAATTCAGAAGAACTTCAAGAAGAGATTTTTGCGATGGTTTGCCAAACTGAGTCAACCGAAATAGGGAGACAATTACTTAGAGTTTCCATGCTACAGCTGCAGCAACATGCAGATCTGCCTTGTAGACCATCGGTAGGAGTAAGGATCATAGAGCCTACACAGGTAGGTCATGTTACTCAACTAGCTAAACCTTTAAGGAAGTCCTCAACTACATCGCATTCTCTTGGTCATGTACTAACTCATTCAGATTGGAATATCAAGAAGGCAAAAAAAACTCATGAAGATATTCATAAGAAGACATGGGACAATGCCAAAGGAGGTGAAAGAATAGGAGGAGGTCTAAAACGAATTCTAAGAAAATTGATACCATAGATCAATGTAAACTATTTTACATTATTTTTTTAAAATATATTTGTTATATGATTTTAATAGAATATATGCATTTCTTTTAAATGGATATGTGTGACTGTTGAGATTATTAATATGTCATGGTGAATGTCTTCATATTCGATTTCTATTTATATTTTAAAACTTAAGATATAAAGATCTTTATGAGATGTCGTACTATAGTTTAGTCCTCATTTTAAAAAAAAATACAATTCTATCCACAATAATAAATACTCATTTTATAAAAAAATACTATGTTACACCACCGTAAAATAAGATAAATCATGCATATGCAGAATTTTTGAATAAGTATTGGTTCAGAAAATATAAAAATAAAAGATGACCATCTTTAAAATAATATGATTGATTTATTTCTCAGAAGGTTTAAGATTTTTTTATATTGACATATATCTATTATCGAGTATTGCTTCAACTAGATTAAAATTTTTACGAGTTTTTCATTTTGTAAATATTTTTAGTTAATGTTTATTTAGATATATCATAATATATGTGAGAGATAAATGGATCTTTTTTGTATTTTAAAAAGATAGTAAATGAACTCAAAATGCATAAAATTTACTTAGTATTTTAAATAATGTAAATGAAAATTTTGAAGTATTCAAGGAAAAAAGGGGAGGAAGGAGGGCTGAGCCAAGGGTCTACGACAAAGCGGCACAATCCAAATTGACACCTGAGGTGCCGATTTAGACGTGGCGCATCAAATCGGCACCTCAAATGCTGATAGATGGTGATTTTTTAAAATACCAAAAACTCATGCTTATTTAATTAATTACAATTATTTTAATATTTATTTTAGAAAAGCCCATGATTTGGAGCCTTTATGTGATTCCGGTAGTAATGCTGATGCACCTCAAAATCTAATTGTGTAATCCGTTTTTTCCTCTCCAGATTCGACATTATATATTTGTTTTCATATTTGTAACCCTCTCAAAATATAATAATTACACGTGTGCCGCTCTCAAAGTATCATAATTACACATGTGCCCCTACCCTTTTACTTTTTGCACTATGACCCCTCAATGTTTTGCTCACCTTCGCGCATGTTGCAAAGGTTCTCAAGACCAATAAGGTGTCGTTCGGGTGGGGGGGTTTACCCCCTTACCCCATTCTTTCTCTTTCCAAGTGAGTCCCACATTTTCCCTTTTTTAATATATTAAATAAATTATTTTTATTCCATTTATTCCAATAAAAAATAATATATTAAACCATCATATCATCTAAAAATTATAAACTACTTAACTTTTACTCACTTTTTCAAACTCCAATACAATCACATCACAATAACTACTCATTTTTTCAAACTTCAATACAATCATATCACAATAAACCCACTTCTAACCCACCCCCAGTTTAACCCTCTATCCACACACCAAAACCCAAAAATGAGTTACATGCAACCAGTTTAACCCACCTAAACCCACTATCCAAACACACCATAAGGGTGCGTTTGGTTCGTGGGTTATCCAGGGGTGGATAACACGGTTTTGTGTTTGTGTGTTTGGTTGGTGGGTTAAGGGTTGAGAGGGTTTGTGTGATGTGATTGTATTGGAATTTGAAAAAGTGTGTAGTTATTGTGATATGATTGTATTGAAATTTGAAAAAGTGGGTGGTTGTTGTGATGTGATTGTATTGAAGTTTGAAATAGTGAGTAGAAGTTGAGTGTTTTATGATTTTTAGATGATATGATGGTATAATATATATTTTTTTGGTTGGAAAGAGAGTGGACCCCACTAGTGGGTTGAGAATATGGGTTTTCGGGGGTAACCCATCTAAAGTGGTGGTAACCCCCCAACCAAACGCACCCTAAGAATATGCTTTGACGCATCTTCCCTAGAAACAGAAACCACAAAAATTGTCTTTTGGTCGAACTACTAGCTCTTCGTCGAATTTTCTAGCATATAGTAAGTAGCTAGATGTCTACTCCGCGAAGTCGGAGGCGAATTCGACAATTCATTCTCATTGATGTAGTAGGGTAATTTGCTTGAAGTTCACTTCTCCAATTGCTCATCACTGAGGAAGAAAAAGAGAAGCAGAGAAGATCGGCACCTTCTTCTGGACTAAAGAAGATGGTAGAAGAGGCAGAAGATCGGTTAGGCTGAGTAGCTGCCTGAGGTATTTTGGTCTAACAGAAAGACCTCTTGCTCTGATGAAGACAGTAAGACAAACCACCCCAAAAGAGGCGGGCTAAAAAAGTCATGGTGTAATTAAAAAAAGTTGGGATTATAAGTGTAAATCCTTATATTAAAAGGATGGGAATATAAGTTTAAATCCTTATATTAAAATGACCAAATATATTATTTAAACTTGATTACTTAGTAGGAACCAATAGCTTGTATGGCGTATAATACAATTATAAGGTTCGATGAATAGTGAAATGGAGCATAGAATAATATTTTAAGGTGCTCGGTTTTAGGTAATAGGATAAGATAATGGGTAAATGGGGAACAGCGTACCGGTGGATCCGCGTGATATGGAAAATTCAAATCTAAGGGGCACCAATATGACCGTTACGGACAAGGAAGAGGACCGTTACATTATTATTAATGGTTGATTAAGAATATTAACCTCCCCATTTTTAGTGTTCTTTGGAGGGCTTTTTTTTCCCAAAAGTTTCAAATTGAAGGACTTGATCCTCTCGATTAGGGTGGATCATTGGAGTTGATCGTGTTCGTGCTTCTCCGATCGGAGCTGGTCGAGCTTCTGCTTCATATCAGGGTTCATGTCCACTTGACTCGAAGCTGTCTGTGTTACTCCCGATGCATAATTAGACGTAATTGCAGTAGATATTGGATGAAACACATGGTAAATCGAAGAGGAGCATGGTTGAGTTTTATATCATGGTCATATCAAGGCTCATCCGACTTATGCTCAATTCTTTTTTAGGCCTCCTAGCCGTGCTAGGGTTTTGAGTTTCTACCTTAAAAAAGTGAGCCATGATGTGCTCAAGGGGTTTAAGTTTAGAGTCTCGAACTGGGTCTAAACATGTCAAACTTCAATCCAACTCGATTATATGCTCAACCAACCTTGCACATGAATGAATATTGGATGCTTTTTCTGCATAGGTTTTAAGCGAAGAGCTGTATGACCATCCGCGAGCCACGATGACTATTTTTTTAGAAGACAACGACTACATACTGAGTACATAGTCGATTGAGGGCAAGAGATTTAAAGTGAGTTCTAATCGGTTGTGATGTTGGTGCATAGAGAAGATTCTTAACAATGTCGTCGACATTGTGCAATAAAACATGTGCTAGCATATCTACCAAAGGTGCATCATCTATATGACAGTTGTCCAGGGTATATTGTAGGAAACGATGAGGGATGCCAAGTGGTAATGGCATAAGCAACACGTATATCGAAATAAGCGAGTCAGAGACGCTCGTGGCGACATAAGGAAGAGGAGAACAAGGAGAAGAGTGACGAATGGGGTCAGTCAACCGACCAAGAATGGTACACTTAATGACTTCTAAAAGATCAAGATTCAAATCTTACATTTTCTACAAAATAAAGGATCCAATTGCATTTATATACTTAGGATATACAAGTAATATATTCTTGGAAGGAAAATACCATGGATTTGAATACCTTGACAAATCAAAGCACATCTCCCACAAACCAAAAAATATCACATGCACACATTTGTTCAGAAACTATAAAAAAAGAAGTAATTAGGGTTTAGATGGGAAGAGATAAGCGAAATCTAAATCTTGTTATTAATGATATAAACAATGCTAACATATTCTTGGGGTTTTGTCATCGAGATTTTGGAATGTATGCATGACTAAGAACCTTTCGATTCCACATGTGGACACCTAATTGCTTTAGTGTGATACACTTACAGAATAAAGAATGCTAATATTGACTCTTTTTATTTCATGTAATCTTGGTATTCAAAAAATAAAATATACCGATTTACTTATTTTTTAGTAACCATCTTATGAATTCAAGACATCACATCAACTTCAAGGAATCTCTACGTTGATTTCTATATTAACATCAACAGCTCACGTAAAAGTTCATTAACTATATACATGATTTTAGTGTTATACACAAATTTAAAAAACAACAACAATGTGTTCGATCTTTAAGATTTGTTTCAATGCAGGTTGAGAACCTAGATCTCTCTTGCAAAGACCAATAAAAACATTAGAAGAGGTTTTGTACACTTGCAACCTCCAAAGTTATTCCAATAACATCATGCCCAACTTTTTTGCAATTATACTTGTGCCCCCATATTACACTAACTGAAAGACGAAAATATGAATTTTGTAAGAATAGAAGGGCATAAATATAATTAAAAAAAGAAATTCAGACATAATTGTTATCGGGAAAACTCAGAAGGGTACAAATATGAAATCCCTTAAAGACTAAATAAGATCAAGGCACTTAGGATAAAGCCAATCAAAGACCATTCTCCTCCTCAAACTAAGTGAGGGCAAGCCACATAACTACAAACATAAGTCCAAACAAGAGACACATCTTGGTCTAACCCTTCCATCATGAAGACATGGATTAGTGTTTGTGCACTTCATGTCAAAACCATATCTTTGATCTTTGTAATAATATGCGAACATTCTTTACGGGCTATCAACTTGACATGACGAAACAACGCACACTGATTTACCTGTCCATTCATTTCCAACAGTTTGATCTGATGTTACTAAACTGCAAGATTACAAACCATGTACAATGCTTTTTCAGAATAAAAGCAGTGGGGAGGGTGGATTAAAGAAAGTAGAAAAGCATATGAACCAGTTGAATACATTCAACCAAGAAATGCATTGCTGAACAGTTTCAAATATATCATGAACAGAAGCGTATGGAATTTGCATCTTACTGCACATTGACAGAAATATATTGGTTAAAAGTGACCGGTTTTTCATTAGTACTACTAGCTACTATTGGTTAACATACACACAACAGTCGTGCCGCACATGTTCGCATGTTCGTGAACGATACCAAGTTGGAATCGACTTCTTGAGAATTCGATAACATGATGAAGGAAGCCTTGATATTCCCAAAGATCGAAAAAATCACGATAAAGATTATTCAGACAATTACCGTTTTCTGTTCAAAGTACACGAGAGAAAAAGAACAGTTGCTGCTTTTATCATCTGATGAAATCCGAATCTCATGATAGCCTCCGAGACGAGTGGCCCACATTGTAAGAAGAAAATCCGGCATCAAACAAAAACAGACGATACCTAAAAGGAAGTTTCATTCAACTGCTTCACATTTCACAGATATGATCTGACCAAAAAAACCAGTTGCTGGTTGTAACTTCAGCGGTTAGTAATAAGATAATTACAAATGTAGGACAGTATCGGAAACTAATAAACAAGGTGTTGCCTCCTTTAAATGTCGATATTTACACCATGTCAAAAAATTGATTAATTCGAAAGGAGTTCTGAGCAAATAGGAGAATTGTATAAGAACAATCCCTTCTGTTTGCTGGAACCGCTAAAGAATGGTTTGATCTGAGGACGAACGATCTGTGGCTTCTTAGATGAGCATCCAATTCCTGCATGGCGCACCTTTTCAAGGGCAGACCAGGGGGCGCAGTATGGCCACACACATTTCCATTTGATTCGGCAACACATTGGGTTATAAGTTGCATTTGCAACTTAAGCTACAAAAGACCCTAAAAACAAGAGAGAAATTTATTCATCTAGTTTCGTCAAAACTCAATGACGAAGAAATATAAATGTAAGAACAATTGCATCGATGATTAACACGAGAAAAAACAAAGGAATATTTTGCCAGCATATGTAGTTATAAATTTTGCTAAGGTTTTACTAATATAGAGATATATTTCATGTTTATATATCTTTTATCTATTTTTCGTTTCTCTTTGTCTACTTTATATAATTCACCCATAGGTCTCTCCCTATACAAGAGAGCCTAGGGCTCAAGGAATGATTCTCTCTTTATTTTCCCAACATGGTATCAGAGCAGCGGTCCTAGACCGGAGCTCCTGTACTAACCCTACTCCCCCCACCCTTCAAGCCTCCCGCCGCCCAAGCCCCCCCCCCCCCCCGTGCCAGTCTTGCGGCCCGCCGCCCAGGGCCCCACCGTGTCCAGTATTGACCGCCGCCCAACCCCTTGGGTCCCGCCGCCTCGAGCCTAGCGGTCTTGGGCACCGTTGCCTTAGGCTCCGCCGCCACATCGGCCTGCGCTCCTGCTGCCGTTCCCTTCCTTGAAGGGCTTCCTCCCGCATCTCCATGTGATGGGTTTGGTTGTGTAAGTCTACATATGCTACCAAACCTCTTCATGTCAGTGTAGACAAAAGTTTATCTATTCTACAACCCTAGTCATCTCCAATCATCATGTCAGAAAACAAGGTAGAGATCCCAACCACAGACGGCTTCAGAGGTCCTGCGCTTATTGTGAAGATGGATGGGTCGAACTACGAATTATGGGCCATGCAATTCATCAACCTAATGAAGTCGATGGGTAAGAAACATATTCTTACCGAGGACGAGCCAACAAAGAAGACAGGGTTGTATACCACATGGGAGGCTGATGACGCATATGCTCAGGTCTGGTTGTCTGGTACCTTGATTCCAGACATTGCAAACGATGTCTTGCATCAGCCCACTGCCAAAGCCATGTGGGACATTATTGTTGCCACGTATTTACATGCCAAGAATGAGACAAAAATTCTACAGCTTCAACATGACATCTTCACTATAAAGCAGAATGGTCAACCCCAGCATGCTCACTACACTGCATTGAAGGGAATGTTTGAAAAGTTTCATAGCTTCATGCCTGTAAAACCCCGTATTTTTTATCCTAAATTATGGAGTATTTTTGACAACCAAAAAATTTAAATAACCACGTCATTTCGTAGATCTCGTCGAGATATTTCCAACGAGCCCAAGAACATCCAATTCCGATATTCCTAGACCAAGATATCGATGTTTTATGTTGGATGATCGAGATCCATATATGGATCCGAACCGGATCCGAAATTAAATCCATTTACACCTCTCCTTCTATAAATAAGCTATGATAGGTTGCCCTCTCCAAAACCTAGCCACCATATCCTCCCCCCTCGTTAGAGCACCACCATCTTAGCCGAATTGGCAAGGCCTTAAATGTCGGTTTCGGTCACCATTTCGGTGACGACCAAAATAGAATTTTGATGGAATTTCGGTCAAATTTCGATCGAAATTTCGATCATTTCGGTCATTTTTTGTTATAGGACCCCCATATTTCGGTCATTTCGGTCATTTCGGTAGAATTTCGATTTCGACTGGATATCGATATTCGACCGAATTTCGCTGAAATTTGAGGCCATGCGAATTGGTCGTCGGAGGGTCGTTGTCGACGTCGGAGAAGGTGATCTGATCGAAGATCCGCGACCCTCTTTGCGTAGTAAAGCTCGAGATCACAATTGTACGTGCATTCGCACTGCGATCGAGCGACGGAAATATCATTTTCGTGTGAGCGGAGATCCCGAGGGAACGTCCTCGGAGGTAACGATGAATCCCTCCCTCTTGCTGTTGGTTTCCACATACTTTTGTTCCCATATGTTTGAACATGCTTAGAGCCTTGGTTATCCTTATGATGTGATTCATATACCCGTAACGATATTTTCTTTCCTCGTTGTTGGGTTCATAAGGTCTTGATGATTTTCCCATTTGAGCCTTGTATAGATCTCGGGTTTTCATTCACTTTTGCCATCTTGAATATCAATTTGTGATTGTTTTATATTGTCTTCCCCCATGCTAAAAAGATGCTATGTTTTGTTATACACAAAAGTATATGGGATGATCAAATAAATATCATCTTTCCGTAGAACAAATAATATATTGGGTCTTGGATCATATCTATATTGTCTTCTTATAAAGTATGCTTGTAAAACATCCGTAACTATATAATATGTCCTTTATATTTTTGTCCCTAATTACCTGGTGGCTCTACTTACATGACCATGGTCTTAAAATAAAATATAGAGTTCTACATTTTAAGGACTTGCATTGTGTATGGAAATGGGTAATGCAATTTACAGGAGCTTGTTGTGAAACTTTGCTTCATATTAGTTATTAAAAAAACGAGTATCTTCAGCCTTTATTTCTGTAGTAATACATGATAACGTCAGAGTTAATGGTAAGATTAATTCATGTTTGATCTCTTGGATTTTGAATCTGGCGTTACATATGTAGTTGCCATATTTGAATTGGGTTTATTAGTAACATATTATACATATAATTATACATCTTGACCTATGATTTTAATGACGGCTCCACAAAAATTAAAGTATCTCTTTTGCCTCAAGTTTGTATCCATGAAACGATAGCAATCAAATTTCATCTACCTACAATGTTCACAGGGGACAGAAATCATAACAATGTCATATGTAAAAAAATGAGAGAGGAAACGAGACAGTCGTAAACCTTCAGACCCTAATATTGGTCTTCACATTCGAATCTCTTAATACAATGTTAACACTATCCAAGTTATTAACGTTAATGTGTTAACCATTTTATATGACCAAATTTTATATGTTATATAATTATGATTTGAATGGAGAATGGTATTCTTTTGCTTCTGAGAGAACTGCTAGATGATCAAGGCATTGAATACATTTTTTTACCAGTTCATAACTTGTGTTCTATAATATAATTATGCACTCCTTGGAAATGCATGGTAAAATGAATGTTCGTTAAAAGAAAACCAACAATGAGGAATGCATGATTTTAGTATGCTTCACGTTTCATCATCTCAGTTGATAAGTACCCATTGATTGAAGATAATTGTTATTCTGTTATCCGTAACCCCCTAACGGAAAAGAAAAGAGAAAGGGAGTTTTCTTATTTATGAATGTCTCACGGGCATGGTAGCGTAAAAATAAATAAAGAAGATTTAAAAGATCATATGCGTATGGATATTAAATTTCTGTTAGATGTAAGTTGCAATGTCGGTAGGATTACTGTGGTTTGTTGAGTTACGGTTGCATTTTGAATACAACTCACAAATGATTATCGTTGGCCTAAAATTGATATTGGTCGTGGTAAGCATCTTCCTATGGATCTGATTCCGTGATGGTCGGGTAGAAGGAGTTAGGCGCCGCAAGGGATTGGGCATGCACCTTTGGGCCCCGGGTAGATGCCATGAGGGTCGCGACCCCAATGGACGCGTTGGGTGACGCATTGCACGTAGCAGCCCAGTTACATCCGGAGTCGCTCGACGGAGTAGGCAGGTGGCGCGGTTGGCATTCTTGGTTTCTCATCTATAAACGATTTAAGACTCGATTTAAAATTAGATTTGGTCGCATCGAATTCTATTTCGAGTATTATTATTGTGAGAGGTGTTCCAGGATGTGGTTTGAATTTGGAGATTTGGGGTGGTGATCTTTTCTTGTCTGATCGAAAAGGAGGTCTTTAAGAGTTATTCAAGATGAATATCAAGTTCCCGCATAGCGGAGGCCTGCGAGTCGCGTACTTGCGTGTGCTAAAATAATACAAGAAATGATAAATGATCGGATGCTGGAAATTGTAATTGTATACCATTTTGGACCCCTACCAACTTGTAGAAACATCAAGACCATTGTAGTAATATTCAAATAATTATTAAATCAATAAATAAAATCAATTGTTATATGACCAATGTGAATCAGAATAAATTGGTATTTTTCTCAGTTTCTACAATATATGCATATGCTTTTAGATAGAATTGAGTATACATTCTTTGCTTCCCCCAACATTACTTACTATAGTATTTGTCTCGTTACTGGGCAATTGCTCATAACGTTACCCTCGTGTGAACCCAACAGGTGTAGTTGAGCAGCAGCCGCAGCAGTAGCAGCTTTCGAGGAGTTCGGACTTTCCACGTCATACTTGCACCAAGCAGGGTGCGTTCTACTTAGAGTAACTTATTTATTAATGCATTATTTATTATTTTTTTAGAGACTTTGTAGTGAGATATGTGGAGAGCTTCATCTACAAAATTTATAATTATATGATGTGTCTTATTCTATGGACATGGACTTGATGATTGTTATCGATTAGAAATGGATGTTGCATTTATTTCCATTTTTTATTATTTTCCTGTTGCTATTTATATTTCACATATTGATCTAATGTGCATAAGATGGTTTGATGAGTATCATAGATCATGGGCATATTTGGACCGTAGGTCACTCTTGTTCCATCGGTTTCGGTAGCCGGAGGGGCGGGCGTCATGCCCCTTACAACGATTCCAGAGCAGTTGAAGACATACTGGAATGCCACGATGGTGGGAGTTTTTCTTACCTCTCTAGACACAGTATGAGGCTGCTCCTTCTCAGATCTTGGTAGATGATACCATTCCTCCCATGGAGGAGGCCTTTCGGCGATTGAGCCGGATCAATATCTCAAGCCCTGCTCTAGTGCCAAATTCTTCTGCTACGACAGCCTCGCGTGGTAGAGGTAGCACATCTCATTTCCGTGGTTGGGGACCACGTGGTAGAGGTGGTCGTGGTCGTGGACCACCGTGTACCTAATGTCATCGGACTGGTCATACCGAAGATACATGCTACTCCAAGCATGGTTTCCCAGCATCTGCCCGCGTGGTGGAACTGAATCAACATCATGGCGCTCCACCCGCATCAGATCAACGATATGATGAACTTGCGTCTCAACTGCGAGATATCATGCCCCCAGCCAGTACTCGTTCACCTGTTTCAGAGAGCATCTCAGACGTTGTTGCTACTACAAGAGCTAGTTCCTAGTGCTCATACTTCTACTTCTCATCAGGATTCAGGTATCTCAGAATGGATTATAGTTTAGGTGCAACACAACATTTGTGTGGAGACAGACATCAGCTCATATCCTACAAACAGGTTTCTCCAGGAAAGATAGTGGTTATAGCAGACGGGACTCATTCTCCCATCACAGGACAGGGGGAGATTACCTTGACGCCATTTATGCAGATGCGGAATGTGTTGCATGCCCTTAATTTCTCAATGAATTTACTATCAATTAGTCAGATTACTAGGGATTTACATTGTCGAGCAATATTTGACCCATCATCTCTTGTGTTTCAGGACATTCTCACGGGCAGAGTGATTGGGTGTGGCCGTGAGCAAGGCGGGCTGTATCGACTAGTCCAAACACCTTATGCTGGAGCATCCTCTCATATCACTGGACATGTCTCTCCTTATCTTTGGCATCTATGCTTTGGTCATCTTCCATTTCAGAAACTGTGTCAAATCCTTCCTCAGATCTCACCTCACTCGTCGTTCAATTGTGAAGCTTGTTAGTTAGGGAAGCATCAACGGTCCGTCTTCCCTAATCGTCAGAGTCGGAGCAGTAGCTCTCCTTTTGAGTTTTTCCATGTAGACATTTGGGGTCCAAGTTGTGTTCCCGATCATCAGGGACACAATGCTCTATTTAGCTGCTGTGGATGATTTTAGTCGTCTGTCTTGGGTTTTCTTGTTAAAGAATAAATCAGAAGCGGGCAATACTATTATGAATTTTATTAAAGAAGTGCATAATGTTTTTTCTACCAATGTCAAAACTGTGCGAACTGATAATGCTCTTGAATTCTGTACCCATATATTTTTTTGAGAGAATCTGTACCCATATATTATCTCCATTCTTTTCATTTCACGGCATCCTTCATCAAATAGATGCTTACACGTCCCAAAAAAAAGGTGTCGCAGAAAGAAAGCACCGTCACCTTCTTGATGTCACTCGTACGCTCCTTGTCCAGAGTTGTGCAGCGCACTCATTCTGGGGCGATGCGGTTCTCACAACATGTTACCTCTATATGCCCTAATCGATGTTGGTAGATACCTTTCTCCCTTGTTTTCCCTGACAAGGAGTTGTTCTCTCTTACCCCTCGTGTTTTTGCGTCCGTTGCTTTCGTCCATCATTTGTCTCCAGGGATTGACAAGCTCTCTCCTAGGGCTGTCAAATGCGTTTTTGACGTGTATTCCAGGACTCAAAAGGGTTATCGTTGCTATGATCCGTTATGTCGGAGGTATTATGTTAGTGCAGATGTCACGTTCTTTGAGTCAGTCATGTTCTTCTCTCCTACAGGCGACAGGTTGGCACCATCAAATTCAGATGATGAGATCTATATTCCTCCTCCACCCATGTACCCACCATCATCTCCACCACCACCACCTCCACCTCCACCACCATTACCTCCACCAACATTATCTCATCCCATTGTTTTGGTTCTTCCTTTGCCACATCGCTACAGTTGACGTCCAGCCCTTGCTCATGATCACGGTCAATCATCCACCATGACCCAGGTTTGTTGTGACAACATTACTTCTAATGATGGGTCTAATGGTGTTTCTCAGCAGGGGTTATTTCAGGAAGGGGATGATATGGCAGGTGGCACAGATGATGTAGAACTTGATTTGCCTATTGCTTTAAGGAAGCAGAAACGTTCATGTGCTTCATACTTGATTGCTTCCCATGTCATCTTTGAGCGTCTGACGGGTGACTTCAGGAGGTTTGCAGTTGCTTTGTCTGCTATGGATATACCACGGATATACCAGGAGGCATTGACTGACAGTAGATGGCGTCTGGTTGTGGGGGAAGAGATGACGGCTCTTCAGTCGAGAGGTACTTGGAGCCTTGTTCCAGCTCCTACCGGGGCATCTATAGTAAGTTGCGGTGGGTATTTACAGTGAAGAAAAATGCAAATGGTAGCATTGACAGGTACAATGCTCGACTGGTTGCCTGCGGGTTTACTCAGACATACGGGTTGGATTATCTTGATACATTTTCTCCAGTTGCTCGTCCTTCTACCTTACATATTCTTTATATGTCATCGTGGTTCAAGATTGGCCCATGTTTCAATTGGATGTCAAGAATGCCTTTTTGGATGGTGATCTTCAAGAAGAAGTCTACATGTAGCAGCTGCCAGGGTTTGCTACTGAGGGGGAGTGTTCACAGGTGTGTAGACTTCATAAAGCAATCTATGGAGTTAAGTAGAGCCCGAGAGCTTGGTTCCAGAAGCTCTCAGATTTGTTTGAGAAGCAAGGGTTCAAACGGTCGAATGCAAATCATTCTCTTTTTGTACAGAGGACCTCCAGAGGTACGACTGTTATTATGGTGTATGTTGATGATATACTTATTACAGGAGATGATATGCAGGGAATAAAAAGAGCAGAAGAATTTCTGGGCTGTGAATTTGTTACCAAGGATCTAGGAGCACTTAGATACTTTTTGGGATTGGAGTTTGCTAGAAATCAACAAGGGCTTGTGATGACTCAGAGAAAATATGTCACTGATTTGCTAAGTGACACGGGTATGTTTGGATGTCGACCTGCTTCTACACCCATGGATCCGAGCATGAAGTTGTATGATGATGATACTGTTGAGGTTGACAGGAGAAGATACATGGAACTGGTGGGAAAGCTTCTTTATGTTACTATTTCCAGACCCGATATTTCATTTGCACTCAGTAGAGTGAGCCAGTTCATGGAACAACCTCGTCAGATACATATGGATGCTATACAAATGATAATAAGGTATCTTAAATCATCTCTAGGTGCAGGGCTGTTGTTTAAAAAGGGTGGCACTATTATTATCTCAGCATGCGCAGACGCAGACTACGCAGGGTGCCCAAAGGACAGGAAGTCTACATCAGGATTCGCTATATTTGTCAGAGAGTCACTTGTCTCATGGAAGAGTAAGAAGCAAACCGTTGTTGCTAGATCCAGTGCTGAATCTGAGTATAGAGCTATGGCCCTAGCAGTCTTGATAGATCTATATATAGATGTTCCTCTTCCCATGTCGTTGAAATGCGATAATCAGGCTGCATTATTCATTGCTAATAATCCTGAATTTCATGAGAGGACAAAGCACATTGAGGTTGATTGTCGTTATATACGTGATATGATCCAGAAAGGCTTCATTTCTACATCCCATGTCAGCTTAGGAAACCAGACGGCAGACATTTTCACAAAAGCCTTACTTAGGGTGTCCTTCCAGAAGTGCTTATCCAAGGTGAGCATGATAGATATCTGTTAGAAAATAGGAAGCGGAAGCGAAAACATGGATAAGAAGATAAAGAAAATAAAGAAAGCGGGATTTTACGTGGAACCCTACTCCGTGAGGAGCGGGATGAAACCACGGGAGAAGCCCTCAACGGAGCGTGTTTGTCTATTGACTTTCTCTCAATATATACAGGAGGTCTGGAGCTCCTTATATAGCCTCTCCAGAGCCTCCAAGTCCCACCACTGGACGATGTGGGACTAAACACTAGATGGGGTAAATGGATCTCCTCCAGGATCCATTTACCCTACTACAACCCAATGGGCGCATACAACGAATGCTCCAACACTCCCCCTCAAGCTGGAGCATGCAATGCTCAGCTTGAACAAACAGAAAGATACTCAACTCAACGCTACAGGACACTACGGACAATATCAACCCAACACGCACATTGCTGCAGTCGAGGACGTTGCTTCTCATGATGTGCAGGTGAGGAGGACGAACGGGCTGGAGTGTGAGTCAACTTGAAGACTTGGAATCTAACCATCGAGTCTGAAACTGCGCCTGAAGTCTCCTCGTCGGAGAACTGGGTCTCTCCCATCTGGCTCAGAGAATGGTGCATTGCTTTGGTGTACCTATGATACCACATGAAAACCCTTGCCCTCATTAGCATAGGGAATGGTCCTCTGCTCTGGAGTCCCTATGGCTCAGATAAAAACTCTGACCTGACAACTAGAAGAATGATGGGGACCACGAACAAATGATGGCAACATATGCTCGTCTGAAAATGACCGCAACTCATGCGTGTCTGAAACTGGAGACTCGGAAACAATGATCGTCGAGTCTGAAACCGAACTGTAGAGTCTGATCAACTGGCTGGTCTGGAGACTGGCATCTGAATCTGAAACACAAGACCTGTGACTCTACATATACACTCCCTCTTTCTCCCATACTTGTCGAAAATTAACATCGACAAAGTTGGGAGAAGACAAGATAAATAGGGGGTAAACAACAAGAACATGAAACTTGCGGCTCTTTTTTTTCATTTTTTTTAAAGCCGTCATCCCATTTTTTTATAAGTCGTTTCATCTCCTTTTTTTATGGCTTTTCTTGCATTTTTTTAAAATTGCATATGGCTTTTCTTTGTATGCGACTCTTTCAAAGAAAACTCCTTTTTTTAACCATGTGTACGGCTTTTTCTTGTACGCGTCTCTTTTTCTTCTTCCTTTTTTTCTTTTTTTTTTCTTTTTTTTGCAAAAAAATGATCTCTTTCTCTCTCTCTCTCCTTTTTTTCCAGCCCCCCCTCTTTACAGGATTGCGCACTGCCTCCCCCTCTTTTCAGCCCTTTTCATTTTCCTTTTGTTTTTTTTAACACACGCACATACTGCAACCGTGCCCCCCCCCTCCAATTTTTCTTTTCTTTTTTATAAAATCGGCTCTCCCCCGTTTAGGGTTCCCCATCGTTTGGGAAACCCCCTTCCGCCACCGCCTGGGTCTTAGAGGGTGCGCGCGCCACTGGAGGGTCGATCGGCGGGGACTTCCGCCTGCAGGTGCTCCGCATGGGCTCGCGCCTGGGATCGTGAGGGTGCCGCGCGACACGCCGCTTGTTTGCGCCTGGACCTGTAATGTGTGCCGATGGAGATAGATGGCACGGTGGCGGCGATCTAGAGTTGCGCGAGGGAGCACTGCCAACAAGGATCGGAGATGGGCGCTCGGAGGAGGAAGCCGCGCGGTGGGGATGCGCGCCTAGGAGATGCGCACGGGACTGCGATGGAGGGAGGCACGCCTGAGGGCTCGCCACCTGCGAGGGATGCGCCTTCGTTGGAAGGAGGCGCGAGGAGATCTGGGGTTCCGCCAGGAGGAGTTGTCGCCTGGAGCCATCGGGCTGGGAGTCACGCGCCAGGACGAGTTCATGCGCATGAGTGCGCCGCCTGGTGCCATCGGACTTGGAGGCCATGCCTAGATCGTTCTGGAAGGAGCTAGACGCCTAGATCTGATGGGAGTGCACCGCCTGGGGTGCGCCTGGGCCGATCTGGGATGGTTGAAGACCGACTGGAATGCTGGGGTCGACGCTGCCTAAGATCCGCTGGAGATTGGAGCGCAGGACGTTGGTTACTTGCGCGAACAGAAGGTGCGCACAGTGATGGGCGCGCCGCCAGGGATCTGGAAAACGGGCGTGCGGCACAGGAGAACAGATTTGGGTTCTAGAGAACCCTAAAAAGATACTTTCTTGAACATTATATGAACTTCACAAATACATCTTCAACATAAACATCGAATCTCGAAAAATAAATAACATGAAAACCTCGAGAATCGAACCCGCTCTGATACCATGTTAGAAAATAGGAAGCGGAAGCGAAAACATGGATAAGAAGATGAAGAAAATAAAGAACGCGGGATTTTACGTGGAACCCTACTCCGTGAGGAGTGGGATGAAACCACGGCAGAAGCCCTCAACGGGGCGTGTTTGTCTATTGACTTTCTCTTAATGGATACAGGAGGTCTGGAGCTCCTTATATAGCCTCTCCAGAGCCTCTAAGTCCCACCACTGGACGATGTGGGACTAAACACTAGATGGGGAAAATGGATCTCCTCCAGGATCCATTTACCCTACTACAACCCAATGGGCGCATACAACGAATGCTCCAACAATATCTATGCTCCATCTTGAGGGGGAGTGTAGAGATATATTTCATGTTTTTGTACCTTTTATCTATTTTTCGTTTCTCTTTGTCTACTTTATGTAATTTGCCCATAGATCTCTCCTTATATAAGAGAGCCTAGGGCTCAAAGAGTGATTATCTCTCTTTATTTTCCCAACAATTAACAATACCAGTCTCTTGATATAATGCTTCCAAAACTTCTCTCTGAGGACCCTAAAATAGGCTAACTTCACTAGTTGTGGTGCATCATACAGAATGAAATGGGGAAAGGAAGGTCTTCTTTTGTAACGCCCGGGATTTTCACCATTTTCACCAAGTGTCAAACCCTAGTCAATATTGTACTAACAAGAATTAGCTCATCAAGAGCTTTCTAAATGAGCCCAATAATGCATAATTCAGAGTTGTTTTGAAAGTAATGCACATTTAAGTGAAGCGCAAATTATGGAAATTGGATATTAATAATAGATCTTGTGTGAACTACCCACTTTCCCTTCATCAAGGAGTTGTAGCCATCTCCATTTACGACTCGTGAAGCTCTGTAAGTTCCAACGAAGAGGAGAGCGGCCCCACAAATAGAAGGCATTGTTGTATCCAGAATTGTGATTGACAAGATCTCCTCTGTGTTTGTGTTCTCTATTTTCTTGACCATAGTCCGCATTCTATAAAGCATCCTCTCTATTTCTTGCAATCTAAGTTTTTGCTTGAGCGCATGGAGGTGTGGAAATGTGGCTTCAGGATCAAAGTCGACTGTGAATCTTCCTGCACACTAAGGTTGCAAGATATAACCATCCATTGTATTGCAGAGAATATTGTGATTCGTGGAGAGTTTCGGTCTTGGGGTGAATTATTAGTTCCAACCCTAACCTTGAGGCTGCCTCTTGTTGTTAATAGTCCTGGATCGAATGTTTATGTTGCTCAAATGTCGTCTATCGTCCACGTATATATATTCAAATGTTCGCATGATATTCCTGGAGATTGAGTCCCCTAGAATTGGCACGGAAATCATAGGGATTGAGTATGGTGAAAGGGAAGTCCGAATCACACTTCAAGTTACATAGTTCAAAGGAAAAACTTCCAGGTGACCGATCGGTCTTAGAATTGATCATCCTGGGCTTCTGCACAAAAGTGATCGATCAGAATGCTTGGGTTGATCGATCAACCCTTGATTCGGAAAGAGTCATCGATCAAACTAATCATTGCCAAGAGAGATACTGTCTG
Organism: Ottelia alismoides; assembly: GCA_037367405.1. NCBI lineage: Eukaryota > Viridiplantae > Streptophyta > Magnoliopsida > Alismatales > Hydrocharitaceae > Ottelia > Ottelia alismoides. Next base: position 536,333 of record JAZKJV010010206.1, on the reverse strand, counting down.
GGAGGGATCAATCATAGGTGTCGAGTTGATAGATCATGGAGCCGTTATTAAACAAGGTTGGCTGCATAAATTTTGAAGTCAGTGGTGGAGTCCTAAAGTAATCTAAAAATGTGTTAGAAGTGATCGATCAGATCAATCCCCTGGAAATCCTAGATTAACCATGTAATAAGATCAGTTAAAAGTGATCTATCAGGGATGGCCTCCGAACCCTTGGCCAATGGATAAATAAAGCATCAAAAGGAACCCAAAAATTGAAAGTACTTGTGCTCGATTAACATGTATGGGCTCATCGATCACAAGTATTAAAGTGATTGATTGTACTTGTTTAGTTGATTGATAACTTGAGAGAGTTTTATATTTGGACTAAAGTCATGTCTGATTGATTAATTTCCCAAAGGGTGATCTATCATGGACGTGTTATGGTCTTGACTCTTGAACATGGACCTAGAAACTGTATTTTTGGCTTATATGATCTGATTATCCAAAATACTTGCAAAGAATACTCCAAATGGTTTCAATGTGTTTCATGTATATGTCTAAATGACGGATTAAAGGTTCAAGGTTCCACATCTTCTCTTGTCTTGATATCTAAAAAGAGAGTAGACTTCACAATCAAGATGGTTGAGTTGGTAATTAGTACAAAATAAGGTGCTTAGAGTTCCATTTATAATCACCTTGACTAAATGTTAAAGCAACCGTGGGCTAAGAGAGTGTGATGGATATTACACAATTTATTCAGAAAAGTCTTAATTATCCTGTTTTAGATATGATCATATGAATGATACATTATACAGTTTGCTTTTTATTGTTGTTGGTTTTAGGGTGACCCCCTCTGAAACGGGGTGTTATATAATCATAAAATGTACACTATCATTTTTCCACGAGGGATAAAGTAATTCCTCTTGGTAATTAAAGTATTTCTGTATCACTGGCAGTTGGTGACAAGAACTTCGGATATTTCTCTTCTAAGAAGAGATAAAATGTTTAGAGACTCATCTGGAAGATGGTTTCGTTGACGACAGGAAAAAATACACGCAAATTTAAAACAGATATTCCACCGTAAGATGAGTCTGTACCTGTGTGCTGCAACAGGAAGTCTATTTATTCCATGGCTGTGATAACGAAATGGCAGAATTTGAAGCATTTCGCCCTTGGCATTTATATATAGCATTTTTTAGCACGTCATATTGCTCGGTTACTGAATCATACAGTACTTGAGAAAAATCCTTCTTTGCCTGCACAGGACATTAAAGCATCCACGTTTAGCAACTATACTTCTTCAGGTATGCATAGAAAGACATGAAAAATTCATATATAGTAACATCCCTAAAAAGAAGCAGGAACTGTAAGACCAAGATGCATAATGAAAACATCATACAAGTAAAGAAATTAATTAGATAACGAAAAACTAAACTAGTTTAGATAAGCTGTCATGTTTATCATAAACTGAAGGTGAGGCACTAAAAGTTGATGCATGGACTAAACAATTGTCATGAATAAAATGAAGGCAATATGCTGTGATTTCGGAGAAATCTATTGAATTATAGCATTTCAGTAAAGCTGTCCAGAAAATATGCCAAGACCATATCTATCAAAATAAAATTGACAGGTCATTCTCGATGTCATGCAGATATTTCTATGTTCTTATGTACCTTTTCGGTTATTTTATTTCTTCATGTCTATCTTATGTAATTTACCCATAAGTATCTCCTTTATATAAGAGAGCCTAGGGTTCCCAAGAATAAACACATCTACTATTTCTTCGAACATGGTATCAGAGCGGCGGTCCTAAACCGGAGTTCGGGTATCGAAAACCCTAACCCCACCTTCAAACCCACGCCGCCCATCGCCACCCCCCGGCCGCACGCACCCCACCGCGACCCCGCACGCTACCAGCGACAGTCTTGCGCAGCCCTCGGTCCCGTGCATCCCACCGCGCCCCCATGCGCTACCCGCAGCGGTCCTGCGCCGCCCTAAGGTGCCCCCGCGCCTCCAACGCGCACCACTCCCGCGCACAGCCCTAGCGCGCGCAGCCTCCGTGTGTAGCCATGCGTGCAGCCTCGAATGCAGCCCTGCGTGCACTCCGTCGGTCCACTCGTCTGGTTGATGGATTTGGGTGCATAAGTCTACATATGCAATCGAATCTCCATATGTCTGTGTAGATGTTCACGCTTTGGTCTTCACATCCCTAGTCTTCTACCTCCGGCGATATATCTGAGAACAAAGTAGATGTACCCGCCACATGCGCTTTCAGAGATCCAGCGCCTATTGTCAAAATAGACGGGACAAACTATGAGCTCTGGGCTATGCAGTTCATGAGCCTTACGAAGTCAAATGGTAAGAAACATATGCTTATCGCGGAGCCGGCGGAGAAGACTGGGGTGAACGCCTCATGGGAGGCGGACGACGCCTATGCCAAAGTTTGGCTCTCTGGTACATTGACGATTGAAATCGCCAAAGACGTGTTGCATCAGCCTACTACTAAGGCGATGTGGGATATCCTCGCAGCAACATATTCTCAAGCGAGGAATGAGACGAAGATCCTCCAACTCCACCATGATATATTCGCTGTCAAGCAGAATGGACGGCCCCTGCATTCGTTGTATACATCTTTGAGATGGATGTTTGAGAAGCTACACAGCTTTATGCCTCTCACTGCCACCCCTGAACAGCAGAAGACATTTAGGAAAGCTACCATGGTTGGTGTATTCCCAGCTGCTCTTGATCCTGAATATGATGCTGCTCGCTCCCAGATCCTCGCAGACACTACAATTCCTTCAATGGAGCAAGCTTTCCGCATCACTACTAGTAGCCAGACTTCTTCGACGATAGCAGCCTCCTGAGGTAGAGGGGCTCGTCTACTTTCCGTGGATGCGGATCCCGTGGTATAGGGAGTCGAACCCGTCAGCCTTGCACATTTTGTCATCGTCCTGACCATTCAAAGGATACATGCAATTCCAAGCATGGTTTTCCTCCATCTCCCCGAGTAGCGGAATAAGTCGAATCTTCTGTAGTTCCTATCTCAGATCAGCGGTTTGATGACCTTGTGGCCAGAGTGATGGATATTATGCCTCCTTCCGCTTCGCCATCTCCAGGAGGCCATTCAGATGTGGCAGATCTGCTTCTGCTAGTACCTCTGCTACAGCTAGCACCTCATATCTATGCTTTTACATCTTGTCATGGATCTGAGATTACGGAGTGGATTATGGACTCCAGGCAACACATCATTTATGTGGAGACAGACAACAGCTTGCATCCTATAGATAGGTTCCCCCAGGAAGAACAGTTGTGATAGCTGACGGGACTCATTCCCCAATCACAGGTTAGGGGGAGATCACTTTGACGCTGTTAACATATATATTAGTTTCCTTTGTATTTCTCTGTTATTTTTATTTTCAGTTGTATGCTTTATGTAATTTACCCATACACTACTCTCCTATATAAGAGAGCCTAGGGCTGATGGAATAAACATCTTGTTCATTTTTCCCAACATGGTATCAGAGCGACGGTCCTAGACCGGAGTTCTCGAAACCCTAACCCTACCCTACCCCACCCGCATGCCTCTCTCTCATCGCCGGCACCTCCGCCAGTGCCTCCGACCCGCCTGCGCCTCCGCCAGCGCCTCTGCCTGTGTGCATACTCGTGCGAGCGCCTGTGCGCCTCCACCTGTGCGCGTGCGCTTCCGCCTGCACCTGTGCGCGTGTACCAGCGCCTCCGCCTGCGCCTAGTGCTCACCTTCGCGTGCGACTGCGCGCTCATCCACGCGCGCGACTGCGCGCTCATCCTCACGCTGCGCGACTGAGCGCTACACCTTGCGTGCCTTGCGTGCCTTGCGTGCCTGCGTGCTTCAGCGAGCACCGTAGAGCCCTAAGCGTGTGTTAAGCCCTAAAGCGCACACCGTCAACTACATGGGTTTAGTTTCTTGAGGTCTACACATGCAACTAAACCCGTCTATGTCATTGTAGACGAATCTTATCTTCAGTCAATCGCTCCAGTCTTCAGTTTCCAGTATGTCAGAAAGCAAGGCGGATATCCCATCCATTGGCGCCTTTTGTGGTCCGGCGCCTATTGTAAAGATGGATGGTACGAACTATGAACTGTGGGCGACGCAGTTCATGAGTATGATGAAGTCAACGGGTAAGAAGCACATTCTTACCGAAGCTGAGCCTACTGAGAAGACTGGAGCCAATGCCTCTTGGGAGGCCGATGATGCATACGCCAAAGTTTGGTTATCTGGAACGTTGGCGATCGAGATTGCCAATGACATTCTACATCAGCCCACGGCCAAAGACATGTGGGACATTCTGGCGGCCACATACTCTCAGGCGAAGAATGAGACGAAGATTCTGCAACTCCAGCATGATATATTCACTATAAAGCAGAATGGTCGCCCTCTACATTCACTCTACACATCCCTGCGAGGGATGTTCGAGAAGCTATACAGCTTCATGCCCTTGACAGCCACGCCAGAACAACAGAAGACGTATCGGAATGCGACTATGGTGGGGTTGTTCCTTGATGCACTTGATCCAGAGTATGAGGCGGCACGATCCCAGATCTTGGCCGATTCTACTATTCCTTCCATGTAGGAAACTTTCCATAGACTGAGCCGTATCACCGTCCCTTCCACGGCCACGAATCAGAATGCTTCAGCCGCGGCTGCCAACAAGGGCCGTGGATTTCATCATCAGACCCGTGGACGTGGACCTCGTGGCAGAGGAGGCCGCACTCGGCCAACATGTACCTACGGTCATCGCGTCGGACACAATGAAGACACATGCTACTCTAAGCATGGATTTCCTGCATCTACACGAGTCGCTGAGCAGATAGAGCCTCCATCTGCTGCCACTTTGGATCAACGGTTCGATGATCTAGTTACCCGTCTAAGAGGCATTATTCCCCCATCTGGCCCAGCACCTACTACTGAGAGTCAATCTGATGCTGCTGCATTTGCCTCTGCGTCTACCAGTGCTTCAGGTAGCATACTTGCATTTACCAGTAGTAGATCAGATACATTACCTTGGATTATGGACTCGAGTGCTACACATCATCTATGTGGCGACCAGAGCATGGTTTCAGAAGCTCTCAGACCTCTTTGAAAAACAGGGATACAAACGCTCTAATGCTGATCATTCCTTGTTTGTACAGAAGACTTCAAGAGGTATTATTGTTGCAATTATGGTTTACGTAGATGACATCTTGATTACAGGAGATGAAGAGCAAGGCATAAAGCAGGCGAAAGAGAAGCTGGGTAGCGAATTTGTCACTAAGGACCTTGGACTCCTTAGATATTTTCTGGGGCTGGAATTTGCTAGAAATCCGTATGGGTTAGTAATGTCGCAGAGAAAATATGTTACGGACCTGTTGAGTGAAATAGGTATGCTTGGGTGTCGGCCTGCTACAGCACCAATGGACCCCAGCATGAAGCTATATGATGATGACACAGAGGAGGTGGACAGGAGAAGATATAGAGAACTAGTAGGCAAACTGTTGTATGTCACGATCACTAGGCCTGATATATCCTTTGCAGTGAGTCGTGTGAGCCAGTTCATGGAGCAACCACGTCAGGTTCATATGGATGCCATACATATGATACTCAGGTACCTCAAATCATCTCCAGGTGCAGATTTGCTATTCAAGAAGGGCAAGGGGATTTCTATCTCAGCATGTGCGGATGCAGACTATGCAGGTTGTCCCAAGGACAAGAAGTCCACCTCTGGGTTTGCAGTCTACGTTGGAGATTCTCTAATCTCATGGAGGAGCAAGAAACAGACGGTGGTAGCCAGATCTAGTGCTGAATCTGAATATAGGGCTATGGCCCAGGCTAGCACAGAGATGATGTGGGTAAAGGCTGTGCTTACAGATCTATGTATAGATGTACCACTTCCTATGAACTTAGAATGTGACACAGACAGCCTTGTTCATTGCAAACAATCCAGCATTCCATGAGCGGACCAAGCACATTGAGGTTGACTGTCACTTCATACGTGACATGATTCAGAAGGGATTCACTGCTACATCTCATGTAACTTCAGAAAATCAAACTGCCGATATATTCACCAAGGCATTACTACGAGGCCCATTCCAGAAGTGTGCGTCCAAGCTGAGCATGATTGATATCTATGCTCCATCTTGAGGGGGAGTGTTAACATATATATTAGTTTCCTTTGTATTTCTCTGTTATTTTTATTTTCAGATGTATGCTTTATGTAATTTAGCCATAGGCTACTCTCCTATATAAGAGAGCCTAGGGCTGATGGAATAAACATCTTGTTCATTTTTCCCAACAGACGCCTTCGATGCGTTTGTAGAATGTGCTACATGCTCCTGATTTCTCGATGAATCTGCTTTTTATTAGTCAGATTACAAAGGGTTTACACTGCCAAGCTATTTTTGATCCATCGTCTCTTGTTTTTCAAGACATTCTTACAGGCAGAGTGATTGGGTGTGGTTGTGAGCAGGGTGGCCTCTATCGCTTGGTTCGGACTCCCTATGCAGGTATATCCTCTCATTCGTCTGGAGCAATCTCTCCATTCACTTGGCACCTTCGATTTGGGCATCTATCTCTTCAGAAGATGTGTCGCATGTTGTCGCAAATTTCACCGGGCTCTTCCTTCCAGTGTGAGGCATGTCAGTTGGGAAAGCATCATCGGTCTACTCTTCCTAGCCGTCAGAGTCAGAGCAGCAGCTTCCTTTTTGAGCTATTCCATGTTGACATTTGTGCCCGAGTCGTGTTCCTGATCACCAGGGAAACATGTTTTATCTTGTGGTTGTAGATGATTTTTCTCGATTGTCTTGGGTGTTTCTTTTGAAAATAAGTCTGAAGTAGGGGAGTGATAAAAAAATTCTATTAATGAAGTGCAGAATGTTTTCTCTACCTCTATGAAATTTGTGCGAACTGACAATACTTTGGAATTCTGTACTCGTGTACTATCACATTTTCTTTCATCTCGTGGGATTATTAATCAAACATCATGTGCTTACAGATCTAAGCAAAATGGTGTGGCTGAGAGAAAGCATCGTCATCTACTTGATGTTACTCGGACTCTTCTCATTCAGAGTCGTGCCCCACATTCGTTTTGGGGTGATGCGGTTCTTACAACATGCTATTTGGTGAATCGCATGTCATCGTCTATCTTGGTTGAGAAAATTCCTTTCTCTATAGCTTTTCCTGAGAAGGATTTATTCTCGCTTACTCCTCGTGTGTTCGGCTCTGTTGCGTTTGTTCATTAGTTGATTCTAGGTCTTGACAAGCTCTCTCCTAGAGTTGTCAAATGTGTGTTCGTTGGGTACTCCAGGACCAAGAAGGGATACCGATGTTATGATCCTTTACGCAGAAAATACTATATCAATGATGATGTCACTTTTTCTGAGTCTATGATGTAATTCTCTCCTACAGGTGACAGGTTGGTTTCATCAGACTCCGATGACGAGGTTTACATGCCACCCCATTCTACGAGTCAATCACCTCCTGTGCATGTGGTTCCACCACCGCCACCACTACCACCTCCTCCACCCCCTCCTACTACCCAGTCGCATATGCCCATTGTACCACCATTACTTAAAGTCTATACCCGTCGGACTGCTTCTGCTCATGGACATCGCCCGCCATCCAGTTTGCCACAGGTTTGTTCTGTTAACATGATTTCTAACGATGGATCTCGATATATATCTGTGCATGAATCATTGCAGGAGAATAGCCAAAACTTGGAGGAGGTTCCCAATGACCTGGATATACCTATTGCAGTTCGCAAGCAGAAGCAGTCTTGTACTTCCTACCCTCTTTCTTCTTATGTCTCCTTTCATCGTCTAATAGGAGAATTTCAGTGATTTGCAGTGGCTCTATCTGTCGTGGCAATTCCACGGAATTATCAGGAGGCACTGAAGGATAGTTGCCGGTGCTTGGCTGTGGAAGAAGATATGGTTGCGTTGCAGTCACGTGGTACATGGAGTTTGGTGTCTGCTCCCGCTGTGCATCTGTGGTCAGTTGCGAATGGGTGTTTACTGTTAAATATCGTGCAGATGGCAACCATGATCACTACAAGGCATGATTAGTGACACGAGGCTTCACTCAAACCTAAGGCGTGAATTACTTGGACATGTTTTTTTCCAGTGGTTCATCACTCTACACTGTGTGTCCTACTTTCGATAGTTGTGGTACGTGATTGGCCTTTGTTTCAATTGGATGTTAAAAATACATTTCTGTATAGTACAGGAGGAAGTTTACATGTAGTAGCCTCCGGGGTTTGCTGCTGAGGGGGAGTGTCAGCAAGTTTGTAGACTCCATAAGGCGATATATGGCCCTAAGCAAAGTTCAAGGACGTGGTTTCCGAAGCTCTCGGACCTGATTGAGAAGCAAGGATTCAAAAGGTCTAATGTAGACTCTTCACTCTTTGTGCAGAGGACACCTAGAGGTATTGTTGTCATAATGGTCTATGTTGATATATTCTTGTTACAGGAGATGATATGCAGGGGATAAAGACGGCAAAAGAGTTCCTAGGATGTCAGTTTGTTACTAAGGATCTGAGCACCTGAGGTATTTCTTAGGGTTGGAATTCGCTAGGAATGTGCATGGTCTTGTGATGATCCAAAGAAAATATGTTATAGGCATGCTTGTTGAGTTGAGACAGACATGATTGGGTGTCAACCCTCTACTACTCCTATGGATCCTAGCATGATATTATACGATGATGATACAGATGAGGCTGATAAGAGGAGATATAGAAAGATGGTGGGAAAGCTCCTTTATGTTACTATCATGGGATCAAATTTCGACGAATTTCGGTTGAATTTAGATTTTGGTGGGTGACCGAAATTCGGCCGAAATGGCCTACTGAAATTTGGGGGGTCATGTTCAAAAACTGACCGAAATTTCTGTCGAATTTCGACTGAAATTTCGTTTCGGTCCATCATCGAAACGAAACCGAATCCGACATTTAAGGCCCTGGTTACTATTACCAGAACGGATATCTCTTTTGCAGTGAATAGAGTGAGTCAATTCATGGAACAAACTCGGCAAGTACATATGGACGCTATATACATGATATTGAGATATCAAAAATCCTCTTCAAGTGCAGGATTACTTTTCAGGAAAGGAGCACCTCTCTTTGTATCTGTATGTGCTGATGTTGACTATGCAGGGTGCCCTATGGATAGGAAGTCTACTTCGGGCTTTGCAATATTTTTTGGCAGTTCTCTTGTTTCTTGGTAAAACAAGAAATAAACAGTGGTGGCTAGGTCAAGTGCCGAATCTGAGTATAGAGCTACGGCACATGCAAGTATAGAAATTATGTGGGTTCGAGCAGTGTTAGCAGATTTGCATGCAGATGTTCCTCTACCCATCCAATTACAATGTGATAATCAAGTTGCCTTATTCATTGCACACAACCCCGCATTCCATGAGAGAACAAAACATATTGAGGTAGACTGCAATTATACTAGAGACATGATTTAGAAAGGTTTGATTTCTACCTCTCATGTTTGTTCAGGAGAGCAAACAACATATATCTTTACCAAGGCATTACTCAGGGGACCATTTCAGAAGTGTTCGTCGAAACTGAGCATGATTGACATCTATGCTCCATCTTGAGGTGGAGTGTAGAGATATTTCTATGTTGCTATGCACCTTTTCTGTTATTTTATTTCTTCATGTCTATCTTATGTAATTAACCACAGGTCTCTCCTCTATATAAGAGAGCCTAGGATTCCTAAGAATAAACACATCTATTATTCTTCCAACATAGGGCCAAAGATAACATTGAAGATGGTGCTACTTTAGAAAATCGAGAATCCTGGCGAAAGTGCCGGGATCTTTATTGGTTCATCCATGCATCAACCCACTCCTCTCTAAAAGATAGATAGATGATCTGTTATCAAGTGAGAGGAAAGGCAGATCCAGGATGTGTAGGCTTAAGGCCCCTCATCTAGGGAGATTCTCAGACTCGTTGAAGGATAACCAGAAACCTATATCAGGAATAAAAAGTGAAGTGGGACAGGATTGAAACCTTGTTACACACAAAGTCATAATGCCATTTAAGGGTACACGTCATATATGTGCTGTAGCCCCAATAATCAATCTTCAACTAAAAAGTTGTCGAACCTAATTGGAATCAAAAGAGAACAAAATATGAATATTAAATATGACGAGAGTACAACAATGCATATGATACCGAGAAAAGGCTGATATAAACAGTGTTCAAATCACTAACAAAACAGGTGAGGCAGTACCTTTTCAAGGTCTTCACTGCCAGCTCTAATCTTATCAAAGTCAACTTCAGGACCAATAGATAACCCAACTCCATGGAATGAAATTATCCGACGCTCCCCAATTTGCTTTTCCACCTGCACGGCTGAGAGACATTATGCTCCTATGAAAAAATTTCAACTTTGCAAATAAAAAAGGTGAAGAGAAAACAATGCATACCAGAAGAGGGGGAGGCATGATATCATAGCATAGCAGGGCTAACGGATATATATGCCCTGGAACACTTGAATGATCAACAAGCCTTCTTATGTTGTCAACTGTGGATACATCAAATGGTGCCTAGCACCAACAATGAGAAATCAAACAACAAAATGAGAAATTGACAATGGATTTTCAGGATTTAGGCTTAATACACAACAGTTCTCTAGACCAGACGAAGGGGATTTTACTACAAACGAAATAAATGCTTTATCCAGGAAAAATACAAGTAAAATGCAGCAAAATTTATATAATAACTTTGCATAATATCCACAAAATAGAGAGAAAATTCAAAATCACCACATAACAAATTGCAGAGATCTCTTGCATGCAAACAGCTCAGAAGATTTTCTGTTTAATGTTGAGAAAAAAATTAATATTTGATTTCCACGATTGACCGGAGAGGTCTACATATTACGTCATGTGTCACAAAAACCAGAGGTGCATTAACAGATTCTAGTTTTGAAAATAACAGTCCGAGCTCATGTGGTTCAATTCTGCTTAAACCTTAAAGGGACTAACATTTTTAAATCTGAGTTCTGATTGTAATTTTCATGAACTAATAAAAGAATTTTATATAATATGATACCGACAAAAGTTTACAGCATTCAATGATCACCATAATAGGATAGTTTATTTAAACTAAATGAAGCAAATTATAATCACTCTGATATGATTATTAATAATTTGGAATATGAGAATAACACTCGGTAGAATACAATTAACATCAACAGAAAATGAGAACAAAAGGACCAGAAAATCAAATTATGCACGGGAACATACAGGGTACCATTCACCAGTTTCAGGGTCTGGACGATCCCTGCCCCCACTTGGTGCAATCCATATTATCTGCCCTGCAGTCCTGCATATCATCGGAGAAAAAGTTCATAGGTCATAGGGAAACATCAAAGATATCATTAAACGTGTCAGTTTCACTCTAGCATGCAGTAATCTTATTGAAACTATATTTTCAGAAAAGGGTTTCGCTGAGTGGTTGATATCCTTATAACACTAACAGATGATGTGACTTCAAATAAAAATGTACCGAATTTGTCCTAAGTTGTCCAGTTTATAGATAAGTAATGCTACATGCTCCTCAAAAAATGTATTTGAGATGTTCCGCAAGGGTAAACGGTTGTAGGTGTGTGAGGAAGAGGCATTTTGGATGTGATAGAAGCACTCATGAAAGGGCATGGATGTCATTATTGGGATTCAAAAGGAAAATAACGCAATATTTTGCTCGGCATCAGTGCCACATGACTCGTATTTTGACACTCTTGAAAACTTTGAAGACTTACATTATGATACATTGGAAGAGTCCCCAGGAGGGAATTGGCCACTCTGACGAACTCGAGTCTCGAGCAATGGCTTGTCCCAAAAGATTGTAAAGAGAGAGAAAGAGAGGGGGGGAGAGGGAAATGGATATTGTTTGGCCAGAACTTAGGCCTTGACTCACCCTCCGTGGACGAAGCTTGCGCAGGAACCCTTAGGTTTGGGGCATTGGATTCTCCCCAATGTTAGTGTAACAAAAGATCTAAATATGGAGTGTTATTGACAACAGCGATCTGCATGTTTAAATTCTTGGTGGGGATGCAGATGCTTATTCTTCCATTTGCTTTGCAAGCAATCAGAGCTATCCAAACTGTATTAAGAGGATGACAAGAAAAGGAATGCAAGAAGGAAAACAACAGACAGACGTTCCTGGTAGATCACCAACAAATGGTTTCCGAGAAGGAGATCATGAAAACTGTTACAATAGCCAAGTTGTAGGTATCAATCAATTTAGAGATCATCGTGATATCGGGTAGATGTGGCTCCTTATAGAAAAGTTTCACGCAGCCTTGTCTAATTTAGACATGATGGATCATTATATCCAGACAGTTTCCTGGTATTCTTTTACAGAAATTCTACGACTTTGTAAGCTGCCATCTGATGGTTATGGAGGGAACATTGGTTTCAATATGCTAAAACATTCTTTCTGCATAAGCTTCCAAAGAAGTTTTAAAAGTAGCACATGAGAAGACTTCTGTTCAACTGCGACCATTGTAGACCGTTTATATTGTGTTTCCATACATGTAGACTTTATTTTATGAAATGGGATGACTAGTTATCTGGAGTTGTAACCTGTTATCATAAAAGCATTGATACCCAACAAGCAACTCAATCAACTCTGCATAAAAAACCTTATCCCTCTCAAATCATATTGAGAAAGAAATTCCATTGAAACTTGATGCAATCTCCCATGTCACCAACATACAGCTAAAACAAACTTCTCCTTTTTTTGAAAGGAAAAAGGGTTATAGCAGATACGATTCTCACAGAAAAACATACATACATACATATATATATATATATATATATATATATATATATATTCAATGGTTTAAGTGTTACAAAAATTAGGGCTAAGCTAAAACAAAGTCAATGAGGGAAACCACAATCTATGTGATTTCTTTTGTGAACCAGTGCTGTAACTTGTTGCTATTTATGTTAATCAAGCACTTTGTTCATGCATCATATTTTACATCGTATGCACAAGGATGCTTTGATGCAATTAATTATTTTCTCATGAGTTCATTCAATTGATATAAAATTCAAAATATTTAGCATTACTAGGTACATTAAGCCAGTCTAGAAGACATTCTTGGACATCTTGACGATGATTTTAATGTTTGATCAATCATTGGTAGTCTACTTTTTCTCCCTTCAATCTGTATCATGTGGAAGAGGATCACGTGCAAGGGGATATTGAGTATTGACCATGGCAAGTGGTTCCCTGCATTGGTGTACCTTGGTTTTCCACCTGTGGGAGTGATGGCAAGAATTGTTGACTGGGACATGGTGTTGGAAGATTATGAAGATGGTTTGAGTGTTTGTTAAAAGCCTATAACATGTGGGGCCTTGGTGATCTTAAGACCAGGTTGAAGGGTGATTGGAGAAATTATTCCACAACTAATGACATTGATAAATAATGTTTGCACATCGGAAGCCGAATTGACGGGAGAACCCAGGTTCGTAGCCTCTATCCGACCAAAATTTTGATGACATATTCGTACTAGTTGATTCAAATAATTTGCTTGTGGATATGTGAAGTGGATGATGACTCATTATTTATTCCAAAGCCTATAAATATGCTTCAAAAAGTACTTGCATCGACGGATCTCATCTTATTTCCTGATTGCAGAGTAACATTAGGGACTAATGCTCCTTAAAAGATCAATTTTTTTCCATGATTGTTAAAGAAGGGAAAAAGTGTTAAATAAAGATTTTTAGGAGGTGTATAAATTTGTAATCCAACTTGCGTGACTTATGGCTTGGATCAAGATGACATCGATCATCTAATTTTCTTTGTCCCTTTGCTTAGTAGGAATGGAGTTTGACACATGCTTTACCAACTTTAGTAGGTCCTTTCATAAAGGCTGGTAAAAATTTGGGTAGCATCTTCAAAAAGAATAATGATCGGGTTTTTTTTGAGTCACTATGGATAGGGTTTGTACGATCAAGGTGCAACAGGCATGGTCATTTCATCTCAATGGCATGTTGAAAGATGAGGCAAGACCCAATGCCTAAAATGGCATTTTCTCTTTACAAGAACTTAAGAGGACCATTGGCTATAGTAAGACACCCCAAACACAATCCCCACAACAAACACAATCCCCACAGCATAGTCCTACATCTAGTACTCACAAAGTGTGAGAGTGCGCTATAAGAGGGGGGAGTTACTACTTCACAACAGTGTTGTTAAAAGCGAGAGGCGCTCCAAGGCGCTAGGGGGTGCAAAATGCCCGAGACGCTAGGCGCTCCCTAGGCGCTCGCCTGAGAAAAGCAAGGCGCCATATATAAAAATAAATAAATTATGCACAAGTCTATGTAATATATGCACATACACACATGCGTATGTATGTGTAATTGTAAATATATGTATATATAACTTATATTTCAATCTAAGACCAATCCAATATAATTGTGGGTGTGTTTACATGCACGTATATAAATGTGTATGTGTACTTGTGTGTGTGTATGTATAGTTGTAAATATATGTATGTATAGCTTATATTTCAATTTAAAACCAATCCAACTTTTTTGTGGGTGTGTTTATAAGCGTGTATATAAATGTGTGCATGTACATGTCTATGTATGTATATGCTATCACCAAATTATATTTTACGATTAATCCACTATTTATTAATATGTGTATGTATAATGTATGCATGTACTTGCATATGTATGTATATGTATTAAATATTTGTGTGTATGTGTGTATTTGTATGTATGTGCATCTGTATGCATATATATTTGCATACATGTGTATGTGTTTATGTATAAATATGCGTACATGCCTATGTATACATGTGTATTTTGTCTATTTATATGTATATATATGCATTTATAATACTTCAAGCTAATATATATAGAGAAGAATATATACTTTTTAGTCAAAAAGTATATGTAATATTTAGAACTAAAACATGAATGTACATGTATACGTATATGAAATAGAAGTGTGCAAATTACATATACATGTGTGAGCATATGTATAATTATGTGTGTTAATGATACTTAGAACTAATATATATCTAATATAAAAACCTAAACATGGATAAAAAACACACAAAGTCGGCAAAAAGCCTTACTTTTGCCTTAGGCGCTTAAGGCGAGCGCCTAGAGCCTCAAGCCAGGCGCTCGCCTGAGCGGCGCCTGAGGCAAAACGCCTCGCCTGGAAGGAGGCAAGACGCTAGGGCCTCGCCTCGCCTGGGAGCCTAGGCGAGCGCCCGGTGGGCTTTTGACAACACTGCTTCAAAATTTGAGCTTAAGCATTTTGAGTAGCGGTCAATAGGCCTGATAGAGCACAAGTTCAACAAGTTGTCAGGATAAGTTTTTCTTAATATGATTCGAGTGTAGGCTTGTGACATTACAAATGGTATCGTAGCCATGTTCCTCTAATAGTCGAAAGTGCTACCAAGAGGTGCAACCACCCCTACCAAAGAGATACAAGGAAGAGGCTACTCATAACGTATAGTCACCACTACTGTAGGAATACGTCATGGGTCATATCGTAACGAAGACATTGCAAATATGAGTATGGGAGGTCGAAACACCCAATCATAGTCCCACATCTAGTACTCACAAAGTGTAAGAGTGTTATAAGAGAGGAGGATTACTACTTAACAACTTGGACTTGAGCATTTTGGGTGGTCATCAACAAATGTAGTTAGGCATGGACCCAACAAGTCGGTAGTGTCATCATCGATAATGGCTCAGCTCTAACCCCGAGATTTTACAATGGGCTCGAGTGTTGAGTGTGTTTTTATTCTATAACTTGTTGCTATTGCTGTTAAAAAATATTGGATGAGTTCTCACCACTAATAGTCATCCTTGGCTCTTTGAGAAAAAGGTATATGTGATATCATCAATCTTTTGAAAGCAAATATTTGCAACTAAATACAACTGAAACATACCTAAAAAGTAGAGCCAACTCCTTGAGACTTCGTGTATTCGCTTTCTTTTTCATTTCAGCAAGTTCAGGGAAGTCATACAAATGTTTTTTTGAGTGCACACAGATGAGATTCCTTTTACGAAAAGAATATAAGATCATTGCAAAATTGTACACAAGCGCATCACCAACAAGAAAGATATATAATAGAGTTCTAACCTTCCCATGCTGAATGGTTTACACAGTGGATCCGTAACAACTCTATCTCCAGCTATGTAAGTCTGTGAATTCAACAGAAGATTGTCATCTAAAAGCACCATTGTGTTGCTTCGCATAAAACAAAATGTTTATTACTGTTTCCTCAGCAATTCTAGGGGTTGTCATCTCGATCAGCAATGCAATAATGTAAGGATCTGCCTCCGTCTGGTGGTTTGATATCAAAACAACATTATGGCCCTGTAAATGGCATGTAAATATGAGAAATGGCCTCGATAGAAATATGCCAAATGCCAGGCAGAATCCCAAAGAAGTGCAGCATTTACTTCAAACAAAAGTGAAACAATTTGAACTAAACCTTTTACCAAGAACTGATCTGCTGCTACTTTCGGAGAGCACATTAAATATTGGAATTCAGGAAAATAATTCTTCGATCTTCTTAAACCTTGCTCCAAAAAAGAAAAATTCTTAGATTGGGCAGAATCACCAGAACTTGATACTGAACCCATGTGGATAGTGTCATGATCTTTGCATCTTGATTGAGTGGACTGGCAGGTTAGTTTAAAAAACCAGCCTGGTGTGGTGCAAAATCTGACTGAACATTTTCCCATAATTTAAGGCACAGAGATGGAGAACCACGACGATGTCTAACACATTATAGGAACTATTTCCCCATCGTACAATTTCATGCAGGAAAATGCATGAATTGAAGGTCTCAATTTTTAGTCTCTACTCCCAAGGATCAAGTGAACCATGAAGATTCCCATGGAGCATCAGCCTACATCAAGTACCCAACTTCTTGTCTCTAGCCTTGTCCTTGTGAATCTTCGACGACTCTATGTTCTTGCTCTGACTTTTTGGTTTTGTTTTGCTATGTGTAAGGTCTCTGCAGTGTTTGGGGCTTGGTGGATTGTGAAACATCTTACTTACCTAGGTTGTTGATGCCATATCTATATCAATTTACAAATAAGTGTTATCTTGCTTTTTAACAAAGGATTAGCTTTGACCCTTTATCTTTTTACCTATTATAAATGAGTCACTGAAGCACGCCCAAGAGAATGAAACTTTGCATGTTTTTAGCATATGATATTGTTAGAATTGAAAAGACAAAAAAATAAAATCAACAGGAAACTTGACTGATAGAGGAGGGCACTAGAATGCAAGGCATTCTTCTTGGTAAAAAGAAGATGGATTAATGGCATGTGAGTTCAACGGAAGAGGTATCGCAGGGATATGACCAAGATAACGTGAAGTTTTTCTTCGAAGTGGAGAATAATATCATCTGTAAAACTTATACATCACAATTTATTAGTTGATTGCAACTTCGCAGCAGAACCAAGCTTCGAATGCCATATTCTCAAGCCAATCCTCCCACCTTTAACAACACCTAACTCTTTCAGTTCTCAACTGATTGTGTTAGGGAGTCGAGGGATGAGACCTCAAACTTCATTCTCCATCTATTAGATTGACAAAAATGGTCCAAGAACTCTGGGAAGGATAAAACCATGATGGATTTCTTGAAGATCTTTTCCTCAGCATGCCTTGCAAACTTACAGCCAAACAACAAGCAGTTTATCTCCTCTTCCTTTGGAAGCACAAAGTGCATCTCATGTTGCTATCAGGATGCAAATTTTGAAGCTCTTCACATATAATACGCCCTCATTTCAATACCCGAGCAAAGATCCACCTTCAACAGAACATAGAGAACTCAAATGAAGTCGTGTTCCCTAAATAGTTCTGCATATTACATAAGGCATAAACCTTCGCCAAAAGGTCTCCCCCATGTCTACACATTAGGTCTCTCTTCCAGACCATGAGATTGGAACACGAGATTGATTTTTCAGCAAGATTAAAAATATGGAGATACTACATAGACCAAACGCAGGCTTGTTAATCAGGACAAGAGCTTCATGTGTTCTTTATATATAACACATTTAAAGTCATAAGGAAAAACAATAAAGCAACATAATGAAAGCGATGGAGGGCTACGGGGGTCTCGCAAGGACTCTGGGGAAAGGGAAGGCGCCTCTTGTGGTGACCGGATCTCCGCCCCCCTTGGCCATCGGCACTCCTGGGAGAGTTAGTGCTACCAAAAAGAAGGGTGAGGAAGCTCTCGACGGTGCGTGTACGGGGGAGGCCGAACATGACCGCGATGGTGGTGATTAGGAAGTGTCGAAACACAGGAGGAGGCGTAGAACGGCGGGGGCAAAGCAGGAAGATCCTCGGAACGTCTTGTGCTTCCGATGTGGGTCGAGGGGCACTTGACCTGTGCAGAGAGAAGGAACCTCTCTGCTTTAGGTGCAGGTTGTCGGGTCACCAAAGCCAAGCTACGAGAGTCGGAACGATGCTTCTGGCGGAAACCTCCAACGTACGAGGAGTCCAACGCGTGTTGATGGCATTCTTATTGCAGAAGAACTGAAGGAAGAGCTCCTACAATTGGTGAATAAACTGGCAGAAGCGAGTCAAGGAGGATGTGATTAAGATGTTGTGTTCCTGACATGGTTTTAAAAAGCGGTGCCCAGTGTTGTAAAAGTCACCCGACTGGCCCGACTAGTAGGTCCGACTAGTCTAGTCAGTAGGGTGGCCGACCGAGTACCGACTAATTCCGACTAGGCATACTAGTCGATCAATTTTTGCTTGGAGATACCATAGTTTTTTATGTTCTACTTTTTTTATAAGCAAACTAATTATAATATGCTTAATATTTTATTTAAATTCAATTACCTCTTTTATTTTATTATGATAGTATAAAAATGCACAAAATCTATGTAAATATATGTATAAAAATGAGCTATATATTTAAAATAATCATAAAATTCAAAGCCAATTAAAGTCCGACTAAATCCGATAAGTCGCCCGACTGCCGATTAATCCTTAGTCAGTGACCCGACCGACCGAGTACCGACTACCGACTTTTACAACCTTGGCGGTGCCTCGAGGTGCAAAGGCGTACGCCTCTAGGCGAGGCGCGCCAAAAGCACCCTGAGGCGCACGCCTTGGGTCTGGTTGGTAGGGCACACGCCTCAGCTTCGTCTGAGGCGCTCGATGAGTGAGGCGCTCGAGGCGAGGCGGAGGCGTAAGCCTCGAACACAAGGCTTTTTATACCTTTTGATTATGTGCTTTGCACATGACCCTATTTTTCCATAAGCATTATATTTTTTTGTATTTGTGTTTTTGTTTCCATGTTAAACCTTGTATATTTCTATATATAGCTCCATGCAAAGAGAAGAGATCGCTTGAAACAAGCGAAGCTCCATGATCTTGTATACATCATATTCAATTTATCATATATCTAGACATATTAGTTCTATTGCACACAGATTTTTGTTTGAATTGTAATAAATATTTTATATTAGTTGCAAGTTTGCAACTTGATGTTGTTATTTGGTTGTATAAGTTGTAAATCTTAGAATAGTTATCACATATATAAAGAAGCAAAGTTGAAAAACAAACATGTGAAGTAAAATAATTATTATGTTTTATTGTAAATAGTTGAATAAAAATAATAGCGTTAGTAAAAAATCATCGGGGGCGATGCCCCCCACCCCCGCATGGAGGAGTGCACATGTTCCCCCCCAAGAACCCCCCCACAGGCTCGCTGATCAGACAGCAAGACCTTCGTCTTGTTGGGGTGGATATGGCAGGAGGGTATGCAGATGACGATTCTCCAACTACGTCCAGCAAGACAAATAGTTGGGACTTAAGGCATATTAATATTTTTTTTACTTTGAACACTAAAAATTATGGTTTATATTGTACTTTAGTATTAAGTATAGACTTTAGTTCAACACTCATATAAAATCATTGAAGTTGGAGTTGGAACTTTATATTTCGTATATTAGTAGCTTAGTATTAGTTTTTTTGAACTTTAATGCCTTCATCGCTTAGGTATTGTGTCTTTTACTAGTTTGAAATTATTCTTGAATGTGTTTTTGGCAAAACTTAATATTATTATATATTTTTTTCAATATATTTTGCTTTAAATTTATTTTTTTTCAAAAAAGTGAGGCTTACGCCTCGCCTCAATTTCATAAAAACGCCTCGAGCCACCTCACGCTTTTTTAAACCTTATCTAGAAAATGAAACCGTTAGTGTCAGGGGACTCTCGGCTGAGGCAGCGCATTTTAGACTGATGGGCGGAGAGTCGACCAGGTTCAAGTTCGGTGGCGGACGCCACTGCTGTACGACGGTGGAGTTCTGATTCTTGAACAATACTTTCTCTCCATTGAAGGGATACCCTTGAGGTGTAGGGAGCTTTCTACGGTGAAGAAGGCCCTTCAGTCGTTGGGGTGGTCGTGGCGGTTCACTAAGATGGGCTCGGGCATGGACAGCCCCTCTTCGTTGTGGCGGAGATAGAGAATACCGTGTTTGTGGATGCCCCTTTGGTGAGCTTTCGAATTTGAAGAAGTGCCTTCCACAACCGTCGCAACCATTGCCGAAGATGGAGGTGGAAACCCTGGTGTTGCCGTTGGAAGCGAGAATTGGGGGAAGCAGTTTGTGCTCTAACTTTTCGGAGGGGAAGGAGGAAAAGCTTACGGAGATGATGACCCGCTCAGTGGGTGGCTCCATATCCCGATCATTCAGGGATGTGGTTACTCGAGGTCGGATTATGGGTAGCAGTAATCGGGGTGGTTGGAATGACCCAATTAACACGAGTTAGATCTTGACATGGGAAAGATTCAAAAACTCGATTACCAATGAGCTTTTATTAGGTAACCCACACCCGACCTTTCCTTGCTCGGGTTCTATGTGCCCAAATTCGGCAAAGGATACGAGAAGGGGCCATGTAGTAAGTAGCAGGGGCGACGCTTGATCTCGATTGCCGTAACTCTAACCCCGACAGTGCTAGAGGCAAGCGGGGGTAGGATTCTAGGAAAGGAGTGGTCGATTTGACCTACCCTTCCTCGCCCTAGACACATGTTTCGACCGCGGTAGGAGGGTCGAGGCGCAGGGGCGGAACTCCTCCCTTTTGTCGAAGAAAGGAGGGGGTGTTCAGGTGCTGCAAAAGGCGGTCTGGATATGCAGGATATGACCAGTGAAGGGGGTGGTTCTTTGAGCAAGCACTGTTCTCCTACTGGTGACGCGATTTCACCTATTTTAGGTGGGGGAGCTAGTACGCAGGAGCTCGAGCCCATGTCCTCTCAGGCGATGGATGGCATGGTTGTTGGCAGTTATGGTAACATGCTTGAGGTGGAATGTTCGAAGAGAGCAGAGAGAAGTGGAAGGTAAGAAGAGCTTTGTTCTGCTAGGAAGGACTTTCCGAATATCCATTGGCTCATTGGTGGAGACTTTATGGTGGGGGGGGGCAATATCCTAGCTCAGGAGCTTTCTTGGACTTTGGCAGAGAAGCAGAGATGGAGGTTGGGGACGCTACGAATGACCAGTTCACCAGGAGAAATTGCTCCTCTGATTTCTGGTTGTCGTTTCAGGCTCATGGGTCGACGACGCAAAGGATGGCTTAGAAGATCCTTGGGTTGCACGAGAGCTTGAAGAAGTACACGAGGGATGTTCGACAAATGTGTGAAGAGAGGAGACAAGAGGTAGAGGATGAGATTTCCCATCCGGAGGAAGACATGAGGGATCTTAACATGGAAGAGAGACTGCCTAGAGTGGAGTATCAGAAGGTGATTATCGAGGAGGATAAAAACGAGGTAGAGTGGAGGCAGAGATCAAGATAGAAGTGACTGAAGGAGGGTGACACAAATACTAGATTCTTTCATGTTGCGGCTAATGGTAGGAGGAAAATTGGATACATGACCTGCAGATTGGGGGTGAACGGGTTCAGGGTGATAATGTGATTGGTACAAATGGTGGCACACTTTTGAGAGGCCAACAGGAGGGTGCCATCTTCTGGAGCTAGATGGCTTGGGAAGGGAATTCGATCCTTGGGCCCTGAACATGCTGAAAATCTTATCTCTGATTTCTCTAGGGAGGAAGTTTGTAGGATGGTCTATGATCTCAATGCAAATGGTTGTCTAGGTCCAAGTGGATTTTCTATCTTCTTATACAGAGAATTAAGGGACGTAGTGGAGGATGATGTCATGGCCCTAGTTATGAAGTTTAGAAGTGCAAGCAAGGGGTAAGAGAAGTTAAATAGATCTCTGATTTTTTTATAAGATAGATCTCTGATTTTCCTTCTCCTGAAGATGGAGGTGGTTGAGCGGGTTGAGGATTTCATACCGATCATTCTTTCCAACGCTTTTACCTCATTGTGACCAAAGTCCTGGCCAATAGACTCAAGGGAATCCTTGATGAGCTTATATTGTCGGCTCAGACCGCATTCATTCCAGTTGACGTCAATTGCTGGACAGGGTAGTCATAACCTCAAAGATCATCTCAGATTGGAAGAGAAGTGGGGTTGACGGCTTTCTGTGGAAGGTGATCTTCTCAAAGGCCTACGTGAATTGGAACTTTATTTGGACATCTTTGGTCCGTAGGGGCTTCCCGAATACATAGGTGAGCTGGATGAACAAGTGTATCACTAACTTCGTCTTGCTCGATACTGGTAAATGGCAAACATGAGGGTGGATTCTTTTAACTACAACGTGGAGTGAAGCAGGGCTGCTTGTCGACATCCCTGCTATTTGTTTTGTTCGCAGACGCTTTGGTAGCTATGACAGGGCTTGCAGAGGAAGGCGATTTTATCAAGGGCTATATGAGAGACAACCTCTCTATCCTGATGTTGCAATATGCTGATAATAGAATTTTTTTTGTCGAATATGGTGCGAGGGAATGTAAGGCGATTAGTGTGGTCCTGGATATCTTGGAGATTTGTCAGGATTAAAGGTCAATGATGCAAAGTCGGCCTTTGTTCCCTTTAATTTGTCTCCTAAGATGGTAGACACATGTTAGATAATGTCAGGAACTTTGTGGAAAAGCTTGCCTCTAACCTACCTTGGCTTGCCTCTGTTGAGTGGGCGACTTAGACAGGTAGATTGGTTGCATGTGATGGAAAAGAAGCTGGCAGGTTGGAAAGCTTCTTGCTTGTCGAGAGGATGGAGATTGGTCTTGATGAAGGCTATTCTATCGACGATTCCGGTCTTTTTTCTCTCAACACAAGAGGTCCCTATGGGCTTACATAAAAGGCTGGAGGCGTTGATATGTCGTTTCTTCTGGATGACATCCGGGGAAGGAAATGGCCTCGCTATGGTTAGCTGGGATGTGGTGACGTGCCACACCAGGGTGGGAGGTCTTGGGGTCTTAAGCCTTGGAGATATGAACAAGGTCTTGCATTCAAAGTGGGTTCGGAGGATATGGGGTGAGGGCAATGACATGCTCTCCAGGTTAGTTCGAAGCATTTATAGAGTCTCGTCTAGGCTTTGGGCCAGGGCGGATGCTGTGGCATTGCCATTTAATTTTTGGAGGGGATTGTGCTCAATCTTGCCAGAGTTAATTCCCTCTCTTTGGCCTATCTCGGGAGATGGAAGAGGAGTTTCTTTCTGAAAAGATGATTGGATGGAGGAAAGGGCCTTATGTGACATTTTTTCGAGGATTTTTGCTTTGACCGCAAATAAGGAGGCAATGGTGACCGATGTCTGGAATGAACATTCATAAGCACCTATCTTCATGGCTGAAATGTCAGATCGGAGACTGGAAGATTTTCTAAAAATGGCAGGTATATTGGAAAGAGTTGAGGAACCATCAGAAGGTAGGAATTCATGGTGCTGATGCGATGTGACTTTTTTGTTAAAAAGACTTACAAGATGTTCTTCGACCATGGCGTGACAAGTGAAGATGATTCAGCAAGGGACTGTGCCAGGATTTGACGATGGAAAATCCCGATGATAATTAAGATTTTCATGTGGTTGTTGAGAAGAGACCAACTTATCACGATAGTTAGAAAAGCAAAGACTTTTCCAGCCTGTAATGAAGTTTGTGAGAGATGTGGAGAAGTGAATGGGGACTTAAAGCACTTGTTCTTTAGATGCATATGGTCAAGGGAGATCTCGGCATCTGCAAACATTCATGGTATTCAATGGGACGGGGTGGCCTCTTTCTGGGAGTCTTTTGGTAGTGACCGGTGTGGCTCTATCGAAGGTAGGAGCAGACATATGTAGGACATCTGGTTGGCTAGGAACAATCTTATCTTCAAAAGAGAGAGATTCTATTGTGAGAATGTACCTGGGCATGCCAAAGCCTTGTTAGCGAACTGGCTCTTGTAGAGTGTGTATATAGTGATTCATTAATTCTTTGGATGGGCCTCTACTAGAGGTTCATCCCATCGTTTCTATAAAAAAATTACACAACAGAGAGTCAGTAACCAATGGTACAAATGTGGGTTTTCTGACCTACATCTGTAACCTCACTATGAAACTCCACAAAAGAGGTTGAAAATGTTAACACCAGAATCCCTGATATTTGGCACCCTTTACCAAACTATCAATTTTCATGACCAAATTGTTGGAGTATTTGTTATGTGCGCCTATTGTGTTGTAGGAGGGTACCCATCCAGTGGTTTAGTCCCACATTATCCGGTGGTGGGACTTAGAGGCCCTGTGGAGGCTATATAAGGAGCCACAGGCCTCCTGTAACAGATGAGAAAAAGCAATGCATAACATGCCCCGTTGAGGGCTTCTCCCATAGTCAGGGTTCAGAAATTCGGCCTAGGCGGCCGCATATGCGGAGGCGTTATATATAGCGAACCGCATATGTTCTGTGCGGTTGTTATGCGCTAAGAGCGCCTACTCGGTCCGCTTAATCCGCATATGCGGCCGCATATGTGGCCGCATATGTGATGGAACTTTTCCACCCGATTAAATTGGCCAGAACCCGATAAGCCCAGAAACCCTCGCCAGAAACCCTCGCCAACCTCTTCGATCTTTTCGCATCGACTCCTCCTTTCCTCTCAAAACCCTCCGCCTCTCCGCCTCTGGCCTGCTGCGCGGCTGCGCCCCTCCGCCTCCGGTGTTCTCCGCCTCTGGCCTGCTGCGCGGCTGCGCCCCTCCGCCTCCGGTGTTCTCCAACTGCACAGTAGCTTCTCCAACAACCCAGCTTTCACCTCCGGTGCTCTCCAACAACAGCAGGTTCCGCCTCGTGCGTGCTCCTCCGCCTCTGATTTTCTCCGCCTCGTGCGTGCTCCTCCGCCTCCAGCAGCAGGTATCACCTCGGTCCTTTGTTTTTCGTTCTGTGCATTTGATGGTATATATTTTGTTCTGTGCATTTGATGGTTTGATAATGAAACATCTTCCGTGTTAATCTTCAAAAGAGGAGAGATATCTTCTTCACTATTTTCTCACGTGCAAAATCTTTGCCAATGAGAGGTTCATCCATCCTCTCCATGAGTTTCCAAGCCCTTATACAACCAAATTGACCATAGAAACCAAATTGACCATAGAAACCAAATTGACCATGAGGTTCTTCCAAACTACTCGATGCCAATAAATACATATTCTTTGTGAGTTTATAAAAATGCAACCAACATTTTCTGTTGTTATGCATTTAGTAGATTTTCTGTTGTTATGCATTTCTGTTGTGATGCCAACATTTTCTGTTGTTATGCATTATCCTAAAGCCAACTTTGTTTAGTAGATTTTCTCAAATATCCAAAATCTTAATAAAAACTTTTATTTTGTATAGGTTTTTTAATATTTTTTCATGTGTTTAGGTTATCATGGATTCGGAACCAACACATGTTGAGGAACATGTGCTTTTTACTCCACCTGGGTCTACCGATCCGGGATGGAAATATGCTTATCTCATGGAGAAGACCGATCCGAATTCTGTGACATGTCGCTTGTGTGGCAAGGTCTTGAAAGGAGGAATTAATCGAATGAAACAACACCTTGGACACATCAAGGGGAATTGCAAAGCATGTCCAAAGGCTAACGATGAAGTGAAGAAGGAGATACGTGATTACATTGAGGGAATCGTGAAGAAGAAAAACGAGAAAGCTGTCACTTTGAAAGAAATGAGAGAGGAGGTGGCGATTAGAGCTACAGGCTCTTCCACAACACCTTGTGACGGAACATGTCTTGGAAAAAGACCACGATCATCTGATGATGATATTGCGTCATTGGGCACAATGCCAATGCGCC
Organism: Ottelia alismoides; assembly: GCA_037367405.1. Classification (NCBI taxonomy): domain Eukaryota; kingdom Viridiplantae; phylum Streptophyta; class Magnoliopsida; order Alismatales; family Hydrocharitaceae; genus Ottelia; species Ottelia alismoides. The sequence continues at coordinate 510,187 of JAZKJV010010206.1, read as the reverse complement.
AAACTATTATAAAGGAAACACTAGCAAAGGAAGAATGCGCACGTGTCAACAAATATGTGGCCAAATTCTTCTATGACTGTGATATTCCTTTCAACGTGGCGACAAAGAGCTCCTTTATACGCATGTGTGAAGCAATTGACCAATACGGAAGTGGGTACAAGTCCCCATCTTATTATGAAATTGCAGAGCCTTTGTTAAAAGATGAAGTGGAAGAAACAAAGGAGTTTTTGAAAAGTCACAAGGATGCATGGAAAAAAGTGGATGTTCCATCATGACAGATGCATGGACCGACATGAGGGGAAGAAGCATCATGAATTTGTGCGTTAACAGTAGCTTGGGCACATGTTTTCTGAAGTCCGTGGACGCATCAGCTGATGCACATACCGCTGAATATATATCTGCTTTGGTGGAGGATTGCATCAAGGAAGTTGGCGTAGATAATGTTTTGCAAGTCGTGACTGATAATGCATCTGCTAACATGGCAGCTGGGAGGCTCCTCAAGACCAAATATCCAAAGATATTTTGGTCATCTTGCGCTGCTCACTGCATAGATCTCATACTTGAAGAATTTGGCAAAGAGCCGAAGGTTAAAAATTGCATAGCAAAGGCCAGAACACTCACTATTTTCATCTATAGCCATGCAAAGACACTCAGCTTGATGCGGCATTTTACCCAAAAGGGAGAGATAGTCAGACTAGGGCAAACAAGATTTGCCACGTGTTTTCTCACGCTACAAAGTGTGTCTTCGAAAAGAAAGAAAAGCTGAGATTGATGTTTTCTTCTGATGAATGGAGACAATGCAAGTGGTCCAAGACAAGGAAAGGTGAAATGGTTGGATCAATTGTTCTTAGTACATCTTTTTGGAGCCAAGTTTCCTTGACCTTGAAGGTCTTTTCCCCACTCGTCCGTCTCTTGCGTATTGTTGATGGGGATCGGAGACCATCATTGAGCTTTGTTTATGGAGGGCTTGAAGATGCGAAGAAGGAGATAAAGAGTCTTTTTAAAGACAATGAGCATTCATATAAGCCCTACATAGATGCCATTGATTCCAAGTCAAAAGGGAGATTAGATAGTTCTCTTCACCTTGCAGCTTACTATCTCAACCCCTATTATTTTTACAGGGATGATAAAGCCATCTCAGAAGATAGCTTTGTCATAGATGGTTTTTTGTACTGTTTGGAGATATTTTACCCTGATTTGGATGTTCAAGATGTCATCACAACAGAAGAAATGGTTCTGTATAAAAATGGAGATGGTCCATTCGGAAAACCATTAGCAATCAAGCAGAGATCCGTCGAGGATGCGTTCGATCCAGGTAGTTACATTATATACATATTTTAAGAATGTAAGGACTAAGAAGTTGACTTCCTAAGTTTTCTTGTAGCTAATTGGTGGTCGTTATATGGTGGTGAGACACCATACATGAAGGCCATTGCGTTGAAGATATTAAAGCTAACATCCTCTTCTTCTGAATGTGAGAGGAATTGGAGCTCTTTCGCAGCGGTACACCCACATTTGTGATTTATGATTATTGATTACCAAAATTGAATGACTGACATTTTGAGTAAATACTTTCGTTGCAGATCCACACTAAAAAGAGGAATAAACTTGAAACCAAGAGATTGAATGACTTGATTTTTGTGAAATTCAACTCAAAGCTGAAAGAGCGACAGTCGCAACAAGGAAGAGACCCATTTATTTCCAAGGATAGGGCACATGTGGACGAGTGGATCGGACCAGAGGAAGGTGAAGAAGAGGTGTTCCAAGGCTCAGGACTAACTTGGAGCTTGGTGGCCGAGGCAAGTGGAGCAGATGAATTGGTGCAGCATAGGAGGAGCCAAAGGAACATGGATGCATTACCGAGTGTGGCGGAGGAAGAAGATTTTATCACGGATTCAGACACTGACAGCGATGATGAAATTCCTCCTGTTGTTTTTGACGATTTAGATTAGGAGTTTGATTATTTTTGTATGAACTATGAACCTCTTTTGAGCTGTTATGAACCTTTTTTGAGTTGTCATTCATAGATATTTTGTTGTGAATCTTATGATCCACTTTTAAATCAAAATAGACAACTTTGGAAATGCTTTCGACCTTGGGTTGAAAATCTTCACATTAAAATACTTACATTTTATTTATTTTAAATATAAATTATCTAGTATTTGAATTTATTGTTATATTGTTAATTATTTTTAATTTAAATAATAGAAACCGCATAGTCCGCATATACTTCCGCATATACTTCCGCCTGCCCGCTTACTCGCTTCAGACCGCCTGACCGAACGAATACCGCATACCGACTTTCTGAACCTTGCCCATAGTTTCATCCCGCTCCTCACGGAGTAGGGTTCCACGTAAAATCCTGTTGTTCTTCGTGTTCATATTTCTTTTCCATGTTTTTGCTTCCGCTTCCGATTTTCTAACATTGTATCAGAGTGGGTTCGATTCTCGAAAAAATTTTCATGTTCTTATTCATTTTTCAAGATTCAATTTTTTTAAATCATTATTCATGATACAAGAGGTTTTTCTGTTCATGAAGAGGATTCTGAGTTTTTTCCTAGGGTTCCAATCAGGAACCCTAATCTCTGGTCATCGTGCTCACAACTCCAGGCAAACTTCAGCGTGGAGGCGCATATCTTCGGAATCGACACAGGCATCCAGGCCTGCGATCCCAGGCGCAGATCCAACAAAGGCCCTCGCACAGGCGCGTGCTAACCCAATCCCCATCGGGTGGCGCTGCTCATCTCCAGTGAACCTCTCCAAAGTCCCCAACGCCCACCGCCGCCCTCCTCCCACCAATCGACCCCCAGGCGACGGCGAATCCTCGGCTGCTCCCATCTTCCAAGCGTCGTGCGGCGGCGCAAACCCCTCCAAACTAGAGGCTTCGTCGTTCACGGCATAGCACCAGCCCAGATCTCGTTCTCCATGCGGCGTCACCAGCATCCTGGCAGAACCTCCCATCACCCGCATCGCAGAACCTCCCAGGCACACAGCAGCGCATTCGAGTACTATCTCTGTTGTCGGGCGGCGCGAGACGGCGACTAGCGGCAAGCCCCATCGTTCCGCTCCCCAGCCCGCGCACCGGTGCCCAGCGCGCGATGTGCGCTCGCCTCCGGCCCATCCTCGCACCCCAGGCGATGGCGACTCCAGCACCGCCAGACCGAGCAGCGGTGGCGATGCACCTCCCCAGCCGATCCCTTCCAGCCGCATCCCAGCAGGCGGCAAATGCCCAAGCAGCGCGAGCGGCGGGTTCCGCGCCTCCCTCCTCCAGGAGGCAATCCTGCCCTAGCGGCGGGTTCCCCCATGAGGGCTATTCATGCGAAAGGTTCCATCATGGGAACCCTAAATAAGGGGAGCCCCTGTTGGGCTTGAGATATAAAAAAAAGAAAAGGGCCTGCGGTTTTTGAAAAAAAAAAGAGGTTGAATATTTTGGGCCCAAAGGTGGGTCGAGAGTTGGTGAAAAAAGGGGAAAGGAGAAATGTTAGAGATAGGGGGAGGCCCAGCCTGATTTTTTTTGAAAAAATAAATCTGATTTAAAAAAAAGGAGGCGCGTACCGGAAAAAAAAGCCGTACGCAAAGTTTGTCCAAAAAAAAAGAAAAAAAAAGAAAGAGAAAAAAAGGCACGTACAAGAAAGGGTCGTACGCAAGTTAAAAAAAGTTGTTTTGAGAAAGCCGTTAAAAAAAATTGCAACGGCTTAAAGGAAAAAATGTGACGGCTTTATTAAAAAAAATTGAAAAGCCGCAAGAAATGTTTCGAGGATATTCATGTTGTATTTACCCCTTATTTATCTTGTCTTCTCCCAACTTGGTCGACGACTCGACGTCCATGTTTTCCGACAAGTATGGGAGAAAGGGGGAGTATTATGTAGAGTCATAGGTCTTGTGCTCCAGATTCAGATGCCAGATGCAGATTTCCAGACCAGCCATTCGTTCAGACTCTACAGCAGATTATTCAGACTCGACGATTGTCTTCCGAGTCCTCAGTTTTAAAACACGCATATGTTTACGGTCATTTTCAGATGAGCATATGTTGCCATCATCGTCAGAGGTCCCCATCATTATTCTTGTTTTGTCGGCCAGAGTTTTCATGTGAGCCATAGGGACTCCATAGCAGAGGACCATTCCCTATGCCATTAAGGGCAAGGGTTTTCATGTGGTATCATAGGTACACCAGAGCAGTGCACCATTCTCTGAGCCAGATTGGAGAGACCCAGTTCTCCTACGAGGAGACTTCAGGCGCAGTTTCAGACTCGATGGTCAGATTCCGAGTCTTCAGTTGACTCACACTCCAGCCTGCTCGTCCTCCTCACCTGCACGGCATGAGAAGCAACGTCCTCGACTGCAGCAATGTGCGCGTTGGGTTGATATTGTCCGTAGTGTCCTGTAGCGTTGAGTTGAATCTCTTTCTGTTTGTCCAAGCTGAGCATTGCATGCTCCAGCTTGAGGGGGAGTGTTGGAGTATTTGTTATGTGTGCCTATTGTGTTGTAGGAGGGTACCCATCCAGTGGTTTAGTCCCACATTGTCCGGTGGTGGGACTTGGATGCCTTGTGGAGGCTATATAAGGAGCCCCAGGCCTCTTGTAACAGATGAGAAAAAGCAATGCATAACATGCCCCGTTGAGGGCTTCTCCCGTGGTTTCATCCCGCTCCTCACGGAGTAGGGTTCCACATAAAATCACGCTGTTCTTCGTGTTCATATTTCTTTTCCATGTTTTCGCTTCCGCTTCTGATTCTCTAACACAAATATGTTAATATAGCCGAGAGTTGGGTCAATGAACATTATGCATGTAGAATACTGCAGCAAAAATACAGATGCTAAGATGGGTGTGCATCCACATGAAAACAGATTTGCAGCCATGATGAGATTGTTAAAATAAAAGGTTGGTGGGGTGTTTGTTACCAGATAAAAAGCGACAAACACATCTCAAGTCGTTTACGTATCTACAAAGAAGGATGATCAACTCATTCAAAGGTGCAAGATGTTGGAGAAATGAGACTTGTGAGAGAAGTTGGGGTAGATTGAAGAAGGGTTGAAAAGTAACTATTAAACATGATTTTGATTATGTAGATGTATGCTAGGCATTAGTGTGAAGACAACAAATCCAAGGGGTTTGTCTCATTTAATATGGAAAAAAACTTAGTTTTGGTTTAATCGGTAGGAGCGGGGTATGCATGCCAACACCTGCAATCATTTGACATGTTAAAATTATTCCGCTACGTGGCTAGCATTTGCAAAAAATGGTCAAACTCAATAGAAAATTGACCAATTGCAACTTCATTTTTTACTCTATTGCATGTTCCATTTGTTTAAACGTGATGCCAGAATCATTATGGTCACAAAAAATGTAGAACCACATATACTTTTGGTGGTCACTCTAACCATATAATATACTTATTAGCTAAAACTAAACGTGTTTTTGAAACAATGGTCAGGTAATATCAATTAAGTATTTAACATGGCCTTGATTATTTTATAGGTATAACTAAAGATGAATAGGGGTAAAGACATAAGTGGCGAAACCTATTTAAGTAGGTAGAGATTTCGATAGTACAACAGCAATATTAAGAACTACATTGGATCTTAACTTTGTCGAGAATTTATGTAGCCATACCCACGTAATGTGGGGAAAAACATCCTTTTGATTTCATTATGATGGCAGATTATGTACGTCATTGAATCATTCAAAACAAGAAACTACTGGAGAAATGCGAGATTGGAACCCTCATTCATAGGGAAGCAAAAAAAGTGCTTAATCACAGGACCAATTTAGTGGCTAAAGGCAAATTTTTACTGCAAATGTTGTAGAGATATATATATTTATGTTACCATGTTTATTTTTTCTTCGTTGACTGTTTTCTTAATCCTCTTTACTTTACTTTTTTTATGCTTTATGTAATTTACCCATAGGCTACTCTCCTATATAAGAGAGCCTAGGGTTTCAGCAGTTATCCGCTCCGCACTTGGCTACCCAGCGTTTACCGTGGGCACGATAACTGGTACACCAGAGGTGTGTCCTTCCCGGTCCTCTTGTACTAGGGAAAGTTTCGTAAGGGGGCTGAAGCAGGCTACTATGAGAAAAAAGATCTCTGTAAAAGATGGGATCAGTAAAGTAAATAGAAAACTACTGATATTCATCTTTGTAAGATCGTCAATATTGTACCGAAGGTGTATTTAGAGTTGGGTCATGCAATTCATGAGCCTGATGAAGTCGATGGGGAAGAAGCATATCCTTACTGAAGACGAGTCGACGGAGAAGACAGGATTGTATGCCTCATGGGAGGCTGATGATGTTCATGCACAAGTCTGGTTGTCTGGTACTCTACTACCAGATATTGCAAACAACGTCCTACACCAACCCACAACCAAAGCTATGTGGGACATTCTTGCTGCCACGTATTTACAGGCCAAGAATGAGACAAAGATCTTACATCTACAGCACGACATCTTTATTATTAAGCAGAATGGACGTCCACTACATGCACACTATACCGCCTTACGCGGTATGTTTGAGAAGCTTCATAGCTTCATGCCACTCACGACCACCCCAGAGCAGATGAAGACATTTCGAAATGCTACAATGGTTGGCGTATTTCTGGCCTCTCTTGATTTACAATATGAGGCTGATTCCTCCGAAATACTGGAGGATGCAACAATTCCTCCTATGGAAGAGGCCTTTCGGAGGTTGAGTAGGAATAATGTTTCTTCTTCAGCAACAAACTCTTCTGCTATAGCGGCCTCTCGTGGAAGGGGCGGTTCATCTCAGTTTCGCGGTCGAGCATCACGTGGTAGAGGTGGACGTGGTCGTGAATCACAATGTACCTATTATCACAGATATGGTCATACGGAAGATACATGCTACTCCAAGCATGGTTTTCCAACATCAGCCCGTGTAGCGGAACATTTTTTTTAGGCCCAAAAAAGGGGGAGACACTCAACGGTGTTCGCCCCAATTAATTAAAAAGAAACAAGGTAAACAAGTAGTTTACAAAGGAAGCGAAAGAAACGACATAAAGAAAGCTAAAACAACACCCAATCATCAACTAAGCGCGCACAGTGCAACACCGCATTTTCCTTGTAAAAGCGTTGTCCCGAAAAAAGAGCTGCATTTCTGCCCAGCCAAATCGCCCATAAGCTTGCCACGGGCCAAAGGAACGACCGCCTCTCTCTATCTTTGTTGGCCACCAACGAAGTACAGAAGGACGCCAAATCTGAAGTGCAAACCCAATTCATAGCCGCTTCCTCACAGATCCCAGTCACCTTAGGGCAGGCGAAGAAGAGGTGCTCAAGGGACTCCACTGAATTATCGCACAAAATGCACCTATCAGAGACATTGCCAAGTAGTCTAGCGCAACGATCCCTCGTCATCAACCTCTGTCTACGAAAAAGCCATAGGAAGAAACCAATCCGTTCAGGGAGTCTTAGACCCCATAAGAAACCACAGTCACGTACCATAATCTCAAAACGCGAGGGCAGGGGCCTACAGATCGCCCCATAAGCCTTATTCGCCGAGAACGGGCCCCTCCGCCAGGCCCAATGATCTCTCCCCATAGAAGGACGAGATGCCTCCTTGATGGCGTCCAGCAAGGCGAGAAAGTCCTCGAGTCTTTGATCAGAAAAATTAGCAGAAAAAGCCGGGAACCAACTACCATCCGACCAGCACGAGGCGACACAAGCATTTTTATCAGCTGCTAGAGCGAACAGGCGAGGGAACCGCGAGCTCAAGGGTCCCCCCCCGTCCAATCATCAGTCCAAAATCTGAAAGAAACACCATTACCAGGCACCGGTCTAAATAAAGATAGAAACCTTGAGAAAACCTCCAGCACCCCTTTCCAAAATGGCGGGTGCGATCCCACCATATCAGCCGCCAAAGGAGGCGCCCCACTAACACCGTGAATCTCGCGCAAGATCCTGCTAAAAAAATCCTCTCATGGGCCCCAGATTCTGTTGGCCCACTTAAGAAGGAGGGCATCATTAACATGCTCCAAACTCCGCACGCCCAAACCTCCTTCGCTCCTGCGCTGCGTGATTTCACCCCACTCAACCAAGTGCACCCCCCCCCCGACACCTCCCCATTTTTGCCCCATAAAAATCTCCGCATAAGCTTCTCAAGGCGATTGCGAATCCCCTTCGGCAACTGACGGTTAGACAAGAAATAAACAGGGATAGAGGAAAGCACCGCCTTCAAGAGGACGAGGCGCCCCCTAGAGAGAAAGGCCGACTTCCACCCAGCCAACCTCATCTCCACTTTCTCGACGACCTTGAGTCAGCTAATCCCTCAGCCTAGCTCTTCCACAACCAGAGGCAACCCCAGATATTCAATAGGCGGGGGTCCAGCATCAGACCCCAAAATCCGACCGCAAGCGTCCGCCTCCTCCGCCGACAAACCAAACGGGACCACCTTCGACTTGTTGACATTCTTGTAGAGACCCGACGACTCACTGAACAGGTCTAGGGCCACAGACATGCCCGAGACCTCCGCGGGGCCCCCCCAATAAAAAAGATAGTGTCATTAGCATATTGCAACAACGGTACAACCAAACCACCCCTAGAGTATCCAGCCGACAGCCCACAATCAACAACACGTCAAGCAATGCAGGCAAGGGCATCCACAGCGATGACAAAAAGAAGGGGACATGCCCAGCATCAGTATTATTCTTCCCTACCATCGGATCAACGATATGATGATCTTGTGTCTCGATTGAGAGATATTGTATCCCTACCAGGTACGTCAACACCTGCTTCAGAGAACAGTTCAGACATTGCCGCTATTACAGGAGCAAGCACCTCAGGTAGTGTGCATGCCTCTTATCATGGCTCTGATATCTCGGAATGGATTATTGATGGAGTCGCACATCACTTGTGTGGAGATAGATGTCAGCTCATATCATACAGGCAAGCCTCTCCAGGACGGACAGTGGTCATAGCTGATGGGACTCATTCCCCTATCACAGGATAGAGGAAGATTGCCTTGACACCCTCTATGCGATTGCAGAATGTGTTGCATGCTCCTGATTTCTCAATGAATTTACTGTCAATCAGTCAGATTACTAATGATTTAAACTGTCGAGCAATTTTTGACTCATATCTCTTGTTTTTCAAAACATCCTTACGGGTAAGATGATTGGGCACGGCCGTGAGCCGGGCGGCCTCTATCGATTTATTAGAAAATCGGAAGCGGAAGCGTAACATGGAAAAGATAAATAACAAGAAGAACGGGATTTTACGTGGAACCCTACTCCGTGAGGAGCGGGATGAAACCACGGGAGAAGCCCTCAACGGGGCATGCTATTGCATTACTTTTTCTCAATGAGTACAGGAGGTCTGGGGCTCCTTATATAGCCTCTCCAGAGCATCCAAGTCCCACCACTAGACGATGTGGGACTAAACACTGGATGGGGTAAATGGATCTCCTCCAGGATCCATTTACCCTGCTACAACTCAATAGGCGCATACAACTTATGCTCCAACACTCCCCCTCAAGCTGGAGCATGCAATGCTCAGCTTGGACAAACAGACATAAACTCAACTCAACGCTACAAGACACTACGGACAATATCAACCCAACGCGCACATGCTGCACTCGAGGACGTTGCTTCTCATGCCGTGCAGGTGAGGAGGACGAACGGACTGGAGTGTGAGTCAACTGAAGACTCGGAACCTGACCACTGAGTCTGAACTTGCGCCTGAAGTCTCCTCGTCGGAGAACTGGGTCTCTCCCATCTGGCTCAGAGAATGGTGCACTGCTTTGGTGTACTTATGATACCACATGAAAATCCTTGCCAACATGGCATAGGAAATGATCCTCTACTATGGAGTCCCTATGGCTCACATGAAGACTCTGGCCGACAAAACCACAAGAATGATGGGGACATCGAACTGATGATGGCAACTTATGCTCATCTGAAAATGACCGCACACTCGTGCGTGTCTGAAACTGGACTCGGAACTATCAGATGTCGAGTCTGACACTGGATCTGAACCGTAGAGTCTGGAATCTGATTGGTCTGGAAATCTGCATCAATCTGAATCTGAACCGAATAGACCTGTGACTCTACATATACTCCCCCTTTCTCCCATACTTGTCGGAACATGAACATCGACAAAGTTGGGAGAAGACAAGATAAATAAGGGGTGAACAAAAAGAACATGAACTTGTGGCTTTTTATCATCATTTTTTTAAGCCGCAATATTTTTTTTGTAACATTTTTTTTATAAAGCCATTTCAATTTTTTTTCAGCTTTTTCTTCATCAAACATTTTTTTTCAAACGCGTGCGGCTCCCTTTTTTTTATTGCACGCGCCTTTTCTCTCCTTTTTTTTAAAGACAAATCTTCTCTTTTTTTTCCAATATTCGGCCACATGGGCCCAACCAACACACGATCGTAGCCCAACTTTGGACTCCCCTCCTTTCTTTTTCTTTAACGTACAGGCCCTCTGCCCTTCTCTCCCTCTCCCCTTTTTTTTTAAATTCACCTCTCATCAATTTTTTTTAATCGGCCCACCCTTGGGGCCCTCACAAGCTGCCCCCCTCTTTTTTTTTAAACCTCGGGCCCACTTTGGACAAAGTATGCACCCCCACTAGGATTCCCATTTTTGGGAACGCCTTTTTTTAAAGGGCCTTCGGGTCTAGGGTTCCCACGGAACCCTTCAAATGCCGCCGCCAACGAAGACCTGTGAGATTTGAAGCTAAGGGAGGAGGAGGAGGAGGGAGCGCCGCCGAAGGGATCTGGACTGCGGATAAGGAAGCCGCGCTTAGGGCTGCGCCGCCCCTGGAACAGAGGGCATCTCCTGGAGTGCGCGCTTCAAGAGGTGCGCAGATGGGTGCCGCCAGGAGGTGCGGCTGGAGGAAACCTCGCACCGCTGGAGAAGCGGGGATCCTGGGGAGGTGCGGTGCGCCGCTGGAGGAGATGGGTGATGCCGCCTACGCTTGGGACCCACGCCAAGCACGAAGGGGGGGCGCCGCCAGTAGCTTCTCGCCGCCGTGTTTGCGGCCTAGAGTCGCCGCCGCCTTGCTGGATATGTTTGCGACCTTGCGCCGCCTGCTGGGAAGGAGAGCATGCACCGTGAGGGGGGACCTTCGGAGATGCGCCGCACCGCCGCCGGGACTGGATGCAGCACTGGGAGTCGCGAGCAGGGTGAAGATGCGCGACTGGATACGGCGCAAGGAGAAGATGCGGCTCCGCATGGGAGGTGCGCCTCGCGCCTGGGATGGCAGCTTGTGGCTGCAGGGAAGGAGCACAATAGGCCGGCGATGGAGTTGCACGTTGCTTGCTTGAGATCTGAACATGGCGGCTGGAGAAGCCGCTGTAAGGCATGGCGAAGATCGTGCGTGACCCATGATGATTTAGGGTTTAGAAACCCTAGAACCAACTCAAATATAATACTGATTATAAAACTTGACAACCATTACAATCAATTTTCGAAATAAAGATCATGAAAAGATCTTCAAAAATAAAACCACCAAAATCGAATCTCGAACAAATGGAAAAATAACTCCGCGAGAATCGAACCCGCTCTGATACCATGTTAGAAAATCGGAAGCGGAAGCGTAAACATGGAAAAGATAAATAACAAGAAGAACGGGATTTTACGTGGAACCCTACTCCGTGAGGAGCGGGATGAAACCACGGGAGAAGCCCTCAACGGGGCATGCTATTGCATTACTTTTTCTCAATGAGTACAGGAGGTCTGGGGCTCCTTATATAGCCTCTCCAGAGCCTCCAAGTCCCACCACTAGACGATGTGGGACTGAACACTGGATGGGGTAAATGGATCTCCTCCAGGATCCATTTACCCTGCTACAACTCAATAGGCGCATACAACTTATGCTCCAACATGATTGGTTCACACACTGCATGCTGGTCTACCATCCCATACCACTGATTCTGTTTCTTCGTACATATGGCATATGCGCTTTGGTCATCTTCCACTTCAGAAGCTACACCAGGTTCTTCCTCAGATTTCGCCTCGCTCATCATTCAACTGTGAAGCATGTCAATTAGGAAAGCATTAGCGATCCGTCTTTCCCATTCGTCAGAGCCGGAGTAGTAACTCCCCTTTTGAGTTTTTTCATGTCGACATGTGGGGTCCAAGTCGTGTTCCCGATCACCAGGGACATCGTTTTTTAGTAGTTGTGGATGATTTTAGTCATTTGTCCTGGGTATTTTTGTTAAAGAATAAATCAGAAGCTGGAAATGTCATCATATTTTTTATTAGAGATGTACAGAATGTTTTTTCAACATCTGTGAAAATTGTACGGACCGACAATGCGCTTGAATTCAGTACACATGTGTTGTCCCAATTCTTCTCTTCAAATGGTATTCTTCATCAAACATCGTGTGCTTATACACCTCAAAAGAACGGTGTTGCTGAAAGAAAGCACCGTCACCTCCTTGATGTCACATGTACACTCCTAATACAGAGTTGTGCCCCGCATTCATTCTAGGGTGATGCGGTCTTCACGACATGTTATCTAATTAACCGCATGCCATCGTCAGCACTAGGGGAGAAGGTTCCTTTTTCACTTGTTTTTCCTAACAAGGAATTGTTCTCTCTTGGTCCTCGTGTGTTTGGATCTGTTACGTTTGTTCATCGGTTGTCTCCAAGGATCGACAAGCTCTCTCCAAGGGTTATCAAATGTGTTTTTGTTGGGTATTCCAGAACTCGGAAGGGTTATCGTTGTTATGATCTACTACACAAGAGATATTATGTCAGCGCAAATGTTACCTTTTTCGAATCTATCATGTACTTTTTGCCTACAGGTAACCGGTTGACTCCTTCAGATTTGGATGATCATGTCTACATTCCACCTCCGCCAGTGCGTCCACCATCACCATCTCCATTACCACCATCAACCCCACCACCACCTACCACTTTAGTTCCCGCACTACCACATCATTACAGTCGACGGTCTACTCTTGTGCATGCTCCTGGTCCATCATCCAACATGCCCCAGGTTTGTTTTGATAGCATTATTTCTAATGATGGGTTGAATAATGATTCATAGCATGGCTTCTCTCAGGAGGATGATGTTCAGGGTGATAGCAACAATGATGATGATGACCTGGATTTACCCATTGCTATTAGGAAGCAGAAGCGTTCATGTGCTACATATCCAATTGCTTCTCAGGTCACCTTTGAGCATTTGCAAGGTGATTTTGGGAAATTTGTCGCTGCTTTGAACACCTTGGTCATCCACGGACTTACTAGGAGGCGTTGCAAGACAATCGGTGGCATTTAGCCATGGAGGAGGAGATGGCGGCTCTACAGTCTAGAGGTACATGGAGTCTTGTACCTGCTCCTACTGGGGGCATCATTAGTAAGCTGCAAATGGATATTTATAGTGATGCCAGCATTGATCGATACAAGGCCAGGCTAGTAGCAAGAGGCTTTACACAGACATATGAGGTGGACTCTATGGACACATTTTCTCTTGTTGCACGCCATTCTACAGTAACGATTCTTCTATCTGTTGCAGTTCTTCGCGATTGGACTTTGTTTCAACTTGATGTAAAGAATGCCTTCCTATATGGTGATCTTCAGGAGGAAATCTATATGCAGCATCCACCAAGTTTTACTGCTGAGGGGGAGTGTGCACATGTATGTAGACTTCATAAAGCCATATATGGACTCAAACAGAGGCTTAGTTCCAGAAGCTCTTAAATTTGTTCGAAAGGCAAGGGTTCAAACGATCCAATGCAGATCACTCTCTTTTTGTACAGAGAACTACAAGAGGTACGACTGCTATTATGGTATATGTTGATGATATTCTCATTATAGGAGATGATCTACAGGGAATAAGGTTGGCAAAAGACTTTCTGGGTCATGAATTTATTACCAAGGACTAGGACTGTCAAGAAAGCTCGAACTCGATGAGCTCAACTTGGGCTCGACTCGTTAAAGGCTCGTGAGCCAGACTCGAAACCTTAACGAGCTCGAGCCCGAGTTGGGTTTTATGGCTCGTTAGCTTATCGAGTCGAGTTCGAGTTGGGCATTGTTCAACTCGGAAACTCAACTCGATAACTTGTTTTCTCTCTTAATAAAAAATTAAAAACATATATACCAAAACTTCCACATTGAGTTTGATTAAACTAGAGGTTAACAATTTTCTTGCCCAAAGCTACACAAAAGAGTATAAAAAATCAAAATTACAAATATCATTTGCATAATTTAATGTATAAATGGGAACAATGACTCATTAAGAGGTTCATGAGCCTGCTCATTTTGAGGCTCATGAGCCAGCTCAGAAACTCACGACTCGATAAGAGGCTCGTGAGCCAGCTCATTTTGAGGCTCGTGGGCCAGCTCAAAAACTCGTGGCTCGATAAGAGGCTCGTGAGTCAACTCGAACTTGACGAGTTCGAGTTCGAGTTGGTGATCCAGGGCTCGATCCTTATCGAGCCCGAGTTCGAGCTTAGGTTTCTTATCAAGTTCGAGTCCGAGTTGAGGCCAACTCGGCTCGTTGAACTCGATAGACACCCCTACCAAGGACCTTGGGGCCCTTCGATACTTTCTGGGTCTGGAATTTGCCAGAAATCAGCAACAACTAGTAATGACCCAGGGGAAATATGTTACTGATCTACTTATAGACACGGGTATGCTTGGGTGGAGGCCCGCTACTACACCTATGGATCCAAGCATGAAGCTGTACGATGGTTACACCCATAATCCTGAGTAATTTCGTAATTACCCCAGGAATCCTCGATAATCACGAATTACACTTAAGATCCTGAATAACCGCTCCGTTTTATACTCATAACCTTCCGTTAGTTTAGTTCATTAATTCAACCAGATGGTTGAGTTCATCTAACCCAATCAGTAATCTAACGATTGAGATTAATAAAAAAGAAAGGAAAGAGAGGACGATGTGGGTTCGATCTGGACAAAGAAGGTGGGGTACCTGGGCTTGCAGGGGAAGGCCGGGGATGGAGGGGTGCAGGGTGGCGGCTCGACCTGGGCTTACGGGCGGACGCGCGTGGGGGGGGGGCGCGGAGGGATGCGTGGCGGAGGGGGTGGGTGCACGAGCTCGACCAGGCGCAAGCGCAGGCGGGGAGTGGGGGTGGGTGCACAAGGGGGGCGGGGGGTGGACCTAAGCCGGGCTTGCAGAGGGGGGGGAGGGATGAGTGGCGGCGAAGGGGTAGGTGCACGAGCTCGACCAGGCGCAGGTGGGAGGGAGGGGGGTGCTATGGCTCGACCAGGCGGAGGGTGCACGGCCTGGTACGGCTTGACCTGGGCTTGCAGGCGGAGGCGCGGGCGGGGAGGGGGCCTGACCTGAGCCAGGCTTGCGGGCCAGGGGGGTGCACGATCTGCAGGCAGAGGCACGGCCGGGGAGGGGGGAGGGGATTGCGAGGTGGCAGCTTGACCTTACAGGTGGAGGCGCGGGCGGGGAAGGGAGGGGGCTCCGACCTGAGTCGGCTTGCGAGTTGGCAGGAGGGAGGGGGGCTCGACCTGGGGTTGCAGCCGGAGGAGGGGGGGCGTGGTCGACGGGCGGGGGGAGGCGGGACGACCGGTGGGCGGGTGGAGGTGGAGCGGCAGTCCGGGGGTGCTGCTTGGAGGACGAAGGGGAGGAGGAGGAATTTGTAAATAATTGAAATTTAAAGGGTATAAAATATAAAATACTTGACGGATACCGTCATAGTTAACGAGAAATTAGATGGAAATTAACACAGGGTTATGGGGGTAAGCATTACTCAAGGTCTTGTATGTAATTCGTGACTATCGAGGGTTCTTGGGGTAATTATGAAATTACTCAGGGTTATGGGTGTAAATATCCCTTACTATTACTAGACCAGATATATTATTTGCAGTTAGCAGAGTTAGCTAGTTCATGGCACAACTACGTCAAGTACATATGGACGCTATACATATGATACTAAGGTACCTCAAATCATCCCCAGGTGCGGGTCTATTGTTTAGAAAAAGCAAGTCGGTCACCATCTCGGCATATGCAGATGCAGATTATGCAGGATGCCCCAAGTATAGAAAGTCCACCACTGGCTTTGCCGAATAAATTGGAGATCCCCTTGTCTCATGGAAGAGCAAGAAACGGACTGTTGTAGCCAGGTCTAGTGTTGAATGAGAGTATAGAGCTATGGCCCAAGCTAGCACAGAAATGATGTGGGTTCGATCTGTTCTTACCAATCTACACATAGAGGTTCCTCTTCCCATGACATTGAACTGCGATAATCAGGCAGCTATATTTATTGCAAATAACCCAGCATTTCATGAACGTACCAAGCACATTGAGGTTGATTGCCATTATATATGTGATATGATTCAGAAGGGGTTTATTCCACATCTCATGTCAGCTCAGGGAATCAGACTGCAGATATCCTCACCAAGGCCTTACTCCAAGGACCTTTCTAGAAGTATTCGTCCAAGCTGAGCATGATATATATCTATGCTCCATCTCGAGGGGAAGTGTAGATATATATATATTTATGTTACCATGTTTATTTTTTCTTCGTGGACTGTTTTCTTAATCTTTTTACTTTTGTATGCTTTATGTAATTTAGTCCTAGGTTGTTCTCCTATATAAGAGAGCCTATGGTTACTGGAACAAACAAGTTGATCTTTTCTTCCAACTGATTAATGGTTTTTTTCACTATGAAAAAGTTAAAGAGGTTTCCTGCACTAGGCATGTTTGTCCATGCCACACCAATGCAAATTTGGCTCAGGAACATGAATTAGAAAGCTAAAGAAAAACAAATAGTAATGTCAAGTGGCACTTAAAAGTGATAAACATGTGAACACCTTTTTCAGATTCTCCTCTATTTCATTAAATATATGGATGTTACCAACATGTGAATTTCTGCAATAAAAAAAGAATATATTAGAAACGTATGTTAAAAAAATATTCTCTTAAGCACAAAATAAACATGAGAAAAGTATGTCAACGTTTCTCAAATGCAGCAAATATATATTATCCTGAATGACCCATCATTCTCACTCATCTCATGTCTGACTATAACTTCGACAAGGTTCAGAAATTCATAGGATTAAGAGTACCGAAAAAAGGGAGGAAGAAAGGGAGAATAATAATTAAACAAATCTGAAACAACCTCATCAAATGTAGGTAAAGCAGCACTGACTGCACCATGGATTAGAAGAAAAAGGAAAAAACAATATAGCAACATCGGAGAAAATACAGCCATATTTGCAATGGTGATAAGAATGAAAAACACCAGCACTACCTGGCCAAATAGAAATAATGACCTCCAAATATGGAATATATAGTAAATGTTCAACAAGAAAAATCCCATAAACCTTTAGATATGATATCTCTAATGCACCATTATATTTGTTATCCAGTGTTCTATCTGTCTGTGCATAAACTGGCATGTGGAGTTTTGATTTTGAAGAGGTTTTGAAGGAATGATGCGGAGTTTTTTATCTATAGCTTTGGGCAGGACAATGCGTTACACTGGTAGATTTGGGCTCCTCCAGTCATGCTTGTTGAATAAAGGGAATATAGCTTCGGGCTCCACCAATGGGTTGAAGGGCTCCAGCAGCGCTGCACTAGTCATAAATGAGGGTGGTCTGGGAGTGCTTAAGATGGATGGTATAAATAAAGCGCTGCTTTTGAAGTGGTCTATAATCTGGAGAGTACTCATTGTGCAGACTGCTCCGACGCATCTACAATTTGTGAGGATTGACACGGTAGCAGGTTGTGAGATCCCCTTCAGCATTGCTTTCGGCATTGATTTGCTTTAGTTGAGGATAGTGAAACTTCAACGGCAGCATGAACATAGTCAATAGGTTAGGCATCGACTTCCTATTCTAGGTTCTTGGAGCAGCGGATCCACTATTATATTCGTTTGTTAGAGAAGTTTGGCTCGACGAAGGGTCCAACTCTTGATGTTTGCAATCACAAGACCTGGAGTGATAGGGATTTTGTAGTAAAGAAAGCTTTTTTTGAAATCAAGGTTTAGAAAGTCGGTATGAGCTATTCACTTGGTCTGGCGATCTGAAGCGAGTAAATAGATTGACGAAAGTATACGTTGTTTGTATTATTTTAATTTAAAATAAATAGAATATTCAAATGTTATATCTATGTCTCAAAAATGATAAAATAATAAATTATCAATTGAAGTTTTTTTGTTAAGATTCCATGAAGTGTGAAGATCATCAACCACATACAACAATTGTATGGACAACTGTAGCACCCCAACTCCCGAGGTACGGGAATAGCGTGCGATATCGGTTATCGTACACATGTGAGGCTTGGTGGCCACACAATGAAGTTTTATAGGACTTCACCTTAGCGTACGAACGGCTAAGGAAGGGGTTTACCGCATGAAAGTTCGGATACCGCGGATTCCCCATGACACAACACAAGTGTTCGATGGTACTTGACAGAGCAGAGTTGCAACACCCTACGTAGGAGCGTAGGGCCTACAGTTGATGTGGCGTGATGACATGGTGTGCTGACGTTGCAGACAACATGGTGTGCTGACGGAGCATGCGTCGTAGCGTCGGTTGCAGAAGACGAAGGGATTGCACGGAAGATGAAAAGTTAAGGCATGTGAAGAGTCATCTCGGAAGACGAAGGGTCTCCACAGAAGACGAAGGGTCCTTGCATTCATTGTACATATAATAATTTGTGTCCCTTCGTATACCCCAGGTTTGTGTATATAAGGAGGGGTATATCTCATTTTAGACAATATACTTGAAAGTGAGGTTTTTTGCTAATAACAAAGAGAAGTTAGTGTCATTGCTCATATGTCCGTGTGCTTGAATGCTTGTGTTCTAGCGACATGGTTATTTGACATGATGGTGTATGTCTATACGCATAAGGGGAAGGCTGGTTAGCTTGCGAGAAGCCATCGTCGCACATGTTAAATGACGAAGCCTTCTCCCACTATAAGTAGGGTCGGCTACATGGATTCTTGCTCAAAACCATGTTGAAAGATTCAACTATTTTTTACGCTGGTTATCGACTACCTTAGCAACCCCCCACAAGGGGGATTTGAACCCTGGTCTTTGGATGGTAGACACACTGCACTGCCACCCGACCATTTAAGTGGGTAACTAGCGTCGCACATGTTAGTCTCAAAAATTAGAGTTGAGATTATATTCATGTGACAACTTGATGCAGCGTGACCCCAAATTAGGGGGCCACATTTATTTAATTAAATAATTATCAATTTTATTTACGTTTTTAGCGGTCGTATTGGTCCAATTGAATAATTGAGATCGCCTGTGATCTCAACGTTGATTTCGTAGATTTTAATTATAATTGTTGGTCAATTAAATAATTAGAGTCTAATTAAAGTAATTAGAGGTCAATTAGGATTTGTTAGAGTCCAATTAGATAAGTGGTTGTCAATTTTACTATTTTTGTACACCCTCTCTCCTATATAAAGAGAGGGTAGGTCCTTGTTTTTAGACAGTCAATTATGAAGTAAAATTGAGTTTATCTCATTTTATCCCCTCTCCTTCTCTCTCTCCCTCCACGCGATCTCCGCGGTTCTCTTCTCAAACCCCTCGTTCCGACGAGTTTTTTCTTCCTCTCACCCCTCCAATTTCTCTTCTCAACCCCTCTCTTCTTCCACCAAATATCCCCCAAAAAATAATTTACATATTATCGTCGACGCCGATTTCCAATCCGCATCAATTGGTATCAGAGCATGGCCTTTAGATCGTCCTCACGATCTAACGATCCGCCCCGGCGTCCGCATCGACACCATCGTTCATCCGAACGAAAGCCGCGAGCCAATGACGTCTACGACAAGGAGACGGAGCGCATGGTACGAGATCTGCAGAACAACTTCCGATCCGTGTTATCAATGTTTCGAGACTTCACGGCCAACCTTGAGGCCTACCGCGACGCCCAATCGAAGCCGCCACCCGTTGAAGCCGCTACCGCCAGTTTGGACGAAGAAAACGTCGCGAAAGAAGACCAAACGGTTGCTGTCCAGATCGTTTTGGAAGAAAAAAATGAAGAAACAAGGGTTGTCCAGGAGTTTTCCGATCAGTCCCCGTCGTCTACGGCGATCCCGAGGGCAGCCCCGGCCCCCACGGCAGTTCCGCGGGCTGTCCAGCCCGCCACAGCACCAGCCGCGGTCCCTTCCGCCACTCCGGTGCATCCTCCCGCCTCCCCGTGCGCGAGTGGCCCTCTGCGGCGCCTCCAGCCACAGCCCCTCGCCTCTCTCCCCGGGTCTCCCCTCCTCCGTCTGCTACCCCCCGAACCCCCCCAGCGGCACCCCCAGCCCACCACCGTACCCACCCCGACACCTCTCTCTCGAACCCTACTCCCTTCCGACGCCTCCTGCCCTCCCCACCCTCTCCCCATCGCCCCTCCCCTCCTCCCCTCTTCTTCCTCCTGGGTTTCTCCGACCCCCACCTCTCACCCCCGCGTCGCCTCTTCCCCTTTCCCCCGCGCCACCCCCTCTCTTCCCCCAGCGCCGCCTACCTCTCCATCCCCCTCGCCGCTAATCCTCCCGCGCCGCCCTTCCCGTTTCCACCGCACCACCCTCCCTGGCGAGCCCTTTCGATCAGACCCCGCCCCGGCCTCTCCTATCCACGCCGCCTTCAGCGTGATCGCCCACGGCCCCGCGCGCGCAGGCCCACGACCTCCCGGCCGCGTCGCCCAGGTCGGCGGCACCCTTGGGTTCAGGAGCCTCGCAGCCGCCACTTGGGGTTGGAGAGAACCCTAACGACATCTCCAGGAACCGAATCCCTGAGATTTGGGGCTTGGAATATGATTGAGAAAAATTACAAAATGAAACTTCCAAAAATATCTATTTGCAGAAAGGTCCAAGGCTATAGAAATGTGAGGAGAATTGAAGGGGTACGAAAATTGCAGTGGTACCCTCCTATTGGAAAAAATTATAAACGTAATGTTGAAGATGATCCCATGGGAGGGAATCGAAGCCCAATTCAAGGATGATTTCTCCAACGATCCACCTACGTCACGCAATTCGTCAGGAGCCGAATTTTTTAAAGCGGTGGAGAGTTGATGCAGCGTGACCCCAAATTAGGGGGCCACATTTATTTAATTAAATAATTATCAATTTTATTTACGTTTTTAGCGGTCGTATTGGTCCAATTGAATAATTGAGATCGCCTGTGATCTCAACGTTGATTTCGTAGATTTTAATTATAATTGTTGGTCAATTAAATAATTAGAGTCTAATTAAAGTAATTAGAGGTCAATTAGGATTTGTTAGAGTCCAATTAGATAAGTGGTTGTCAATTTTACTATTTTTGTACACCCTCTCTCCTATATAAAGAGAGGGTAGGTCCTTGTTTTTAGACAGTCAATTATGAAGTAAAATTTGAGTTTATCTCATTTTATCCCCTCTCCTTCTCTCTCTCCCTCCACGCGATCTCCGCGGTTCTCTTCTCCAAACCCTCGTTCCGACGAGTTTTTCTTCCTCTCACCCCTCCAATTTCTCTTCTCAACCCCTCTCTTCTTCCACCAAATATCCCCCAAAAAATATATTATCATATTATCGTCGACGCCGATTTCCAATCCGCATCACAACTGGTATCAAAACTTGGAGAAGATGGCGCCCAACACCGTGATCGCATTGCTACCTTGGAGGGAGTCGTGTTGGAGATCCGGTTCACACTAAGTACTCATGCCCACCACCTGGCGCGTCTGGAGGACGACGCAGGCATGGGATCGTCAAGCATTGACGACAGGAGTTCACGTTCGGCTGACATGGTAAAGGCACTTGGAGAGAAGCTAGATGAGCTAGAGACCCTAATGCAAGAGCTACATAAGGGAGTCTCCATCATCAAGAAGGTGGTCGCAAACGGGGGTGGATCCAGCGATGCGCGAAGGTCAAAGGTCTCAGAGCCCAAGTCCTTCTCAGGCATAGATGTTAAGGCGCACGCCTAGGCGCGCCTAGGCGGCCTTCTAGGCGCCCAGGCGCCCCAGGCCGTGCGCCTAGAATGAACGCCTTGCCTTTATAGCAAATGGCGTGCGCCTTGGGTCGCCTGGGTGCCTAGGCGGCCGCCTAGGTGCGCCTAGGCACGCCTTGACGCCTAGGCGACTATTTTTCATGCACACTACACGGATATCTCATTTTCAAAATGCGATATACATTACGCATTTACAAAAAGCGATATACATAGCGCATTTTGAAAATGTGATATACATGTCGTATTTTTGAAATGCGATATAATTTCTTAATAATCTAGCATATAATTGCGATATTTTTGAAATTTCTTGATGCCACTTTGAAAACGCCTAGGCGCGCCTAGGCACGCCTAAGCGCGCCTAGGCGCCTAAGCGCCCAGGTGTAACGCCTTGTCGCCTTGCCGCCTTAATAACCATGTTCTCAGGTACACGGTGTACCAAAGACTTGGAGAATTACTTGTGGGATAGGGAGGTGTATTTCAAGGCTGTCAATACTTCTGAGGGCGGAGAAAGTATCCTTGGCAATGATGTACCTATCTGACCATGCGAAACTATGGTGGAGGAGCCGTGCATCCGAAGGAAGACCAAACATCTCGTCTTGGGATGAGTTGGCGAAAGAGCTGAAGGAGCAGTTTCTACCCACCAACAATGCTTGGGTAGCAAGGGAGCACTCCGAAGGTTGAAGCAGATGGGAACCGTACGGATGTACGTGAGGCACTTCTCATCATTGCTGCTGGATATCTAAAGTATATCGGAAGAAGACAAACTCTTTAATTTCACGGTGGATCTCTAGAACTGGGCTCAGGCGGAGCTTAGGAGGCAAAGGGTGAAGGACCTCCAGACGACCATCGTTGCAACAGATGCGCTGGTCGACTACAAAGTCCAACCCCACTATCAAGAAGAAAGAGACCGAGAAGGCAAAGAGAAGCCTAAAGAAAAGAGCAAGGGAAAGTTCAAGAAGTCTAGTAAGATCGAGACTTTGAGGGAGGGAGAAGAATCATCCAAAAAGGCCGAGCAACCCGAGGGGAGGGGCTGCTTCATCTGTCATGGGTCATATCGGGCGCGGGAGCGTCTGAAGCGAGAAAAGCTGAACTCCATGACGATGGAGGAGAACTCGGATGAAGAGGCGTGCATGACGAACCTCAAGTTGCTGCACAACGTTCTCTAGTGTCCGTTGAAGTTGTGCAAAAAGACGAAGATGGAGGTGGGGCGCGAAAATCCAGAGCTGGTGTACATCGATGTCGTGGTATATAAGAAGACCCTTTCAACCATGATAGACATTGGAGCGATGCACAACTTTCTCTCCAGCAAAGAGTTCGAGAGCTTGAGAGCTCCCTTGGAGAAGAGCCAATGTCGTGTGAAGCTTGCCAACTCTAAGTCACTGCAGATCGAAGGTATGTCAAACTATAACGTCCAGTTGGGTGATTGGCAGGGAAATGTACGCTTCTTCGTGATACCTCTCGACGACTTCCAAGTCATTTTGGAAATCGAGTTCTTGAAGAAAGCAAAAGCATATGTGACTCCTTATCTGGGAGGAGTTTTCTTCGCGGCTACAGATAGCCCCTGCTTCATCAGGGCTATCAAAAAGAAGGGACATGCTAGAGCTATGTCTGCAATGCAAGTCTGCAATTGGCTAAAGAAAGGGGAGACAACGTAGTTAGCTACAGTACGTATCGAAAAAAATAGCAAGGAGATACAGTCATGTCCTAAGGCAGTATAGAAGATGCTGGACGAGTTTAAAGGCCTGATGTCGAAGAAACTACTTAAGGAGCTTCCACTGAAGCGAGATGTGAATCACGCCACCGAGCTAATGACAGGTATGGTGCCTCCTGCACTTGCACCATACAAGATGTCCCCTAACATCTGGAGGAGTTGGAGAGACAATTCAAAGAGCTAGTGGATACTGGTATGATGCTTCCAAGTAAGGCTCCATATAGAGCATCAATGTTATTCCAGAAGAAAAAAGATGGGAGCTTGCGGATGTGTGCGGACTATCGCATGCTAAACAAGGTGATGATGAAAAACAAGTATCCCGTCCCAAATGTTGAGGAAGTTCATCAAGGGATATTCCAAGAAGGTGACGTCCCTGATGGACCTACTTCAAAAGGATCAACCTTGGAGATGGACGCGTGAATGCTAGGAGGCATTCCAGAAGCTGAAAAAGGAGGTGGTAGAAGAACCAATTCTACGACTTCCAGACTTCGAGAAAACATTCGAAACTCACACCGACACGTCCGACTACTCACTTGGAGGTGTATTGGTGAAAGATAAGCACCATGTGATGTATGAGAGCCACAAGATAAATCCAACAGAGAGGAGATATTCTGTGCATAAGAAGGAAATGACAACAGTGGCCCATTGTCTAGGGACATGACCAATGGACCTCCTCGGATCAAAGTTTGTGGTACAGACAAACAACGTGGCAACAAGCTGCTTTGCTACACATATGAAGCTGACTCCTAAACAGGCGCGATGGCAAGACTTTCTTGCTAAATTCGACTTCGAGCTTCACTACAGGCTTGGGCGGACAAACTAGGTAGCAGACGCTCTCTCGAGAAAGAGCGAACCAAAAGAGCCAAAGGTCGCGGTGATCGCATCGGTCACCCGCATGTCTGGAGACATGCTCAAGCGCATTCGGGAGCAAACACAGGAGGATCCGGTTATTTCATGCTTGGTGCAACGCGTGAATGATGGAAAAGTCCGGAGATTCTGAATAGAGGAAGGCATCCTCTATGTGAAAGGCATGAGGTCCTATGTCCCGTCGAGCAGTAGCTTGAGGAAGATGCAGCTAAAGGAAGCACACGACATACAGTGGTTTGGTCATCTAGTGGTGGAGCGCACACTGGCACTCCTATACTCAAACTACTCCTGACCGAAGATGGAGGAATACATGGAAGTCTATGTGTGTACTTGTCTCGTATGCCAATACGCAAAGACAAAAAGGAAGAAGATGGTAGGATTACTGGAGCCCCTGCCCATTCCTTCATGTCCGTGGAAGAGCATCTCCATGAACTTCATCACTAGGTTCCCAAAGGTGGATGTGAACAATGCATTGATGGTGGTAGTTGATCGCTTTTCCAAATACGCGATCTTCGTACCAGTACTCCAGGAGTGCACAATAAAGACCACAACGAAGCTATTCTTGCAGAACATGGTGAAACACTAGGGCATACTGTTGGACATCGTGAGTGATCGTGATGCTCAGTTCACATGTCGGTTTTGGACGACCTTATTCGAGATGCTAGGATTCGATCTCAAGTTCTCAACCAGCAATCACTCGCAGACAAATGATCAAACAGAGTGGATCAATGTCTTGCTAGAAGAGAACTTGAGGCAATATGTGAAGGTCAATCAACATAATTGGGTGAGTTTACTAGACACTGCTCAATTCTGCTATAATATGCAGCAAACCTCCACCACAGGTCAAAGTCCATTCGAGATTGTGATGGGCAGGCAGCCTGTGGCACCGTACGAAGTGGCTAAGCAGAATAGCCAAGGATGGTGTCCCATCGTACACTGCTTTGCAATGGAGAGGCATGATCGATGGGAGAACGCGAAAGATGTGTTGGCTCACGCTCAACGTATGATAAAGAAGGTAATTGATAAGAGCCGTAAACCGGTTGAGTTCCAGGTTGGGGAGACGGTACTGCTGAAGCTAACGTCCCAGATTTGTAAGAAAATATTGAGGAAGACAATACACAAAGGGTCTCGTTCATCGTTACGATGGAACCTTTGAAATAGTTTGATGTATGGGACCATTCGCTTATCAACTACGTCTTTCGAAGAGAATGAAACTGCATCTCGTGTTCCATGTCAGCTTCCTGAAGGAGTACCATGAAGACGGAGAAGATATCACCAGGAGAGCATCAAAACATGCTCCTCCTAACATCTGGGTTCAGCATACGAAGGTAGCTGAAAAGATTCTTAACATGTGTGTGGAGGGCAAGAGCAAAAAGAACCAGAGGATATTTTTCCTTATTAAATGGAAGGGACTCCCAGAAGAGGAGGCAAGGTGAGAACGTGATACAACCCTGTAGCAGTTCGAGGGCATCCTTGAGGATTTCTTGGAGACGCAGGATCAGTCGCGGATGCCCGATGGATCAAGTGGGGGAAGCATGTAACACCCCCAACTCCCGAGGTACAGGAATAACGTGTGACATATGTTATCGCACGCATGTGTGCTTCGGTGGCAATACAACGGAGTTCTGGAGGACTTCACCTTAGCGTATGGATAACCAAGGAAGGGGTTTACCGCATGAAGGTTCGGAAACTGCGGGTTCTTTTAACATAACACAAGTGTTCGGTGGCACTTGACAGAACAGAGTTGCAATACCCTATAGTAGGAGCATAGGGCCCACTATTGACGTAGCATGATGACATGGCGTGCTGACGTGACAGATGACATGATATGTTGATGGAGCGAGCACCATGGCGTCGGTTGCAGAATAAAGAATATGGCATCCTGAAGAATCATCTCTGACTCCTCCTTTCTCTCATACTTGATAGAATAAAGAATATGGAACATGAAGTTGGAAGAAACAAAAAGTTGGGAGAAACAAGTCGTGGTGAAGCATGGGCTGTTGGAGGAGGGGGCTCCAGGCAGTACCGACGATGTCAAGGTGCGACAGGAGCTGCTGGAGCCTCGGGCAGCGCTTTAGGTGTCGCTGGAGGTGGTAGATGGTGCTGCTGGGGACTCGGACTGCCGTGTGCGAAACCATCGAATTCATGAGCGAAGCAGGAGGTCCAGCCCTCTCTCCTTGTCGGCGGAGAGAGGGCTGGTGGCGGCGGCGGATTTAAGGTATTAGACTTCGATCTAGGATCGTTGCTCTGATACCATGTTCCGAAGAGGAATGGATGGGATATTTATTCCATAGAGCTAGGGTCTCTTATATAGAGAGAAAACCCTAGAGAGTACAAGGGTTACAGCTCGAAGGGTCGTTGGGGTTACAGAACTTGAAGGGTCACAGAGGGTTACAGAACCTGAAGGGTAACGGGAGGTTACGGAACCTGAAGGGTTACAAACATAAATGTAAATATAGTAACTCTAACAACAACACCATACAATAGATCAAATCATTATTATATTAGGAAATCATCTAGTATAAAATGCAATAACAATAATAACAAATAGGTTCTTTAAAAACAATGTGTGTACTATTCATATTCATGTAGTGAATCCATGGTAGATAACTTCTATAACAAAATAAGGAAACAAGAAGCACTGATTTTCTATCTTTTTACTATCCTTTAAAATAAAAGGCAAAGTGTACATAAGATTGGAGGTGTTGGAGGCACTATGGCAGTGATTGGAGGTGCTGAAGGCGGTGAAGCTCACGAGCAGAGGCACTGGAGGCGATGACAAAGGCATGAGAAGCGTTGTGGCTTCTCACAAAGTGGTTGTGCATGTTGTGGAGGTGATTGGAGGTGCTTTAGGCATGACGACGACGATTGGGAGATACTGTAACTGGTGGTATTAGGGTTTAGTGAGTGACGCGAGTATATGAGTCGAGAGAGGGTTGGGGCTCGGTGTTGGGGGTACTTAGGCCTCATTAAACTCGGGAGAGTATATTTTAAGGAATTTTGTATAGCTCATGTATTAAATTTTTAATACATATGTGATCGTATATGCTATATACTCAGACCACTTAGTTGTTATTACCTGCATAAATACAAGTTTAGGCTATGTGGTGCATTTGCAGGCTTGACTTTGCATATGCAGTTGCATGGAGTGCCTTTCTGAACATTGTGTACAATATGCTTTTTGTGGGTCAAATGCAGAGTAAGGCATTAAACATCGGTTTCAGTTAACATATCGGTGTTTTACATGAATTCAAGTCATATTGTACTCAAAAAAACATTTCGGCAAAAATTCAGTCAAAATTCTTTTTTTACATGAATTCAATCGAAATTCAATAGAACTTTTGACCATTTCGGTCACTGATGAATCCACGATTCATCATCACAATATCTTGATCTTAGCAAAATCCCCGAGTAAAATTCCAAATAAATGTCCATAAAATCAATAAATTAACAAAATAACTCTTGTAAATAAAACACACTAATTATTGTATATTAGATTGTACAAAATAAATTACACATAAAAAGCCGCAAAAATAAAGGAGTTTTATACCTGTAAATAACCCAAAACTTCATGTATTTTTAATAATTTCATTTCAACTCCTTTTTGGCTAATTCTTTCTCTAACTTGTTCATAATAATGTACATAAAAATACAAAAATATAAAATAAATTATATCTCAAATAAAAGCTCCTAGATCCCAATGGGAAAAAGCCGTAAAGACCAACTTCCAAGCTAAATTCCCGCTCCGTATGAACTCCAAATTCACCAAACTCACTTTTAAAGTTCAAGTTAGAAAATTATCTATCCAATGGAAGTGGTTTCATTAAAATCGGAGCTCGTTTGCAAAAGTTGGGTTTTGGGACCTAGATGTACATTGTATATTATGTATATATTTATTCTTTAGTCATTTTTTATTTTATCTTTCTTAATTACAAAAAAATACAAAAAAGTTATAATTGTGTTGTATTTTGATTATTGTATTTTATTGTATTTTTTGTTGTAAATATCTCTTATTAAAAAGATAAAAAAATACATATTACAAAAAGCAAACAAAAAATGTGTACATGTTGTATGTATTTACTTGTAAATTCACCACTATTTTTTTTCCTCTTTATTTTTGTTGTATTTAAAGTAGCATACTTTATATCATTATTTATTTATTTTTTTTCCATTCTCTACAATAACTTCTCTACCACCAACTTCTATTCAACTCCACCATTTTTAATAACTCCCATTCCACTCCATATTCTTCCACCAACCTCCCATTCAACTCCACCAATAATTCAACTTCCCATTCAACACCACCACCATTCTAACCTCTCTTTCTCTTCTCTTTATATTCATTTGTACATCCTCATTTTTTCGCATCCGCCATTCTTATAGAAAAAGGAGAGAGCTTGGAACGTGGTGTCGGTGACAGCGGCTTATCATCTTCCTCAAGCGACGACCTCCTTCAGGCGAGATCCGCGGAGCTCAGCTCCGCGTCACGAGTTCCCCATCGAGCTCGCGTAGCTTCTCCGATTTTTATTTCGCCAATCGGATCGAGGCGACAACAGGAGTCCAGCGTAGCTGCTCCGCAAATCCGGCGAACTCCAGGTAAGTTATTTCTTCTCATTTCTCTATTTATTTTATTTTTATCTCATATTTTGTTTTCTTTTTATCTTGGTTAACACCATTTTTTTTAAATTACCACCACATCATTTTTCATTTGTTCTACTACATCATATTACCACCACATCATTTTTTTTTACATTTGTTGCATTCTTTCTTTAAACAAAATTAAAAAAAATTTAAAACAAAAAAATCTCTTTTATTTATTACAGCAGCAAACAAAAACAAAAAAAAATAAAAAAAATCAAAAAAAAAAACTAAACAGGAGCAGCAGCGGCTGGCGCCGCCGCCGCCCCCTTCCTCCTCCGCTCCCA
Source organism: Ottelia alismoides (assembly GCA_037367405.1). Lineage (NCBI taxonomy): Eukaryota > Viridiplantae > Streptophyta > Magnoliopsida > Alismatales > Hydrocharitaceae > Ottelia > Ottelia alismoides. The sequence goes on along the minus strand of JAZKJV010010206.1, from coordinate 480,814 downwards.
GCGGCGGAGCTGCCAAGGGCGTCTCCAGCCCACAGCGGCCCTGGCCGCTCCTCGCCGAGTGCGGCGCCACCTCCTTCCCCCTTGCATGGCCCCTCTTCAGCCGCCGCGCCTCCCAAGGCGGCGCCACCTCCGTCCGCACCCCTCTCCTCCATCGCCGGCCGCCATCGCTTCTGCCGCCCCTCCGCGCTCCGCCCGCACCTCCTCGCCATCCACCGCCCCTCCGCCACGCGCCGTCTCCTCCTTGCGGCCGCGCGCGGCCGCCGCCCACCATCCCCTTTGGGTTCCACCATCATCGGCCTGGAGAAGAAGGTCTTCTCTCTCTTTTATTTTTTTATTGTAAAAATTGCATTTATTATTTCTCTAGTTCTTGTAATTACAGTTTAGTCCCTGTGTGGTTTATGTTGTTTATTTTCAATTTCTACTTTGCACTGATACCCCTGTGTTCGCACTGAAATTTGGACTTTGTTTTGGCATCAATTTGTTCAATGAAAAATACCTTTGTGTGTAGCAACTAATTCTATACCTTGTGGATATTTATTTGTATTTTTGTGAGTAATGGGTAATTAATTAAAAATGTTCAACTGAATTTTAGCATATTTTACCCATTTCGTGCTCTTAAAACTTTATCTTACACACGGTTGATCTAAAAAATTCACAAAAATTATATATGATGCCTTAAGATATGCTTAACTTACTGTCCAAATTTCACATCTATTGGAGTTGTCTGGTGCCTTAAATAAATTATTGAGTGATTTTAGTATTTGATTTTTATTTAATTCCACGTAAATCCTTTTCACGAAATTTCAAGTCTCTTGGATTGCTCGTCGAAATATCTACTTGAGATAAATCACACTCTGATTAATTTGATAACGTGGATTTAATAGGAATTAATTACTCATTTCCACTCTGTTTTCACTAAAAAATTCATAAAAAATTCATATTTTATCAAAAAATTCCAAAAAAATTACTGTAGCTTCCTTGCATCATGTTTTAATTCCAGTAAATTTTTCATGATTTTTGCTTTCTGTTTGTGTGATAAATTGCAAAAAGACCCTTAAAAAGTGTGTATTTTTCATTATTGCATTTTAACCCCTAAAATTCCAAAAAAAATGTGTTTTGTGTTCATCTCTGGATTAGTATTCTAGGAAAAATATAATTTGGCTGAATTGAACTGATTTGACATTAAACTTAATTTGGCTAAGTTGTATGCTTTCTTAGTATATTAATTCACTTGCATTGTGCATTTTGGCATCCTATTTGCATTAAAAAAATCTAAAAAATACGCATTGGAAATCTAGATCTTAAATTTGCAAATTATCCCCAAAGTTGTTCTTTTGCCTCCCTGTGTTCGACCCCGGACTTGCCCGGGATATAAATTAAAGCCGAGACACTCTTCACGGAGATCTTCTCTCGGTTCTGACCGAATCGCTAAGTACACGTGCTACAACGTGAACGAATTTAACAACCTTAGGCTGACCAAAGCCTAAGTATAGGGGGGACCGATGCCCGCCATGTGTATTTACTCATCATTTCTCCTCTTGACCTCGTCCGCCCCATTTTTTTCTCTTCTTCTACACTTAGGCTGTCCAGAGCCTAAGTATAGGGGGGCGGATCGACTTCTATACTTTCTATTATTTTAGCTTTCCTACGCTTAGTACGAGCTATGTCTTTTTGTCACCTAGTGCCATGAGGACATAGCACGAGCTAAGTATAGGGGGGCGTGTATATATTACATATATACTTTACCCATACCTCGTACTTTCACGTATTTTATATATATATTATACAATAATTATGGGGTGGGTAAAAAAAACCAAACAAAACAAAAGTAAAAAAACTTTTTTCTAAAAAAAACTCTTTTTCTTTATTTGCTTAAAAAAACTTTTCAAAAAAAAGTCTTTTCTTATTCACCTATTTTTTTCAAAAAAAAAAACTTTTCAAAAAAAAAGTCTTTTCTTATTCACCTATCTTTTTCAAAAAAAAAAAACTTCTTTGCCTTTGTTTGTCAAAAAAAACACAAAAAAAAACAAACAAACAAACAAAAAAAACCCTTTTTGAAAAAAAAAACTTTTTCATAAAAAACAAAAAAAAACTTTTTCCAAAACTTAAAAAAAAACACAACAAAAAAAACATTCATAAAAAAACTTAAGAAAAAAAACTAAAACTAAAAAAAAAACTAACTAATAAGTTGGTTTAATCCCTGACACAATTCACTTTCACACAAGACTACTGATGTTCAAGAACACTTGGTTTATGAGGTCTTGATATTTTGAGTTAACCAGCCTTAGTCATTAGGGTCCTTGACTTAATTATTCACATTTCCCTAGTTTGAAAGATGTGTGTGCTATATTGCATGCTTAGTCTCTACCTTAAGAATATGATCTGCACCTCACATACATACTGCAGTTATGATGAGATGAATTGAAATTTCACTTGAGGAACTGGGATGAGAGATTTGAGTTTGGACTTGATTTGATGATACTCGAGGATGGGATAAAATCAATGAAGGCTTCATGAAACCTGAGTGTCAGCATCTTTAGCCAGTATGAGAACATGGTTCTTGTACTATCTCTTGATATTTACCTATGTGTCAGGGTGTGATAAAATAAAAAAATGTTGATCAGTGTGCGCCAACTCTTGGTAAAAGCAGTGGAGCTAGCCACAAATACTACAAAGCAATGAAATGTCAAAGAAAAGCTCTCATTCCACAAAGTCAATTATCAAAAGAGCTTCCACCAAAGGCGAGCGCTCCCAACCATTTCAAAGTGTCCACTTGGACCACCGCTATTAGGACCAGGAGTCGGGCTTGCACCAAAAAAGGGCTCTGCATCGTAAATGCTACAAGTCTGGGTGTAGAAGGTACGATAGGTACTCAAAAAAGGCACACCCCGGTGTACTCCCAGGAAAACAAGTGCAGACGGCTCCAACTTCTCTTGACGGACACACTGATCAACACCAAAAAAAATGCGTTGCGTAATAAGGCACTTGAGAGGATCCTTGTTCCAATGAGAGGGAGAGAAGAAATGACACAATCCTATGCCCTCCATCAACTGGCCTTCCATCTACACTTTCAAGTCTGACAACTAAAGAGACGATGGATTGGATGCAAGAAATGATCTATTCCCTAGTGTTGAGGATTGGGTCCATAGGAGAGTCTCTTGGACTGGAACCTTGGGTGACGTTGTGACTCTACTCTTGTAACTGCAGTCAACACTTAAAGTCATACCCCTTATATATACGTATACAAAGAGAGTCTGATGATTAGGGAAATTGGGTACCTTTTGACTAGAGCTTGGTTCAGGTTAGAATTTTAGGATCTCTAAAACCAAGAGTTCTTAAACGGATCAAGTCTTGTATTCACATGCACAGTCAGGATTAACCCAACTTATTCATTCTTTATTTGCTCGAGGACTAGCAAAGTTTAAGTATAGGTGGATGATGAATCCACGATTCATCATCACAATATCTTGATCTTAGCAAAATCCCCGAGTAAAATTCCAAATAAATGTCCATAAAATCAATAAATTAACAAAATAACTCTTGTAAATAAAACACACTAATTATTGTATATTAGATTGTACAAAATAAATTACACATAAAAAGCCGCAAAAATAAAGGAGTTTTATACCTGTAAATAACCCAAAACTTCATGTATTTTTAATAATTTCATTTCAACTCCTTTTTGGCTAATTCTTTCTCTAACTTGTTCATAATAATGTACATAAAAATACAAAAATATAAAATAAATTATATCTCAAATAAAAGCTCCTAGATCCCAATGGGAAAAAGCCGTAAAGACCAACTTCCAAGCTAAATTCCCGCTCCGTATGAACTCCAAATTCACCAAACTCACTTTTAAAGTTCAAGTTAGAAAATTATCTATCCAATGGAAGTGGTTTCATTAAAATCGGAGCTCGTTTGCAAAAGTTGGGTTTTGGGACCTAGATGTACATTGTATATTATGTATATATTTATTCTTTAGTCATTTTTTATTTTATCTTTCTTAATTACAAAAAAATACAAAAAAGTTATAATTGTGTTGTATTTTGATTATTGTATTTTATTGTATTTTTTTGTTGTAAATATCTCTTATTAAAAAGATAAAAAAATACATATTACAAAAAGCAAACAAAAAATGTGTACATGTTGTATGTATTTACTTGTAAATTCACCACTATTTTTTTTCCTCTTTATTTTTGTTGTATTTAAAGTAGCATACTTTATATCATTATTTATTTATTTTTTTTCCATTCTCTACAATAACTTCTCTACCACCAACTTCTATTCAACTCCACCATTTTTAATAACTCCCATTCCACTCCATATTCTTCCACCAACCTCCCATTCAACTCCACCAATAATTCAACTTCCCATTCAACACCACCACCATTCTAACCTCTCTTTCTCTTCTCTTTATATTCATTTGTACATCCTCATTTTTTCGCATCCGCCATTCTTATAGAAAAAGGAGAGAGCTTGGAACGTGGTGTCGGTGACAGCGGCTTATCATCTTCCTCAAGCGACGACCTCCTTCAGGCGAGATCCGCGGAGCTCAGCTCCGCGTCACGAGTTCCCCATCGAGCTCGCGTAGCTTCTCCGATTTTTATTTCGCCAATCGGATCGAGGCGACAACAGGAGTCCAGCGTAGCTGCTCCGCAAATCCGGCGAACTCCAGGTAAGTTATTTCTTCTCATTTCTCTATTTATTTTATTTTTATCTCATATTTTGTTTTCTTTTTATCTTGGTTAACACCATTTTTTTTAAATTACCACCACATCATTTTTCATTTGTTCTACTACATCATATTACCACCACATCAATTTTTTTTACATTTGTTGCATTCTTTCTTTAAACAAAATTAAAAAAAAATTAAAACAAAAAAAATCTCTTTTATTTATTACAGCAGCAAACAAAAACAAAAAAAAATAAAAAAAATCAAAAAAAAAAAAACTAAACAGGAGCAGCAGCGGCTGGCGCCGCCGCCGCCCCCTTCCTCCTCCGCTCCCAGCGGCGGAGCTGCCAAGGGCGTCTCCAGCCCACAGCGGCCCTGGCCGCTCCTCGCCGAGTGCGGCGCCACCTCCTTCCCCCTTGCGTGGCCCCTCTTCAGCCGCCGCGCCACCCAAGGCGGCGCCACCTCCGTCCGCACCCCTCTCCTCCATCGCCGGCCGCCATCGCTTCTGCCGCCCCTCCGCGCTCCGCCCGCACCTCCTCGCCATCCACCGCCCCTCCGCCACGCGTCGTCTCCTCCTTGCGGCCGCGCGCGGCCGCCGCCCACCATCCCCTTTGGGTTCCACCATCATCGGCCTGGAGAAGAAGGTCTTCTCTCTCTTTTATTTTTTTATTGTAAAAATTGCATTTATTATTTCTCTAGTTCTTGTAATTACAGTTTAGTCCCTGTGTGGTTTATGTTGTTTATTTTCAATTTCTACTTTGCACTGATACCCCTGTGTTCGCACTGAAATTTGGACTTTGTTTTGGCATCAATTTGTTCAATGAAAAATACCTTTGTGTGTAGCAACTAATTCTATACCTTGTGGATATTTATTTGTATTTTTGTGAGTAATGGGTAATTAATTAAAAATGTTCAACTGAATTTTAGCATATTTTACCCATTCCGTGCTCTTAAAACTTTATCTTACACACGGTTGATCTAAAAAATTCACAAAAATTATATATGATGCCTTAAGATATGCTTAACTTATTGTCCAAATTTCACATCTATTGGAGTTGTCTGGTGCCTTAAATAAATTATTGAGTGATTTTAGTATTTGATTTTTATTTAATTCCACGTAAATCCTTTTCACGAAATTTCAAGTCTCCTGGATTGCTCGTCGAAATATCTACTTGAGATAAATCACACTCTGATTAATTTGATAACGTGGATTTAATAGGAATTAATTACTCATTTCCACTCTGTTTTCACTAAAAAATTCATAAAAAATTCATATTTTATCAAAAAATTCCAAAAAAATTACTGTAGCTTCCTTGCATCATGTTTTAATTCCAGTAAATTTTTCATGATTTTTGCTTTCTGTTTGTGTGATAAATTGCAAAAAGACCCTTAAAAAGTGTGTATTTTTCATTATTGCATTTTAACCCCTAAAATTCCAAAAAAATATGTTTTGTGTTCATCTCTGGATTATTATTCTAGGAAAAATATAATTTGGCTGAATTGAACTGATTTGACATTAAACTTAATTTGGCTAAGTTGTATGCTTCCTTATTATATTAATTCACTTGCATTGTGCATTTTGGCATCCTATTTGCATTAAAAAAATCTAAAAAATATGCATTGGAAATCTAGATCTTAAATTTGCAAATTATCCCCAAAGTTGTTCCTTTGCCTCCCTGTGTTCGACCCCGGACTTGCCCGGGATATAAATTAAAGCCGAGACACTCTTCACGGAGATCTTCTCTCGGTTCTGACCGAATCGCTAAGTACACGTGCTACAACGTGAACGAATTAAACACCGTAATTAGCGACTCATCAGTCACCATTTCTTCTATCAACCCCCCTCAAGGCACTTATATTGGTTCACTTATCGAAATCAAAATTCAACTGAAATTCGGTAGAAATTCATCAAAATTTGATGCCATGGTGCAAAGTAGAGGTCCCCTCGCTAGAAACTGCAGGTTAATATGGGGTTTCAAGGCTCTACAAAGAGTAAAGATCTTCATGTGATTAAGTTTAGGGCGTTGATAAAGATGCTAAGGCCATTTTTTTCTCAATAACAAATGTTACTCGTGCTAGTTGCTAGTAGGCACCAGGGGATTTGATGTATGTCTTCTTCTTGAGTTGTTTTTTTAAGATACATGGAACATGGTAAAGTTAACTCAATGGACCAAGGCCTTAAATTTCAGATTTTTGTTTCATTTCGCCAAGTTCAAAAAGAAAGATACCATAGAATTTCGCTACAATTTAGGTCTATTGGCAATCTCATTTTGACTTATGGGGACACGGATTTATATATACCCTTATACTCGATAATTTCTATTAAAAACAATTAGAAGATCATCATCTTCTTTTGAGCCTAGGTTGGCTCTATCATAATGTAGAGAAACGTTCCAAAAAAACAAGTCATCCATAAGCAATCACACAGAGAAAACAACGATTTACATGGAAAAACTCCAATGTATTGTGGAAAAACCAGGGGCAAAGAGATAACTTACTATGTAGAAAATCAGAGTATAGGATATATAAGACCCTAGGAGAGGACGATCTTCTGGAAATAGCACCTGGATAACCCACGCCTTACTCTAAAAATAAGTATATATATGGTACACAGTAAATAGATCCATAATTGGACTAGGGTCCATTTACAAAATGTATCAAATCCTAATCACGTTAAGTCTTCAAGGCATATCTATACACACAAAATAATTATGGAGTTTTTATATTCACAAAATTGCATTGTTATTCAATTTATCTTCCAACATTGACATCTTGAGAGAACTTCTGAGTAGTTCTGGCATCCAATTAATTGTTTATATTCCCTTAAATGATCACAAATATGTGAAGAAATTCATACACAAAGCAACTATTAATTCTGTTATTCAATATGCCCTATAACTTCTCTAAGACATTGCGGTTCCATATAAATGTGAATTCGTTTTCTCCCAAAAAAATCCAGTAACCGTCATCATAGAAAAACATGCTCCACCATGGTTGATCACTAACAATGGCAGATGTATAGGGCACTAGAAAGTTATGGTAGTATAGAACTGAAAGCTCGTAGCATTTTGGAAATCATATTAGTTCATCTTCAACTGAACTGCTGGGACCAAATAAAAATTTAATTTACAGCGCCTGAGCACCTGAAATCTATTAAAGGTCGAAAATAATTTTGTCCAAATGCAAAGTAGTCAAAGGGTTCTCGTACTGCTCTGTGATAAGGTGAAAAAGTGAATGGATCCTGCAAGAATTGCGAAAAAATTATAACCCAGACATCAAATACAGAACTGTGTAAACAACATATAAATCATAAAGCAATAATCGGCATCCACACCTTAGCATCTGAAAGAATGCGATCAAGAGTAATAGCCATATTTGACAATATTATGTTCTCTGCCAATGGATTTCTGCTTTGCAGAACCTGAAAATAACTATAACTTAATATGATACCACACGATTTTCTCCATGAAGATGGGGGAGACATGCAAGAGATTGTAGCAAAAAACCTGAATCTATCGACTACAGAATTTGAAGGTATCCGGTGGCCCAAAATGGACGATGAGTGGGTTATAATCGAGTATTAAAGCTGTAATGCAAGTGGCGTCATCTACTTTGAGGTCCATTGTCAGGTTTTAACATTTCCAGTCGACAATCGGCTCCAATTACAATATGTACGATGCAGTGATGAGGAAATCAAAAACTATTTAGATTTGTTTCAGATTTTAAACTTAGTGAAGACTCTGTGATTAGGTTACATATAGTAAAAGAATTAAATTTATTGTGAAAGATAAGGAAATGAAGCATCATAGAATATACAAGACAACTATGAGCATGTTATCAACTGGCATTAGTAACTAAAACAAGAAGAACTAATGACAAGCTGATAAATATGGGGAGAAACAAAGTGCAAAGTGGAAAGAAAGCGAATGGAGCAACTCACAGCTTTCTTGTAAGTATGGTAAAGCTCCTTCATTCCAAACGTGATATGGGACGATATGTTTCCAGCTTCAAACTCCTTTAGGATACAGGAAAGCAACTCTGCAAGCGTGAACCGATATGAACAAACAGTAAAACTATATTCGAACCGCTGCAAATCATAGATTTTCGGTGAACACAACATACACATTTTATCCAAGAGATACAAACTTCGTGATCCACATCCCCATTTTGTCTCTTGAGCAATTCAAGCGAATTACAAGGACTACAACGAATCGAATCGCCAAATTCGGGTAAAATACACCAACCTTTCTCGCTCCTGACATCGAGGAAAGACTGCCCACCAGCAACCTCCTTCTCCACGCCCATATCCGATGCGAGAACCGCTGCCTGCCGCACGGGGCACCGCCCCTCGTGCAGCTCCTCCTCTTCCTTTGAAACGTACGCACCACACGACCGCCACCTAGGCACCGGTCGGCTCGGGAATGCCACCGGGAAAGCTCTGAAGGGATTGCCCACAGTGCAATTCGCCCTTGAGGGCAAAGAAACAGCACAGCAAGCGGACAACACCACCATGTCTCAATCCAACCCCAAAATCTCCAGGCGAAACAACCACTACCCAATTTCAAAGATCGAATCTTTAGCCCAAATAAGGGGTGCACACAACCCTAATCAGCTCGGAGGAGCTCATCCACGCCTAGTGCTTTGGATTGGGAGCCGCTGCAGCCGAAGGTGGGCAAAAAGGGCTCGTTCTTGGCAGCAAGACGGTCGATTTGATCGCTTTTCTTGCGGGAAAGGAGTGGAATCTGAGGTTCGGGGGGCGATTTAGAGAGAAAGATTGGGTTTTTCTCTTCCGTGTTCCTCGTTGGATTGATTGGAGGGAGAGGAGGTGGTGAGCAGTGGATAGTGGTGATTGTTTTTTTTCGCGAGTTGTGAGATTTTTTTCTCTTTTTCGGTGAGGAATGTGGGCAGGATTTCTTGTCCTTGTACCCTCGAAAATAATTTAAATTAACAGAGTATATCAAAAAGACATTTTCTTTTCTCATCCGTGATTTTGAAGCATTTTATCTCAAAATAAGTTAGAGATATTTTACACCTATAACCGTGAGTAATTTTGTATTTACCATCATAACCCTGCATAATCGCAAAATACACCCAAAACCCTGAATAAAACTTAACTCATAAACCCATAACCCGTGTTAACTTTAATCTGATTTTCGGTCAAATATGATGGTATCCGTCGAATATTTTACTTTTATACCCTTTAAGTTCCCGCTTTTTTTTAGGAACGAGACCACCCTTTTTATAAGAAGCACTGCAGATATTGAGCACAACTGCAGAGTCACTGGTGTGCCATGTCAATCAACTCCACGAACCGCATGAAGCACTCCGTTGAGCTCGAAGCCGGGCCAGGACTCCAACTCGGATGGGAAAATGCATACGCCATGCAAGGTCCGGGAACCCCCGTTCTTGTCTAGATCACTTCTTAAGACGAATTGGTCAGGCAGCTTTGTTCTCAAAGCTCACCATCTCATCACCAACACCAAACACCGAACAGACCCACCTCCATAACTAACAGAGTTCCATTCAGGCTCAAATCCGTCCAAGCACTGGCACGAGGTCGGTTTGAGCGTTACAGATGCCGAATGGTCCACAGGAGCCGTAGACATCGCATGAAAGAGCGGGAAAGCTGAAGAGATGTTTCCTCCAGAACGCGTCTCTGGAGATCGTGAGGTATAGGATATATTTGCCCATGGCGATTACGTATGAACGCGCCTCTCCCCAGACGTTGCTCCTCCAGTACGCCTCAGCCCCAGGCCACATAACGAACTGCGCGGGGCTCTCCCACAGGGTGCCACTGTCACCGTCGTGGAGCACCAGATTCCCGGAGGAACCTAGATCGGTATAGACACCTGCAGAGGAGGGTGCCACGGCGGCGACAACGGCGAACCGTAGGACGGACCCTTGGGCGTCAGTGAGGAGGAGGGAGGATGAAAGGGTGAGGTTACCGGAAGAGGAGCAGAGCGAGCGGGTCGCAGTTGGCGACCCATACAGACCTCGTGATATGGAATGGTTGATGGCGACCAAGGTGGGGAATTTTTTTTAAATAATTATTAAAAAATTCGTAATTAATTAAATAAGCATCAAGGGAAAGAAATTAAAAAAATAGGCATCAATCGGCACCTGAGGTGCCGATTTGGGGCGCCCCCTCCAAATCAGCACCTCAAGTGCCGATTTGGGGCAGCCCCTCCAAATCGGCACCTCAGGTGCCGATTTGGGCAGAGGCGCCAAATCGGCACCTCAGCTGCCGATTTGGGATGGGCAATTTACAAATCCAATCCCTTTAACAATGTAATTTAAGTTCAGTACTGCCGAAGATTACAAATTATTATGTTCATTAGATATGAATAATTTAAAAATATTTTGAGGAATTATGTAAATAATTTTACAAAATATTATTCTACAATTATATTTATGTTCATTTGAGTACATTTGAGGAATTACATAAATAAATTTAATAAACTATCAATATTTTCCTTCATCACACTATTTTTGATCTATCAGTAGAGCTTCGTGGTCTCATCTTCTTCCCGATAACGTTATTGTAAAATGTTAAGTATATCTCTATTTTTTTAGTATATTGTTCATTATTGATACATACTTAGAATATTTATAATTAACATGTCAACAATATTGTAGTAAATATAAAGAAATTGAGAGTGTGAACAACATCATTTATCATTGATATATGTGAACTCAACAAGGTACAACTTGACATGAATTAATTTAAAAAAATTACAAGTATTTTATTAAATTCATAAGAGAAGAAATATGAGTTTACAAATAATAAGAAAAAAAATTACAATAACTTAAACTTTCCATATCTTCAGAAATCCCTTCAGACCTCCTCCTCCACCTCCTGCACCACCTCCCTTGTCGTTTCCTTTCCCTCCATCTCCTAATTTTTTGTGGGTCTCCTCATGTGTTGTCTTCTTCTTCTGCTTGGACATTTGTTCTGAATGTGTTGGAACGTGCCCTGGAGGATGCGGTCTAGCTGACGACCTCCGTGGCGGTTCGATTGTTTGTGATTCCTGATTCCTTGACGTTCGTACACTTGTTGAATGGCGAGGCGGCTCTGATGGAGGAGGCTCAGTGATCCTTACTCCGGGAGAAGGTCTTCGAGGCAGCTCCGGACGTTGTTGTGGTATCGTGGATATACCAAACAACTGTCTATCAAAATCAGTTACCTCCATTTGCCGAACACTATCAAATATCTGCGACTGCAAATCTTCTGAACTGTATTGAGTAGACGATATGAGCTGAGAGGGTCCAGAGTCAAATTGACTCGAAGGTCCAACAAGTGATGGTCCTACAAGATTTAGACATTTTCATTGTTATAAGTATCACAAAATTTAAACATAACGTATTGAATTGAGTTTGTATATTCTATAATATATTTATACCTGAACCTCTAAATCCGGCTTCACCGATTTGAGACCCTCTGAATCCATACTCGATATAGCTCATACCTGAAAGATGTTAATTACATTATATGTCACATAAATTACCTAATAAGTAAGAAGAGAATGCAATGTAATAAATTAAGTACAATTTTACCTGTAGATACAAATCCTGGTTGAATTGGTGGAACTTCCTGTCCGATGTATCCCTGACTCGAAGGACCGGCAAATGATGATCCTGCAAATTGAGATTGACTAAAAGCTTCTCCATATCCTGCAAGAATTAGATATTCAACTTTTAGAAAATAATACATAAGATAAAAATTAGTTATTTAATTTAGTCATCCTATTACCTGAAGCTCCAAATCCAGTTTGGTCATATTGAGATGCGAGTCCTTGAAGACCTGATGAGTACCCTTGCCCGCCATATCCTGCAGACGTCATTCCTGAGGTGCCAAATATTGACTCCTCCATTGTCTGACCCTGGGAAAATGCCTGCTCACCGAGTCCTGCTATATTTTATGAGGAGCTGTATTTATATGTCTAAAAATCGATATATGAATAAGAATTGACTATACATAGACAAATAACTAAAACCTGAACTAGCAAACATCGGTGGTGGTTGCGTCCCCTCCCCACCATATTCCGTGTACTCCCTTCATGTACAATTTACAACATAGAAATTTATAAATTCACGATTTTAAGATAAGAAATTAGTTTACATTTGTAAGAAAAAAATTACAAAACCTGATGCTCCCGAAGTATGATGCTCCTGTGATGGCATGAATTGTTGATGCCCATATTGGTGGAAGGGATACATCAAGGAGAACATGTTCAGTGTTTCATCGAACATGCTAATTGTATTTTCGACTGTCGTCCTCATGTCGGTAGGTAAGTCTGTTGATCGTCTAAGTTGTTCCATACTATTTCTTCCTTGTACAATCGTATCCACCTAGTCCATTTACAAATATGTTAAGAATAATTTAATTGAATCTCAATAGAATAAGTAGAGTTTTTAAACATACCAGACGTCTTTCCATTGGTCCGTGTGGTCGGTAAGCTACTATAGGAGGAGGAATCTGTGTTTGGATCCATCTTCTTGTTATATTCCAATACCATTGCATATAAAGATCGGTATCGGAATCCGGGTGCTCATGAACAACTGTGGTCGTATGCACGTTCTCTTTGAAACTGTGCACTCCTATCCACTTCAACGCTAATGAACCTCCAGTTATCTGAGCACCAGCACGTACTATCGGCCGTCCAATATGTACATGCTCCCATGCCCAAACCTGTAATTAAAAATATTAGAAGATGCAAATAAAACAAATTGAGACATGTAGGGGTACTCTACATACCTGTAAAATTGAGAAAAAAACCATATATCCTAGACGTGCCGATCTTTGCACCCCTATCGAGTTCTGAATACATATGCGCCAAAGCAGCAGCACCCCAAGCCAGTTGAGCACATTCTTGCAGTTCACGTAAGTGTAATAGGTACCTAAAAAATTAATCAAATCTAAGAATACAACAACAATTAGTAATGTAATACAGTCAATCATTAACGCATACCTTAGAGGTACCATATCTCCGCTGCTGTCTGCAAGTACACTACATCCTATATGATAAAAGATGAGTGCTCTAACCACACGAGTCGCTTGTTGTTCGTCATCAATACCTTGCAACGGATGTTCTGTCCTAAAGAAGACGTCGCGTATCCAAGACAACTTCACCTTTCCACTCTTTATCCGAGTGGGTACTACTCCTAACAAACTCATGCACTCTGCCTCCCATCCACCAGGCGGAGAATCCGGACCAGTTACAGGTAGCCCATCAACCTTTAAAACCACTAATTAATCCCATATCCTGAAGAGTAATAGTAGCCTCTCCTAAGCGTAGGTGAAATGTGTGTGTCTCAGGTCTCCATCTCTCTAGTAAGCTGGTCAGTAATGATGGATCCATTTGAACTCTTCTCATGTTCACCACACATGAAAAACCAGACGCTTCTATTAATCGTTCAACTACGCTACTCTTCTGGTCAGAAATGGAGTTCAGTAACTCATTATGCTCTACAAATCGAATCTGTAAAATATATTAAATAAAAAAATGAGAAACAGTATTACCGAACTAGTAAATTTTAAAACTTATAAAAAGTACTTACCGAACTAGTGGGTTGTGATGATCGATGGTCATTCTGCATATACAATACTGAGGTATCTACTGGTCCAGGAAGCCTATCCATCTATGCCATCTACATTAATAATCACAAATGTCATGAAAAAATAACAATAAAAAATTGTAAGGAAAATGATAGATTAACAATGAAATTAAATTACAAACGGCATATTTTCCATATTAAAGGGAGTAGCTTGTACGAAAAGATGGATAAATCTCACATCGACGATTGAACTCAACATTGCTAATGTTGATTCATCATCGTCAATCGGTACTGCAAAGAAAGTTGATCCCTCATACAACCACTTACAAGTTAATGTAAGTATATACTTGTCGAGCGGGAGATCAGTGACTTCGGAAACTCGAGACAGTAAGCCAATGTAAGTTAATTGGCATGGTAATGTAACCATCCGTTTCTTGCCCCCAATATATTCTACGTGGTCATCAGAGACATCAATCGATCCTCCCCAATATATTAATACATGAGCGGTGTTGGGGGCCATCTATACGAATAAAATAATGATTTAATTAGTTTAATTACACAAAATAATTACTTAATAATCGGATGTAACAATTACTTTAATTAACATTTCAGTCGGCTGTTATCTTTAATAATCAATAATTCAATTGATATACTAATCACTCAGAAATGGAATCCAAAAGTCCGATCTTGGGGCCTCATCGGTGCTCACCACAGTGAGTCCTGCCAGCGCTGTATAGAGACCCTCTCGGCGCTCGATTCCAAATCTAAATGTGCACTTTTAAATCTAAATAAATGAAATGCTAATGTAATGTGTAATGTCCCCTATTTAATTAATTTCAATTTTTTTAATAATTATTACAAAAATCTCATAATAAAATGTCAACTGTCCTTAACTGATTTCAATTTTTTTAATTATTATTACAAAAATCTCCTAATAAAATGTCTACTGTCCCCTACTTACTTAATTTCAATTTAAATAACTATTACAAAAATCTCTTCATAAAATGTCTAATGTGAGTGACATTAAAAAAATCATATTACATTTACAATTACTATTGTCCAACATCATTAGATTACTTCATAGACAAATGATTTATCATTAAAAATAAACAATAATTATTTTGAAATATGTTTTAACTAATCATCAATTTTGCACAACTAATTACTTGTTAAATTTAATAAAAAATCTTGAATAAAATTACCTGAAAGATGCGTGTCTTCTACAAGAAATGTTATCCAAAATATAATAATATAGCGTCCTCACTGATATAGCGTCCTCACTGATAGAACCCTGCAAAAAATGCAGAACAAAATCTACAAACAAAAATATCTTATTCTTACTTGAATAAGATTAGTCGATCGAGAGCAGCAATCGCACTTCAGAATACAGAATGAGGGAACCAGAGAGAATGAATGGGGAGAAGATGAAGAAGGAGAAGGAGAGGGGGAAATTGTGAGGAGGATGGAATGAGGGGGGCGTTTTATATAGGAAACGGGGAGGAGGGGACCGTTAGCAAATTTCCAACGGCCCTCTCCCAAATCGGCACCTCAGGTGCCGATTTGGGAGATATCCGTTGGCGCGCCTCCCAAATCGGCACCTGAGGTGCCGATTTGGAGAGGACGCCAACGGGTATCTCCCAAATCGGCACCTGAGGTGCCGATTTGGAGGGGGCGCCCCAAATCGGCACCTCAGGTGCCGATTGATGCCTATTTTTTTAATTTCTTTCCCTTGATGCTTATTTAATTAATTACAAATTTTTTAATAATTATTTAAAAAAAAACCAAGGTGCCGTTGCTGGAGATCAAGATGTCGATGATGGAGATGTGCTGACCGGCGCGGGGAATAGTGGAGGAAGCCGCGGTGGCGTGACGAGGAAGTAAGAGCAGGAGAGGTGGTAGTGTGAAGCAGAGGAGTAGTGGCGGCTCCACTATTCAAGGGTCATTATTAGCCTTTTTTTTTGATAAGGAGATGACCGGAGGGGCAGACATTTCATTGGAGGTGGTGGGCGTGAGGGGAGGGAGGGCGGGGGCTGGAGGAGAAAGGGGGTAGGATTTTTTTTCTTTTCCTTTTTAAATTTTTAGTTAATCGTAGCCGTTAGACGGTGGATTGGAGTTATATGATTGAGTTAATGAACAAAACTAACGGAAGGTTATGAGTGTAAAACAGAGCATTTATTCAATATCTTGTGTGTAATTCACAATTATGGAGGGTTATGATTGTAATTGCAAAATTTGAAGGTTATGAGTGTAAATATCTCAATAAGTTATCTCTTGTTATTCATTCCTTATATATCCATTATTTATTGTTGTCATCCATTATATCTCTGTTTATCTATTTTTATCCTCAATCAATCGAACAAAAACGATAGATCAAACTCATTTTATCACTTATCTCACTTTATTTATTATTCTCATTCAAACGGAGGAGATCAAACCCATCAGACAAATATATGATGATAGATATAAATTAAAAGTAAGTTTTTAAAAGTATATATGATTATTTATCACCATTGTCGACAAATGGGAATATTTGTTTTACCTTAGGAGAAAGATATGGTTTCTATACAAAGCAGCCACGAGTCGTTGTTTAATTCTTGAAAGACCCCACTGATTTTTTTAATACAATTATTAATGGATCGTAAGATAAATATAAAGTAAATAATCAATAAAAATTTATTTCAATAAGATACTCCTAATCTCATCATTAAGGAATTGATATTGAGCATATATGAATGATGGGATTTTTACACCCATGACCCTGAGTAATTCTGCAATAACAATCATAACCCTGCGTAATCATGAATTACATGAGAAACCATCGATATTCACTCCGTCTCACACTCATAACCCTCCGTTAGTTTAATATGTCAACTCAACTATACGAGTGGGTTAATCTAACCAATATAGGATCAAATGGCTAGGATTAGTCAAAATAAAAATACAAAAGGAAAAAAATGGCAAGCTTGGAGGTGGTTGGAGGTGATAGTTAGGATTCTTGCTGGGTGATGATGCGGGAAGGCAGCTTCGTTGCAGTGACCCAAGTTCGGCGAGGGAGGTGCTTCGCGGTGTGGGGGGGGGGTGTTGGACATGTGAGCCCACGGCGAGCCATTATGCAATAAATGTTATTGCAAAGATCATTCTCTGATCTGAAATGAAGAATAAATAATTTGCATAATAGGTCCCTCTGTACAATTAGGGTTATGTACCATGGCTATCTTAATGATCATACAGCTGTTGATTCAATTATTGAATCATAGAGGCTGGTGCGTGGATGAATATCTAAAGAGTTAGATTGATGACTCATCAAGCACCGTCAAATGATTGTTAAGATGTGATCTACAGCCTGAGTAGGAGATGGCAATCCTTTCTCACATAGGCTAATATCTGACCGACCTCTTGATGCAGGTCCTCTGCATAGGAATAGAGATTCGGAGATGTCAGATTAGTTAGGTCAAAGAGCTGACTTAACGAGATCGAGATAGCCTAAGTCCTATGTTGAATGTTATCACAGCATAGGCACACATCCTCTGACCGGAGACAGATGTGTTACTATATGTCTGAGTATGTACATTTGGCAGACCGATAGGTTGATGGTCTAACCAAGGTCTATATACTGGCACGCTGGTGTGCATATAAGGGCATATGAGTAATACGATCTCTCAAAGGAATCATACAGGTTCACTACTGAACCGGAAGACATGAGCTCACTCATGAGATATTGGGAAGAATCAAATTCCGTACACGGTCGTCTCGCTTCGGAAGCTTGACTGAATTTGTAGGTTTGATATATACTTTTGGAAATGATCAAGACCTATGTATGATATATGCTTTTGGAAAGTATATGATCGATACCAAATCCCAATGATCAAATGAGAACTTACTGATAAAACCCTGAAGTAGACGGTATAAAGTTGATCTAATACTTTGGGTTTATTCTGGGTCTTCCAGTATGCAGGATGTACATGTGTTGGGAATACCTGAGGGTGATGTGATCATAAACGATTGTATAACCATGACGCTTCCATTCCTAGGGAGTGATGAAACGGGTCTGGATTTTAGTGACTCCTCTCAGTAGAGAAGCAATCTGATCTTAGTCCAAGTATTGGACATTGGTCTGAATGAGATTCAGATGCAATGAGAAGATTAGATTTGCGGTCTTGATTTAATCAAGCATCTGTGGGAGGTCCGTAAGATCTGGATTTGAGATAAGATCTCAATATCCAAGTCACTGTACGTGGAACAATACAATCACCCTGTCCTTATCTCCAAGTATCTGTGGAGAAAGCACATTATTCTTGAAGGAGTTCAAGAATAATTCATTTGATGAATTTTTTATCCAAGCATCGGGAAAATGGATAATTAAATATGATTTAGTTATCATGAATAATATGAATTTGATTCATATTATAAGAAGAGATATCTAAGATAATTAAATATGATTTAATTATCAAAGATATGAATAACGTGAATGTGATTCATGTTATTTGAGCACATGAGAGAAGAGATCCAAGATGATTAAATGTGATTTAATTATCATGGATATGAATAATGTAGATAACACTATCCATATTAATCATATATATTATAAATATGATTTATAATATATTAGAGAGAGAAACTATGTAAATATCATTTGTTAATTATTAATGTGAATTGGATTCACATTAAGTATTTAATTGAAAATGCAATTTACAAATTAATTTGGGATGTGAATATGATTCACATAATTTTCAATGGCATGATTGAAATATTCACAAATTAATTTGGAATTAATTTGGTGGATATTTTTGTGATAATTATTATCACAAATTATTAAGAGAAAATGTGATATAATAAAAAGGAGATAAAAACCACCAATTTAGAGGTGGCATCACCCACTTTTTCTTGGGTGACGCCCTTTTTTAGGAGGCGATATTCTCTCCATTTTATTATATTGATTAATCTCTTAACTAATTTATTTATGTTAAATTAAAAATGTGTTGATAATGTTGCAACATATATTTAATTTAATTATAAATAAATGTTGTTGGTTTTAACTAACAACAATCCTAGCCATTGATCATTACATAGACCAAGCATGGCCGTTGGATCTATGTGTCCCATGGATTGAGATCCATTGGATCCTAAACTAATATAAAAGGAGGGCTAGCCTAACCTTTCTTGGAACACACATCATGAAGAGTGGTACACGCCTACAACTCTCTCTCTCTCTCTCATATTCTCGCCCTCTCTCTTTCTCTCCACCAAAAGGTGGCCGTCCATCTTGTGTTGAGAAAGGAGAGACTCTCGCCTTCGCCTTCGACGACTCGGAGATCTCCTTCTTCTTTGGGGCAACTTGCTCTAGAGGAAGACGACGGATTTTGTTTTACAAAATCAGGGGACTCGACACTTGGATTTTCATCAAAGATTGCGGGAAGGATGCGACTCATCATCGTGCCCGCAAGTGCGTTCTTCGTGGATCGGACTTGAGACAGGAGGATCTCTTATTTGGGATCTCGCGATCACAACCACGCTCCAAGAGGTATTCCTTATACTTTGTGGTTTGATGAAACGATCCGAGAAGTGTTCTCGTGATCGTGTGATTTCATCTTTAGTTTAAAAAAAATAATTTCCGCCGCATCTAGCGACTAGTTGCTCCGATTGCACGATGCGATCGACACGCTTCCATGATGCGCTTAAGGGGGCTTCGAGAGGATGGGGCGAACGCCTGCAGAGGAGCAGTCGCGAGGGGGCTGGGCTGGGCTGCGGTTTCGAGCGGAAGGCGGGGCTACAGAGGTTGGGGGCAGGGGGAACGACTTTGGGGGGAAGGGGACAGAAGGGTGGTCGCATTTGACGCCGGGGTGGGGGGGGCTTTGCAAGGGCAACGTCGGGAGCGGAGCTCATGCGGGGGGGAGGGGGCTTTGCACGACAGCGGAGGTGGGTGCAGGCGAGGGTTGCAGGGGGGCAGCGCCGGGGGCGCGGAGCTCGTAGGTGCAGGCACCGGGGGGTGGGGGCGTTGGGGGGGTGGTTTCCAGGGCAGCAAAGCTCGTGGGTGCAGGCGCCGGGGGGGGGGGGGGGGGGGGGGGCATTAAGCCGCAGGGAGGAGGGGCGAGCAGGGGGGTCTCGGCTGCGGTCGAGCAAGGGACACACCGAGTCGGCCCGAGCTCGGTCGTGGGGGAAGGTGGGGGGGGGGGCTTTGGCTGCGGGAAGAGGGGCGAGCAGGGGGGTCTCGGGTGTGCCAGGAGCTTCTCAGGTGGGCGTGCCAGGAGGAACTCGGAGGAGCTGGGCGACGGGGGGAGTTCGACCAGGGGATGCGCTAGGGCAGGACCCCCCAGGAGGAGCTCGGCTTCGAGAAGGGTGGGAGGGGCTTTGAGGGCTCGCAGTGCCAGGAGTTGCTCGGGGCTGGCGTGCTAGGAGGAACTCGGAGGAGCTGGGTGCTCGGGGGAGGGGCTTCGACCAGGGGATGCAGTGAGGGGGGGTCCAAGATCGGGTGTGATGAATCCACGTTTCATCATCTTTATTCTATCATTTTGGCCTTAAAAACCCTAGTAAATGCGTGTAAATAGGCTTAATATAGGTATTTTAGCATTCATGCATATGTGTGTAAATATTGTATAAAATGCGGTTTTTAAAGCCAAAATTATAGAATAAAGAAAAGAAAAGAAAAAGAATAAAATATTGTAAATATTTTATGACCCGAAACCCCGAGACCTAGGCATCTTGATGAATAGGTCGACAAGGAATAAAGTAGGGGGAGATAAGGGCCAAAGATACCAATAAAATTCCTTTTATTTTATTAATTCTTTATTCATTTTGGGACCTATTTTTGGTTCCACTTTTTATACATCAAATAAAGAAACTTTGTACATGAAAGTTGTAGATAATTTAATAAAGAAAAATACAAAATTGATTTCACAGAAAAATAATGTACAGATAAAAAGTTATGGTCTGAATAAAATTCCAGAATGCCAACTTCCCAGACCCGTATCTCACAAATGAAAACTCCAAATGCAGCGTACTCACCTTTAATTGTATATAGAAGAAAATAATCTAATTAATGGTGGTGGTTTCGCATTTGGCGGAGCTACGGTTTGAAAGTTGACTTTTGGACCCTCATTGTATACTTGTACATATTAAAATATTCAATTTATTATTTATTTATTAATTTTATAATTTTATATTTTTATAATGTTGTAAATAATACTTGTAATAATTATGTATATTAAAATCAGAATAAAAACATCATTAAAACTCAAATAAAAATACTTATATATATTTGATACATAGGTATTATACATATACTTATACCTTTATAAAATACCTTTATATTTTATTTAATATACAAAATATATCAGAAAATTAAAATAAAAATATATTTGTGTCTATAAAAGTATTTTGTAATTTTAGAAAATAAAAACCAAAATAAAATAAATTAAAAATACCTAAATAAAAATAAAATACTTAAATATATATATATATAGATACCTATAGGGGTATAAATGCAAACTTGTAAAAATACACTTCATAAAAATAAATAAAAATCATAATAAAATAATTTATAAAATAATAAACTTTTTTTATTTTTTAATCAAAAATTAATAAAATCGTTTACTATTTTTAAATGATTTTAGAATTATTTTTTCCAGGCTTTTTCCTGATTGGTCCACGTGGACCAACCAGGAGGGCTGGAGAGTTGACCTGGGTCAACTCTCTGACCCATGGCCTGCTGTGCGTCAGAATGCATTTTGTCCCATCTTCTCCCTTTTTTCGAGGCCGATTCTTTCATCGTTTGACCTCGATCTCTTCTGGGATTTTTCTCCCCTTTGATTGGTCATTCACGCCCACCTATTATCTAGGGGATTGGATCAACGGGCCACCCGTGATCGCGCCTCGAAGAGAGCTCCAGAGCCTTGTTTCAAAAGCCTCCAAACCCCTCCATTCGAATTTGAACCCCTTTGGTCCATGTTTTGAGCCTCGTCTTCCACCTCCGGATTGACGTCAGTGACAGGGACGCCTCCAGATGGTCTAGGAGCGCTCGGGCGAGGACTTAGGAGGTCTCCAACCCCCATCTCCGGCGAGAAGCCGTGAGGTCCGATCTCTTGGTTTCCTAACCAATCGAGGTGCTTTCGTTTGTTTTTCTTTGTGTTTTTCTCATAGTTAACTAGCTGTTAGTTTAGTGCTTTATTTCATCTACTTAGATCGCTGTTTAGGCCATTGTTAGTGTAGATCTTTTCGTCAAACACCTTGCCGGAGCCCTCGAGCTCCGGCCGCCATCGTTATCACCACCTACAACCGCCGCCCATTCTTTTTGCTGGCCCTAGGACCTCCAACTGCTGCCGTGCATTTCATCTGCAGGTCTAGGAGCCAAAGACCCCACCTGGGGATCGAAACCGTTGGAGCACGACGGCCTGGTGCTGCTCCCGTCCGCCCACGTCGCAGCTGCTGGCTAGCGTGTCCCACGCGATTTTGAAGCAGCCATCTGATAGGGGGAGCATCCCAGGAGGCTCCGCGTGCTGAAGGAGACGAAGAAGGGTCGCCGGGAACGAAGCTGCGTCCAAGCCAACTCGCCACCGGCGAGTTTCTTCATTGTTCTTCCCCAAACCCCCAGCGCCGTCGGATCGCGGCGTGTTCTTGTTGCCAAGCAGCAGCCGCAGGATCAAGTGCGCCTGGGCCGCTCATCAAGATCAGATCTTTTAATCCAGGCCGCAGGCATCGAAGAGGCATCGGGCTCTGAGTGATCGCCACGTGGCGTAAGTGAAATGCGTACAGCTGTTGGATGCTCATCTTAGTCCGGGTAATTTGCATTTAAACGCCCAACAATTTTTGTATTCCCAAGTTGCTGCTAAAACTTTCATATAAACCTTTATCTTTTTGTAATAATTGCAATGGACACCCCCGTTCTTTCCAGAAAACGCCAGGAGGTCCCTGCCAGATCACGTGCATAGGGCGCGTGATCTTGGCACTTTTGCGTGGGACCCCTGGCTCTTTTGGGTATATTGTAATTGGTCCTGAAAGTTTTTATCTCAGTTATATAGTTTTGGTATATTTGCGCATAGGCCCCCACATTCCTTGATAATTACATAAACGCCCCTGCCAGCCCCTTTAATTTGTGCTTGTTTGTTCATTTATTTGAAGCATCATTCTAACTCCAATTTTTCTCAAATTTTGGACTTAAGTTCCTGTTGCATAGTACTTCATCATCATATTTTTATTTTTTGTAATTATCGCATTTTATTATTTATAAAAATTCAAAAATAGCCATTTTCAGCACTGTTTGCATTAGAAAATCACTAAAAAATATAAAAACACCTCAGAAAAATCCCAAAAAAATATATTTTGTGTCTTTTAGTTAGTTTTAATTCCCAGCCAAAAATCATTAAAAAATATAAAACCAAACTCCAAAAAATTGCAAAACTCTAAAAACCTTCATAAAAATTTATAAAATTCATAAAAACTCCAAAAATAGTGTTTTCTTTTCCTGAATTTTCTTTGTTTTATTATCTTTAAGTGAAAATTAAAGTGGAGTATTTTTGCTACTGTTTTCTATTTTATTTCTCCATTTTAAGTTTCAGCCTTGCATTTTATTCACTGTTTTCTTTATTTTGATAATTAAAAATACCAAAAACATTCTAAAAATCACCCAAAAATCACAAAAACAGTAAAAAATATAAAAAGACCAAAAAGACTTTATTTTCATATTTTTGAATATTTTTCTCTATTTTTATAAATACCTCTTTGTCTCTTTAATTTCCAATATTGAAAAAGAAAATATAAAAATATAAAATACAAAAAGAAAATATAAAATCAGTAAATTAAAAATCAAAATACAAAAATATAAAGTTAAAAATTAAATAAAAAAATATAAAAAATTTAAAAACCCACAAAAAAAATAGCTTAGTGGACATTTGATCACAACACACACATTTTTTGAGCACTTGTGCCCCGATCTACCTGTCTGCTCCCTGTGTTCGACCTCTACAATACTTGCACTATACACATCTTGTTGTAGAGTTATAATAAATCTTAACTCCGCACATTTACTTTCATTGCTTGATTTATCTGTTGTGGGTTAATTGTTGTTTTAATCCGAATTTCGCGTGGTCGATTCAGCGACTGAGTTCCCGCCTTGTGTGAACTTAAGATCACCGATTTTCGGGTTAAACAAATGGCGCCGTTGCCGGGGAGCAACAACGCGTAGTTCGGGTCTTGTTTGTGTTTGTGATTTAGTGTCTATTTCGCGGCTTTTATTTTTTGCTATTTTATTTTCTTTATTTTTGATATATCTCTTGAGCTATCTAACCTTTTCCTTGGTTGACTTTGTGCGAGGAACCGCGGATCGAGGGAGGCGCTCCACCCTAGGCGCCTACGCACCCACGTGAAGCCGGCATCTGCCAGCCGAGCACCGAGGAGACGAAGAGAGAATTTTGAAGACCGTGCTCTACCTAGTTGCATTTCCTTTTTGTAGTATTTATTTTTGTAATTTTTGTGAGAGAGAGACCACTATTATTGTAATAATACAGGTACCCCCGAACTTGGACATTCGAGCCTAATTTCCAAGTGATTGTTCACTTGGGGGCTCACCGCGGTTTTGATGGTTTTTCTTCGCATTCTTTTATTTTGTTTTGTTTTCCGATTTTATTTCTTTTGTGTGATTGAGCCCTTAGCTTTTAGGATTGCTTGCGATAAACTAAGGCCAAACACCTAATACCTTGCATGCTCCTATAGTATCGTTTGGACCTAGTCAAATTTTAAACAGTTGATCATTACCCTCAATCCATCGTGCCGCGAGCTCGCCCCGCAAAGCGCTTTCTCCTACCCTCAATTTGTTGAGCAGAGGAGGGGTGAGCCTAGACCGGACTCTAGGGTTGAGGATTGGTGGTCGGCTTGTGGTGCTTCCCGCTAATAGCAATTTCTGAAACTTAGGGCGATTTCATCGGCTTTTGCATTTGCATATAGATAGGTTTCAATTCTGCTGAGCATCCTTGCATGTAGAGTGCTGGAGGCAAGGTGAGCATTTCTCTTTAGCATTCATCATCGTTTTGCCGCTTGCATTGCTTTCCCGCTCCTCTACCTCTGATTTTGATCACATAGGAGCTTAAAGGAATTGACTCCCCGATAGGCTCGTGCATTTTTATTAAAAATCCAAAAAAAGTTATAACCAAATAAAATTGGGACTGCTAACATTACTTGACCCTAAAATTCACCAAAAAGAAAATCTTGTATTGGGGCGAGTAATCCCCTCATTGTCTTCGCTTTTACTTGCTCGCGCACACACTAAGGATTAGTGCCCAAATCCCATTTTAGCCCCCTAAGTGTTTGCGCAATTTTGGACTTCTCACCTAACTCTAAAACAGACAAGATAAAAAGACCGCTCTTTGCGGTCTTTACCGAGTTGAGTAGGTGAATTGAGGGTTTGTCGTGTTTCATTTTTGTTTGTGATTGTTTTGTGTGTCCTAGATCGCTTCTGCGCACTTGCGCCTTTCTTCTCACTTCTCTTGACTTGACCATCGTGCTCTCCCGATCATTTTTCTTTTGTTTCGAGATGGCCGACTGGAGCGTATTCTATCCGGACTTTGCGGATCACTCGCTCACTCCAGCTGGTCCACCTCCCTTTTTCCAGGAGGACTTTGCTCCTGATTTTTGTACATATCCGACCAACCCACTATTTCAGGATCCGGACTTTGACCTTCACCAATCATTTCCACCACCTTCGCCTACACATTTCGACAACCCGCTCTTCCTTGAGTATCCTGATCCGGAATGTGATTTTTGTCCGCACCCACCGCCCACATTCGACTCACCCGATCCTGAGATTTTGGAGTCACCTTTCATGATATCCACACTTGAGACCTTGAACCAGATGATGGAGCATATGAATTCGAGGATCACTGATCTTACTAGTTTAAATAAGAACCAGAATGCCGCTCCAGTCTTTGAGGATATGGAATCATTTGAGGATTATCATGAGAGCTTGCAATCGCCCAAAATACAAAAAAATGAGAAAATTTTAAAAACACAAAAAGAGATTGGGAGACTTTTGGTCGAGTCAAACTTTGAGGAGAGCGCCCACTTGCCAGATCCCTTGTCCACACATACATTCACACCCGGTCCCACCTTTGACCCCGAGGATGCCGCTGTACAGACTGCTCTTGGCATGCCTCGTGTATATGCTGATTCCGACTTCCTCCCTTGTATGGAGGAGGTCCAAAAATTCCAAAAAATGCTGACTGAACCCGAAGTGGTGGCCACCATTCATGAGATTATCCGTGCCCCACTTCAGCAGGCCATGACCCATATGTCTGCTCCTCTTCCCAAGAAGAGAAAGTGGAGGAGCAGATCTGAGCGTCATATCTTGACCATGGCCACTGCCCACGCCATCACACACCGTCCCATTCCCAAGAAGAGGAACACTGCCACACCTTTCATTAGCTGCACCATCTCTGACTTCACATGTGATCGCACCCTCCTAGACGGCGGTGCTTCTATTAGCATCATACCCTTGTCACTGGTACAGTCTCTTCACTTAGGGCCTCTCAAGAAAACCAGGATGATCGTACAGTTTGCTGATGGATCAATAAAGAGGCCGAAGGGTATCCTTGAAAACGCCGTCATATCGATTCAGGGCACGAGCCACAATGTTGATTTTGTCGTATTGCCCATGGAGACCTCCACAGGGGAGCACTCTCCAATCATCCTGGGACGACCATTCCTCGCCTCTGCGAGGGTCGTTATTGACTATGGATCAGGAGAGATTCGCTTCCGTTCTGCTGACGAGAGCGAAGCATTGATCACCGCACCCACTGCCGACCAGAGACCTGCACCTGATGTGACCACACCTATCTTGGCTGACCTCGAGGACCATGACCTTGATGATACTATCAGAGAATTTTGTTGTCTATTGGATTCCACTGAGACCCGAGAATTCCTCCCGGTTGAGGAAAACTTGGAAAGCATGGACCTCGACGTTCCTTCTTCTGGGACTTGGCGTTGTGTTGATGACATCCGCGGGATCTACACGATTGACACCATTGAGCGGAGGGTAGGTTTCGAGACTATACAGGACGGACATGCTTTAACTACTTCCACTGATGAGTCCACTCCTGTCCATGTAGATACTGATGAGACTAAGGCCGAACTTGATTTTGTTGCTTTTCTTCAGAAATTCGGGCCTTTTGATGAAAAAGATGATCCAGTTGAGATTATAGAGGACGACCAGAGTTCGACTACTTCCACCGATGAGTTCGTGCCTTTTGATTTTGACTTGGACAACACCTCGCAGGACGACTCCGAGTACACCACTTCCGATGATGATGAGTTCGTCCCATTCCACTTTGATATCAGCGAGACTCCCAAGGCCGGACCTAGCCGTACTTCTTCCACTACCCAGTCTGTGCCTTCACACCCTAGGGCCCCTGTGGATCTACTTTCTGTCGACCCTGATCGGCTTCCGTCCACTGTGGACCCCGATGTCGACCTGCATCACACCAGATCCATTCCGCAGCGGTCCCGCAAGAAGGTTCGCTTTCAACCTTCTTGATCATCTGTATATTCATCTCTGTTGTACATTCTCCTTTGTTCATCTCTGTCTCTCCCGTATTGCTCGTCTACCCATTCCTCGAGTCTGCCTTACTTAGGACGTACTTTGTCCTAAGTATAGGGGGGTGGACGAGCCGAGTGCTCTTTCTTCGTCCGTATCATCACTCCTGTTGCCGCCTATACTTAGGGCTTCTTTTACCCTAAGTATAGGGGGAGTGACATGTATATCCTTCTCTATCTTCTGCCATCTTCCGATTTATGTTCTTCTTTTCTTCTTTTCTTCTTTTCTTCTTTTCCTCTTCTATCTTCTTCAATCTACCGAAAAGGTGCTACCCCTTGTAGACAGTCTTCTATACTTAGGACGTACTTTGTCCTAAGTATAGGGGGGTGTGCACCCCGAGTTTTTTTTCTCATTCATCTCGATCCTCTCCATTGTCTCCTCTTCTTGTCTATACTTAGGGATATCTTACCCTAAGTATAGGGGGAGACAACCTGAGTATGATCTGTTCATTCCCACCCTTGACCCCCCCTGCTTTGTGTACAGTCTGCTATACTTAGGATTATTTGATCCTAAGTATAGGGGGGACGGTCAACTTCTCATTGATTGATTCATTCATTCTTTAGACTTGCCTATACTTAGTACGAGTTATGTCTTCTCTTTTCTCTCCGATCTATGAGGACATAGCTCAAGCTAAGTATAGGGGGGTCGTATATACTACGTATATACTTTAGCCATAACTCGTACTTTCGTATTTTCTTAATAATATGGCTAAAAATTCTTTAAAATTCATTAAAAATCCTTAATAAAAAGATGTGATTATTCCTCAAATTCTTTTTGTATTTACTGATTAATAAATCAGGTGGAAATGTTTTTTGCAAAATGTTTGAAAAATAGTTTGAAAATCTTTGTGAACATCTATTGAAAACTATTTTGAAAATATTTTGTTTCGTGTTTTCAACCTGTGTAAAAATTGTGTGGTTTGTAAAATTTCTTTTCTTTGTGTGAAATAAAAATGTTTGAAAAATGATTTGCAAATGGTTTGAAAAATGGTTGCAAAAATGATTTGAAAAACCTATATATACTGTTTTGAAAGCCTTTGCAAAATGATTTTCAAATGTGGGTAAAATGTTTGTAAAAATTATTTTGGACTATAGTTTTCAAAAATTGTGTGAAAAGCTTGTTTTCAAATAAGTTTGAGGAATATATACATCACACCAAAATCCACTACCTATATATATGTATAAAATTGATCACTTACCCTATAAATTCCAAAATCCACTTCTTGTATATATAAGAAGCACTCCCGTGTACATATTTTTAACCTATTTTTCAGCCAAAATCTTTTTATTTTCAAAAATTCCCAAAAAACATTTGCAAAATTAAAATCCAAAAACATTTGAAAAATCTTTCTGAAAAAATACAAAAAATTGCATCTGCACTTGCATGCATCATCTTTTCAAAAACCCATAAAAAGTTCAAAATCTTTAAAATTGCATCACAAAAATATTTTCTGCATTGCATTGCATGGCATTCGCATTTTTCGGATTGAGTTTGATAGTTGAACAAGTCTAAGTAAAATCCGAAGATTGGAGCTTGATTGGACCTTATAATCTACCTAATAACAGGAACCTTATAGGAACGGGGTTTGAGGTACTTCAGGTCTAGTTGACTTAATTCTTTGAGGATCACGGGACTTGGTTCAATGGATTCTTGACTGCCTAAGTAGAATATTTCGGAGCACACGCACGACTCTTGTTGATAATGACCTAACTTGGACACCTGCACCTTTCACATGGCTCAACTCAGTTGGAGTGGTGAGGGGATTGGATTTGCCGGTATGAGACGCACACAAGTGGAAACATTTGTCCTCCTCTAGGGAGGGAAGTGCACCCCAACCCGTCCAGTGATTAGGAAGTCTAAAGACAGGAGGCTGTGGGTTGCGATAAAGCTTCAAAAGAGGGATAGTCTACTGGCTCAAGAGGAAAAACTCCTTATGTAAATGCTGCTGTGAATAGTATTTCAAAAAAAAAAAAGAGTTCATGCATGTACAAAAATAAAAAGCCTGCAAAGTATGTACATATGTTGTAAAGCCAATAAGCAAGCTTGAGTTCCAAAGTCATATCATGTGAGCCTGCAGCAGGATGACTTGACTACACTGGTCTTGCATCCAAGGATAGGTAGCTACACTGGCTACCGTCCATTCTTCTCTTCACCCCCTCCTCTTGAGTTGGTTGCCACTTGAACTTAGAAGGGAATACCCCGCTCCTCGAGGATGGAGTTGCTGGATTGGGGAATCATTGGGTTGTCGTACTGGAGAAGTCAGTCTCTTTGTCATTCTAGCTAGGGAGAGCCACTATCACTTACACTGCACAAGTCAGATTCATAGTCGTAAGGGTTTGCGTATGAGTTGAGATATTTCTGACCTGGCTATTGAGGAGACTTGAGCAGAGTTTTGGGATTCTCAGGGACTGTTGGATTTCAAATTCGGTTCTCATTAAGGTTCCGCCCGCACTAAAATTCCAAAGGTCCGACTTAAGCTCCAAACTTTGATTTTGCGAAGACAAGTTTGATAGTTAAATTTAGTCCATCTTTCTTCTTTTTCTTTTCTTTATTTTTCTTTTTCTGCACTTATTGCATAAGTGTTTGCTAGGGACTAGCAAAGGCAAGTATAGGGGGATGATGAATCCACGTTTCATCATCTTTATTCTATCATTTTGGCCTTAAAAACCCTAGTAAATGCGTGTAAATAGGCTTAATATAGGTATTTTAGCATTCATGCATATGTGTGTAAATATTGTATAAAATGCGGTTTTTAAAGCCAAAATTATAGAATGAAGAAAAGAAAAGAAAAAGAATAAAATATTGTAAATATTTTATGACCCGAAACCCCGAGACCTAGGCATCTTGATGAATAGGTCGACAAGGAATAAAGTAGGGGGAGATAAGGGCCAAAGATACCAATAAAATTCCTTTTATTTTATTAATTCTTTATTCATTTTGGGACCTATTTTTGGTTCCACTTTTTATACATCAAATAAAGAAACTTTCTACATGAAAGTTGTAGATAATTTAATAAAGAAAAATACAAAATTGATTTCACAGAAAAATAATGTACAGATAAAAAGTTATGGTCTGAATAAAATTCCAGAATGCCAACTTCCCAGACCCGTATCTCACAAATGAAAACTCCAAATGCAGCGTACTCACCTTTAATTGTATATAGAAGAAAATAATCTAATTAATGGTGGTGGTTTCGCATTTGGCGGAGCTACGGTTTGAAAGTTGACTTTTGGACCCTCATTGTATACTTGTACATATTAAAATATTCAATTTATTATTTATTTATTAATTTTATAATTTTATATTTTTATAATGTTGTAAATAATACTTGTAATAATTATGTATATTAAAATCAGAATAAAAACATCATTAAAACTCAAATAAAAATACTTATATATATTTGATACATAGGTATTATACATATACTTATACCTTTATAAAATACCTTTATATTTTATTTAATATACAAAATATATCAGAAAATTAAAATAAAAATATATTTGTGTCTATAAAAGTATTTTGTAATTTTAGAAAATAAAAAACAAAATAAAATAAATTAAAAATACCTAAATAAAAATAAAATACTTAAATATATAGATATAGATACCTATAGGGGTATAAATGCAAACTTGTAAAAATACACTTCATAAAAATAAATAAAAATCATAATAAAATAATTTATAAAATAATAAACTTTTTTTATTTTTTAATCAAAAATTAATAAAATCGTTTACTATTTTTAAATGATTTTAGAATTATTTTTTCCAGGCTTTTTCCTGATTGGTCCACGTGGACCAACCAGGAGGGCTGGAGAGTTGACCTGGGTCAACTCTCTGACCCATGGCCTGCTGTGCGTCAGAATGCATTTTGTCCCATCTTCTCCCTTTTTTCGAGGCCGATTCTTTCATCGTTTGACCTCGATCTCTTCTGGGATTTTTCTCCCCTTTGATTGGTCATTCACGCCCACCTATTATCTAGGGGATTGGATCAACGGGCCACCCGTGATCGCGCCTCGAAGAGAGCTCCAGAGCCTTGTTTCAAAAGCCTCCAAACCCCTCCATTCGAATTTGAACCCCTTTGGTCCATGTTTTGAGCCTCGTCTTCCACCTCCGGATTGACGTCAGTGACAGGGACGCCTCCAGATGGTCTAGGAGCGCTCGGGCGAGGACTTAGGAGGTCTCCAACCCCCATCTCCGGCGAGAAGCCGTGAGGTCCGATCTCTTGGTTTCCTAACCAATTGAGGTGCTTTCGTTTGTTTTTCTTTGTGTTTTTCTCATAGTTAACTAGCTGTTAGTTTAGTGCTTTATTTCATCTACTTAGATCGCTGTTTAGGCCATTGTTAGTGTAGATCTTTTCGTCAAACACCTTGCCGGAGCCCTCGAGCTCCGGCCGCCATCGTTATCACCACCTACAACCGCCGCCCATTCTTTTTGCTGGCCCTAGGACCTTCAACTGCTGCCGTGCATTTCATCTGCAGGTCTAGGAGCCAAAGACCCCACCTGGGGATCGAAACCGTTGGAGCACGACGGCCTGGTGCTGCTCCCGTCCGCCCACGTCGCAGCTGCTGGCTAGCGTGTCCCACGCGATTTTGAAGCAACCATCTGATAGGGGGAGCATCCCAGGAGGCTCCGCGTGCTGAAGGAGACGAAGAAGGGTCGCCGGGAACGAAGCTGCGTCCAAGCCAACTCGCCACCGGCGAGTTTCTTCATTGTTCTTCCCCAAACCCCCAGCGCCGTCGGATCGCGGCGTGTTCTTGTTGCTAAGCAGCAGCCGCAGGATCAAGTGCGCCTGGGCCGCTCATCAAGATCAGATCTTTTAATCCAGGCCGCAGGCATCGAAGAGGCATCGGGCTCTGAGTGATCGCCACGTGGCGTAAGTGAAATGCGTACAGCTGTTGGATGCTCATCTTAGTCTGGGTAATTTGCATTTAAACGCCCAGCAATTTTTGTATTCCCAAGTTGCTGCTAAAACTTTCATATAAACCTTTATATTTTTGTAATAATTGCAATGGACACCCCCGTTCTTTCCAGAAAACGCAGGAGGTCCCTGCCAGATCACGTGCATAGGGCGCGTGATCTTGGCACTTTTGCGTGGGACCCCTGGCTCTTTTGGGTATATTGTAATTGGTCCTGAAAGTTTTTATCTCAGTTATATAGTTTTGGTATATTTGCGCATAGGCCCCCACATTCCTTGATAATTACATAAACGCCCCTGCCAGCCCCTTTAATTTGTGCTTGTTTGTTCATTTATTTGAAGCATCATTCTAACTCCAATTTTTCTCAAATTTTGGACTTAAGTTCCTGTTGCATAGTACTTCATCATCATATTTTTATTTTTCGTAATTATCGCATTTTATTATTTATAAAAATTCAAAAATAGCCATTTTCAGCACTGTTTGCATTAGAAAATCACTAAAAAATATAAAAACACCTCAGAAAAATCCCAAAAAAATATATTTTGTGTCTTTTAGTTAGTTTTATTTCCCAGCCAAAAATCATTAAAAAATATAAAACCAAACTCCAAAAAATTGCAAAACTCTAAAAACCTTCATAAAAATTTATAAAATTCATAAAAACTCCAAAAATAGTGTTTTCTTTTCCTGAATTTTCTTTGTTTTATTATCTTTAAGTGAAAATTAAAGTGGAGTATTTTTGCTACTGTTTTCTATTTTATTTCTCCATTTTAAGTTTCAGCCTTGCATTTTATTCACTGTTTTCTTTATTTTGATAATTAAAAATACCAAAAACATTCTAAAAATCACCCAAAAATCACAAAAACAGTAAAAAATATAAAAAGACCAAAAAGACTTTATTTTCATATTTTTGAATATTTTTCTCTATTTTTATAAATACCTCTTTGTCTCTTTAATTTCCAATATTGAAAAAGAAAATATAAAAATATAAAATACAAAAAGAAAATATAAAATCAGTAAATTAAAAATCAAAATACAAAAATATAAAGTTAAAAATTAAATAAAAAAATATAAAAAAAATTAAAAACCCACAAAAAAAATAGCATCATAGGCACTTGATCACAACACACACATTTTTGAGCACTTGTGCCCCGATCTACCTGTCTGCTCCCTGTGTTCGACCTCTACAATACTTGCACCTATACACATCTTGTTGTAGAGTTATAATAAATTTTAACTCCGCACATTTACATTCATTACTTGATTTATCTGTTGTGGGTTAATTGTTGTTTGAATCGGGATTTCGAGCGGTCACCGCATCGACTGCGGTTTCGCCTTGTGAAACCGTACGACCCTCTATTTTCTCGGTTCAACAGGGTGGCATGTTTATTGTAAATAAGAATGAACATTAAGGGCAGTTATGTCCTTCTAACGGAAATCGTCAAAAATAACGGGTACCCCAAACGGAAGATGACACTAGTTGAAGAAGAAAGAGTAAATAAAAGATTTAAGAAATCATTGGTTTAAGGATACAATAGATTGCTCCTTTCATAATATTCTTTTACTTTTAATCCAATTATTTTCATAAACTAAGACATATATTAGTATGGGTTTCTATCAGTTGTGTCCCTCCGAGATATTCCAATATCAGTTATGCCCCTCCCTTTTTGGAAATATCAGTTGTGCCCGTGACTTCTTGCCAATCTATCACTAGTGCCCCTCCGTTACTTTAGACATCAGTAAGTTGAACTTAACCATGAAATTTTCAAACAATGGTTTGATTGAGAGGGGTAAAATAGGAAACCATCATCTCCTTTCTCGGGTCAGCCTTCGGGTTCCTCGAGTCGGTCTTCGGGATGGTCGGTAATGTGGGCAGCAGCGGCATCTTCCAACCGATGCTCAAGCTCAGGATCAAGATCAGGGGGAGGAGCTGGTGGCGGAGATGAAGGAGTGGGGCAGAGGGGAAGGAGCAGTATGAAGGAGAAGGGCAGAGGGAAAGGAGCAATAGCGGATGGGGAGGAGCTGGATGAAGGGGAGGAGCGGGGCAGAGGGGGAGGAGCTGGGCGGAGGGAGAAGAGCAGAGCGGGGGTAGCAAGGCGGAGGAGCTGGGCATAGGGAAGGAGAAGTGGCAGAGGGGGAGGAGCTAGGCGGAGGGGGAGGGGAAAGATGGATGGAGAGGAGCTCGACAGAGAGGAGGAGAGGGGCAGAGGAGTGGGGCAGAGGGGGAGGAGCAGGACGGAGGAAGAGGAGCTCGGTGGAGAGGAGGAGCACGACGGAGGATCTGGGCGGACGAGAAGGAGCAAGGGTGGAGGGGGAAAAGCTGGGGGTTGGGGGAGGAGGAGAAGGGGGAGGAGGAGGAAGAGGATGACTTTTCAGTCATTTTTTAAAAATTTAATTCATGTTGTGTCCCTTAAGTTAACGTCGTTTGCATTGGAGATGAACGGTAACTAACCCAGGGGCACAAGAGATAGATTGGCAAGAAGTTGGGGGCACAATTGATATTCTCAAAAAGAGAGGGTGATGAATCCACATTTCATCATCGTTATTTTATCATTTTGGCCTCAAAAACCCTAGTAAATGCTTGTAAATACCATTAATTTCAGCATCTTAGCATTCATGCATGTGCATGTAAATAGTGTATAAAATGCGGTTTTTAAAGCCAAAATTATAGAATAAATAAAAGAAAAGAAAAAGAATAAAATATTATAAATATTTTATGACCCAAAACCCCGAGACCTAGGCATCTTGATGAATAGGTCGACAAGGAATAAAGCAGGGGGAGATAAGGGTCAAAATACAGTAGAAATACCTATTCATTTCATTCATTCTTTATGCATTTTGGGACCTATTTTTGGTTCCACTTTTTATACATCAAATAAAGAAACCTTGAACATGAAAGTTGTAGGTAATTAAATAAAGAAAAATACAGAATTGATTTCATTCAAAGATAATGTACAGATAAAAAGTTATG
The DNA here is from genome assembly GCA_037367405.1 of Ottelia alismoides. Lineage (NCBI taxonomy): Eukaryota > Viridiplantae > Streptophyta > Magnoliopsida > Alismatales > Hydrocharitaceae > Ottelia > Ottelia alismoides. The sequence goes on along the minus strand of JAZKJV010010206.1, from coordinate 445,128 downwards.
GTCTGAATAAAATTCCAGAATCCCAACTTCCCAGACCTGTATCTCACAAAAATCAACTTAAGCTCCTGTTGCATCACACTCACACTTTTGCACTATTGCCCGATCTATCCTGCTTGCTCCCTGTGTTTGACCTCTACATACTTACACCTATACATCTTTTTATGTAGAGTTAATAATAAATTTGACTCCACTTTTATTCTTCATTGCTTGACTTAAATATTGTGGGTTCATTGTTGATTAATTAGGGATTTTTGAGCGGTCAATACACCGACTGCGGTTTTGCCTTGTGAAACCGTACGACCCTCGATTCCCTGATTATCAAATGGCGCCGTTGTCGGGGAGCAACAGTGCGTAGATCATTTTTGTTTGTGATTGTGATACTTGTCTATACTTTTGCCTTCTTTATTTGCTCATTTATTTGATATCATTGTTTGACTTGTCTAATCACTCTCCCTTGTTGGACTTTGTGCGAAGAACTGCAGATTGAGGGAGGCGCTCTACCCTAGGCGCCGATGCACCCACGTGAAGGCGGCAGGAGATTTCTGACCTAGCATCAGAGGAGGCAGGGAGGACTTGAGAAGGCAGTCACACTTTTGAGCATTTTTGTGTAGTATTTATCTCTGTAGTTTTTGTGTGTGAGAGAGAGAGACCACTCTATATTTGTAATAATACAGGTACCTTGGACACTTGGACATTCGAGCCTAATTTCCAAGTGCTTGTACACTTGGGGGTCACCGCTGTTTTGTCGGCTTTTCCTTCGCATTTTTTTATTTTCTTTTGTTTTCTGGTTTTGCTTTCTTTATTTTGTGTGATTGAGCCCCTAGTTCTAGGATTGCTTGCGATAGATTAAGGCCAAACACCTAATATATTTGCATGTACCTATAGCCGCGTTTGGACTTAGTCAAACTTTAAAATAGTCGCCTCATCATTTTCGAGCCTTCGACGCTATCCCACCCTGCCAAGCAACACTCCTGAACTCGATTTGTCGAGAGGAGGAGGGGTGAGACTAGACCGGACTCTAGGATTGAGGATTGGTGAGCAACTTGTGGTGATTTATGCTAATAGCAATTTCTGAACTTAGGGCGATTTCATCAGCTTGCATTTGCATATAGATAGGTTTCAATTCTATTGAGCATCTTTGCATGTAGAGTGCTGGAGGCAAGGTGAGCATTTCTCTTTAACATTCATCATTGTTTGCCGCTTGCATTGCTTTTCCGACTCTCCCTTTGATTTTGCCAACCTAGGTGCTTAAAGGAATTGACTCCTCGTTAGGATCGTGCATTTTAATTAAAAATCCAAAAAAAGTGATAACTAATAAAATTGGGACTGTTAATATTACTCGACCCTAAAATCAACCAAAAAGAGAAATATTTTCTTGGGGCGAGTAATCCTCTCATTGTCTTCATTTTACATTGCTCGCGCACACACTAAGGTTAGTGCCCAAATCCCATTCATCCCCTAAGTGTTTGCTCAAGTTTTTGACTTCTCACCTAACTCTAAAACAGACAAGACAAAAAGACCGCATTTTACGGTCTCTACCGAGTTGAGTAGGTGAATTGAGGGTTTGTCTTATTTTCATTTCTGTTTGTGATTGTTTTGTGTGTGTCCTATATCGCCTCTGCGCATTTGCGCCTTCTTCTTCGCTCTCTTGAGTTGACATTCGTGCTCTCCCGAATCATTTTCCTTTTTGTTTTCGAGATGGACCCCTGGAGCGCATTTTATCCAGACTTTGCGGATCCCTCGTTCACTCCAGCCGGTCCACCTCCCTTTTATCAGGAGGGTCCTCCTCCTACTTTTTCTGATTTTTGTACATACCCGCCTCGGCCACAGTATCACGACTCGGATTTCTACCCACATCCACCTCCACCCGTATATTACCCTCCTCCACTTTCACATCCACCCGAGTCTGACCTGTTGGAGTCACCTCCCTCAATCTCTATAAGTGATATCTTGAACCGAATGACAAAGCGCATTAATTTGATGAATGATAATCTTGCTATCTTGAGAATAAACAAGATTAATGCTCCTTTCGTCGAGGATACAGCTTTACTTGTGGGTGATCACGGGAGCTTGCAATCGCCAAAAATATGAAAAAAACGAGAAAAATTTAAAAACACAAAAAGAGTTCGGGAGGCACTTGGTTGATTCATACCGTGAGGAGAGGGCCCATCTGCCAGATCATTCACCCACACATTCTTTCACACACTGTCCCACCTCTGACCCCGAGGATGCCGCTGTACAGACTGCTCTTGGCATGCCTCGTGTAGATGCTGATTCTGACTTCCTCCCTTGTATGGAGGAAGTCCAAAAATTAAAAAAAAATGTTGATTGAACCCGAAGTGGTGGCTACCATTCATGAGATCATCCGTGCTCCCACTTCAATAGGCCATGATTGATTTATCTGCTCCTCTTCCCAGGAAGAGAAAGCGGAGGAGCAGATCTGAGCGTCACATTCTGACCATGGCCACTGCCTACACCATCACAAACCGTCCCATTCCTAGAAAGAAGAACACAGCTACCACTTTCATCACTTGCACCATCTCTGACTATACTTGTGATCACACTCTTCTGGATGGCGGTGCATCTATTAGCATATTACCCTTTTCGCTGGTACAGTCTCTTTACTTAGGCCTCTAAAGAAAACCAGGATGATCGTACAATTTGCTGATGGATCTATCAAGAGGACGAAGGGTATCACTGAAAACGCCGTCATTTCGATTCTGGGAACGAGCTACCATGTTGATTTTGTCGTGTTTTCCATGGAGACCTCCACAGGGGAGCCATCTCCAATCATCTTGGGACGACCGTTCCTCGCCTCTGCGAGGGTCGTTATTGACTATGGATCAGGAGAGATTCGTTTCCGTCTTGTTGACGAGAGCGAAGCGTCGATCACCGCACCCACAGTTGACCAGAGACCTGCACCTGATGCACCTTCACCGATTCTAGCTGACTCTGAGGTCTGTGACCGATCTGATGATATTAGAGATGTTTGCTTAGCGACCCCTGATGAGACCCGAGGAATCCCCTGAAAGGGGAGGAACTCAAAAAGCATAGACCTCGCAGTTCCTCCTTCTGTTGTGTGGCGATATGTTGATGAAATCCAAGGAATTTACGTGATTGATCCCATAGAGCGGAGGGCAGATACCAAGACTAGACAGGACAGACCTGGTTTGACTACTTCCACTGATAAGTCCGTTCCTGGTTACTCAAAAGTAATGATGATTGAGGTCGGTTATGATGCTAGTCATTATTTTCAGAAATTCGGGCCTCTTGATGAAGATGATCCGGGTGAGATTCTTGAGGACGAACAGAGTTCGACTTCTTCCACTGATGACTTCGTTCCTTTTGATTTTGACCTGGATGAGACCTCGCAGGACGACTCTGATTACACTTCTTCCGAGGATGATGAGTTTGTCCCATTCCACTTTGATATCAGTGAGACCCCCAAGGCCAGACCTGACCACACTTCTTCCACTCGCCCGTCTGCACCTTCACACCATAGGACCACCAAGGGCGATCCTAGCCATACTACTTCCATTGACCAGTTCGTCCCTTTTCGATTTGACACCACTGAGGGCCTTCCTTCTGTCGACCCTGATCGGCTTCTGTCCACTGTGAATCCCGATGTCGACTTGCACCACACTAGATCTATCCCTCAGCGGTCTCGCAAGAAGGTCTGCTTTCAACCTTCTTGATCCTGTGTACATCCACCTCTGTTGTATATCCGCTTTTGTTCATCTCCGTCCCTCTTCCGTATTGCTCGTCCACCCATTCTCGTGTTTGCCTTACTTAGGATGTACTTTGTCCTAAGTATAGGGGGGTGGACGAGCCGAGTGTTCATTCATCGTTCCGTCTTATCACTCCTGTTGTTGCCTATACTTAGGGCTTCTTTTACCCTAAGTATAGGGGGAGTGATGTGTATATCCTTCTCTATCTTCTTCTATCGTCTGATCTCGTTTCCATTTTCATTTCTTTTCTTCTTTTCTTCTTTTCTTCTTTTCCTTTTCTATTTTCTTTTTGTATCAGAAAGGTGACGTCCCTTGTAGACAGTTTTCTATACTTAGGATGTACTTTGTCCTAAGTATAGGGGGTGTGTACCCTGAGTTTCTCTATTCTTTTCGATCCTCTCCATTGTCTCCTCTTCTTGTCTATACTTAGGGATATCTTACCCTAAGTATAGGGGGAGAAAATCTGAGTACGATCTGTTTATTCCCACCCTTGACCCTCCCTGCGTTGTGTACAGTCTGTTATGCTTAGGATTATTTGATCCTAAGTATAGGGGGGACGGTCGACTTCTCATTGGTTCATTTATTTATTCTTTAGACTTGTCTATACTTAGTACGAATTATGTCTTCTCTTTTCTCTCTGATCTATGAGGACATAGATCAAGCTAAGTATAGGGGGGTCGTATATACTACGTATATACTTTAGCCATAACTCATACTTTCGTATTTTCTTAATAAATATGGCTAATAATTATTTAAAATCATAAAAAATCCCTAATAAAAAAGATGTTGATCATTCCTCAAATTCTTTTTGTATTTACTGATTAATAAATCAGGTGAAAATGTTTTTTGCAAAATATTTGAAAAATAGTTTGAAATCTTTGTGAAAATCTTTTGAAAACTATTTTGAAAATGTTTTGTTACATGTTTTCAACCTTTGTAAAAATATTTTGTTTTAAAAATTCATTTTCTTTGTATGAAATAAAATGTTTGAAAAATGAATTGCAAATGGTTTGAAAAATGGTTGCAAAAATATTTTGGAAAATCTATATATACTGTTTGGAAAACCTTTGCAAAATGATTTTCAAATGTGTGTACATGTTTGTAAAACTATTTGTAAAAATTATTTTGGACTAGAGTTTTCAAAAATTGTTTGAGAAACTTTTTCAAATAAGTTTGAGGAATATATACATCACACCGAAAATTCCTTATATATATACCTATAAAATTGATCACTTACCCTTGTAAATTCTTAAAATCCACTTCTTGTAGATATAAGAAGCATGCTCGTGTAAATACTCTGTAACTAGTTTTCAGCCAAAAATCTTTTTGTTTTCAAAAAAATCCCAAAAACATTTGCAAAATTAAAATACCAAAAACATTTGAAAAATCCTTTTAAAAATACAAAAAAATGCATATGCATCATCATCTTTTCAAAAATCCATACAAAGTTCAAAATCTTTGAAAATTGCATCACAAAAACATTTTCTGCATTCTGCATATCATTTGCATAGCATGAGCATTTTTCGGATTGAGTTTGATAGTTGAACGAGTCTAAGTAAAATCCGAAGATTGGAGCTTGATTGGACCTTAAAATCTACCTAATAACAGGAACCTTATAGGAACTGGGTTTGAGGTACTTCAGGTCTAGTTGACTTAATTCTTTGAGGATCATGAGACTTGGTTCAATGGATTCTTGACTGCCTAAGTAGAGTATTTCGGAACACACGCACGAATCTTGTGGATAATGACCTACCTTGGACACCTGCACCTTTCACATGGCTCAACTCAGTTGGGGTGGTGAGGGGATTGGATTTGCCGGTATGAGACACACGTACCTCCTCTAGGGAGGGAAGTGCACCCCAACCCGTCTAGTGATGAGGAAGTCTAAAGACAGGAGAGTGTGAGTTGCGATAAAGCTTCAAAAGAGGGATAGTCTACTGGATCAAGAGGAAAAACTCCCTATATAAATGCTGATGTGAATAATATTTCAAAAAAAAGAAAAAAAAGAAAAAAATGGTCAGGCCTGTACAAAAATAAAATGCCTGCAAAGTATGTACATATGTTGTAAAGTCAATAAGCAAGCTTGAGTTCCAAATTCAAATATGTGAGCCTGCAGCTGGATGACTTGACTACACTGGTCTTGCATCCTAGGATAGGTAGCTACACTAGCTACCGTCCATTCTTCTCTTCACCCCTCCTCTTGAGCTGGTTGCCACTTGAACTTAGAAGGGAATACCCCGCTCCTTGAGGATGGAGTTGTTGGATTGGGGAATCATTGGATTGTCGTACTGGAGAAGTCAGTCTCTTTATCATTTTAGTTGGGGAGAGCCACTATCACTTACACTATACGAGTCAGATTCATAGTCGTAAGGGTTTGCGTATGAGTTGAGATATTTCTGACCTGGCTATTGAGGAGACTTCAATAGAGTTTTGGGATTCTCAAGGACTGTTGGATTTCAAATCTGGTTCTCATTAAGGTTCCGCCTGCACTAAAATTCCAAAGGTCCGACTTAAGCTCCAAACTTTGATTTTGTGAAGGCAAGTTTGATAATCAACTGTAATCCACCTTCTTCGTTTTCTTTTCTTTCTTTTTCTTACTGCACTTATTGCATAAGTGTTTGCTAGGGACTAGCAAAGGTAAAGTATAGGGGGATGATGAATCCACATTTCATCATCTTTATTCTATCATTTTGGCCTCAAAAACCAAGTAAATGCTTGTAAATACCATTAATTTCAGCATCTTAGCATTCGTGCATGTGCATGTAAATAGTGTATAAAATGTGGTTTTTAAAGCCAAAATTATAGAATAAATAAAAGAAAAGAAAAAGAATAAAATATTGTAAATATTTTATGACCCAAAATCCCGAGACCTAGGCATCTTGATGAATAAGTCGACAAGGAATAAAGTAGGGGGAGATAAGGGTCAAAATACAGTAGAAATACCTATTCATTTCATTCATTCTTTATGCATTTTGGGACCTATTTTTGGTTCCACTTTTTATACATAAAATAAAGAAATTTTGAACATGAAAGTTGTAGGTAATTAAATAAAGAAAAATACAGAATTGATTTCATTCAAAAATAATGTACAGATAAAAAGTTATGATCTAAATAAAATTCCAGAATCCCAACTTCCCAGACCTGTATCTCACAAAAATCAACTTAAGCTCCTGTTGCATCACACACACACTTTTGCACTATTGCCCGATCTATCTTGCTTGTTCCCTGTGTTCGACCTCTACATACTTACACCTATACATCTTTTTATGTAGAGTTAATAATAAATTTGACTCCACTTTTATTCTTCATTGCTTGACTTATATATTGTGGGTTCATTGTTGATTAATTAGGGATTTTTGAGCGGTCAATACACCGACTGCGGTTTCGCCTTATGAAACTGTATAACCCTTGATTCCCTGATTATTAGAGGAGCATAACTAATATTGGAATATCTCAGAGGGGTACAAATGATAAAAAACATATTAGTATATTCATTTAGACAAATAATATTTTATTTATTTTTATTTTACAACTTATTCTCTTATGTTTGGTTGGTGGGTTAAGGCGGGTTAAACTGGTAGAGGGTAACCCGTTTTTGGATTTTGGTGTTTGGATAGAGGGTTAAACTGGGGGTGGGTTAGAAGTGGATTTGGGGTGATATGATTGTATTGAAGTTTGAAAAAATGAGTAGTTATTGTGATGTGATTGTATTGAAGTTTGGAAAAGTGGGTAGAAGTGGAGTAGTTTATAATTTTTATATGATATGATGGTATAATATATTATTTTTTGATAGGATTGATGATGTAAAATTGATTTATTTATTTTTTTAAAAAGGAATAAAGTGAGGCCCACGGGGAGAGAGGGGGATGTAAGGGGTAAACTTTCCAAACCCACCGGTAACCCAGTAGCCGAACGCTACCTTAATGTACTTTTAAAAAAATAAAAATTCACGACACGTGTGCTTGAATGGATCCCTTGTCGTAGTGAGATCTTGACTGCTCGATGACAATACAATGCTAGAGATGGATCGATGTAGAACCTGGGACGAGTGAATCGCAATTTCCGATATATCAACCATGCTTGACGCATATTTGGATGCTACAACAAGCCCTTGATGTAATATCCATCGCCTATAATAGAGGGTTCAACCTTATATAAAATAAGATTTAAGGGCCTAATCGAAGATATGCCTTAAAATAAAGGGAATGCAAGAAAATGCTTGGAACTTGTTTTAGTCCATCCTACAAATCTACACGTTTTTCAAAGATAATTATGCGATATTAAAACTATAGATATTCATATAAAAGCGTGCAATTTACTAAAACGGCCCTTTTTTATCTATGTTATCAGATTAGCCACATCTTATTCACGGTTGTTTCACAATAAGCATATACCTCTTAATAATTTTCTTGATTCAAATCCACTACAATATTTGCAAATAGTCGGTTAATATGAGTATTCTGTCATAACTCTGAGCTTTGCCCGCCGGATAAACGAGATAGTAACCCCAGAAGGCTAACCCCATAGGATAACCCGTAAAAGAAAATTCACCTGAGGGCAACAAATAGATACAAAGATATGTGAAGGGTTATGATCGCAATTCTTGGGGCAACTTTGTGATGGCATGTTTGGGGGTAAATATTGCCAGAAATGGAAAAAAAGAGTTGGGATGCCATTATCATTCCTCCATTGGATGTGGTCAGAGGCATTCTATGTTCTTATCCACTTCCAAAATATAGATGCTTGGGTAAATTGTCCAGAAGTCCTCACTTTTTTTTCTAGACTACAAAAAGAACAAAGCCTTTTCCCAATATTAAGTTAAATTAAACAGATGTCCCATAATTATAGACTCGGTTTCAACGTTGTAATGGAACTTTACAAGGAAATAATATGGTATTTAATCTTCAGATTTGTTTCAATGTGATCTAAGGCTGATGGGATCAGCAGAATCTACTTGCTTCGTTGGTTCATCCGCAAAGCTCAATGGAACCTAGCCTTCAAAAGCATTGCCATAAACACGTGTGTTGGTTCTGATTGTCATGCAGGAATGGAGAACTATGTTGTCACCATAAAGGTTTCCGCGTAAAAGGCTTCATTGATGATGTCTTTGACGCAAATAGGGGATAATTTTGTTTGCATTTGCTTTCTACCGCAAGTAGGTGAGTTGGGTTAGGTTGGAGTAAGCCTCATTTGGAGGATTATTATCATGTGATAACCTTCTTGTGAATAGTAGATGAAGATTGGGATGGTAAATGTGATGTAGTGTATTATTGTTTGTGAGTTGTAAAAGTGGGCCCCGCCCTATTAATTCCAACATTCGATGCACCTTGGTGCAAGCTCCCCATCCTCTTGTAAGATAACCCGATTCTAAATGATGGGTAAATTTTGGGAAAAACCAGGTACCATAGGGGACCTAAGAGCCTCTATATCCTTCTCCCAACACCGCGATCTCTTCTAGGCCGGGCTTTCTTGATTTAGTTGTTGCTAGCTGATTTGTTTGAACTATGTGTTCCCCGTTTCCTTTTGCACTACTAGATATAACTTGGAACTCTTATCCTATGTCGTGTACCATCAGGACTTTCCTTTGCTGAATAACTGATTTTTTTTTCAAAGAAAAATGAAATTGAGTCTATAGTCAACAACTTTTGTGTAATTTATTATCTTCTTTTTGGAATTCTCTGGTAGATATATTATTACAAGTAAAAGAACTTGTATAAGTTAAAAAGGAGCAAGACGAGGGCTGGTTCGAAAAAAAGAGCATTCCCTTTAGAGATCTATGAAAACATTGTGGAGTCGAAAGTAGTCTTTGAACAGAGTTGAACTTCCTTAAATCATACATATTTAGCTCCGCTTACTTGTTTTCATTTAAGCTAAGCTACGAATCATGGTTCCACTTTCCATGCGCGGTGGTCTTTGATCTATTCCATCCCGACCTTTTTGGTTTGCTCATAAAAAAGTCTCGATCGTCTACTACTAGGCTCCAACATGTTGAAAAAGCCCATACATGGATCGTGATCATCGCATATTTATGGCTACTAGCAACTTGAATTTCGATTTCAAACTGCTTTTTTTCTTTGAATTTGTCGATGTTTTCTGGAACATTGTATCTGTCTTAAACAACTCATACTCAGATATCGCCAGTAATTATGTGAATTATGGGGAAATAAAATCAACAATTGTGTCATTCTCCTGTTTGAAAATCCAACAGAGGACAACAAAATATGAAAAACATATTTATATGTATGTATATAAACAAGTAGATTTGTCCTTAAATATATGACAAACATATTATATGTATCTATATAAACAAGTAGATTTGTACTTGAGAGATCCTGAATCGATCAAACTGATGCATCATCAGGTCAATGTTCTTCCATCTGAAAAGCCTGACAAAATGTTGAGCTGCTGGAAACCGACAAGTCTGCAGCTGAACAGTGAATTTAACGACTCGGACCAAATGCTAAGTTGAAGTTGAAGTTGAAGTTGATATTGATTTACAAGAAACAGATGCATTTGCAAGGTTAATATGATATCGGGCAACTCATTAAGACATCACTTTATCGTTATTCACCACATAGAGAAAAGAGTACAACGGTTTTATCAGGCACCACCTAAACTTATATCCAAAGTGAATTTTACAAACACATTGCGGGTAAATGGACTATATCTGATATAAACTTTGAAATAACTAAAGATGTAGAGAATCAGAAAAGCTGAAACCTGAGCCTGCTGGCGTGTTGCGACTTTAAACTGCAACTAATCCTTTTCCGGGTTTCCGATGAGCTGAATATATTGACACTCTCTGGGAGGATCTACATCCAAAAAAATCAAATGAATGTTAAGAAATATGGACAAAAATGTAATTTTGTATAGAAAAGCGAGGTAATTAGGACATCCTAAGATGCATCAGCAACGAAAAGGAACACCAAGAAACTGCAATCCACTCTTTGGATAACATGTAATTAACTGCAAAGAAAGTGCCGAAGCTGACGATCTATTGAAGGAGATTTCGTGTCAGTAAGGGCAAGAAGAATGCTGGATATCTTGTGACGGAAGGAGGTATCTAGCTTATTTTTTGTGTTGCTAAAAATAAATAAAAGAAATATTTTCAATGCATGGTAAATGGGTAGTTTTATAAAAGCCATTAATGATGTTCGGTCCCTGCACCTTCCCCAAACTAAAATATCGCAACTTCCAGCGAAAGAAAGAAAGAAAGCAGTCGAACCAAAACCATGTTTAAGTACACATTTGTGTTTATTCAGTAAATATGCAATTCTAGTAAGTACCAAAATAGCATGAGTTGTTGAGTGTGGAATTTGCATTTACCAGTAGAGAAAAAAACGCAGCTGCTATGTCAGTCAGTGCTCGGATCCCAACCAGGTGGCTCGATGTTGGGCCAATCGCCTCGACATCCTGACCTGAGGTAAAGGCTTTTCCTCCCTTCAAGCAACAAAAGTGATGGGTTAAGTACCAAACCATCTATTAGTGAGACCCTAATAAAAACGAGGAAGAACAAGCAACACACAAGAATTCTTCACTTTGATAAATTTACAAGAGGATGATTACAATTTATAGTGGTGGATAAATGGTCACCGTCAAAAGATCCATTTACCCGTTTATTATATTAATGAAATCAACAACCTTATTCTCAGAAATTCAGCAATTATTTATACCACATTTATACTTCCCCTATAAAACACAGTTTTAAAAGAATTAAGCTACATACGGGATTCATTCAACATTTCCTTTTGGACTTGGCAAAAGAACAATGCCACATTAATGCTAGTGCAGGCCTTGACATATGGTGAACCCCGAAAATGGGTAATAGCAGTGAAACTGCATAGAAGGTTAAGAAACATGCATCTGTCCAAGGATGTGTAAATGGCGACAGTCAAACACTAGCATATGTCCGAGGATGTGTATATGACGACAGTCAAACACTATAAGCACACGCATGCGTACATGTAATTGTATCCGATTAGAACTCATTCGATATATATTCGAAACATATATGCTCATTTCTAATTGTAGAGATATATTATTCACTTCTGTATTTTTCTTGTATTTTTCTTTTCCTGTTGGACTCTTTGTGTATTTTACCCATAGGCTACTCTCCTATATAAGAGAGCCTAGGGCGGATGGAATAAATAAGTTTTCTCATTTTCCCAACATGGTATCAGAGCGACGGTCCTATACCGGAGTTCTCGAACCAAACCCTAACCCTAGCCTCCACCTTCAAGCCCTCCGCACGTGCCGCCTCGCGCCACCGCGCTTTGCCCCGGCGTCGTGCCCTTGTGCGCCGCCTCCCAACGTCGTGCCCCTGTGCGCCACCTCTCGCCTGAGTGCGCACGCTCTCGTAGGCGCATCTGTGCGTCTACGCACGCGCATCTGCGCGCATGCGCATCTGCGTGCCTGCACGCGTTCTTGCACGCGTCCGTGCATGCCCTTGCTCGCACCTGCGCGCCTGCGCGCATTCTTGCACGCACTCGTGCGTGCCCTTGCTCGCGAGCTTGCACGTGCACCTGTGCATTTTCACGCGTATCTGCGTGCCTGCGCATGTTCTCGCTCGTGATCCTGCACGTACATCTGTGCGTGTGATTTCCGTGCGCGTGCGACTCCATCCCCGTTGCACGGAGGTTCCAGATTGATGGGTTTGGTTGCTTGCGTCTACACATGCAACTGAACCCGTTAATGTCAGTGTAGACAGTCACATCTTTAGTCTACTCCCCTATTCTTCCAATATCATAATGTCAGAAAGCAAGGCAGGTATTTCCTCTACAGGCGCCTTCAGAGGTCCAGCGCCTATTGTGAAGATGGATGGTTCAAACTATGAACTGGGGGCCATGCAGTTCATGAGCATGATGAAGTCAGCCGGCAAGAAGCACATTCTTACTGAGGAAGAGCCTGCTGAGAAGACATGGGTTAATGCTTCTTGGGAGGCAGATGATGCATATGCCAAAGTCTGACTTCCTGGAACATTAGCAATTGAGATTGCTAACGATATTCTCCATCAGCCCACTGCAAAAGCAATGTGGGAGATCCTGGCTGCCGCCTACTCACAGGCAAAGAATGAGACGAAGATTCTGCAGCTTCAGCATGGGATCTTTACAATCAAGTAGAATGGACGGCCTCTACACTCATTGTACACGTCTTTACGTGGAATGTTTGAGAAGCTTTATAGCTTCATGCCACTCACAGCCACTCCAGAGCAACAGAAGACCTATCAGAATGCCACTATGGTGGGTGTTTTTCATGCTGCCCTTGATCTAGAGTACGAGGCAGCACGTTCTCAGATCATGGCGGATTCTACTATTCCTCCTATGGAGGAAGCTTTTCATAGGCTGAGTCGTATCACTGTTCCTTCATCTGCTACGAATCAGACTGCCTCAACCATGACAACCAATCGAGGTCGTAGAGGTCATCATCAGTTCTGTGGCCATGGACCTTGTGGCAGAAGAGGCCGTGTTCGGCCATCATGTACTTTTTGCCATCGTTCTGGACATACCGAAGACACATGCTATTCTAAGCATGGGTTTCCTACTTCTACACGGGTCGTTAAACAGATCAAGCCCCCATCTGCTTCATCTATGGATCATCGCTTTGATGATCTTGTAGCCCGTCTGAGGGGCATCATTCCTCCATCTGGTCCCGCTGCATCAACACCTACTTCTGAGAGTCACTCCGACGTTGCCGCGTCTGCATCTGCATCCACCAGTACGTTAGGTAGCACCTATGCATTCACTAGCAGTAGTGGATCAAATACTTTAGAGTGGATTATGGACTCTGGTGCCACACATCATCTGTGTAGTGATCAAGGTCTACTTACAGGATACAGACATATTTCTCCAGGCCGTACAGTGGTTATTGCTAATGGAACACATTCCCCGATTACTGGTCAGGGGTAAATTAGACTGACACCATCCATGCATCTCAAGAACGTGTTACATGCACCTGATTTTTCGATGAATTTGTTGTCCATTAGCCAACTTACAAAGGATTTACACTGCCGAACAATTTTTGATCCATCTTCTCTTATTTTTCAGGACATCCTTACGGGCAACATGATTGGGCGTGGCTATGAGCAAGGCGGCCTTTATCGTCTTAGTCGGACTCCTTATGCTGGAACCTCATCTCCACCTGTTGGATCTATCTCCCCATTACTGTGGCACCTGCGCTTTGGACATCTACCGCTTCAGAAACTGCGTCATGTGTTACCTCAGGTTTCACCTCACATGTCCATTCAATGTGAGGCTTGTCAGTTGGGAAAGCATCATCGGTCTACTTTTCCCAGTCGTCAGTGTCATAGTACATCCAAGTTTGAGTTGTTTCATGTCGATATCTGGGGTCCTAGTCGTGTTCCTGATCATCAGGGACACAGGTTTCATATAGTTATTGTGGATGATTTCTCTCGTGTGTCGTGGGTATTTCTGTTAAAGAATAAATATGGAGCGGGGAATATTATCATCAATTTCATTAATGAAGTTCGTAAGTTTTTGCTGCATCTATTAAAATTGTGAGAAGTGATAATGCCCTGCAATTTTGTACTCATAATCTATCCAGTTATTTTTCATCTCAAGGGATCATCCACCAAACATCTTGTGCCAATACTTCCCAATAGAATGGGGTTGCTGAAAAGAAATATCGTCATTTACTTGATGTCACAAGGTCTCTTCTTATACAGAGTCATGGCCCTCATTCTTTCTGGGGTGATGTTGTTCTTACGTCATGTTATCTCATTAATCGTATGCCGTCATCTGTCTTAGGTGAGAAGATCCCTTTCTCTCTTATTTTTCCTGACAAATAATTGTTCTCCCTTACTACTCGTGTGTTTGGCTCAGTCGCCTTTGTCCACCAGTTGCCTCCTGGGACTGACAAGCTCTCTCCTAGGGCTGTCAAGTGTGTCTTCGTCGGGTACTCAAGAACACAGAAGGGGTACAAGTGTTATGATCCATTGCACAGGAGGTATCTAGTTAGTGCTGATGTTACCTTTTTCGAATCTGTTATGTACATCTCATCTACAGGTGATCAGTTGGTACCGTCTGACACTACTGATGCTATATACATGACACCACCACCACCACCACCAGCAGTATCGCTACCATCCCCTACACCTCCTGTCACTGTGCATGTTTCACCATTGCCATTCCATTATACCCGTAGGCCTGCTTCTGCTCATGGTCATCGCTCATCATCTAGCTCGCCTGAGGTATGTTCTGAAAATATTACTATTGATGGATCTGATGATTTTCCTGAGCAGGATGTGTTACAGAGGCCAGATGAGTAGACATGCGATTTAGATGTACCTATTGCTCTACGAAAGCAGAAGCGGAGCTGCGCGTCATATCCTATAGCATCTTCTGTGTCGTTTGATCACCTAACTGGAGAATTCAGGAACTTTGTCATTGCATTGTCAGCAGTGGATATTCCACGGAATTACCAAGATGCGCTGAAGGATAGTTGATGGTGTTTAGCCATAGAGGAAGAAATGGCAGCTCTTCAGTCCAGAGGCACCTGGAGCCTTGTTCCTACACCTGCTGATGTGTCTACAGTTAGCTGCAAGTGGGTCTTTACAGTTAAGCAGGATGCAGATGGCAGCATTAACAGATACAAGGGTCGCTTTGTTGCTCGTGGCTTTACACAGACATATGGGGTGGATTATCTTGATACATTCTCGTCGGTTGCTCGCCATTCTACCCTACGGATCCTCCTTTCTGTTGCAGTTACTCGTGATTGGCCGCTATACCAATTAGATGTGAAGAATGTATTCTTATACGGTGACTTACAAGAGGAAGTCTACATGCAACAACCACCTGGTTTTGTTGTTGAGGGGGAGTGTCCTAAGGTGTTCAGACTTCATAAGGCTATCTATGGCCTTAAGAAGAGCCCCAGAGCTTGGTTCCAGAAGCTCTCAGACCTGTTTGAGAAAAAAGGGTACAAACGTTCTAATGCTGATCATTCCTTGTTCCTACAGAAGACACCCAGAGGTATTATTACAATTATGGTGTATGTAGACGATATTTTGATTAAAGGTGATGATGAACAGGGAATCCAGGGGGCAAAGAAATGTTGGGTCGTGAATTCGTCGCCAAGGACCTTGGAGTTCTGAGATATTTTCTGGGACTGGAGTTTGCCAGAAATCCTCATGGGTTGGTAATGACCCAGAGGAAATATGTCACTGACCTGTTGAGTGAAACAGGAATGCTTGGTTGCCGACCTGCCACTACACCTATGGATCCCAGTATGAAATTATATGATGACACTAATGAGGTGGATAGGAGAAGATACAGAGAACTGGTGGGCAAACTTCTCTATGTTACTATTACCAGGCCCGATATCTCCTTTGTTGTGAGTCGAGTAAGCCAGTTCATGGAGCAACCATGTCAGGTACACAGGGATGCTATACATATGATACTCAGGTACCTTAAGTCATTTCCAGGTGCAGGTCTGCTGTTTAAGAAAGGCAAGGAGGTTACTATCTCAGCTTGTGCAGATGCAGATTACGCAGGGTGTCCCAAGGATAAGAAGTCCACCACTGGGTTTGCTGTGTATGTTGGAGATTCTCTAGTCTCATGGAGAAGCAAGAAGCAAACGGTTGTAGCAAGGTCTAGTGATGAGTCTGAATATAGGGCTATGGCCCAGGTCAGTACAGAAATGATGTGGGTAAAGGCTGTGCTTACAGATCTATATATAGAAGTCCCGCTTCCTATGATTCTGGAATGTGACAATCAGGCGGCCCTATTCATTGCAAATAATCCGGCATTTCATGAACGAACCAAGCACATTGAGGTTGATTGTCACTTTATACGTGATATGATTCAGAAGGGGTTTATTGTTACATCCCATGTTAGCTCAGAGGATCAAACTGCATACATTTTTACCAAGGCATTACTTCGAGGGCCGTTCCAGAAGTGTTCGTCCAAGCTGAGCATGATTGATATCTATGCTCCACCTTGAGGGGGAGTGTAGAGATATATTATTCACTTCTGTACTTTTCTTGTATTTTTCTTTTCCTATTGGACTCTTTATGTATTTTACCCATAGGCTACTCTACTATAAAAGAGCCTAGGGCGGATGGAATAAATAAGTTTTCTCATTTTCCCAACACTAATGAGTTGACAATGAACTTCAATTTGTAAACCCACGGCTTTAAGAACCAAATATGAACATAACATACACCCATTCAATAAATGTTTGAGTTCCGCAGTAAATATGCAACTATACATAATTCTGTGTTTATACTTCTGATAAATTATGGCATTAATAGGTGGACTTTATACCATATCAACTGGGACGGTCCTGTTTTAGGGCAAAAAGCGTGTATATCAAAATGATGTGAACTCAGGTAATAAATAAGCTTGTCTCGAGTTAAAATAGTTAACGAACTATTTTAAAAGTCATGAGGTGTTTTTACCTGCGTGGGTTAACACTTTGGATGAGGATTGGATCTCAGAGTGTTAGGTAAAAACATTCACTCATCCAACTCTGAGATCCGATCCTCATCCAAAGTGTTAACTCATGTGGCGTGTGTGCGTCAACTTGTGCTTGAGTGAACTCAGGTAAAACCACTTATTTCAAATATATAGAAAAAAAACACCTTTGTTTAAGATAAAACCATGTTTTTCTTTTTTTACAAAGAAATTGATCTGAACGACATAACAGTCATGAGCTTCTGGGCACAGCTGAAAAATATAAGCACCATGGATATAAAAGGCGCAGAAAGTTATTTGCAAGAAATATTTGACAAAGTCTAATACCTATTAGTTCCTTATCTTGCAATAGCAATTTTTTTAGGGCTGCTAAACAGGCCTGAGCAACAGGCTGGGCACTTTCAGGATCCCATCCCCCAAGTTTAATGACGATCTCTGCATTTGAGTATCCTACAACTCCCTCTTGAATGTTTCTACGAGCTTCTTCTTTTGCAGAAACTTCGTCTAATGATATAAGAAGCAGTGCAGATGTCAGCATTAGAATTGAGATCCAAAGGCGTCTAATAAGTTTTAGGGAGCTTTATTGTCACAATGAGATCGTCACATACAAAAGAAACAACTTTAAAAAATAGAAGAAAATAGACTGCTTCAAAGTTAGTAAAGTAATTACGAGGAATCAAAAGAGGTCAGTAACAACTACAACTTAGCATAAAGAACGCATTCTCTAAACCTAATAAATGACTATGGGCTTGCGTTCTCTTGGTCAGCTGTGTTCAAACATATACAAAGGAAATAAACTTTCCTTCATGGATTTACTTAGGAATTGCCTTGAGGAAGAAATATTGAGCGTTATATCTGTGCAGATGGATCTTGAGTGTGGATCCTAGGGAGAAATAATAAGAATGCAATGGAATAATTTATTCAAGGGAGGCAGGGTTTCTTATAGTAAAACTCTATAGTCCAAGAAGAGGCAATTACATAATATCTCTCTGAAGGATTAGAAGGAAATAAAATATAAAGAGCAATATTATCAATTAGTAAAATAGTAAATGATGTCAGCACTCTCCCTCAAGTTGGAGCATATCTACTGATCATGCCCAACTTGGAAGTCAACTAAGACATGTGTTTCTTTAGAAGAGCTTTGGTAAGTATATATGTGGCTATGTGTATTGCAAACTTGTATTTTACAAGAACCGTCGTGCTTTGCAAGATCTGATGACGTGTTGAGTGTTTGTACCAAAGATAAATGGACCTTGGGTGAGGATCCATTTACCCATATAAGGACTATGTATTTCTCTCTCCCATGGTTTTCTCCATAGAGTGAAATAAAAAAGAAAGAAAAGCCCTAGCCGTCAATGATGGTGAGGGAACATTGACTCGTGGTTTTTCCCTTCATCTTGAAGGGCTTCCACGTAAACCTTATTGTGTTTGTGTGATGTAGTTTACTAAGATGGTATCAAAGCGGAAGATCGTGATGCATCTTTGATTGGGTGTCATTCTGTGCATGGTGTATTGTTGCTGGTTGAAGGAGGTGCGCGTGTATCACCCTCCTTGTCATTGTTCATTGTTGCTGCTGGATTTTCTCTTAAAGAGTTGTTTCCATCCTTTTTTGAAGATTTAAAAGTTTAGAACTTAGTTTGTCATGTTTGTATAAGAGCTAAACACACTCGTGCTACTTATTCGATCTATAAAAGCAAGACAGATGATATATTTGCTTTAGTTCACTACTAATGGCTATAAGTACTTCGCTACTTTTATTAATGATTTTTCGAGAAGTACATTCATCTACCTTCTTTGTGATCGTGGATAGGTTGTTAACACTATACAAACTTTTTTTCATTTGATTGAGAAATAATATCGGAAAATAATCAAGAGGTTCATATATGATAATGCTCGCGAGTATAAATCTAGACAATTGCAAGATTCCTTCAACAATAAAGGGATTGTTCATGAGACATATTCTCCATATACTCGTCAACAAAATAGAGTTGCGGAAAAAAAAACAGACACTTTTTGAAGGTTAACATAGCTCTGTTGTTCCAACAGAACCTTCCCAAGAGTTTTTCGAGGGGGATGTTCTAACGAGTGTTTTACTTATCAAGCGGATGCCCTCAAGATGATTGAACATGGCTACTCCATGTTCCATTGTTCAATCTAAGAGTAAGCCATTTGTCCTTCCTCCAAAAATATCTGGCTACGTTTACTATTTTCACAATTCTGTACCTGATGCGAGTGCTATCAAGGGTATTTTTTGGATACCCCCTACTGAAAAAGTTACAAATACCTCAATCCTATAGATAAGAAAAATGCACGTGACTAAATATGTCATCTTTATTGAGCATGAATCTTACTTTCCTAGCCATTCCCTTCAGAGGGAGAGTAGGTGTAATGTTAAACGGAATGTCTAGGATATTCTTATGTTAGATTCTTGAGAGGATTTTGTAGGCCCTTTGATTAATTCCGCACAGGTTGACAAGAAGATAGGGGAATGGAACACCCGTTCTCCCCATTGGCATGAGAAGATCTATACTAAGAAAGCTCAACAAGGGGGTTTGTTGCAGACTCAAGAAAGAGAAACCAATCCTAATCCTATTCAATCCATGGATGATCCAAGTTTTCTCAACTAACCTTGATGATTCTAACTCTTAATGCGGATAGTGAACCGGAGAAGGATGTCAATGACAACGGAAATGATAGGAGTGTTCATGAGTTGATAAGCTTAGACATGGATATGGTTGCACAAAGGTGTGGACAAAGGGAGATAAAGCTCCCCTCGAGATATGCAGGTTCTACCAAATACCCTATTAACATATAAATTGCTTACTCTCATCTTAGAAAAAAAATTTTGAGTAGAAAAGAAGGGTGAGCCCTCTCAAGGCGGGAGTCACCACACCAAAAATTCATTAACTAACAAAAGGTACATCAGATAGAGATCCAGAAATTGTAGACAACATTACAATGAGCGATTACATTTTCCCAATAGAAACGCTGCCCCTTGAAAATACGGTCATTCCTACCAAGCCAGATAGCCCATAAAATGGCGAAGGGCCCGGACACATCCCCAGAGGACCCAAGCCCCACCAAATGGATAAACCTCCAGAAAGGACCCAGGCCGGAAGTCTGGACCCAATAAATCCCCGCAGCATCCCAAACCTGTGCCGATGTCCTGCAACCGAAGAAGATGTGGTCCGCGTCCTCCACCTCATCCTCGCATCTGTCACACTGCTGGTCTGCCGTACCCAGAATCCTCCCCCTCCTCACCTTATCACACATGCGATTTCTCCTAAGGCACCAAAGGAAGACTTTGACGCGAGTAGGGATCTTGGCCGCCCAAATAACTTTCATGTCCGCGCAAATGTCTTCATCAATTACCATTGTTCCAGCTCTCAACTTCCCGTACGCCAACTTCACCGAGAACTTACCATCAGCCTAAATGAAGTGGTCAGGGTCACCAGTCATCTCCCCAACAGAGGGAAGCTCGGATAGAAGCCGCAGAAAGTCCTCCACCCTCTGATCCAAGAGATCGGAATGAAACCTCGGAGCCCACGATCCCGAATCAGCCACCTCGGCCACACACACCCCTCTGTCTGCAGCTAAAGCCACCATCCTAGGGAAACGGGTGGCCAGCACCCCCTCCTCAGTCCAATCATCCTGCCAGAAACGGAACCGGAGGCCATTCCCCAACCTCAGACGGAGGAAGGGCACAAGCCCAGGAAGCACAACACGAATACCCAACCATAAGGGAGACTCATGACGTATCCTCTGAGCCACCAATTCCCCAGCGACACCATAGATCGATCTCAGCAGACGTAAGACCAAAGAGTCGACTTGCCACGTATCCGCACCGCCCACTTCGAAAGCAAAGCTTTGTTCATCATCTCTACATCTCGAATACCAAGCCCCCCCTCCGAGATTGGCACTGCAACATCCTTCCAGGCGACCAGGTGAAAACCCTTTCCCGTTTGCCTACCATCCGACCAGAAGAAAGCTTTCATCAGCTTAGAAAAAATTATAAATGCTTTATCTCATCATGGTCTGATTCGGTGTACTGAATCTAAAGCTAATCCTAGATGGGTTCATGCAATGTAGGAGGAAATGGAGGCCCTTGAAAAAATTGCATCTCGGACATTGTAGATATTCCAGATAGTGCATATTTGATTGGTTCAAAGTGAGTTTACACCATAAAATACAAGCAAAATGGGCATGTAGAAAGATACAAGGCTAAACTTGTTGTAAGGGGGTTCAGTCAAAAATACAGTATTGATTATTTGGAAACATTTGCTCCTGTGGCAAAAATGAATACAATGTGAGTTGTTCTCTCTTTTATTGTTATCAAAGATCAGGAGCTTCATTAGATGGATGTAAAGAATGCCTTCCAGAATTGAGATCTTGTATAAGAGGTTTACATGCATATGTCACATGGCCATGAGGAGAAGGGGAAATGTTGCAAGTTGAAGAAAGCGTTATATGGTTTGAAACAGTCTCCTAGAGCCTAGTTCGAGAGGTTTAGGATTGTGATGCTCAGATTAGGATATCACCAAAGCAATGATGATCATACTCTCTTTGTCAAGAGGGGTGGAAGTAAAATTTCCCCTCTTCTCGTCTATGTCGATGACATGATTATCACAGGGGATGAGGAGATAGTTCACCTAAAAGGTGAGTTAGCTATAACCTTTGATTTAAAGGATCTAGGAAATCTGAAGTACTTCCTAGGTATTGAGTTTGCAAGGTTGAATGAAGGTTTGGTTCTTTGCCAAAGGAAATATACCTAAGACCTATTAAAGAAAATAGGAAAGCTGGGATGTAAACATGACCCTACACAGATGGAAGGAAATCACAAGCTGGGCATTAAGGATGGAAGGTAATTGGATGAAGAACTGAGGAATATGTACCAGTGGCTACTGCAGAAGCTTATTTATCTCATGTTAACCAGACCAGACATTACTTATGTTGTAAATACGGTGAGTCAATTTATGCATGCTCCTATAGATATCCACATGAAAGTTGTAGAGTGTATCCTCTGCTACATAAAAAAAGTATCCTGGAAAAGGACACATTTGCACCAAAATTGTAAAAATGGAGATTGAAGGATACACTAATGCTAATTGGGTTGGATTCAATGTTCAGAAATGCGGTCCATGCAGTCGTATATGCGTATGCAGTACGCTAACCGAACCGCATTTCCAATATGCACCCATATGCAGCCCAAATGCATATGTGGGCCGCATAAACCGCATATGTGGTCGTTTACTCGATCAAATATGCAGTCCACATGCCCTCACTTACGGGATCCGCTTTAGGATCCGAAATAGAAAACAAAAGGAACACCCTCTGCTCCCTTGGCCCCTTCGCCCCCTCGACAAAATCCTAAAACCCCATTTCCCAAACCCTCTGCCCTAATTTTCCTCCACCGCACAACCCGACGACCCTCAATGCTCCAGTGCCTCTGCCTTCATCCTCTGTAGCGTAATGATGCCACGACCTCCGCCTTTGCCTCCAGCACCTCCCGCGCCTCTACAAACCTCGTCACAACGCCTGCTGGCAGCGCCTCCTCTTCAGCGAAGCTTCTTCTCCACCGCACAGCCCCGCCTCCGCTTCCTCACCATTCGAAGCAACTTCTTATCATATTGTGAGCTTCTCCTACTTCATTTCAAAACTCTTCTCTCAAGTTACAAATTTGCAACTCTTATTTTATCAACCCTAAGAATTTTTTGATCACTCATCATGCTATTTCATATTTTTTGATCATTATCATCTTGCTATTTCGGATTTTTGTGGACTTGGACTCCATAACGTTCCAATTTTTTGGTATATTGACACGACCTTTATGTTATTACTATTGTTGGAAAGTGGATGCTTAGATTTGTTGTTGGTTAATTCACTATAATAGTTAAAAAGGGGAAAATGAATCATATTATTGAGAGGCCCTTGGGTTCTCTTATAGGAGAGGAACCTATTGGGCAAATTACATGATGAAGACAAAATAAAAAGATAAAAAGAAAATAATACAGAAAATAGGAAATATCTCAACACTCCCCCTCAAGCTGGAGCATAGATATAGATAAGGGTCGGCTTGGAACAACATCTTTGATAAGGCCCCTTGGCTAGGGCCTTGGTAAAAACATATGTTATCTGATCTCCAGAGCTGACGTGAGTAATGGCAATAAGACTCTTCTACACCATGTCACGAGTGTAATGACAGTCCATCTCTATATGTTTGGTTCTCTCATAAAAAGTTGGGTTGTTGGCAATGAAAAGAGCAGCATGATTGTCACATTGGAGGTGCATGGGAAAAGACACCTCTATAGTCAGGTCAGTAAGAACAGATCTGACCCACATCATCTCCGTGCTAGCCTACGCCATGGCCCTGTATTCTGACTCAGCACTCGATCTGGCAACTATGGTCTGCTTCTTGCTCTTCCAAGAAACCATGGAATTCCCTATGAACACCGCAAAAGTTGAAGTAGACTTCCTATCTTTTGGACACCTAGCATAATCTGCATCTACACATGCTATAACTGGAGATGTATCTCTGCTAAACAGAAGTCTCGTACTTGGTGAAGTCTTCAGATACCTCAAAATCATATGGACTACATTCATATGTGTTTGTCTGGGTTGCTCCATAAACTGACTCACTTTACTCACAGCAAAGGATATGTCGAGCCTGGAAATAGTCACATATAGTGGCTTGCCTACAAGCTCCCTGTACCTCCTCTTGTCGACCTCCTCAATCTCATCATCATATAGCTCCATGCTTGGGTCAATAGGAGTAGTGACAGGTCTGTAATCTGCCATGCCTGTCTCTGACAGAAGATCTGTAACATACTTCCTCTGGGTCATCACAAGATTTCGCTGGCTCCTGACAAACTCCAGTCCAAGGAAGTACCGTAAATTACCAAGGTCCTTGGTAATAAACTGCTGACCAAGGAAGTCCTTGGCACTTTGAATACCCTGCTCGTCATTTCCGATAACAATAATATCATCAACGTAAACAAGAATGACAATGGTACATCTATGGGTCCTGTGCACAAAGAAAGAGCGATTTGCAGTCGATCGCACAAACCCTTGCTGCTCTATCAAGTCTGAGAGATTCTGAAACCATGCTCTTGGGCTTTGCTTAAGGCCATAGATAGCCTTGTGAAGCCTGCAAATCTTCCGGCACTCCCCCTCAATAGCAAACCCAGGTGGTTGTTGCATGTAAACCTCCTCTTGTAGATCACCATAGAGGAAGACATTCTTCACATCAAGCTGGTAAAGGGGCTAATCTCGTGTCACGACAACAAAAAGTAGAATGCGCAAAGTGGGATGTCTGACAACTGGAGATAAAGTATCCTGATAGTCCACTCCCTACGTATGAGTGAATACTCGTGCCACAAGACTCGCCTTATAGCGATCCACAATACCATCTGCATGGTGTTTCACAGTAAACACCCATTTGCATCCCACCACGAATGCATCAACTGGAGCAGAAACAAGACTCAATGTACCACGTGACTGTAACGCAACCATCTCCTCCTCCATAGCTAATCTCCACTGCCTGTCATGAAGAGCGACCTGATATGTCTGTGGTATCTCCACGGCTGATAGTGCCAAGGTAAACCTCCTGAAATCCTCCGATAGTCTGCTCAAGAAAACCTGAGCTGCAATAGGGTAAGTAGCACACCTACATTTCTGCTTATGCAGAGCAATCGACATATCTAGATCATCTTCTACGGGCACCTGCTCATCCTGTATGGAATCTTGCTGCACAGACAACTCACTAGTGCTATCAGTAGAAACAATGTGTTCATTACATACCTGAGGTGTGATGGATGATGGGCAAGGATTGTGAATAGACATAACCGAGCAAGACCTGCGAGTAAAAACAAGTGGCAAAAACTGAGTCACAGTGTGAGGTGAAGCCACGAGAGCAGGTGTAGAGGCAGGAGTAGATGTAGGAAGTGGCAGTGGTGGTGGAGGTGGTGGTAAAGCAGGAGTAGAGGGAGGTGGTGGTACCATAGTAGGGGGTAGAGGCATGTAGATCTCATCGTCATAGTCGGACGAGGCTAGTTTATCGCCTGTAAGAGAAAAATACATGACATACTCAAAGAAAATAACGTCAGCACTCACAAAGTATTTCCGCTTTAGCGGATCAAAGCAACGATACCCCTTCTGGGTACAAGAGTTGCCGACAAAAACACACTCGGCAGCCTTGGGAGAGAGCTTGTCACAACTTGGAGAGACATCATGAACAAAAGCAACTGAACCGAACAAATGAGGTGTAAGGGAGAAAAGATCCTTCTCGGGAAATGCAATCGAGAAAGGAATCTTCTCTCCCAACACAGACGAAGGCATGCGGTTCACCAGATAGCAAGCTGTGACAACAACATTTCCCCAGTAGGAATGAGGAGCATGACTCTGTACCAACAATGTTCGAGTCACATTAAGTAAGTGTCGGTGTTTGCGCTCGGCAACACCATTCTGTTGAGATGTATAGACACATGAGATCTGATGAACAATGCCAAGAGATATAAGAAAGTCAGAAAGATGTGCGGTGCAGAACTCTAAAGCATTATCAGAACGAATATATTTGGCACTGGCAGAAAAATATTTTTTATCTCATTAATAAAAGATTTGATCACAGACCCAGCCTCAGATTTATTCTCCAATAAAAAGACTCATGAAAGTCTAGAAAAATCATCGACAAAAACAAGATAAAAATGGTGTCCCTGGAGATCAGGAACATGACTCAGACCCCAGATATCTAAATGAAGGAGCTCAAATAACTAAGAACTACTCCGACTCTGACGAGATGGAAAGGAGGAACGGTGATGCTTCCCAAGCTGGCATGCCTCACACTGGAAGGATGAACTCGTGGAAATCTGAGGGAGAACATGACATAGCTTTTGCAGAGGAAGGTGACCAAAATGAATGTGCCACAGATATGGTGAGACCGGTCCAGTAGGTATAGTAGAAACGCCAACATGAGGTTGGACTAGTATGTAGAGTCTCCGCTACTCACGACCACATCCAATCACCTTGCCCGCGAGTAATGTCCTAGAACACAAGAGACGAAGGGTCAAAGATGGCACGGCAATGCACATCCTTAGTAATCTGTCTAATGAAAAGTAAATTTATCTGAAAGTCAGGAGCATATAAAACATTCTGAAGATGCATAGACGACGTCAAATGCACCTCCTCCTGTCCTGTAATAGGTAAGTGGTCGCCATTGACAATAACAACCCATCTACCATGTGGTATCGTCCTATAGGACCTCAACTGTGCTCAGTCTCCATAAAGATGATGGGAAGCACCAGAGTCCATAATCCACTCTGTCATATCTGTATCATTACTACCAGTGAAAGCATAAGCGATACCTGAGGTGATCGAAGATGCTCTAGTTGCGGCTTTTGTATCTGTAGTGGTGGTTCCTGCAACATGAGCCACCATCTCTCGGATACGAGAAACAATATCATCCAGGCGAGGATCGGCTTGGGAAGCAAGTGTATCTGATGGCTCAATATGTTCTGTGACGTGACCAGTAATAGAATAACCGTGCTTCTTGTAGCATGTATCCTATGCATGTCCCGGTCAATGGCAAATTGTGCAAGGGTCACACGGATGCCCACCACCTCTGCCACGAGGGGTGCGTCCTCTAGACTGGATTGTCACACCTCGACCACGAGAAACGACCATAACTGACGAGGGCTGGGGAGTGGTCGTAGGAGGCATGATGATCCGATTGAGATGGTTATAGGCCTCCTCCATGGGAGGTATGGTAGCTCCAGTGAGAAGCTGATTAAGTGCCGCATTATACTCTGTATCAAGGTCGGCCATGAAAACTCCAACCATCGCAGAGTTCCTATATGCCTTATGCTGCCCAGAGATGTCCTAATAGGCATATATCTATGAAGTTTCTCAAACATGCCACGGAGTGAACTGTAGTACACGTGCAGAGGACGACCATTCTGCTTGGCCTTGTAGATGTCAAATTGTAGCTAAAGAATCTTGATCTCATTCTATGCATGAGCATATGTGGAAGCCAAAATGTCCCACATTGCCTTGGCGGTGGGCTGGTTCAGAATATCATTGGCTATTTCTGTAGTGAGGGTCCCACATAGCCAAACGCATGCATATGCGTCATCTTGCTTCCAATAAGCATTTGCCAGTCTTATCCGTTGGCTCTGGATCTGTCAAGATGTGCTCCGTATTGTTGCATTACATTAGGTTGAGAAACTGCATGGACCACAACTCATAGTTGGTCCCATCCATCTAAGCGATGGGAGCCGGACCCTTGAAGGCTCCGGACGAAAAAATATCACCCTTGTCCTCTGACATGATGGGAAAACAGTTGAACCATGAAATTCAATTGGGGAGTAAACCGATATGAACAAGTCTACACGATCATATGGAGGATTGGTTGTACGTGGACTCATACAATCAAGGTTTTAAAAATCGAACCGGGCATCAAACAGGACATGTATCGGTTATTGATTTTTATGGTAAACCTATAAGACCGACCGGTCGAACTGGTGATGACATCAACAATTCAAAAAACTCGAAAAAGCCCGAACCATTGTATTGTTAGTTTGGTTCGTAGGTCCAACCGGGTCGAACCGAGTTAGACTGGTATATCACACAAATAAATACAAAAAATGCTACATCATATCTTTCGAGGATTTGTTTACTTTTATCCTTCCAAGTTTTTTCCAATAACACTTATATCCCTATTTTTAATACAATTGCTTGTGTCCCCTATATTTTTACAAAATCAATAATAGTGGCCTTTTATTAGTACACTTCTGCTCCCATTTTATACCAACACAAGGATGATATTGTGAATTATTTAAGAAAATATAAGAGCACAACTGAAGTTGCTTAAAAGTTAGGGGTATAAATGTTCTTAAAAACTCAAAAGGACATATAATCATGTTTCGTAAAATTTATATAAATACATATATGTGATGTAAAAAATTAATTATTTTAAACCTATTTAAATTATAATTAATGACAAGTGTTGTTAATTTATTGCTTCTCAAAGTATGATTATGATAATTACTTCTTCGTTTTTTATTGTTATAAGTGGATAACCTCATACACAATGTGGGAAGAGAGAGGTAATGCTCATATAGTAGGAAGGAACAAGCGATAATGAGTCATTGACACATGTAAAGGAGAACATTAGAATGAGACTAGATTATGAATATTTCTGAAAAGGTTTGTATTCTATTAATTTATTGGAAATTATTTTTCATCAAAAAATGGATGGTTGAACCATTTGTTTGGTTCATTTGGTCCAACCGGGATTAAGCGGTTCAATCAGGTTTTGGTCGGTTTTGACTGGTTTTTATTTTCTGAATAAAAACAGGGTGGTTGGACCGTTTCTTCCTCCGGTTCAACCGGTAGGTTCGGTTCGATTTTTAAAACCTTGATTGACACATGTGAGGGAGAACATTTTTTTGAGTAAGAACGAGGGGGAGCACTCCCAAGTTGGGAGTCACCACACCAAAAATTTCATTGATTTGCATGAAGTTACATCAGTTGGATACCCAGAAATTGTACAAAGCGTTACAGTGTGCCACAACATTTTCATAGTAAAACCGCTGCCCCTTGAAAGTGGCATCATTCCGACCAAGCCAAATAGCCCAAAGCACCGTAAAAACTCTGGAAACATCACCGGTGGACCCGACCCCCACCGCACGAATAGATCCCCAAAAAAGATCCGCACAAGAAGAATGCACCCATGGCAGCCCCAAAGAACCCCACACGTCTACCGACAACCTGCAACCGAAGAAGATGTGATTCGCATCTTCCACACCATCCATGCATCTGTCACAAGTAACGTCCGTCGCACCCAACAATCTACCCCTTCTGACCTTGTCACAAAGACGACCTCTTCTCAGGCACCATAGGAACACTTTAACCCGAGTAGGGATCTTTGCCGCCCAAATAATCTTCAGATCCGTGCATAGATCCTCGTCTCGCTCCATCACACCACCACACAACTTCTGGTACGCCTTCTTAACCGAGAACTTACCCTCCACCCACTCAAAATGATCCGACTCCCCCGACATCTCCCCGACCGGGGGAATCTCCGCAAGTAACCGCAAAAACTCCTGCATCCTCTGCTCTGATAGAACCGCAGTGAACCTCGGGGCCCAAGTCCCAGAGTCCACGACCTCCGCCACCCGCGCCCCCTTGTCCACGGCCAACGCCATCAACCTAGGGAATCGATGCGCCAACAGCCCCTCTCCCGTCCAGTCATCATGCCAAAATCTGAAAAGAAGACCATTTCCCAACTGCGGCCGAAGGAATGTGAGGGAGAACATATAAAGGGGTACTATACTATAGGTTAGAATGAGACTAGATTATGAATATTTCTGAAAAAGTTTGTATTCTATTAATTTATCGAAAATTTTTTATCAAAAAATGGATAGTTGAACCAATGATTTGGTTCATTTGGTCCAACCGGGTTTAAGCGGTCCAACCAGGTTTTGGTCGGTTTTGACTGATTTTTATTTTCTGAATAAAACCGGGTGGTTGGACCGTTTTTCCTCCGATTCTTGGTTTAATTGGTTCAACCAGACGGTTCGATTCGGTTTTTAAAACCTTGCATACAACCATCCTCATCAATCTCCGATGTGCGCTAGGGCCGGTGGTGGCCTGGGGGTTGGGGGTCAAGGAAGGGTAGGCGGCGGCCTGGGGTTTGGGGGTCGGAGAAGGGCCTGATTGGCCTAGGAAAATCTTACCGAGGGCCTGGCCGTGGCCGGGAGAGGGACGGGACGGCGAGAGGAGGGACCGAGGGAGGCCATGGGCGTGACAGCCTGGGGCCAGATGGCCTAGGCGATGGCCTGAGCAAGGCTAGTGAAGGGCCTGGGGTCGGACGGCGATGTCCTGGGGCCGGACAGCGGCGACCTTAGGGTCGGCGGCGTGGGCGGCGGGAGAGGAGGGGACTAAGGTTTTGGTGGGATAAGGGAACTCTGGTCTAGGATCGACTCTCCGGTACCATTAAAATAAGGGGAAAATGAATCATATTATTGAGAGGCCCTTGGGTTCTCTTATATAGGAGAGGAACCTATTGGACAAATTACATGCTGAAGACAAAATAAATAGATAAAAAGAAAACAATACATAAAAAAGGAAATATCTTAACAATTAAGTTATGAAATTTCAGTTCAGTTCAGTGAATTCACTATTTGTTACAATATATATTACAATTTTGCTTTGTTTAACAATTGCAGTTCACTATATATTATAGTTCAGTTCAACTTTACTATATAGTTCATGGCACTAAATTTATATGGAAATATATAGTTCATGTCACTAAATTTCAGTTCATTATAAACTTCAGTTCAGTTCACTATATGTTATATTCTTATTGGCTTCTCCAATTATTTGCAACTATCTCTTAGATTGTTGAGGACATAGTTTTTGCATGAGCAATACATGAACAATTGATTTTTTATATGTAACCATATTAAATTGATTGTCACGGCTTGTGTTAATTTATATTGCTTAGGTGTTTTTGTTCTAAAGGGAATCTAAAGGAAAATGTCATATATGGGAACCTATGGTTTCTAAAGGGAATCTAATTGTCCCTTTGGATAACTAGATTACATTTTGTACTTCTTATTTTAATGACACATAATTTTTGTGTCATGTTTAGGTCGGTTTCTATGGCTATCTCTTCCATGCCTACTACAGCGGAATCCACATTTTATGTTCCACCTGGCTCTACCGATCCAGCGTGGAAATATGCATACCACGTTGAGAGGACTGATTCGAACACGGTTGTGTGTTGCTTTTATGGCAAGGTCATAAAAGGAGGCATCAATAGAATGAAGAAACATCTCGTGCACATCAAGGGAAACATGAAGGCATGCCCAAAGGCTGATGGAGATGTGCAGAAAGAAATCAGAGATTATGTGGAAGATTTTATGAAGAAGAAGAATGAGAAATTTGTTAGTATGAGAGAATTGCATGAGGAAGTGACAGTCAAAGCATCTGATGGATCTTCTAACCATCCATATGAAGGAGGAGCCTCAAGAAGTGGTGCAAAAAGACCTCGTGTTTATGAAGATGATGTGTCTTTGGGTACAACAATGTGACAAACAATAATCAATGATGCCTTAGCCAAAGAGGAGTGTGCACGTATCAACAAGTTTGTGGCCAAATTCTTTTATGATGTTGACATTCCCTTCAATGTGGTGACTAAGAATTCCTTTATTCGAATGTGTGAGGCAATTGGACAATACAGAAGTGGATACAAGTTGCCTTCATTCCATGAAATTGCATTAACTTTGTTGAAGGAGGAAGTGGATGAAACAAAAGAATATTTAAAGAGTCGCAATGAATCGTGGAAGAACAATTGTTGTTCAATAATGACCGATGTGTGGACTGATATGAGGGGAAGGAGCATTATGAACTTGTGTGTGAACTGTGACTTGGGCACAACTTTCTTGAAGTCCGTTGACACATCCACTGATTCCCACATGGCTGAATACATCTCTTCTCTCGTAGAGTGTATCAAGGATGTTGGAGAAGATAATATTGTACAAGTTGTTATTGACAATACTTCTGCAAATATGGCAGTTAAAAGGCTTCTTAATACTAAATATCCAAGGATATTTTGGTCTTTATGTGCGGCTCATTGCATTGGTCTTGTTCTTGAGGAGATTGGCAAGGAATCGACGATAAAAAAATTGCATCACTAAGATTAGAACTCTCACTCTCTTACTCTATAGTCATGCAAAGACTTTGAGTTTGATGAGACAGTTCACCCAGAGGGGTGAAATTATTCGGCCATGGCAAACAAGATTTGCCACCACTTTCCTTACACTACAAAGCGTGATGGAAAAGGAGAAATTACGAATGATGTTCTCTTCTGATGAGTAGAGGGAGTGTAAGCGATCAAAAAGCAGACAAGGTGAGGTGGTTGCATCCATTGTCATCAGTTCATCATTTTGGAGCCAAGTGTCCTTGATGCTGACGATCTTCTCTCCACTGGTGTGCCTCTTGCGTGTAGTTGATAGAGAAAGGAAGACACCAATAAGCTTTGTATATGGAGGATTAGAGGATACAAAAAAGGAAATAAAGCTATTTTTGAAAATGCTGAACATTCCTACAAGCCCTTTATAGATGATGCCATTACCTTGAAGACGAAAGGAAGATTGGATAGCCCCCTCCATCTTGCAACTTTTTATCTCAATACATATTATTTTTATAGGGATAGCGATGCAATTTCTAAGGTTAGCTTCATCGTTTATGGTTTAATGGAATGTTTTTTTTATCCTGAGTTGGAGATTCATGATGACATCACGAAGAAAGAGATTCATATTTACCGAAGGGGAGAATGAGCATTTGGAAAGCCAATGGTTGTCAGACAAAGATCCACCAATGATGATGATTTCAATCCTGGTAATAAATCTCAAGCTTATTATTGACTTTAAAGTTCTTAAATTAGATTTATTGTTTTATAAGAAAATGGTTGCCTAAACTCTTGTAGCCCATTGGTGATTGCTATATGGTTCTCAAACACCCTATTTGAAATAAATGACTTTGAGAATTCTGAAGTTGACATCCTCTTCTTCTGATTGTGAGAGGAATTGGAGCTCATTTGCAGCGGTATAACTCTCACCATTTGGATGTACAATTGAATATATTCATTGAGTCATTATAATTTATAATTGATCAATTTTAAATATTCTTGATTCACACCAAAAAAGAAACAAACTAAAAACCAAGAGATTTAATGATTTAGTTTTATTGAAATTCAATTCAAAGCTGAAGGAGCATCGATCGCTAATTGGGAGAGACCCATTTGTTTCAAAGGATGGAACACATGTTATGGATTGGATTAGTTCAATGAAGAAGAAGAAATCTTCCATGGGTCAAGGCTCACGTAGAACTTGGTTGCAGAAGCAAGTGGAGAAGAAGAATTTATTGAGAATAGGAGAAGCCAAAGGAATGCGGAAGCTTTGCCAACTTTGGATGAAGAAGAAGAATTTATGAGTGATTCAGAAAGTGATGATGGTATTCCAACTATCAATTTTGAAGATGATTTAGATTAAATTTAGAAGCCGGTTTATAACTTTATATATTTGAACATTCTACATTTGGATTCATATTTTGAAATCTAAAGGAACTATGTAGCTTTGTATTGTGGTGCCTTTTTTATTTTTAAAAGTATATTTTTGTATGACTTTAAAGGAGACATGTAGTTTTTTTTGTCTTTGACATCACAATTAAATATATTTCTTTAATATTTTTAATGAAAATAATGCAAACCGCATAATCCGCTTATACTTCCGCATATATTTCCATATATCCGCTTACAAGCTCAGGACCAACTAACCGAACTAATACTGCATACCGACTTTCTGAACCTTGGCCGGATTCATGGAAACGAGAAGATTAACAACCGGGTATTGCATATTCCTAGTGATTTGGGAAGCAAACGGCAATCAATTTGTGCTAGGTCTAGTGTTGAGGCCAAATACAGAGCGGTTGCCATGGGGTTACTGAGATGCTCTAGCTAAAATCTATCTTGACAGACATTGGGATAAATCTTGAGTTGTCTATGAAGTTATTTTGTGATAACAAGGCTGCAATAAATCTCTCCTACAATCTTGTCCTTCATGATAGAACCAAGCATGTGAAAATCGATCGTCACTTTATTAGATAGAAGATTGACGGTAAGGATCTAGTATTGTCAAATATAAAAAACAAAGACCAAGTAGATGATATTTTTACCAAGGATCTCCCCAAGCATATTTTTGAAAAGAATGTAGGCAAGTTGGGCATGTACAATCTATATGCCTAACTTGAAGGAGAGTGTTGAGTGCTTGCACCAAAGGTATATGGATATTAGGTGAGGATCTATTTACCTATATAAGGAGTATGTATTTCCCTCTCCCCTCATTTTCTCCATAGAGTGAAATAAAAAAGAAAGAAAAGCCCTATTTCTGAACGACGGTGAGAGAACATTGTCCCGTGATTTTTCCCTTCATTTTGTAGGGTTTCCATGTAAACGTTATTGTGTTTGTGTGATCGTTTGCTAAGAACATAGAAGAAGACTATGATTGAAATGGACTTTGAAGGTCTCTACCAATTGCCTAACAAGATTGTTGTTGCTCTTGCCTCGGTTCTTCTAGTAGAGGACATTGAAAGAACAAGCTACAACTGATCTTATTATGAGATAATCACCTAGGCCATCTTCATTTCAAGCTTTGAATAACTTTTTAGCTTTCTTATGTATATATGCACTCAGCTCAATAAATGCAAAATTTGATAGCTCATTAAAAACATTAGAATGATTTTCCCTATTTCTAGAAAATAAAGTTTTTCTGCTTTGAAGTTGATGCAACTTTAATGTATGGAGTTCACATGAATTGAATTTATTCATAGATATAATATTTTATTGATATTAAACGATGATGGGTCTAGATTTTTTTATTTGCTTGAGAATAGATCAGAAGTCCCCAAGATTGTCCAAAATTTAAGCAAGATGGTAACCAAGTTTTGAAATATGTGACGACATTACTTTCTCACTAGGCTAAGGAATATCTTGCAACTAGGAGAGTTCCTACATGATAAAGTTATAATAAATAAGACTTCGTTTAGTTTCACTCTTCTACATAATCGGGTTGCAATATGAAATAATCATTGTTAATAAAGATTGTTTTTTTTGAGGTCATTAATAAATGATTGGTGCTTATGTAAAGACAATGTGCCTACACTATACAAGCTTTCATACGTATATACAACAACAATGTTTTTCTCACGTTAAGGTCGGTTAAGATTTCATATGTATGTATGTGTGTGTGTGTATATATATATATTTATTTAAAAATCAACGAATGTGGTAACCCAAGTCTTATTTAAAAATCGACGAATGTGATAACCCAGGTCACATAATATCAAGCTTATGAGTTAAGAAATTACGAAAGAATTCATATCTTTTTGCCGAAGTGTTGTTATATCAAAGTAGTGTCCCAAAACGTCACCGACTCGATGCTATACCTACTAATGCCTATTTAATCAATCGCACGCCTTCACACGCACTTTATGGAAGAATCCCTGTGCTATAAAGGGAGATTTTCTTAACTACGTTGTCACTTAAAAGCGGTATACGTGTCTTGACTTGTTACAGGATTTATGTATATCATGAATGATGTCACCTTTAATAATCAATCTTAGTGCTAAGCCTCTTCATTCAAGAAAGGATCTTAGTGAAGGTTAGTTAGAGTTTGGATGACATGGTTACTGAAGGTGACATTGTGGTTGAAAATAAGACGATAAAAAATAAGGCCAACCTGGAAGAAGACCACACAAATAGACACGTAGATGGGCAATATTACATAGCTTTTCTAGAACTTGTTCTCTCTGGCATAAAAGACAGGAATCAAATGAGACCCGTCCGATGTATGCTCTTTCCTCCCTAGCCGAGATCAAGATCCCCAGTAGGAAATATGGTTGATTGATTCGCTTGACTTTATTTCTGACGGTGATATTTAGGATATGAGAAAAGCAATAAATTTGTACATATGAAGTACCGATTACAAAAAGGTGTGAGGGATTGTTGCTTAAGATACATGATTCACAAATATATTGGTTGTTCCCATTTATGTCCTAAGATTGGGTGTTCTTTTATTGTCTCTATCTACTTCTATTATACCCAAGAATGTTGTTGAGGCACATGTTGACCCAAATGGCAAGAAGCTAAGCAAGAAGAAATGGAGGCACTCATGAAGAATGAGATGTAATATAGTATATACATCCTGAAGATGCTTGTGTTGTGGGATCTGAATGGGTATGCAATATAAACTACAATGCAAAAAAATTATATGGCATGTACAGAGTCATATTAGCTGCAAATGGTTGCATTCGGATTGATTAGCTATAGACCTTTAGATGGAGGCTATATCAACTTGACATGAAAAAAACATTCTTGAATTGGGACTTGACAAAGGAAAATATCTATGCAAATGCTCTCATTAAATAAGAAATCTAGTAAATGCTACATGTGGAGAAAGATGAAAGAATGAAATGACTTGTCTTATTCCATGGGTATAGGGTTTCTTATTTAATGTAAAATCCTATAAATCTAAGGAGAAATTACATAAAGGACCTCGAAGGGTTACATGGCTCAATGAATAAATAAAAGACATAGTCTAATAAAAAGATAACTCTAACACCCCCCTCCCCTCAAGTTGGAGCATATCTATCGATCATGCCCAACTTGGAAATCAACCGCGAGAAACATTTCTTCGGTAGCGCCTTTGTGAATATGTCAACAAGCTGAAGATCTGTGGAGTAGTGATCTTTCCTCATCGTACGACATCACGAATGAAGTGAAAGTCAACCTCAATGTGCTTAATCTGCTCACGAAATACATGATTGGTGGCAATGTATGTAGCAGAATTGTTGTTATAGTATAAGGATACAGGATTAGTAGCAGAAAGTCCAACTTCCTGTAGGAAGGAAACAAGCCAGGTAATCTCCCAAGTGGCTTGGGCCACTGCCCTGTATTCTGCCTCTACACTCGATATACAGACCAATGTCTGCTTCTTGCTCAGTCAAGTAACAAGGTTGCCATCCATAAACATAACATAGCCCACAGTAGATCGAAGGTCCTCAGGTGAGCTAGCATAATATGCATCTGCATAAGAGGAGACATCAGAATGACCATTGGACCCCATAGAAGAGGCCTCTCCCTGGAGATTCCAACAAATATCGAAGGATTAAAAGAATATATTAACAATAACTGTAAAGAAGTCTCTCCATGTACGAACTAGCTCTGCTCACCGCATACGATATATTTAGCCTAGTAGCAGTAAGCTATAGTAGTTTTCCCACCAAGCTTCTATATCGTGTAGTATCTTCAAATTCAGGATCAGAATATGTGTAGATTGCTTCCTCAATTCTGCAAGGACGTTATATGGCTTACATCCAAGTAGTCCAGCCTCAGTAAGAATATCTAGATAAACTTTCGTTGTGAGAGATGTAGTCCCTCTATGTTGTATATCACCTCAATGCTAAGAAAGTAGCAGAGTTGTCCAAGATCCTCCATGACAAAGACCTTTTAAAGAAGGTCTTGGTCTCTGAGATGCATACTTCGTCGTCCTCGGTGACAACCATTTCATCAATGTAGATTGGAAGTATAACAGTGTCAGTAGACCGTCGTCCGACAAAGATAAAGTAGTCAGATGTCATCCTCTGAA
Organism: Ottelia alismoides; assembly: GCA_037367405.1. Classification (NCBI taxonomy): domain Eukaryota; kingdom Viridiplantae; phylum Streptophyta; class Magnoliopsida; order Alismatales; family Hydrocharitaceae; genus Ottelia; species Ottelia alismoides. The sequence goes on along the minus strand of JAZKJV010010206.1, from coordinate 407,772 downwards.
AGCCAAGAGAACTAATCTCAGTGGTAAGTCTGTCAAAACATGCTTGAGGATTCTGTTTTAGGCCATAGATAGCCTCACGTAGTCGACATACATGCTCCCCCTCGACTACGTAATCTGATGGTTGTATCATATAAACATCCTCCTCGAGGTCACCATAGAGAAAGGCGTTCATCAAGCTGAAAGATAGGCTAGTCCTTTTTTTTGAAGTCAAACAAGGGGGAAACACTCAGAGGTGTCCGCCCCGGGGATGCATTAAAAGAAATAAAAAACTAGTACAAAATCGTCAAACGGAGAGCCAAGAATCTAACAAACTCGACACCTGGATACAAACATTCTCCCTATAAAACCGCGCACACGAGAAGAGCAGGGCATTCCTGGCCAACCACATGGCCCAAACAATGGCCACTGGACGAAGCATGCTCCTTCTCAACCGATGCCTAGCCGCCAGCAAGGACTCACAAAAAGATGCAAGGGACCCCGACTCAACCCACTCCAAGGCCGGGTCTGCCCACAAAGGCATCGTCCTCTGACACAGGAAGAAAAGGTGCTCAACAGACTCAATGCCGGCACCACATAAAGGGCAACTGTCCGAAACCAATCCAAGCAGCCTAGCACAACGGTTGCGGGTCATTAGCCTCTTCCTTCTGAACAGCCACAAGAAAAAACCTATTCTCTCGGAGAGGCCAAGACCCCAGAAGAAACTGCAATCCCTCTCAATCTCAGTCGTTCGCAACGGGGGAGATCGGTACACAGCCCTGTAGGTCTTACCGATCGAGAAACCATTCCCACGCCACACCCAGTGATCCCGATCTCCAGAAGGGCCCCCGAAGATCCTCAACAAATCAAGCAAAGATCCCATGTGCCCAGTTTGGCTTTCCTTATTAGCATCCCACGTGAATTTGAAGATCCCCGATCTCCAGGCTAGTCCTTATTAGCATTAACACAGAGAATAATGCGTATGGATCCCATTCATGCAACTGGAAGTCTCAAAGTAATCAACCCTATAAGTATGCGTGAAGTCTTTAGCAACCAGTTTGGCTTTCAATCTGTCAATAGACCCATCAGGCAATTGTTAGGTCATGAAGATTCATATGCATGCTGTAGGTCTGACTAACAAGGAGCATGTCACAAGATCCCACGTACCCAGGATATAAGGGTGTCCATCTCCTCATCCATGGCTTGTTGCCAGCTATGGTCCTGCAATGCACTATGACGATCTTAAGGAATACAAATGGTCATTAGAGAATTTGTAAATCTCTAGTCATAGCTAGATAAACCGGTAGAAGTAAAATGTGACATAGGGTGATAATACATTCCCTGATTTCTGAATAGCTATAGGAAGCTCTTGAGGCACATCTGTGGCAGTAATGGTGGGAGCACTTGAAGAATGCATAATATCCTGCAAAATAAGAATAAGCAAAGGCACATAAGCCATAACAGTATGCTTGCATTTATAAATGATTGGTGGAGGTGGTAGATCCAAAGGGATGTCAATGGCATGCTTTGTAAAGAAGCTAGTATACTCAAAGAAAGTGACATCAACAAGAAATATAGTATCGATGTTCAACAGGATAATAAGACGTATAGCTCTTCTGAGTGGTAGGGTACCCAAGGAAAACATACTTGATAGCTCTAGGACAACTAGTTAGCAGTATGAAAATTATGGACAATAATGCACCCAAAAATCCTCATTGGTAATGAAAAGGTGACTCATTGGGGTACATTAAAGAGAATGGAGTATCCCCTTTTAGGACAGAAGATGGAACCATGTTAATGAAATGGACAACAGTAAGAATGACATCCCCCCAGCAGGACTTTGGAACCTTCATCTGAGTGAGTAGAAATCGAGCAATATCAAGAAGATGTTTAAGTTTCCTTTCCACTAACCCATTTTGTTGGGAGGTACAGTCCCCTGAGAAGCAAAGAATGATGTCAAGTTATGTTGGGTGAACTCAAGAGCATTGTCGGTTCGAATAATCTGAATACAAGAATAGAAAGATGTTTGGATATACTCAAAGAAATTCTTAGTAATTTTATTTATCTCCGAACGTTCCTTTATCAGATATACCTAAAAAGATCTACTACAATCATCCACAAAGACTACAAAAAATCTATGACCACTCAAGGTGCGGACCGGACATGGTCCCCAAATATCGCAATGGACTAAAGCAAAAGGAGTAGCACGACACGACTCAGCACGTGCATGAAAGGAAGCCCAAAAATGTTTCCCGAAATCACACACCTCGCACGCAAAGGGCTTCAAAGTAGAGAGTTCAGGGAACATCATGAAGAGGGCCCTGGCAGAAGAATGCCCAAGATAAAGATGCCAAAGGAACGAATCATTGGAGATAAACACAACACTAGCAAAAGTAGAATTAGACGGCACATCCAGAGTATAGAGATCGTTCTTCCCATGTCCCATAAAAATATGTCTCGTCCGGATATCTTGAAAATAACAATAGAATTCATCAGAATCACACAGTAGTTAAGCGTAGTATGAAGCTTATGAACATACAACAAGTCGAGAGGGAAATCAGGGACAGAATGAACTCCAATTAGTCGAAGCTTAGAGAACTCCATAGTTCCGACAGTAGTAATGGGAGAATGAGCATCGTTGGCGACCCGAACCGACTTCATTGATGAAGAGGGTTTGGAGAAGGTTAATAGACTACCTTCTCCAGTCAAATGTATAGAGGCTATAGAGTCAATAATCCAAGCAGGAGCAGAAAGTAGCTGCAAAGATGGTTTTGTATGGCCAGACTAGTAGTGGTAGTGTTCTCATTTGTGGAAGCACCGAGCCCAAGGTTTTGTAGAAGCTGCATCAAGCGCGAATAATCAATAGCACTGAGTTAGACTGTTTGTCCGATGGAGTCTAGATCAAGGATACCTTAACAGTATCATATGTGTCCTCATAGGTTCTATTAGCATACAGAGGATAACCAAATTTTGCTCAACACCGCCTTAATGGATGATTCCACGTTGGCAATGGATGCACTGTGGATAACCAATTTTGCCTAACACTGCTTTGACGGATGGTTCCAACGCTCGCAGTGGATGCACAGTGGATAACTAATTTTGCCCAACACTGCTCTGACGGATGGTTCCAACGCTCGCAATGGATGCACTGTGGATACTGAGGAGAGGTAAAGTCACGCCTACAACCACGATCCTAGCCACATGCTCTACCGGGGTCACACCCATGGCCACGACCAGAGTTACGATCTCGGCCTCCTTGAAAGCTTTGTCATCATCCTCTCCCAATGATGCAAAGTGTGTAAAATTCTCTGCGGGAGGTAGAGTAGAAACTCGTCCAGCATATGTCTCTAGTTCTTGATGGCGATCAAATATAGTCTCATGATCGATGACAGGGTATCAGACATCAGAAACAACTCCTTCACTGCTTGGTATCAAGGATGTACTCCAGCAAGAAGAAGATGCACCTGCCAATTAGATCGTTCATGCACCTATTTAGTATAACCGACATGATGAAATATCGTAAGCTCTTCGTACAGACTAGTGAGATTCCGATAGTACTCAACATGAGTGAAATCACCTTGAGACCAGATCCGCATGTACATATCGGCGAGGTGAGACTTGGTCGTCTTCTGAGAATATGTCTGCTCCAGGTCATCCCACATCTCCTTGGACGTGTCCTCGTAGAGTAGATTTGTAATAACTGGTTCGACATTGTTGGCCATCCAAGTGATGAGCTGGTAGTTGTCTCCATGCTATGTGTCATCTTTGTATGTTTCTGTCGGAGATCTTTCGTCAGAATGTAGATCTTTCACTGACCATCGATGAACACCTTGAAGGAACGAGACCAGGGTACAAAGTTTTAGTACCCTTGAATTTGATAAAAGTGTTGTGTACCATTACATATAATATGGTGTACATGGGCTTGGTCGCAGTAGGAAGCAATTTTGCAGAAGTCGGTGTATTCAGTATTCAGTCGGAGGGGATACTAAATAAAAGAATATTCGATATTCAGGAGAATATTCAAAATTATTCGGTTATTTATTTAAATATAAAACTTATGTCTAATATAGATATTCTTAAATATTTATACAATATGGTCATAAAAAAAGAGTCCAAGATAAAAGTATCAATTAACAAGTTACATATATGGAGCTTTAACATTTATGGTGATCACGATATAAATGGAAACTTGAAAAAACAAAAAATATAAAAAATGTAAAAAAATCAGCAGTCTATTGCAATAGTCGGTCAAATATTCAGCCAAACACCCAAATATTCGGGATGAATATTCAAGAATACTCAGATTTGACCGAATATTTACCTAAAAGCAATATTCTATTTGATCACCCCACAGAATAAGAATATTCGGTCAATCTAGCCGAATAATGCAATAGTGGTAGGAAGAGATGCCACCGTGGTCAAATAAAGAGTTCAAGAAAGTAATGTTGTCGTTCAGACCACGATCCTATAGGGCTTAGATGAGCCCTAGGATTCACGCAAAAGAGGCTGCAACTAAGAGGGTGCTTGCAGTGGGCACGTGATGCACCTTAGATGGTAATGGTGGCATTACAAGGGGCATTGGTGGCATCAAAAGGGGTGTTGGCAGCACATGAGAAGGTGCTTCCTGCACCAGAGAGGGTGTTGGCACCACCCAGGGGGGCTAGGAGGCCTCCTTATCTCGATGGAGGTGCCCGAGAGAGCCTAGTATTGCTGGAAGCAACCCATGAGGTGCATGGATGGCCGACGATGGCCTAATGGAGGAGCTAGGGCACCCACGAGACGAAGCAACATCGCTAGGGGCTGCTGACGACGCTCAGGAGGGACGATATAGTTTATTAGCGGCTCCCAGGACGGTTCGCGGAGCCTTCAGGGGCAACGCAAGGTGAGGAAGAGGGCCTCGTGTGGGGCCCTAAGTGAGGAAGAGGACCCGTGTAGGCACTCAGTGAGAGAGAAGGCTGAAGGTGGCGACATGATGTTAGGTCAGAATCACGATCTAGGACCGTTGCTCTGATACCATGTGGAGAAAGATGAGAGGATGAAATGACTTGTCTTATTTTCTTATATAACATGAAACCCTAGAGAGCTAAAAAGGATGAATTAGATAAAGGGTCCTAAAGGGTTGCATGACTCAATGAATAAATAAAAAACACAGCCTAATAACAAGATAACTCTAACACTATAAATTGAAGAAATCCTTGTATTGTCTAAAATAATCTCTATGGGATTGGTTTGAATGCCTATGAGTTGCATGAAAAAAGCATGGATACAAGCAAGGAAACATAAATTATACTCCCTCTATTAAGAGGAATCAAACTATCTACATAGATAACATGACTACCTAAGGAGATGATACCGTTGGGTTTGATTGGCTCAAGGCAAAGCTTGGCAACTTGCCAATGAGTTCCTAGGAAGTGAGATTGGTATATCTAAAGAGGGTTTAGAGAGAATGTAACTTACTAAAGGACACTTGCAATTGGGATGTCTCATGTCAAATCTTCTATTAAGGAAAATCACAAGCTGCCATAAGGATGGTAAAATCTTGAGTATATCTCTTAAAAATGCCATGAAAAAATTGTGGAGAAAGTTATCTATCTCACTCTTACCAACCTGACATCACTTATGCATTGAATGTTGTTAGCCAATTCAATTTTCCACAAGAATAATAACAATAATAAAATATTATTTGATATTTTCTTTGAGATTTTTTCAGAATAAAAAATAGCGAGTTCAAATTTGAGAGTTACTTTAAGAATTGCATGGAACATACCCTAAAATCACAGTAAATCTGACATCTACTTTAACAACAACAACAAAACCTTTCCCCACAATTAAGTAGGGTCGGTTACATGGATTTTTTGCCTCCATTCAAATCTATTTTGGGTCATTCTTGGGAGGCAAAAAATGACCCAAAATAGATTTGAATGGAGCCAAAATAGATATAGCATAATCTCATTCCAACACTTCTTGAGTCTTCCTCGCCCTCTTTTAACCGGCTCAACATCCCAAATCCTGCATCTTCTAACTAGTGCATTAACCGACCTCCTTTGCAAATGGTCAAACCATCTTAAACAGTTTTCTCTCATATTATCCTCTATCGGAGCTACATCAACTTTCCTTGATTGGATCATTTCAAATCTGATCCTTTCGTACCCACATCCACCTTAATATTTTCATTTCTGCTACTGTCATTCTCTGCACAAGTCTATGGTTCGCATGCCAACATTCCGATCCATAGAGCATATCAGGTCTCACGGCTGTTTTGTAATACTTTCCTTTGACTTTTGTAAGGGTTTTCTTATGATAAACAATAGATGTTCCTCCTATTTTAACCAACATGTATTTATTCTATGAATAACATCTCCATCAATTTCCCCATCATGTTGCAAAGATGATCCCAATTATCTAAAAGAATCTTTTTTCTGAATGTTATCATCTCCAATCTTCACCTCGAGTCATTCACTGTTGTTTCCATCAAATATACAATCAATATATTCAGTCTTAACACTACTTATACAAAATCTTTTAGTATCTAAAGCATGTATCTAAACCTCCAGCTTCTCATTTACTCCATCTCTTGTCTCATCAATCAACATAATATCGTTGGCGAACAACATACACCAAGGTATCTCATCATTAATGTGATTAGTCAACTCATCCATAGTAAAAGTAAAAAGGAATGGACTCAAAACTGAACCTTGATGTAGATCGATGCTGATGTTAAAATAGTTAAGTCTTCCTAGACTGGATCCTTACACAAGATCAAGCCCCATCATACAAATCCTTTATAAGGTTAACATATAGGACAGATACTTGTCCCTTCTCCAAAACTCTCCATAAAATCTCCCTTGAAAGTGAATCATAAGCCTTCTCCAAATCAATAAAAATCTTATGGAGATTCTTCTTTCTAGTTATATAAATCTCCATTGTTCTCCTAAACAAGTGAATAGCTTCAATAGTTGAGCGACCTGGCATGAATCCGAGTTGATGTTCAGTTACCTTGGAAAATTTCCTCAACCTTTTTTCGATCACACGTTCTCAAATTTTCAAAGCATGACTCATCAGTTTGATACATCTATTATTCGGACATTTTTTAATGTCTCCTTTATTCTTATAAAGAGGCACCGCAATGCTTCTCCTCCATTCTTCAGGCATTTTCTTGCTTCGTCAAATAATATTGAATAAAATTGTGAGCCAAGTCAAACCTCCTTCACCTAGAACTCTCCCAACTTCTATAGGAATGCCATCGGGTTCTACCCCTTTTCCATGTTTCATAACCTCTAAAGCCTCCTCTACGTCCTTCCTTTGTATCTATGTATAGCTTGCATGATTCAGGTAACATTCACTATCAGCAAGATCTCCCAAAGTAATCATTTTTCCCTTCCCCTATAAAAAGATTATGGAAATACCGCTTTCATCTAGTCTCTATATCCTTTTGAGTAACAAGCACATGTCCTTTCTCATCCTTGATGCATCTCACTTGACAAAGATCGGTGGTCTTTCTTTCTCTTGCTTTGGCCAATCTGAATATATCCTTCTAGCCCTTCTTCGAATCAAACTTTTTGTATAAAACTTCATAAGATTTCGACTTGACTTCACTTAAAGACTTATTTGATTCCTTTTTTTCTACTTTGTAGTTTGTGACAATTTCCTCTGTTCTATCTTTATACATATCTTTCAAGCAAGTTTTTTAAATTTTAAGCTTCTCTTGCACCCCTTCACTCTACCAAGCATCCTTTTGGCTTGGGACTCCTCCCTTAGACTCGCCTAACATCTCTTTGGCTATCCTTCGAATACAAGATGCTACTACCTCCAACATCTTGTTTGCACTTCCGTTACAATCCCAAGATAAATCTTCTAAAATCTTTTCCTTGAAGCTTGATTGCTTCAATTGACGATTCCACCATTTAGTTCTAATGATCTTGAGAACCATCATCCTCTTCTTTTCCAGCCTTTTTATTTGCACAACTATGACTAACAAGCAATGTTGAGATGTCAAGCTCTCTCCTGAGATTACTTTACAGTCTTTGTAACACAACCGATCTTTTCTCCTCATCGCAAAGTAATCTATTTGTGTTTTAGTCGGGCCACCCTTATAAGTAACTAAATACTTCTCCCTCTTCTTTAAAAGAGTATTTGCTATGAAAAGGTCATAGGTCGTTACAAAATCCAGGATGACTTTTCCTTCTTCATTTCTATCCCTAAAGTCATGGCCTCCATGAACACTAGCATATCCTGATGCATCCTTTCCCACATGTCCATTTAGATCTCTACCGAGGCAAATCGTCTCTCTTTGTGGCATTCGTTGCATAATCTTATCCAAATCCTCCCAAAAAAGCTTCTTTAATTCTTTCCTCTAAATCAACTTGCGTCGCATAAACTTCTTTTTTGAATAAGAAAGACGGGGGTGCCCTCCCAAGGCGGGAGTCACCACACCAACACATTCAAAACTGAGATTATATTTATAACTTCTTCCAACACCAACTTTAGCAAAATAATCCGATCCCTAAATCTTTGCACTTCAATCGCACTATCCTTTAAATCCTTATGAACAACCACTCCAACACCATTTCTACTCCTCTTTTTACCCGATAACCATAATTTAAAGCATGTCTTCTCGGTCTCCCTTGCTTTCTCTCCAACCCATTTTGTCTCTTGGAGACATAGTATCTGAATCTTCCTTCTTTCCATCGTATATACTATCTCCATCGATTTGCCAGTCAAAGTACCAATATTCCAACTACATATCGTCAACTTCTTTCGCAGCCTCTTTTGGACTAACTTCTTTACTCGTACGTGCCCATCATGGGCCCTTGCAAATTTTGGACTACATCTGGGTGGCAATGCAACGGAACTAGCTTATTTACTCGCGTGCATTCCTCATGTGAGAACCCTTTCAAATTTTGAACTACATTCGAGCGTCAATGTAGCGGCCCTTGCCAATTTCTCATTCCATTCGAGCGATGCAAAGCGTCGCTAATAGGGAACGCCTCAATGAAATCTAAATGTTTGCTTAAATCTATGTTGAAAAGATCCAACTATCATGAGGTAAATTCCAAATTACTAGATCATTATTAAATCCATGTTAAAAAGAATCTAACATCTACTTAAGAGGCCAAAATCCAAATTACTACGACCAGTATTACAACACTTAAAATAGTCACCACCATGCAATAATTCATCCCAAGCGGATCAGGGCATATACAGCTCTTCATTTGGGTCGACCTTTTTGAGCGATAGAGGAAATTTCTTCGATGCAGTGGAAACAGAATCAATTGTAAAGAAACAAACTCTTCATATAATTAACATATTAGACATATGTGCCCTCTAGTTGCGGAACTCGAATGAACAACAAGAGCAATCGAAACAACATAATAGCAAACTCTTTTTTCTCTTAGGAAGTTTCCATTAGGTAGGTATCCAAGGAGGAAAAAAAGATCTTAGTACAAGGGACAGTTTCACTAAGGTGTATAGCCTACAATAAAGAAGAGATGTGTACTTTGATAGTTTCACTGAGGTGATAAAACTAAAGCTTCTCAAACAGATCTAAATGGCAATTTTGTGGAAATTTTAAAGAATCTACCTGTAGCATTAGAAAGAGACAACCAAATTGTTAATCCTGCATATAGATGCCTCCACGTGCTAGCTCTTCCAGCTATTCCATGTTGCCCTCCTAACGTGGCCACTACTGTTCGCACGTGGCTAGAGCAAAAAATTACTTTATTACATACAGTAGTTGATCTAACTGGACATACAACGACAATAACCATTGACATACCTACTGAGTCCTTCAATTACAGCACCTTCTGCCTGAGCCACAGAGTCCTCCCCTTTGTCAGTCACCCCTGGAAGAGGTTACACTTGTTAATGAAGAAAAGAAATCCAATTGGCCTGAGAAGGATGATAAAGACAGTATATCCCAAATTATACATAAGAACTACATGTAAAGTTGGAAAGTTTTAATATATCGAATTGGATAAATGCTATATGAAAATTGAAGCCCGGGAACTTAAAAAATGAAATATAGAGATTAAAGTTTATGTGGTTCTTTCTCCCAAAAATACAATATGTTAGAGTTATTTATTTATTCTTTGAAACATAGAGTTATTTATTTAAAACATACAGTTTTATCTCGCATTGCTTATTTTTAGTAGGGTTCTGTCAACAGGTTGGGTGTATTGAAATTCCATTGCATACCGTTTTCCCCGATATCGATGAGATATTGGTGTATCGATCTTGTATCGGTCGAAAATAGGACTTTACTGCTGCTTTTCCCAGATATCGACCAACATGGACAGATACCATCGATATTGAGCATATATTGCTTGATATCACCATTTTTTAACTTTTAATGGTCGATTTGTTTGGGATTTTGCTTGTGTAGCTGCTCTCAAAATTAAAAACACAATATGATTATAATTTTGTTTTGGGTATCATGGACAGGAATGGGGGGAAGGGATGAGGAGTGCATATGCTCCCCATAGAGCTCCCTCCACATTCTCGTTAAATGGGAAACAAGACCATCATTTTGAACAAGGGGGCTTCGCCCCCTTTTTGTTAATGCCGATGAAACAACTCTAAAGATGATCATATAGAAATCACATATCTTTAGTTTAATTGTTATATAAATGCATACATATATTCTGCATGCTATTATATTAATATATAATAGTTGATAGTCGGGTATTGCAATAGTCGGGCGACTATACCGAATAGTCGGTTCGATTATGCGGTGTGGGGGGCTCCTGACTGAAAAATAATATTCATCCAATAGTCAGCATGACCAAATGGTCATCCGACTATTCGCCCGACTATTCAACCGACTATTGGCCAACTGCTAGATTTATGTTATTTTATTTTTATTTTTTAATTCCGAAGGCTTTCCATTTATAACAATATTACTAGAAATGTCAAAGATTTATATATATGCCTAGTTAATTGGTACTTTTATCTTGGATTCTTGTTAATTGATAGTCATATATGTACAAACATATAATAATCTATATATTAGAATTAAATCTTATGTTTAAAATAATTAAAAAATATATAATTGAATAATTAGAATAATCACCTGAATATCAGTGACCCCTCCGACTGAATACCGAATATCGACTTTTGCAACACTGGTTGATACTTAGTAAGTACTAGTAATTTAGTCATACAGACAGATCCACAACATACTCCAATGGTATTGATTTTATTTAGTTCAGTTAGAAAGTTTTGTTTCCAATATATTTTAATTCGTCTTCTTTCACTCAAATTATGATTATTATGAATGATCTTCTGTAAAAACAATATGATATTGTGCTCATTTGCTTGCTTATTTATTTCTGATATAGTTCAGTTTAATATAAAGGTAATGAACTAAATACAACTCATTTATGTCTCTAAGATGATATTGTTCGAATTTCATCATTTTCTTTCCAATACCTCTCAACAGTCAATAGTCAGCATTGAAAGCAGTGATATGTACAATATGTGCGATATAATGTGTTTTGATGTGCTTGATATACCCATTCTTGCATATAAGTGTGTATTATATGTTATTTATTGCTTTAAGAATTAAAAGGATATTAATTTGCAAGAAAACCAATTTAAATCTATTTCTGGTATTTCTATCAATATCGTCAATATATCTCTTTTTAGGTTGATCGATATGATATAGATATAGATAACTCGAACCTTGATTTTTTTGATTAGTGTGAGTTGGTGGGACAACAAATAGCTAGTAATCCTTTATAAGAACATCGAGAAGATCTAACCCCATTGGATCCTTCTCCCATGGAGTAGGACAATCATAATGACGGTCATGAACCATACAATTTTTCTTTTTCTTTGATATTGCACATACTTTATAAACTTTCACAACCTCAATACAAATGAGATTTTAGCAAAAAGGGGGTAAATTGTTCTTTGTGGACAGTGCTAGGAGGGAGAATGACAAAGTTAATCGAGCCTAAAAATTTATGTTGGAAAGTTACTGTGCATTTTCAATAGGAAATAAACTGATGACTACTGCAAGAGGAAGGAATTTGGTGAAGTAGAGGGAGGAATTTGGTTTTCAATTGGAAAGGCACCAAGCTACTGTGCATTTTCAATAGGAAATAAACTTATAACTACTGCAAGAGGAAGGAATTTGGTATTCGATTGTAAAGGTACCCACTAGTAGGTAGCCAATGCGTTGTTGAAGGTGGCTACAAACCTTAAAGAGATGTGCAATATGCGTTATAATATGTAGATGAATGTAATTATCGGCTATAATTATAATACGTAGATGAATGTAATTATCAGCTATAATATGTCGATGAATGCAATTATCTATAAGAAATTGTCTTGGACATGCGAACATTTTTTTTCTAGAAGCAAATAATAAAAGTAAAAAACGATCATCAGTTTACATACTACTATTAATATTAATAAAAACAGGCATCAAGGTAACTAATATTAGGAACCAAACTGATACCTTAGCCAAACATTAAGGGGCTCGATAATCATAATACTCATTATTAGTTAACCAATGATATTACACTACCATAATAATACTTTTCAAAAATATCAACATATATATAAGTTTATTAATAGAAATAAATAATGAAATGTTCTTAAGTGGGTTGTACTGAGATACTATTTATCTTATTTTTTATGTATTTTCTATTCTTTCTGTTCTCTTTATGTAGTTTGCTCAACGGGTCTTTCCTCTATATAAGAGAACCTTAGGGCCTCATGAAAAAACAACTCAAAATTTTCTCCCAACATGATATCAGAGCGACGATCCTAGACCGTAGTTCGTGTACCCCATCAGTGTCCTATCCCCCACCCGACAACTTCCACGCGCGAACCTGCGCTCCTCGCATGCCACCGCCGCAACCACCGGGGCTCTACGTGCAACAGCAGTTTCCGCTAGGGCCCCACGCGCTGCCACAGCAGCCGCCGCGGCCCCCTAGCACGGTCGCAGCAACCCACAACGGCCCCAGTGTTGTCGTCACGCTTCTGCAACGTTGCTACTTGCCGTAGTGTGGTTCCTCGCACCTCTCGGTGCCATATACGACCCTCGGGGCCGGTTTATTTCTCTATGACGTCAAACTGTGGTCTGAAACGGTCTGATTTTGATTGGAAGATATGATTTCAGACCTCTAAATCACATTTTCCAGCTCTATCACAGATCGAGGATTGATGAGGATGGTTGTATGAATCTACATGTACAACCAAATCTCTTTATGATCGTGTAGAAACGGTTGGATCGATCTTTCTCCCCATTCGAGTTCTGTTTTGGCCTTCTTTCTGATCATGTCAGAGAACAAGGGTGATGTTTTGTCTTTGTCCGGTGCCTCAAAGGCCCAACTCCCATCGTCAAGATGGATGAGACCAATTATGAGTTGTAGTCCATGCAATTTATGACCCTTATGCAGTGTAATAACAAGGAGCACATTCTGACAAAGCCCAAGCCAAAGGATAAGACTAGGGACAATGCTTCGTGTAAGCAAGATGATGCGTACATGCTTGTTTGGCTCTTTGGCACACTCACCATAGAGATCGTCAACGATATTGTAAACCAACACATTGCCAAGGCAACGTGGGATATTCTTGCAGCCACGTATGCCCAAGCGAAGAACGAGGCCAAGATTCTTCAGCTACAGTTTGATATATACATGGTCAAGCAGAATGGTCGTCCTCTGCATACTTTCTACTCTTCGCTTCACGGCATGTTTGAGAAGCTTCACAGCTTCATGCATGTCACCACTTCCATGGAGAAGCAGATGGCATATAGGAACTCCTCAATGGTTAGAGTTTTCTTGGCAACTCTGGATCTGCAGTATGAGGCCGCACGTGCACAGCTCCTTACAGGCGCGACCATACCTCCTATGGAGGAGGCCTTCAGTCGCCTCAGCAGGCTTCTTATCCTACTCGCTACCACCATACAAACATCCTCAGTTATTGCTGCATCTCGTGGTAGGGGAGGTTCTACACAGTTCAGAGGGCATGGTTCTCATGGCAAAGGTGGTGGACGTCAGTATGGCTCCTGCACCTACTGTCGTCGTCCAGGACACTCTGAGGACACATGTTATCAGAAGCATGGATATCACGTATCTGCTCGTGTGGGGAGCAGTTTGAGCCTTCAGACACTACAGCTCCTGAGGTAGATCCACGCCTTGATGACATTGTCTCTCGTAAATGGGAGATCATGGCTCCAATGGTAAGTACTACTACTACTACAACATCCACAGATACTGCATTTGTAGCTAGAGCCTCTTCGAGCTCCTAATGCAACCCATACGCTTTTATTGGTTGTAGTATTGTAGATATGACATAATGGATCATGGATTCTAGCGCTTCTCATCATCTGTGTGGAGACGGAGCCCGGTTCAGGTCTTACAGATCTATACCCCATGGTAGATGGGTCGTTATAACAAATGAGATTCACTTACCCATCACAAGACAAGTGGAGGTGTATTTGACGCCATCCATGTGCATGCAAAATGTTTTATATGCTCTTAATTTTTTGATAAACTTGCTTTCGATTAATCATGTTATAAAGGATTTGCATTGTCATGCCGTTCTTTACCCCTCTTCTTTTATGTTTCAGGACATACTCACAGAGAGGATGATTGGATGTGGTCGTGAGTAGTGGGGGCACTACATACTGGTCCAGCCTCCACATGTCGGTGCCTCTACTATTCCTACTGGACCAATCTCACCATACTTACGGCACCTTCGTTTTGACCACCTTCCTCTGTAGAAGTTGTCATGTCCTATACAGATCTCCATGTTATCTTCCTTCCAGTGTGAGGCTTACCATCTTGAAAAGCATCAATGTTCTCTGTTTCCATCTCATCAGAGTCGGAGCAGTTCTCAGTTGTTTGAGCTCCTTCACTTAAATATTCAGGGTCTAACTCATGTCCCTGATGACCAGGGACACCGTTTTTATCTGATTGTTGTAGAAGACTATTCTAAACTTTTTGGGTTTTCTTCTTAAAGAATAAGTCTGAGGCTGAGTCTGTCATTAAATCATTTATTCATGAGATAAAGAATATTTTCTGCTATTGTTAAGTATTTACGTTCTGATAATGCCTTAGAGTTTTGCATTTTACAACTATCCGAGTTTCTCAGGTTTCTTAGCATTGTACACCAGGCCTTGTATGCATATACATCTCAGCAGAACAATGTTGTCGAGCGCAAACATCATCACTTACTCGATGTAACCAGAACCCTTTTGATTCAGAGTCGTGCTCCTCACTCTTATTGGGACGATGCGATTCTCATTGCCTGCTACTTAGTGAACTGTACGACATCTTCCGTTTTGGGAGAAAAGGTTCATTTCTCGATTGCGTTTTCCGAGAAGGATTTGTTCTACCTTACACCTCGCATGTTTGGATATGTGGCCTCTGTTCACAATCTTTCGCTTGGACATGACAAGCTCTCTCCCAGAGCTGTCAAGTGTGTCTTCGTTGGCTACTCTCGTACCCAGAAAGGGTATCGTTGCCTTGATCTGCCTCGACATAAATACTTTGTCAGTGCTAATGTTACATTCTTTGAGTATGTTATAGACTGGTCCCATCTGACTTTGATGAGGAGATCTACATGCATCCACCTCCTACAGTTCTATCACCACATGCACCTGCTCTACCACCTCCATCACCTCCTTCACCACCACCACCGGTGCCTCCACCACCACCTCCATCACCTCCTTCACCACCACCACCGCTACCTCAACCACCACCTCCAGTACCTACACATGCTCCTTCTGGCTACCCGTGGACCGCCGCCACCTACAGTGACCCAGTTTTTGCCACACATGTTTACTCGCAGGTCTCACTCGATTCCCCTGCTCACACGTCTTCCCCATCATCCAGTATGCCTCAGGTATGTAATGAGCACATCGTTTCTACTGATGGCACTACTGAGTTGTCTATGTAGCAGGATTCCTTACAGGATGAGCACATACTCTCTCAAGAGGGAAACTTACATGTTCAGGTGACGGTAGATGATCTCGATGTGCCTATTGCTTTGCGAAAGCAGAGACATACTTATGCTTCATATCTTGTTACATCCCAAGTTTCTTTGAGCAAACTTTTAGAGGATTTCGGGAGATTTATTGTGGGACTATCAGTCATGGAAATACCATGGACATATCAAGAGACATTTAGGATAATCAGTGGCGTCTTTCCATGGAGGAGGAGATGGTCGCACTAGAGTCGCTAGCACTTAGAGCATTGTTTCAGCTCCAATTGATGCATTTGTTGTTGGGTGTAAGTGGGTGTTCACATTGAAGCACCGATCAGATGGCAGTGTATATTGCTACAAGACGAGACTTGTGGCATGTACACCCAAACATATGGGGTGACTGTCAAGATACATTCTCTCTAGTGGCTAGGCATTCTACTCTGCGTATACTTCTATCAATTGCATTGACACGGGATTAGCCACTCTATCAACTTGATGTGAAGAATGCATTTCTCTATGGTGACCTACAGGAGGAGGTTTACATGCATCAACCACATGGGGTCGTTGTTGAGGGGGAGTGTCAGAAGGTTTGCAGACTTCACAAGGCCATCTATGGCCTTAAGCAGAGTCCAAGGGCATGGTTCCAGAAGCTCTCAGACTTAATAGAGAAACATGGAATCTTGAGATCGAATGTCGATCACTCACTATTTGTTTAGAGGACTCAGAGAGGTAATGTTGTCATACTTGTTTATGTTGATGATATTATTATTACTGGGGATGATGAGCAAGGCATCCGGGCTGCTAAGGATTTTCTAGGTCAGCGGTTTGTGACCAAGGACCTTGGTAGCCTACGTTACTTCCTTGGACTGGAGTTTGCCAGGAACCATCGAGGTCTTGTGATGACCCTGAGGAAGTATGTTACACATCTTCTCTCAGAGAAAGGAATGACAAATTGCAGGCATGTCACTATTCCTATGGACCCGAGCATGAAGCTTTATAATGGTGACCCTGAGGAGGTCGACAAGAGGAGGTACCTGGAACTTGTCGGGAAGCTTCTTTATGTGACTATCACCAGTCCAGATATATTCTTTGCAGTAATCAAAGTGAGTCAATTTATAGAGTAGCCTAGACAGGCAGATACGGATGTAGTCTATATGATTCTGAGGTATTTGAAGGCCTCACCCGGCATTAGTCTTCTATTAAGCAAAGGGTTACATCCTTTGCAGTTACAACGTGTGCAAATACAGATTATGCTGGGTGTCCCAAGA
Source organism: Ottelia alismoides (assembly GCA_037367405.1). NCBI lineage: Eukaryota > Viridiplantae > Streptophyta > Magnoliopsida > Alismatales > Hydrocharitaceae > Ottelia > Ottelia alismoides. The sequence continues at coordinate 390,589 of JAZKJV010010206.1, read as the reverse complement.
ACAGGAAGTCTATTTCTTGCTTTACAGTGTTCATAAGAAGTTCCTTGGTGTCATGGAAAAGCAAGAAGCAGACTGTAGTTGCCAGATCTAGTGTAGAATCAGAATACAGCACCATGACGCAAGCTAGTACAGAGATGATGCGGGTCAGATATGGTCTTACTAACTTAACTGTTGAGGTGCCTCTTCTCATACATCTCCAATGTGACAACCAGGTTGCTCTCTTCATTGCAAACAACCCATCCTTCCATGAGAGGATCAAGCACATCGAGGTGGATTGTCACTACACTCGAGACATGATATGGAAGGGTCTCATTTACACTACTCATGTTAGCTCAGGAGATCAGACAACAGATGTACTTATCACGACCCTAGCCATAGGACCTTACCAGAGATGTTATTCCAAGCTGAGAATGATTAATATCTATGCTCCAGCTTGAGGGGGAGTATTGAGATATTATTCATCTTATGTTTCTTTTATGTATTTTCTGTTCTTTCCGTTCTCTTTATGTAATTTGTCCAACGAGGTCTCTCCTCTATATAAGAGAACCCTAAGGCCTCATTAATAAGCAACTCATTATTTTCTCCCAATGGATTGCATAAAAAATCAACAAAATAACTGACTGCTCAAGGGTTCTTAGACTAGTGAGCTCGTGTTGGACAGATATTCAATGCAGCATATACACATTTTCATTTAATGTCCAATGTCAAGTGTCAACTTTTTAAAAAAACTAAGGTTTTGGTAAAGATATTAGCCAATAAAAGGCCCTAATAGTAGTTTTTTCACCCAAAAAGAAAGAATACGGAATGTTGACTCCTTTGGATCTCTAATCCCTTGAAGGTCATATACCATCACAAACAATGTGTCACTTGCATCACGGCCTTCTTTTTTCCCCTCAAATACAATTCTGATATTACCTCCATCTATTATTGCTATTCTCCCACGAAGCCAAATTGATAAGTCACAGAAAATTTTATTTTAACAACATTTTTCGAAAAAAAATCTCTATATATATCCATGTGCAAAGAGTACCATCACAAATTACAAATTTGTCAAAGAAAAGTTATTTCCAATTGGGTAACAAAGGTAATTCTGCTTACATGAATCAATTGATTGCTTAGCATATTCCTCCAGCAACTCACTTGTAGCGAGCGGTGTATATCTGGAAAGCATAAAAAATAACTTTTAGCAATGCATTACTAAATGGCATTTTGAAAAGTGCATTACTAAATGCTAATTTTTAGGATATCGCAAACCACTGATATACACTGCTGCAATATTCTGCTGAACGGACCAAGTTTTCGGCTGAATGTTCTCAGAATATTGCCATTTGGTTAAGATTCAGTTCATACCAAATATTCGGCCAACTATTGCAACAAATGTAATTTTTTTATTTTTTAATGGTTCCATTTACCCCGATGTCACTCAAATGTTAAAGCTCCATATATAAGTTGTTAATTTGTACTTTTATCTTGAGCTCTTATTGATTGATGACCAAATACGTATAAATATATAAGAATGAATATATATTGGAGGTATGGTAGCATATGCAAGAATCTGAGCACGAGCTGAGTCATATTCAGGATCAAGGGTAGCTGAGGGTCTAAACCATGACGGGAGAGGGAAAAGAGCGGCGGGACTTGGAGAAGGGAGAAGAGTGGCGGGGCCGGTGTCGGGACATCGGAGCCACGAAGTATGGCGGCGGAGATTGGAAGGTAGTTTCCCACCGGAAACCGGGTAGGCGTTGCTTCCGCTATGGGGAGAGGGGACACCTCGCCCCTTCCTGTCCTCTCCCTCCAAGGTGCTTCGTCTACGGGTCCACTGCTCACCGGAAGCGGTCCTGCCTGACGCTTTCTGACGCTGCTAGTGCTGTGGGCACCCATGCGGCTGCTTCTCTTGAGGTGCCCTTGTCGCGCCAGGGGCGCGCCCTTGTTTCCTCCGGGGGCCCTTCCTCGCCCTTCGTCCCTAGAAGCGCGTTTGGGGGGGCTTTGATTGGATCTCTGGCTCGCGTTCCACCTCCCGGCTTCTCGCTGGCGGAGGAGGTTTCCCGTCTTCTTGGCGGGAGTTTTATGGGAGATGTTGTTTAGCTTGGGCCTAACCGGGTCTGCGCCCGCGGCCTTTCTTCGAATCAAAAGTTGGTGCTCGAATCTTCTGGGCCGGCCGAGACATTCCACTGGAGGCCGCTGCGGTTCGCCGACGACCACTTTGACCGTTGGGCCGTGCGGTTGGTCCAGGTCCGCGGAGTTCCATTCCTTTCGCGATCTATCGAGATTCTTCGCCCGGTTCTGTAGCATGTGGGTTTCGCACTCAAGGTTCTGTCGGACGGAAGCACCCCGGGATCCGATCCAGACCTCACCCTTGTCCTTATGGAGAGCACGCTCAATGAAGGGACTGAGGCAAATGCTGTTTTGAAGGTTGGTCGTTTCTCCTTTCGGCTTCAGGTTCTCGTCTCCACGCCACCACCACCTCCTTTTGCAGCCGGGCGGTTGGCGAGGGAGATTTTCCCCGGGAGTTTCCTCCGACGGCGACGCCTACCACGGTGGCGCCTGGTGCTCCGGCGCAAGGTTCAACAGGTGGTGTTCCGACGTCCCCATCTCCAGAGGCTGACGTGGCGACACATGACAAGGCGTTTCTGAGTCACGACATGGCGGTGCATGACGTGCCTGGTGACGTGGCAGTGCCTGACGTTGAGTTAAGCGGCTCAGCGGTTACGACGCGGAACGCATTGGAGGATGGTACCCGCGAGGTGTTGGACGTTTTGATTCCTAACGCCCTAGCCCTTTCCGCGGATCACGCGAATAATTATTCTCCCATTCGTACGCCCCCGTCCGTTTCGTATACTAGGACAACGATTGAGGTTCCCGAGGCAAGTTATGGGGACTTCGTCTTAACTGGGAAAGAGAATTTAGAGGAGAGACCATTAAATGGGCCGCTGATTATCGAAGATCACTCTTTTCCCCGGTCGCAGCGGGCCGTTCCTACAGTAACGGCATTTTTCGAAAATCGTGCTCTGTTGATTGTTTCCAAAGATGTTTCGGTTCTGGTGACGTCTAATGGCATCATTAAAGGTGTTCCCTTTTTTGCGCCCTCTTCTCCTAGATGCTCGGAACCGGCCCCACGTGCTCCTTTCGCCACCAGCTTGGCGGAGCATTTATCACACCAGCTATTTATTGGTCCTCTCATCTCGGACATCTTTTCATTTCCCATTCATGGACCGTCGCTTAATCATTTTGGGGTCGATCTCCTTCCATCCTCCTGCGACGCGGCGCAGCTCTCCTCTTCCCTTTCTGACTCTTCCCGCAGCAAGCCCTGCCATGGAGGTCCTTCTGGAGGACCGCGTGAGCCCTTGCCTTCTCGCCTGGAGGTTGGCGGTTTCACCACTGCTTCTATCCTCGGTCATGCTCCCGCTCTGGGTGCTTGCTGCGAGCCGTCCTCGTCGGTGGTCCCCTTGGTGGCTAATGGCACTCGCTTACCCCCGCTGGCCTCGGGGCCCCCTGCTCGTGGCCCCTCCCCGACTTAGAGTGTTGTCCGTCTCCTGTTGCTGGGCGGGGAGAAGGCGCGTCGAACAAGCGTTCTGGGAAGCGTTATCGAAGGCGTCAGCGATCTAAGTCGGTCGTAGCGCGGGCTCCTCCCTCTGAATTCCTATCTAAAGTTGCTAAGGCGGCGGGGGTGCTCTATCTCGAAAGGGGGAATCATTGTAGTAACCAATGAAGCTCCTTTCTTGGAACGTCAGGGGTCTGGGTGACCCAGAGAAGCGGGCTGTGTTGGGTTCAAGATTTCTGGATTGGGGTTGTGACATAGTTCTTCTGCATGAAACAAAATTGGATTCCCTCTCTAATGCAATCTAGTGGTCTTTTGGGTCCGGCCCGCTATCTGACTTCTGCGCTTTGGATTCTCTCGGGTCGGCTGGCGGATTGCTGGTGGCTTGGAAGGCCTCCCTCTTCTCCCTTCGGAGTGAGCTGAAGGGATCACATGTGATCTCCGTTCTCCTCGACTGCAAGCGTTCGGGGATTTCTTTTGCGGTTTCCTGTGTTTATGGGCCTTCTTCTTCGAACCAGTGGCATCAACATTGGTCGGATCTGCGTGCGGCCAGGGAGTTTTTCTCGGACGTCCCTTGGTTGGTAGGGGGCGATTTCAATGTTACCTTGCTCTCTTTGGACCGGCCACGCCCGAGGGGGGGCAGGACCCCGGCTCCGCCTGCTTCGTTGAGATGATTGACTTGTTCGGCTTGGAGGTCCTTGATGCTACGGATGTCAGATACACCTGGAGGAACTCCGGCTCCAGGTCACGCTTGGATCGCTTCCTGGCGTCGTCAAGTTTCCTCGAGGCCTTCCCCCTCTCCTCATCTCGGCCAGACCTCGCTCCTGGTCTAATCACACGCCAATCTTGTGGGACTCCGGGGAGGCCTCGGCCCCTCGGGGTCTCTTCCGTTACGAGAGGTCTTGGTTACTTGAGGATTCCTTCAGAGGTTTGGTGGAGGAGCATTGGCGGTCGACCGTCGCCTCGGGCTCGGCGGCCGCTCGATTTGTCAAGAAACTGGAGTCCCTTCGGACTCGCCTTTGTGTATTCAAGCGGGAGTCACGCGCGGCCCGCCGCGCTAGCAGGGCGGAGGCCGAAGCCTCGGTGGCCACCTTGGATGGTCTGGAGGATGAGAGGCCTCTCTCGGCGGATGAGCTGCTCCAGGGTACGAGGCGCAGCGGTGGATCAGCTTGGACGACCGCAAGTGGGTGGCGGAGTGGAGGCAGCGTTCCAGGCACAAATGGCTCAAGGAGGGGGACGCGAACACCACTTTTTTCCACCGGATTGCTAGCGGAAGGCATCGCGTTAATTTCCTCAAGAGTTTGGTCTTGGATAACGTGAGGGTGAAGGGGGATCGGGAGCTGGGTAATGCGATTGCAAACCACTTCAAGGAGTTCTCCATGTGGGGTGGTGAGCGTCGCTGGCGATGGTCAGGCGAGGGGGTGGCCTGTTTGTCAGAGGTGTGTGCTTCTAGTCTGACTCTCTTGGTGACTCCCGAGGAGCTGAAGGCGGCAGTTTGGAACCTCAACTGCGATGGGTCGCCAGGTCCCGACGGCTTCCTCGTCTCCCTCTTCCGCGACTTTTGGGATCTGGTCGGCGGGGAGGTTCTCAAGGTCGTCCATGAATTTTGCCACTCCAATGCTGGCTTTCAGCTTGTTAACCGTGCTATGGTGATTCTCCTCCCCAAGTACGCGGGAGCATCCAGAATTGAGGATTTCCGGCCCATCGCTATCTCTAACGCCCTTTACCTGATCATCGCCAAGGTCTTGGCGTGCCGACTGAGCAGGGTTCTCGAGCACTCTATTTCCCCTCTCCAGACGGCCTTCGTCCCTGGGAGGCAAATTGCAGACTCTACGGTCACCGCGACCGAGATTGTGTCGGATTGGAAGCGCTGCGGGACGAAATCGTTGCTTTGGAAGTTGGATTTCTCGAAGGCCTTCGATACTCTGGACTGGCGTTTCCTCTGAACGGCTCTCCACAGGAAGGGTTTCCCTTCCACATGGATTACTTAGATGAGGCGCTGTGTGTCGACTTCTTCAATGACGGTTCTCGTGAACAGTCGCCCGGAGGGAGGGTTCTTCCAACCTCAGAGGGGGGTAAGACAGGGGTGCCCTCTTGCCCCCTGCTCTTCATCATTGTTGCGGATGTTTTGGCATCCATGGTTGATGGGGAGCTCCGGGCGAGCATCTCACGAGGGTTCTCTAAGGGGGACATTCAAATCCCGCTGCTGTAGTATGCGTACGATACCATCTTTTTCATCGAGGGAGGGCTTGAGGAAGCTAGGGGTATGGCGGCGGTGCTTGAGCTCTTCAGCGAAATGTCCGGGCTTCGGCTGAATTTGGCTAAGTCGAAGCTGGTGCCCTTCTCTATGGCGGACGGCGAGTCGGAGGCCTGCAGCATGTTGTTGGGCACGGCGCGTTCTAATCTCCCGATCCCCTACCTTGGGCTACCGCTTTCCACGGGGAGGTCAAAGCTGTCCGACTGGCTTCACTTGATCGAGAAGGTTGAGGGGAAGCTTGCAGGTTGGAGGGTGACGCTCCTCTCTAAGGGTGGCAGACTGGTGCTCCTGAAGTCTGTCCTCTCTGCGATCCCGGTGTTCTACTCCTCCACGAGGCTGCTCCCCACGAGCATCAGGAAGAGGCTTGAAGTGCTTATGCGAAGATTCCTTTGGTGCAAGGTTGATCAGGGTCGGTCGGGTTTACATCTGGTCGGCTGGGAGGACATCACTCTGCAAAACAATGAGGGCGGTCTGGGTGTTCGCCGCCTGGCTGCCCTCAATGAGGCGCTTTTGTTAAAGTGGGTGGCTAGAATTTGGGGTAACTGTGAAGACCTCTGCACTCGCCTCCTTCGCCAGATCTATTCAGTCTCCTGCTCGGCGCCTTCGCCCGATTTTGCTTGCTGCAACGGCTAGTTCCTCTCTTTTCTAGAGAGGCATTCTCAAGGTAACTTCCGGGTATGGTGAGTTTTTTAGACCGGTGCTGGGGAATGGGGAGGGATTCCTCTTTTGGCGGGATAATTGGACTGCCCAGGGAGACCTTGCTTCTCGTTTCTCTCGCATGTTTTCTCTTGCTTCGGACCCGGATGTGCATGTCGCTGCTGTCTGGGATTACGGCAACTGGATGCCTCAGTTCCACTCGAATTTTTCTGACCAGCGCCTGGAGAATTTCATGGGCCTCATGGACGTCCTGAGGGGTGCCTCCTGCCCCAATCCCTCTTCTGGGCGCGATCATTGGGTTTGGCGTGAGAAAGACTTCACCGTCCGAAGGGCTTACTTGGCTATCGCTAGACCCCCTCCCTCCCTCTCGCCCGATCTAATGCGGGATTGCGCCTTCCTCTGGGGACTGCACCTCCGTGAGAAGATTGGCTTCTTTTTGTGGTTGTTCAAACGAAAGAGGTTGATGACTCGGGACAGATGTCACAGGCTTCTTGGTGCGATCTTTGACTGTTTCCTGCTTTGTGGCACGGAGATTGAAACTGCAGAGCACCTTTTCTTCGACTGCTCTCGGGTGGCCCCCCTTTGGGACGACCAGTCTCTGCGTTGGCTCGCCCTCTCTGATGTGGGGTGCTTTTTGCAGCAGCTTGGTGGCGGCCTCCAACCGTGAAAGACGTGATTTGTTGTGGCCGCTGGCTACGCTTTGGGCTATTTGGTTTGCCAGGAATGCGCTTCTTTTCTCGGGGCAAAGGTTCTATTTGGAAAATGTAACTTCTCAGGTTTCGAGCCTTTTAAGCTCTTGGTGTGTGTAGCAGTCTGGGTGCTTTCCTGTATTTCCCCTTTTTTCTCTCTTTCTCCTTTCAATAAATCTTTGGGGCGAACACCTTCGAGTGTATCCCCCTTTCTTGGCTTCAAAAAAAAGAATGAATATATATATTAGACATATTTTTTTTATTTAAATAATAAAAAAATGCATAACAGAATAATTCCAAATATTCTCCCTAATACCGAATATTCTTTATTCATTGACCCCCCCCCCCCCGACTGAATACCAAATACCGACTTCTGCAACACGGATCTATTGTAATGATCCTTAAGCAAAAGAGTCCTACTTTCCCAAGAAAACATGTAATTATATGCAATATATATTGGATCCACGTCGAAGCTAAGAAATATTTGCTATAATGATCGCTGAGCACAAGCACCCTACTTCCCCAAGAAAACACAGCTCTACAAAGAATTTTTTGCTGAACAATCCCATTGAATCGATTTATAAGTGATTCTCTCTGGACTCTGGAGAATTCCTTTACAGAAAAATCACCTTTGCAGTGGCCAAGGACAGTATCTTGTTGTGAATATTAAAGACTGAAAACATCATACCTGATGCCAGAGGCAAGTTCTCTGGCTACCTTCTGATTTATCTCTGTCGAATTTCCAACGATATAGATTGATGCTCCCTTCAGAAGCTGCGGGACTCCAGATGTAAGAGATGGCCAATTTTCCACCAGATCAGGCCATTTCAACTCTGTCTCGCATTTTTTCAAGCTCACGACCAGTTGATCTTCATCAATATACCTAAATAAGATATCGAATGATGTTAAACAACATAAGGGGCTGTGACAAGAAAACATATCCTTATCCGTAACTTCAGGCAAAGGGTGAAAACATGGGATGATGTTCACCTACCATATAGTTTCCGAAGGCTTAATCCTGTCATATAGTTGACTTGTTTGCACCAGTGTTACAACAGAGCTAGGGCTCCGAGCTCTGACTCTCAAGGAAATTTCATCTGTATCAACAAAAATATCTCCTGTGCTCTCAATATTTCTATCTGAAAGATCCACCCTCAGTTCTACCTCAGAAACACTGTCTGAAAACTGCAGTACCATTTGTCAATATGCATATTGGTATATTATGCACTTTCCAGAATAAATTCGTGCGATCAAAAAAGAGATCCTTTTAAAAAGAAAATTCCAAAGTAGATACATCGTATGCATAATAGACTGCAAATTTGCACCTCAGTTCATATAGTCGTTATATCTTCTAGACGTATTTAGTACTCAAAAGAAATCTTCTAGACATATTTTTATACAATTTATCTTGACATGGGTCTAATATTAAATATACAAAATAAGTATCTACAAACATGTCACTAAGATGAGAGACCAAATAAACAAATCTACATGAAATAATCTGGAATTTGACGGCAGATCAAAAAATAAGTTGAGGGTCAAGCAAACCCATTCAACCCACTTGCAATTTTAAGATAGTGTCTAACGTCACTCCATGTTGGGCATGTGAAGATTATATAGATCAAAATCAAAATTGTGGAAAATTGACCATATCAACTCATAGGACCAAATGACAACCACATAAAATGCCTGATTCCATGTTGTCAAGAAGCAGTCCATGATATTCAGGACTATATTTTTAGGATTTATCATCTCCTCCGCTTGATCTCCCATATAATCGCCTCTGCTTGGAATGCTTTTGCCATGGTGAACATAAGCGGTCACTTCCTCATAGTGAAGCTTGCAAAGTGACTAAAGCAAAGGAAGGAGGCCCACTTGGGGTTGCTTGTGTGGTAGAGAGGTAGCGCGTATAGAGAAATTTTGCATAGCAGAATATATTTATCCTATACAATAGAATACTCGAACAATACCAAACGGGGAAAACTTTCTTCTTCAAAGGAGATGGAGAGCGGAGAGCGGGAGCGATGCGGCGAGGGGGAAAAGGCACCCGTGCATGTTGAGCGGAGAGCCACATACAACGAGGAGAGTGAGAGTGAAGCGCGGAAGGATGTGGGGATGAAGGAGTTGGAAGAGTTGGCCGGAGAGGGTCCATGGAGCCTCTCGAAGGGAAAGAAGCGATTATTGAAGGCCGCAGGCGAAGGTCTGAAGTGGTGCTTCTGTTGTCGATCACCAGACCACCTCTTTCGTGTGTGGGGCAACCGAGCAGCTCTGCTTCCAGTGTGGGAGACCTGGACATCGCCGTAAGGATTGTCCGGATGGAAAGGTGTGGTCAAAGAAGGCATACGCCTCAAAATGCGTATCCGATGTTGGAAAGAAGGTGGCTGCCTCGGAATGCATTTCTGATGTTGGAAAGGTCGCCAATCCAAATCGTAGCCTAGATAAGGGGCTCTTAGAGCCCCTGTTTGATGTGGGCATGGCCTCCATCCTACGATGGCTCTCGGGGCGAAGTCAGATGAGGCAGTGGAGGGTCTTTAGATGAGGAAGGAGATGTGGTGGCTTTGAGCCGTGTTCGAGATAGGATTCTCACGGTGAGGGAGGAAGGTGTTGAGATTTATCATGTGAAGATTGATTGACTGAATACAAGCGGAGAACATTTCTGATGTGGCTGATCCCCCTCCTGCCTTCTGATTGGCTGAGAGCTGTTGGACTGGATTGCTAAGGTGTCTGATCCGCCTCATGCATCTTGATTGGTCGAGAGTTGTTGGGTTGGATTGCTGAGATGCTCAATCCACCTCATGCATCTTGATTGGCTGAGAGCTGATGGTGGGGGTGGGTATTGCTGAATACCTGGTATTCTTTTGTTGTAGTATAAAAGGAGCCATTTGGCACTGCATAATGTGCCCATCATCATTCAAATAATAGTAGAGAGAGTCTGTGTTAAGCAAGTGGAGTAGGCACACTACCGAACCACTATAAATCCTCATCTTGTGCGATTGTGTGTAATTTCTTCTTCGATCGTGGTTCTATTCGTCTTGTGCTTGATTGGATCCGTCCCTAACAACTAGTATCATAGTGACGTTCGGAGATCAATCTTTACATAGATGGCGGAAGAATTGAAAGTTAAGATCGAGAAGTTCAATGAATCGAACTTCGCATTCTGAAAGATGCAGATTGAAGATAATCTATATCAGAGGATCTCTGTCTTCCGATCGAAGGGAAGATGCCTGAAGCCATGAAGGATGAGGAGTGGAAGGTCCTAGACCGAAAGGCTCTAGGAATAGTAAGGCTCAGCCTTGCTTCATCGATGGCTTCAAATATCACAAAGGAGACGACGACGAACCTTTTCAATGCTCTTGAAAAGATGTATGAGAAGACATCTGCATCAAATAAAGTGTATTTGATGAAGAAGCTTTTCAATTTAAAGATGAGCAAGAACTCTGTAGTGGCTTCGCACTTGAATGATCTGAACAATATCATCAACCAGTTGGAGTCTGTGAAGATCATATTTGATGATGAGGTAAAATCTCGTATACTCTTTTCTAGTTTGCATGATAGTTGGAATGCATTAGTTGTAACAGTTAGCAACTCCTCTGGTTCTGCGAAGTTGAAGTTGGAGGACGTTGCTGGTTTTCTTCTTGGAGAAGAGGCACGACGAAAGATGTCTAGAGAAGAACACTCATCAGGTTATGCCTTGAATAAGAAGGTAGAAGCAGGAAGAGATACATGAACCAAAAGCATTCTGGGGGAAAGTCAGCTAGAGGAAGATCCAAATTCATAAATCCGAAGTCCGTGGTCAGCTGGAATTGCAATCAAAAGAGGCATTACAAGATAAAATGCAAGATCCCAAGAAAGCAAAAAGTAGAAAATTACAAAGTAAGAATATGTAAATCTTATTGACGATGAGGATATCAATGCCTTAATATGTGTTGCAGATGCTCAGAGTGAGTCCTAGATTGTGAACTCGGGTGCTTTATTTCATACCACTCCACAAAAGGATATCCTCCAAAATTATGTGAAATGTGGTTTTGGAAAGGTAAATCTGGGAGATGATGAATGCTGCAACATAATTGGAAAGGAAGCCATTAGCATATCCCAACTCAATGGTGGTTTCTTGAGATTGAATAATGTTAGACATGTACCCAGTCTAACAAGGAATCTCATATCTATTGGACAGCTATCAGAAAGTGATGTGGTGACATCATTCGATTCGGATTAGTGAAAGATGTCTAAAGGATCAATGATCATTGCTCGAAGTCAGAAAGAAGAAACCTTATATATTGCATCAGGCTCATATGACAGGATAAATATTACATCATCTGGGTGTTTTCTAACGCTTAGCTTAAACGACTTGGTCACATGAGCGACAAGAGAATGAAGATCATGCAGAAGAAGGGAAAGTTGTTAGGATTGCAGACTGTTGATCTAGACTTCTGTGAAGATTGTATCTTGAGAAAGCAGAAGAAAGTCAGTTTCACAAAGACTGCAAGAGTACGAAAGACTGAAAGACTAGAGCAGTTCATACAGACGTATGGGGTCCATCTCAGGTATCATCCCTTAGCGGATCGCATTATTTTATTACTTTTATTGATGATGCAACTAGAAAACTGTGGGTTTATTTTATCAAAAATAAATCCAATTTGTTTGAGACCTTCAAAATGTGGAAGGCCATAGCTGAAACTGAGACAGGTTTAAAGTTGAAATGTCTCAAGTCAAACAATGGGGAGAATACTGCAGTAAGAAGTTTGAATCCTACTGTGCCAAGAAAGGGATTAGGAGATTGAAAACGATCCCAAGAAAACCCAGACAAAATGTTGTTACCGAACGCATGAACATGACTCTTCCAAAGCGTGCGAGAGCATGAGGATACATGCAGGTCTACCCAGCGACATTGGGATGATGCAGTGAATACAACATACCTAATCAATCAAGGTCCATCTATTGCATTGGATGGGGATCTTCCAGAAGAAACATGGACAAGAAAGGGGGTAACACTTTCTCATTTACATATCTTTGGACGCATAGCTTATATTCACGTTGAGCAGGAAGACAGAAGAAAGCTTGACCCCAAAGCAAGGAAGTGTACCTTTGTTGGCTATGTTACAGATAACTATGGATATATATGTGGGATTTGGAGAACAAGAAGACAATCAGAAGCATTGATGTCACTTTCAATGAGTCTTCCTTATACAAGGATAGATTGATAAAAGGAAAGACAGCTGAAGAACCAGACTTTGTAGAGTTTGATGAAACTCCTGAACACAGTATATCATAGCTGTGGAAAGAGAGAATGAAAAGTTGTAGTCCATCTAACCCTAGATCTCTCTTATATAGGAGAAAAGCTCAAAGGGTAAATTACATAAACGGGACAAGAGAAATAAACAATATAAATAAATACGACAAAACATAAGAATCTTAACACTCCCCCTCAAGCTGGAGCATATATATCTATCATGCTCAGCTTGGAACAACAATGAAGAAATGGACCTCTTGCAAGAGCTTTGGTGAACATATCTGCAATCTGATCACCTGAAGCAACATAAGACGTTGAAATAAGCCCCTTTTGGATCAAGTCACGAGTGTAGTGACAGTCTACCTCAATATGCTTTGTTCTCTCATGAAATGCTGGATTATTAGCTATGAACAAGGCTGCTTGATTATCACATTTGAAATGCATAGGAAGAGGCACCTCAATCGTTAGATCAGTCAGGACAGACTTGACCCACATCATTTATGTACTCCCTTGGGCCATGGCCCTATATTCTGATCCAGCGCTAGACCGAGTAACAACAGTTTGTTTCTTACTCTTCCATGAGATCAATGAGCTACCAACAAATACAATGAAGCCTGAAGTGGACTTCCTGTCCTTAGGACACCCAGTATAATCTGCATCTGCACACCCAGTAACTATAAGAGAATTATCTCTTCTAAAAAGAAGACCTGCACCAGGAGATGACTTCAGATATCTCAAGATCGTGCACACTGCATCCATGTGTGCATGTCTGGGTTGCTCCATGAACTGGCTCACTCTGCTCACAGCGAAAGATATATTAGCATGATAATAGTAACATATAATAATTTCCCTACGAGCTCTCTGTATCGTCTCTTGTCCACCTCCTCGGAGTCATCATCATAGAGCCTAGCATTAGGATCCATTGGGGTAGTAGCTGGTCTACATCCTGTCATGCATGTTTCAGATAGAAGATCAGTAACATACTTCCTTTGCGTCATAACCATACCATGTTGATTCGTGCGAACTCTAAGCCAAGGAAGTAACGAAGCGCCAAGGTCCTTGGTAACAAACTGTTGCCTAAGAAAATCCTTAGCTGCTTGAATGCCTTGTTCATCACTGCCAGTGATAACAATGTCATCAACATAAACCAAAACAACTACAATACCTCTTTGATTTCTCTTAACAAAGAGAGTATGATCTGCAGTGGATCTGACAAATCCCTTCTGTTCAATCAACTCCGAGAGCTTCTGAAACCAAGCCCTCGGACTCTGGTTAAGGCCATAGATAGCCTTATGAAGATGGCACACCATACTGGACTCCCCTCAGCAGCAAACCCAGGTGGTTGCTGCATGTAAACCTCCTCATGCAGATCTCCATACAAGAAAGCATTCTTTACATCTAATTGGAAAAGTGGCCAATCACGAACCACAGCAACAACAATAAGAATCCGCAAGGTAGGGTGACGTGTAACAGGAGAAAAGGTGTCCTGATAATCCACACCATAGGTTTGGGTGAACCCACGAGCAACCAATCTGGCCTCGTATCTGTCTACTGTACCGTCAGCCCAATGCTACACAGGTAAATACCCACTTGCTGCCAACAACAGATGCACCTGGTGGAGCATGGACAACACTCCACGTACCTCATGATTGTAAAGCTGTCATCTCCTCCATAGCCAGACGCCATTGACTGCTCTGTAGTGCCTCCTGATATGATCGTGGTATCTCCACAGTAGACAAACCAACAACAAATCTCTAAAATCCTTGGAAAGACGCCCAGGGAAACATGAGACCCAATAGGATGCATAGTACATGCCCGTTTCTGCTGCCTTAGTCCAATAGGCATATCCAGATCCTCAACAAATGTAGAAGACAATATCCATGTCCTGTACCTCAGTCTGTACATGCAAATCACCAGTGCCATCAGGAAAAACTCAAATGTTCAGAACATACCTTGGGCATGCTGGATGATGGAGGAGGTACATGAGCAGGGGGTCGTCACTGGTAAACCTGCGGAAAGAAAGTAGGTGGTGGTCGAGGTGACAGTGGAGGAGGTGGTGATGGTGGAGGTGACGGTGGAGGAGGAGGTGGTGGAGAAGGTGTTGTAAGTGATAATGATGGAGGAAGTGGCATATAAACCTCTTCTCCATCCTCTGAAGGAGTAAGCCTGTCACCTGTGGGAGAAAAATACATAATGGAAACAAAAAAGGTAACATCAGCACTAACATAGTATCTTCATCGATCAGGGTCAAAGCAGCGATATCCTTTTTGGGTCTTGAAATACCCAACAAACACACATTTGATAGCTCTAGGAGAGAGCTTGTCAAGACCTGGAGACATTTGATGAACAAAAGCTATAGATACAAAGACATGAGGCGTTAGCGAAAAAAGATCCGTCTTGGGAAACACATCAAGAACGGAATCTTCTCTCCCAGGACGGAAGGAAGCATACGATTTAGCAGATAACAAGCCAGTTAGAACCGCATCTCCCCAATATGAATGAGGGGCACGGCTCTGAATCAAAAGAGTTCTGGTGACATCTAACAGATGACGGTGTTTTCGTTCTGCTATCCTATTCTGTTGGGAAGTATATGCACGCGATGTCTGATGCACAATGCCAAGAGACCTAAGGAATTGAGAAAGTTGTGTATTACACAACTCTAATGTATTATCGGAATGAATAAACTTGACCTTCGCAGAAAAAATATTCCTTATTACATTTAATAAAGGACTGGATAACATGACCTGCATAAGACTTATTCTTAAGAAGAAATACCCAAGACAATCTCGAAAACTCATCAATTGCAACAAGATAAAACCTATGTCTCTGATGATCTGGGACACGACTGGGACCCCAAATATCAAAACGAATTAACTCAAACAGACCATGACCACTTCGACCCTGACGACAATGAAAGGTAGATCGATGATGCTTCTCAAGGTGGCAGGCCTCACACTGAAGGATAGAGCGAGGGGAAATCAGTAGAAGAACGTGGCACAACTTTTGCAGAGGAAGATGACCAAAACCGAAGATGCCATATGTAGGGAGAAACATATCCAACATGAAGAGAAGAGACACCGGCGTAAGGAGATTGCACCAGCCTGTAGAGACCCCCTTGCTCACGGCCAGTTCCAATCACCCTGCTCATGAGAATGTCCTGAAATACAAGCACAGACGGATCAAATATGGCACGACAATGTAAATCCTTAGTGATTTGACTAATTAATAGTAAATTCATTGAAAATTCAGGAGCATAAAGGACATTCTAAAACCGCATTGCAGGAGTCATCTGCACCTCCCCCTGATCAATAATGGGAGAGTTGTCCCATCTGCTATCACAACAAATCGTCCCGCCTGAAACGGACGAAAATCACTCAACTGGCTTCTGTCACCACAGAGATGATGAGATGCTCCTGACTCCATGATCCATTCTGACAAATCTGCCATGTAACAACTAGTAAGAGCGTATGATGTACCTGACGTGGATGTTGATGCTGATGTAGCTATCTCTGGTGAACCTGAAGGAGAACTTGTTGATCTGAGGTAGGCATAATCTTTCTGAGTCACGCCACAAGATCATCAAACCTCTAATCAGAGACATGTGAAGGACCTCCTGCCTGCTGAGTCTGCTCTGCAACACGAGCTATAGCTGGGAACCCATGCTTGGAATAGCATGTTTCCTCAGAGTGACTTGTTCTGTGACAGTAAGTACATGGCTGCCGAGAGGGCCGACTACCACCACCCCTGCCACGGCCACCTCCTCCTCGAAATGATGGAGGTCCCCCTCTACCACGGGATGTTGCCATGGCTGAGGACGTCTGAGACAGTTGGGTGCCACTAAGAGATATGGAAAGTCTACTCAACCTGCGATATGCCTCCTCCATAGGAGGTATGGTGGCATCAGTAAGAATATGTGCTCTGGTTGCATCATACTCATGATCAAGTACCGCTAGAAAAACTCCTGTCATCATTGAATCCCTATATGCCTTGAGTTGTTCTGGTGTGGCAGTCAAGGGAATGTAACCATATAGCTTCTCAAACATACCCCTTAGAGAAGTATACAGGGTATGAAGAGGACGGTCATTCTGCTTCGAAGTGAAGATGTCGTGCTGAAGCTGCAGAATCTTCGACTCGTTCTTTGCAGGGGAAGATGTAGCGGCGAGGATATCCCACATAACCTTCGTCGTGGGCTGACTCAGAATGTCATTTGCTATCTCTATGGATACTGTGCCAGATAGCCATATACGTGTATAGGCATCGTCTGCCTCCCAAGAGGCGTTAACCACAGTCTTGTCAACAGGTTCCTCTTATGTGAGAATATGCTTCTTGCCATTACACTGCATCAGGCTCATGAACTGCATGGCCCACAGTTCATAGTTCGTTCCATCCATCTTCATAATGGGTGTTGGACCTTTAAAGGCACCCATGGATGGAATATCTGCCTTGTTGTCTGAAATGATGACAACAATCTCTAAAGGCTAGTGTTACAAACTTAGAGAAGGATGTCTACACGGACATATATGAAGGTGGTTGTGGGTGTAGACTCATACCACAACCCCTTCCATTCTTCAAGGGCTCCTTGTAATCCTTCGCAATACAAGCATCACACAGGGACGTGCAGGAGCAAAGGACTACGAGATGAGGGATGCACATGCACGCGAGAGATGATGCATGGAGGAGCAAGTAGGGCCACGCGTGTGACACATTGTGTGCGGGATGCGCTACACGCGTGAGGCGCGTTAGGCGCGAGAAGAGGGGTTGTGTGCCTCGCGAGAGGTAGAGGAAGCAAGCACGGCGGAGAGGAGGGGTGACACTCGGTTGCGCGCTGCACGGGCGGAGGCGCAGGTGCAGGGCAGCGCCCTGCGGGGGGCGGCGCTCGGCTGGAAGAGACGAGCGGCATGCGAGAGGGCTTTGGTGGGGTTGGGCTCTAGGGCACAGGCTCCAGTGTAGGACCGTCGCTCTGATACCATGTGGAAAAAGAGAAAGAAAAGATGTATTCCATCTAACCCTAGAGCTCTCTTATATAGGAGAAAAGCTCAAAGGATAAATTACATAAACGGGACAAGAGAAATAAACAATATAAATAAATACGACAAACATAAGAATCTTATAGACAATCCATCCCACAGAATAATCCACAAACTCCGGTGCTACGGAAATCTTCCAGAATCAGCAAATCCCAAGGTATTCACTTTCCTTGAATTATTTATTACTGACTAATAAGGGTAAGACTGAATGCTTTGATGAAGCTATACGAGGTGAGACAAGAAATCAGTGAGAATTAGCCATAGATGAGGAGATGAACTCTCTCTCTTTCAAGAAACAAAACATGGGATTTAACCCACTACCGAAGGGAAAGAAGGCTTTGCACAACAAGTGGGTGTACAGGGTGAAGGAGGAAGCTGATGGTTTCATTAAATAAAAGGCTCGGCTAGTGACAAAGGACTTTCAACAGAAAGCAGGAGTTAATTTCACAGATTTCTTTGCATCTGCTGTAAAGGTCTCAACCATAAGAGCAATATTTAGCATTGTTGCAGTTGAGAACCTATATTTGAAGCAGTTGGATGTTAAGACAACATTTCTCCATGGAGATCTTGAGGAGGGTAACTACATGCAACAACCAGAGGGTTATGTAGCTTCTGAAAAAGAAGACATGTTATACAAGCTCAGAAAAAGACTTTATGTCTTGAAGCATGCACCAAGACAATGGTACACAAGTTTGATAATTTCATGACAAATACATGATTCCGCAAATGTCATTCTGACCATTGTTGCTACTTCAAGAAGGTTGGTATGCCTTACATCATTTTATTATTGTACGTAGATGACATACTTGTTGCAGCCTCATACAAGGAAGAAATAGCAAATCTGAAGGCAATGATATCCAAGGAGTTTGAATAAAGGATATAGATCCTGCAAAGAAAATACTTGGAATGCAGATTAACAGAGACATGAAGAACAAAAAGCTAAGATTGTTTCAATCAGATTACATCGAGAAGGTACTTGAGAGATTTAATATAAAAAAATGCAAAATCTACTCTAATACCTTAGGGAGTAACTTCAAACTTTCAAAGGAGAAAGAACCTGCTAGGAAGGAGCATGAGTACATGCCAAAAGTACCCTACCAATCTGTTATTGGTAGTTTGATGCATGCAATGGTTTGCACAAGACCAGACATCTCCCATGCAGTGGAAGTTGTGAGCAGATTCATGGTGAATCCTGGCAAGGAACATTGGGAAGCTATGAAATGATATCTACGCTATCTGAGAGGCACATCTAACATGGCATTGTGTTATGGAGACACTAACATTTCCGTTCGAGATTTTGTGGACTCAGATTTTGTAGGAGATATTGATGACAGGAAAAGTACAACTAGGTATGTATTTACCCTAGGAAGTGAAGTTGTTAGTTGGATCTTTAAACTTCAAACGATAGTGACCATCTCGACCACAAAAGTAGTGGCGATAACAGAAGCTTGCAAAGAAATGATATGGATGAAGGGTCTGATAAAAGAATTGAATAAAGAGTATAAAGATTGTCAATTATGTAGCGACGGTCAAAATGCAATTCATCTTGCGAAGAACTATGTCCTTCACTCGAGGACTAAGTACATTGGTGTGAAGTACCACTTCACTCGGACATGCTAGAAGATGGACAATTTAAGTTGAAGAAGATCCACACATTAGAAAATCATGCTAATATGTTCACAAAATCTGTAACAGTGGAGAAGTTGAAGATATGTTCAGCTTCTATTGGTCTTCAAGCATAGAAGACAAAGGAAAGCTCACACCACGACTATTGAAGATGTGGCGTATACTAGAAATCAACTTTCAAGTGGTAGATTGGTGAGATTTATCATGTGAAGACTGATTGGTCGAATACTAGTGGAGAGCATTGTTGATGTAGTTGATCCCTCCTGCCTTCTAATTGGTTGAGAGCTGTTGGGCTAGATTGCTAAGGTGTCTGATCCACCTCCTGCATCCTGATTGGCCGAGAGCTGTTGGATTGGATTGCTGAGATGCTCAATCCATCTCCTGTATCCTGATTGACTAAGAGTTGCTGGTGGGGATTGATGAATACTTGGTATTCTTGTGTTGTAATATAAAAAGAGACCCGTGGCATCGCATATTGTACCCACCATCATTCAAACAATAGTAGAGAGAGTACGATGTGAGAAAGTGGAGTAGGCACATTGCCAAACCACTATAAATCCTCGTCTTGTACGATTTTGTGTTCTTTCTTCTTCGATCGTGGTTCTATTCGTCTTGTGCTTGATCGGATCTGTCCCAAACAGAAGGAGCACATGTTGATGTGATTTGGCTCCATGGCACTTTGTTGTGCATTAGGGATTTATCGTCGGAAGGTGCAAAAGAGGTGCTTCCAGCTACGATGTAGGAAACTGGAGATTTTGCAGGAAGCCTTGAAGCACGTCAGGGAGGTAGTTGAACTATGCTCCTTTGGGCTACGCATGGGTGCGGGATCAGAAGTGATTGTTTTGATGCAGGGGACATGATCATCCTTTCCTTCACGTGCATCAATGCATATCGGAAGGAGGGTGGTGGTCCTGTGGTTGGTCATGCTGGAGAAAGAAGGCTAATCGGTGATGTTGTCCCCGATAGTGGTCGGGGAAGTCGAAGAGGAGAAATCATAAGCGAGAAGTCGGGGGGCCTCCGAATTTAGGGGAGCTGAAACGATGGAAGTTTCGAGAACAGTGTTGTTTCGAATAAAAGTACCCTTTCAGGTTCGGACTCGAGCGATCTCTTGAACCCAATTAAGAGTCTGGGTAAGGTTGCGGTTTGCACTTTCCAATCTTTGAATCCGGTCATGAGGTTTCTGGGTTCTCCAATACCAATTGTTGCGGTTCACTTCTCAAGTTCGATTCTCGACCCGATTTCAAGTGATGGGGTTCCAGCATCGGCGGTGACCTCCCACGGGAGCCCAAGGAAGGCCTTGCAAGCTGCCCTCATTGTCCTGCAACAGCTTGTGGCGGGGGGAGGTGTGGAGCTGACTTCTACGCCACAGGCGGCGGCGATGGTCCTTTCACAAGACAGTCCGACCACCCGGAGGCACTGCAGTTGGGTGCTTTTGTTCCGGTGTACAACGGCGGAGAAGAAGCTTTGAAGGAGGTTCCTTGAGGAGGCAATGGTGAACACAAGAGAGTCAAAGCAAGGTGGGTGGTGTCTTTTCAGAAGCGACTGGCGGTACCATCGCACCGTACAAGGCTGAATGGGGGCCTCGAGGGTAAAATCCCTCAAAAGGCATCAAAGGTTGGTTTTTTTTGGTGAAGGGTGAGGTTCAGAGGAGGGGGGAAACTTGTTGCTTTTTTTCTCGAAAGCGTCGTAGGGCAAACGCACTGGGGATTTGGAGACAAGACTGCTGGAATGTAAGCGTGGGTTTAACATGTGCGAAAGGGGTAGTGGTTTGGAGGAGGTGGCCATGATAAAGGAAGGGGAAGAGGTAGTTGCTGAGCAGGAGGGTTGTGAGGGCGCAAGAAGTGAATCAGTAGTGGTGAGTAAAGAAACAGCTGAGAAGAGGTTGTTTGAATTGGCAAATGCTACAAGAGTGGAGACCTGTTATGATAGTCTCTCTCTCAACTCCTACTGAAGAACATCAATTGGAAAAAAGTCCAACCGGAGGAAGATGGAGCGCTGGTGGCGTGCGAAGGCGACTGCGAAGGCGACCGCGAAGGCGACTGAGCAGGAGTTGGAGGACGCGACCGCGAAGGCATTTTCTAAAGGAGAAGCGAACGACGGCGAAGGAAACAGAAGCAAGCTCGATCCTCGTCTGGGGGGTTCGGTGTCTCATGCTGCGGGGGGGGGGGAGTTTACGATGCACGTGTGCTCACCGAGATGGAAGGGGTTTGGGAGGAAGTTGGGGGGAAGGTAGTTGGAGACTTGCTGAGGGAAGAAGGCAGAAGGGACCATCGGCGACCGGGCAAGGGCAAGGAGATCCTACATGGAGGGGAGGATGCGCGGAAGGTTGGTCGCATGCAGATGGAGGGCGGTAGTGCAGGTGAAGGAGAATGGCAGTTCGTGTCACACAAGAAACCGGGTCGGAGATGCTTTCGTTGTGGGGAGAGGGGTCATCACGCGTCTTTTTGCCACCAACCACCGCGCTGTTACTCTTGCGGTCGTGTGGGGCACCGTCAAGCTTCCTGCTTCTCGTCCAGGTCTATCAGGGAGGCAAAGCCGACAACCATGCAGGCTGTCTTCGTCGATGGTTCCACATCAAGTCATTCTCAGGTGGTGCATGGGGGAGCGACGTATGCGGAAGCGGTTATGAAGCCCTCTTTGGGGCGTGCCGCGACAAATCATGGGGATGCAAGGCCGGCTACTATTTCGTCAAGCGACGACGGTGTGCGGCGGGTGGATAAGAGATCGAGGAACCGGCGCAATTCTGTGAGTTTCGAAGCGATTGGCCACGCAGTAAGAAACTCTATTGATTTTGACATGGTCTCATCGCATTTGGAGGGTTTCTTTGGCCCGCATTTCATGGGAGATGTCGTGCTATTGGACGACAAAACCTGTTGTGTTCGTGGATTAACGGAGCCTCAGAGGGAGCGGCTGTTTCGAAACGGGGATGTTGGTAATATTGTTTGGAAACCTCTGCGATACGTGGATGGCTGATGTAGGGAGTTGGAGACTTGTTTGGCTACGGTGAAGGGCGTCCCTTTCCTCTCCCGATCAACTTCTTGCTTGCGGCGGGCTTTGAGTCGCTGGGGCTATGTACGAGAAATCCTTGATGATGGCCTCCGACCGGGCTCGACGGTGAACGAAACGAAGATCCTTCTTGATTGCTCCAAGTCCTTCCTGGATCAGATCGGGGGACGAAGCGAGTTCGCGGAGCTGGTAGTGGGTAGCTTCTCCTTCGTCATTGAGATTGTTGTTGATGTTCCCCCGCCTCCTCTGATGGTTCCGATGCCGGTGATGCTCACGAAGTCGTCGGAAGCCGAAGGGCCAGGGGGTGCGTCGTGTTCGACGTTGGCGGTTGGTTTCCCAAGAAGCCCATGCAATGGAAGGGCCGCGCGTTTTGATGGCACGCAGCGGTTCGAGAACCCACCCTCTCAGTCATTTCTGGCGCCAGGTTTATTCTCTTTGCTGGGTGACGTGGAGAAGAGTACGATTGATAACCCCAAGGCGAAGGTTGCTGCTGGGGTGAATGTGAGCCAGGGTTTGGGGTTCGATCTGTCGGATCCGGGTCCACGGTTGGTCGAGGGCCCTCCCTCTTGGTTTCATTCGGACCTGGATACTATTTGGCACCTTTCGGACCCTCTCAAGACGGTTCGGGCTTCCGCCATCTCGGGCATCCCTAAGCACCTCGGTCCCTCGTTAACCTTACGCGATGCCTTCTTGGGGGCCCCACAGATGCTTTCTCTCCCTACTCGCGATAGCATTCTCGACGGAGGTAGCCCTCGGCCTTTGCCGCCCCCCATCTCGGCTGATTCCACCTCGATCATTATCCATGATGAGAAACATGAAGATGAACCTGTGACCCCTTCTGCTGCGGTGACCGGGGGTGGTGACAGAAGGAGCGGGAAGAGGTACAGAAGGAGAAGCAAGGCCAGAACTCCAAGACCAGAGGCACCCCCGTGCTCATCGTTCAAGCTTACTGTGGCGGAGGTTGCTGGTGTCGCGTTGCTGCAGGGGAAGTTTGAAGTTCACAAATGAAGCTTCTCTCATGGAATGTCCGTGGGCTCGGGGATCCTATCAAGCGGAAAGCATTGGTATTAAGATTCATTGAATGGAATTGCGACATTGTTTTGCTCCAGGAAACAAAATTATAATCCGTGTCGGAGGCCACCTAGAAGGCGTGGGGGGCGGGTGGTCTGGATCAATTCAGAACCTTGGATGCTTCGGGGTCTTCGGGTGGACTACTTGTGGCGTGGCGATCGCGGTCGTGGTCTTTCGTCTCGGTTACGCGCGGCAAGCATGTCCTGAAGGTCGTCTTGGTTGGTACGTCAACGCTTGATCTTCTTGCGATTTCTTGTGTTTATGGGTCGTGTGATGGTGGGTTGCGGGGTGAACTATGGGAAGACTTGCTTGAGGCCGGTAGGGTGGTGAGGAGTTCACTGTGGTTAATTGGCGGCGACTTCAACGTCACCCTCTTAACCACGGACAGACCCGGGAGGAGGGGGGGCCAGGACTTGGGCTCCTCGGATTTTGCAGATACGGTTGACTTGCTTGGGCTGGTCTTGATGGACGTCGGGGACGTTGCCTACACCTGGCGTAGCTCCATGTCGCGCTCGCGGTTAGACCGTTTCTTTGTCTCTAATGAGCTGCTGGATGTCTTTTCGTTGGCGACGGCGTCGTCGATGCCACGCTCGTATTATGATTATACGCCAATTTTATGGTGCTCTGGGTCGGCTCCTGCCCAGCGTGCGCTCTTCAGGTACGAAAAATGCTGGCTACTTGAGGTTGGATTCAAGGAGGCGGTTAACGATCCTTGGGGGGAAGCCGGGGCTGCGGGTTCCGCCGCCTTTCGCTTTGACCAGAAGCTCTCCAGCCTTCGAACCAGATTGGCGAAGTTCAAAAGAGATTCTAGGGCTGCTAGACACGCGGCTAGGAGGGCTGCTGAAGATGAGGTTCGTTTGCTCGATGGCTTGGAGGACGCTAGGGCACTTTCGCAGTCGGAGCTGGAATCCAGGTCGGCGCCGAGGAGGATGATTGCTTTGGAGGATAAAAAGAGGACCACGGAGTGGAGACAGAGATCGAGAATCTCTTGGTTGCGGGAGGGAGACGCCAACACGGCCTATTTCCACCGTATCGCTAGCGGTCGGCGCAGATCCAACGCATTGAACTCCATTGTTGTGGATGGAGTACGGGTGGAGGGGAACCAAAGCATGGGTATAGCTATTGCAAACCACTTCAGAGACGCTAGTTCTGCTACTGAGCCCAGACGTTGGAAATGGTTGGGTCGGGCCTCTCGTTTGGTGGAATCTCGACATCACGATGGTCTTATACGGTGTGTTACGCTTGAGGAGATTAAGGATGCTGTGTGGGATCTCAATGCTGATGCTGCTCCCGGACCTGATGGCTTCCCTATCGCATTTTACAGGGACTTTTGGGACCTCGTGTCTCATGACGTGCTTGAGGTGGTGTCGGAGTTTTGCCAAGAGAATAGGGGTTTTGATCGTATCAATCGGGCTCTCGTGATTCTTATCCCCAAGTGTTCTGCTCCGTCCTCTATTGGGGATTTTCGCCCCATTGCAGTTTCTAATGCTATTTATCTTATCACGGCGAAGGTGCTTGCGAGGAGGCTTAATGTAATCCTGGGGTGTCTGGTTTCCCCGGCGCAATCTGCGTTTGTTCATGGTTGCCAAATTTCTGATTGCACCACACTTGCTTCTGAGATTGTCGCCGATTGGCGGAGGCGGGGCAAGAGTGGTGTCCTATGGAAGGTGGATTTTGCGAAGGCGTATGATTCCCTTGATTGGAGATTCCTGTGGTCGGTTTTACGTCGTTTGGGCTTCCCGGAGATTTGGATTTCGTGGTTGAGGCGTTGTGTCACCATTGCCTCTTTTTCTATCTTGATCAATGGTAGGCCGGAGGGGGGCTGGATTCAGCCTCGTAGAGGGCTTCGGCAGGGTTGCCCGCTCGCGCCAATGCTCTTCATTCTTACGGCGGATGTGCTGGCCGATATGGTGGCCGGGGTGGTCGGGCATGGTATCACGTCTGGCTATTGCAGGGAGGGGACTCAGGTACCGCTCATCTAGTATGCGGATGACACCCTCTTCCTCATTGAGGGGGGTATCGAGGCGGCCACGGGTATGGCTACGACATCGGAAATCTACTCTGAGATGTCGGGGCTGCGCAAAAATGACAACAAATCTTCCTTCGTCCCTTTTGGCCCTGCGGAGCAATTGGCTGATGGGCTGGCTTTGGCTTTGGCGTGTGTTCAGGTCTCACTGCCACTGGATTACCTGGGCATGCCACTGACTGTGGGGAGGACGAGGCTGCGGGATTGGCTGAGGGTCGTGGAGAAAGTGGAGTCGCGGCTGGCGGGGTGGAGAGTTGCTATCTTGTCGAGGGGGGCAGATTGGTTCTTCTCAAGGCTGTTCTTTCATCCATTCCTACCTATTTTATGGCCAATCAAAAGATCCCAAAGGGGATTCGCGAGAGGCTGGAGAAGAGGATGCGGAGGTTCTTATGGGGAAATAACTCCGGGGGTCGGAGGGGGATCCATCTGGTTGGCTGGGAGGATGTCGCGTGTCGCAAAGACGAGGGGGGGCTGGGGGTCAAATCACTGGAGCAGATGAACGAGGCGTTTCTCCTTAAATGGGCAAATAGGATTTGGGGTCCGGGAGATGATTTTGTTTGCATGGTTATTCGCAGCATATATGATGTAAAGGGCGCGCCCCACCGGCAGCCCTCTAATCAGGCTTCCGTGACGCCCTTCTGGAGGGGGGTACTGAAATCCTTCATAACAAACCTTCAGCTTTTCAAACCGGTCTGTGGGAGAGGAGACAACTTCTTATTTTGGGAAGACAATTGGACTGGGGCGGGGGCTCTCTGCTCCCGCTTCCCTCGGCTATATGCCTTGGTTGACAACAAGCAATGCCCGGTCATGGACTGTTGGGTGGACGGATCCTAGTGGCCTTCTTTCGCCGCTAATTTCTCGGACCAAAGACTTGAGGAGTTTTTGCTGATGCTGGATGCTTTGCGGGAGTTTGGGGCTCCCTCTGCAGTTAGAGATCATTGGAGCTGGAAGGGCGGCCCCTTCTCGGTCAGGGGGGCTTATGGGGCGATTTCCAGACCGCCGGCAATGAATTCAGAGCTGATGAACAGGGATTGTAAATCTATTTGGGATCCAAAGCCTCCTAAGAGGATTGGAGTCTTCTTATGGCTTCTTCGGAGGAAGAGATTGATGACGCGTGGCCGCTGCGTCAGACTTCTGGGCGTGACTGCGAACAGGTGCCTTCTTTGCGACCATGACATTGAGACGGTGGAGCATCTCTTCTTCTCTTGTCCCCTGGTTGCGTAGGTTTGGTTTGAGATGAATGTCACGTGGTGCCGCGTTGACGATTTCCAAGCTTTTTGGAACTCGATTCACGATAATAGGGACAGAGCTAGGCGTGATCGGCTGCTACCCTTCGCGATCCTCTAGGCGATTTGGAGGGGGAGGAATGACCTGCTTTTCTCGGGTTTGGTGGACGACTGGGTGATTTAGAGTGCTTTGGGGTGATATAGTTTCCTTATCTTTGATGATCTTCTTTCCTTTTGCGGTGTCGTAGCGTCCTACTTATGTAACTCTAATTTTGGTTATCAATAAATCTTGAAGGGGCGGACACCATCGAGTGTTACCCCCTACCTTGCAGACTTTCAAAAAAAATTCTACAAGAGTGGGTGCAGATCCCCCCCCCCCCCCGCTACTCAATGAAGCTATTAACACGGAATGTGAGGGGCTTGGGACTACCAGAAAAGCGGTTGGCGGTAGGTTCCTTGCTGGCTACATGGAAAGTTAGCGTAGCATGCCTACAAGAGTCAAAAAGTGAGTTGTGGGAAGCGATTAGGTGGTATTCCACCTCTGGCCCACATTTCACCAAGTTTCGATCGGTCCTGGCAGTTAGAAGTGTGAGAGGGTGGTTGTTCTTTGGAATGGATGTCTTTTTGGCATGTCGGATGAGTTGATATTGATGCATTCTGTCTTGATAAGCAAGGCAGACCTTTCACTTTTGTGGTCACCTCGGTGTATGGTGTTGCATAAGCTTCCACGAATGTGGCGTTGTGGGAGGAGATGCGGGAAATTAGATGTAAACTCACGAGGGTGGTCTGGTTAGTTGGAGGTGATTTCAATATCACGCTCTACTCATATGATAGTCCGGGCAGTAGAGGCGCACAAGATCTGGGGTATATTTTATTTTCGGAGGTAGTGGAGGAGCTCGCTTTGGAGGTGTTGGATGCGACAAACTATGCTTATACATGGATGAGCTCGTCACCTCGGTCTCGTATTGATCGATTTCTACTGTCAGTCGAGAAGCCTTGGAAATGTTCAGCCTTGCTATTGTTATCTCTCTACCTAGGTTAAGATCGGATCGCATAGCACTATGTCTTGATTTTGGCAGCGAAAGAGCCTCATCATCTTAATTTCAGATTTGAGAGGTGTTGATGTTGGAGGGTTTTATAGGCATGGTGTGTACTTTCTAGTCAGAGCTGGAGGTGGAGGGATCGATTACGGTAAAATTCACGTTGAAGCTTATCGCGTTGTGTCGTAGACTATTAGCGTTCAAGAAGAAGTCACGCAATAAACGTGAGTCGAGGAGGAATCAAGGGCAGGATGAGATGATGAGACTAGATTGACTAAAGAACGTCGGGGAACTAGATGATGAGGAGCTCACGAGACATGGTTTCATGCAGAAGATTTTGGAGGAGGACATGATGCAAGAGTATGAATGGAGACAAAGGTCACACCAGAAATGGTTGAAGGAGGGTGACACCAATACAAAAAATTTTCATGCGATGGCAAAAGGTCAAAGGAGGAAGAACTTGGTTCATTCTGTAGAGGTTGGGGGAGAGATGTTTCGGGAAGAGGAAGATGTTGTGAGGGTGGTGACAGAGTATTTCACACACAGAGTAGATGCAATCCTAATTGCGGGTCGCGGTGGTTGGGTGTGGGGGTAGGCCACATTTCTGATCCTGATGCAGAGGCATTGACAACGTGGTTTGAGCTACTAGAGGTACGAGAGACGGTGTTAGGACTGAATCTGAATAGTTGCCCAATGCCAAATGGTTTCCATGTTTTCTTTTTTTAGCGAATTCCGGGATCTGATTGCAGACGAGGCGATGGAGGTGATATCCGAGTTCATTGAGAGTAACCTTGGTTTTGACTGGCTCAATCGATCTCCTGTTTTCTTGCTTCCTGAAAAGGAGGTTGTTGTAAGAATTGAATATTATAAACCGATTGCGCTATCCAATGCGATATGTTTGATTTTGGCAAAAGTATTGGCCAACCATTTGAGGAGAGTGTTGAATAAGATCATTTTGCCACCTCAGAGTACTTTTTTGTTCGGCAGACGTCTCATGGATAGTGCGATTATAGCTTCTATGGAAGGTGGATTTTTCGAAAGTCTATGACAGCCTAAACTGGTGTTTCATCTGGGTGTCGTTACATAGACGTGGCGACGTGGCTTCCCAGATAGATGGATATCTTGGATGAAGATGTGTGTAACGGCCACATCTTGTGTTGTTCTTGTGAATGTGCAGTGATGCAACCTACTTGGAGTCGTTTGAACTAAGTTACAGTCCTAAAAGTTTGAACTAAACGACTAAGTTAATGAAACAAGTAATGGCATGAACTATAATACTCCTGGGACAGAAATGCAATGAATTAAAAAAAACAGTAAAACAAATAAAAGGGTCATTAGGGACTGGAGCTTGACGAAACAGGGGTTGGATTTATGCGGATGAAACAGAGTTTGGCAATCGATGATGTAAACATATATATTAGTTTCCTTTGTATCTCTCTGTTATTTTTATTTTCAGTTGTATGCTTTATGTAATTTACCCATAGGCTACTCTCCTATATAAGAGAGCCTAGGGCTGATGGAATTATCATCGCTTCTATTTTTCCCAACATGGTATCAGAGC
Organism: Ottelia alismoides; assembly: GCA_037367405.1. NCBI lineage: Eukaryota > Viridiplantae > Streptophyta > Magnoliopsida > Alismatales > Hydrocharitaceae > Ottelia > Ottelia alismoides. The sequence continues at coordinate 361,635 of JAZKJV010010206.1, read as the reverse complement.
GACGGTCCTAGACCGGAGTTCTTGAAACCCTAACCCTAGACCTACCCCCCACCCGCGAGCCTCTCTCTCCGCCGCCGACGCCTCCTCCGCGCCTCCGCCCCTCCGTGCACGTGCGCCTCCAGTGCGTCGGCACCTCCTGTGCGTTGCACGCTCCTGCACCAGCGCTCCCTCGCGCATGCGCGTCCTCGCGCTCGCGCCTGCGCACCCTCGCGCATGCACCTGCGCGCATCTTTGCGCCCTCTAGTGTGCTCCAGCGCGCCCTTGTGCGTTTTTCAGCGCGCATCTTCGTCCCCTCCAGCGCGCATCTCAGCGCTTTGTGCGCGCCTCATCTCGCGTAGCGTGCGCTCCTGAAAGCGCATGTGCGTGTGCCCCTAAATCACCGTCTAGAGCGCACACCGTCAACTACATGGGTTTGCTTGCTTGAAGTCTACACCTGCAACTAAACCCGTCTATGTCCGTGTAGACGAATCTTATCTTCAGTTCATCGCTCCAGTCTTCGGTTTCCAGTATGTCAGAAAGCAATGCGGATATTCCATTATTGGCGCCTTTCGTGGACCTACCCCCCACCCGCGAGCCTCTCTCTCCGCCGCCGACGCCTCCTCCGCGCCTCCGCCTCTCCGCGCACATGCGCCTCCAGTGCGTCGGCACCTCCTGTGCGTTGCGCGCTCCTGCGTCAGCGCTCCCTCGCGCTTGCGCGTCCTCGCGCTCGCGCCTGCGCGCATCTTTGCGCCCTCTAGAGTGCTCCAGCGCGCTCCAGCGCGCCCTTGTGCGTTTTTCAGCGCGCATCTCAGCGCTTTGTGCGCGCCTCATCTCGCGTAGCGTGCACTCCTGAAAGCGCATGTGCGTGTGCCCCTGAATCACCGTCTAGAGCGCACACCGTCAACTACATGGGTTTGGTTGCTTGAAGTCTACACCTGCAACTAAACCCGTCTATGTCCGTGTAGACGAATCCTATCTTCAGTTCATCGCTCCAGTCTTCGGTTTCCAGTATGTCAGAAAGCAAGGCGGATATTCCATCTATTGGCGCCTTTCGTGGTCCAACGCCTATCGTAAAGATGGACGGTACAAACTATGAACTGTGGGTGATGCAGTTCATGAGTATGATGAAGTCAACTGGTAAGAAGCACATTCTTACCGAATAAGAGCCTGCTGAGAAGACTGGAGCCAATGCCTCATGGGAGGCAGATGATGCATACGCCAAAGTCTGGTTATCTGGAACCTTGGCAATCGAGATTGCCAACGATATTCTCCATCAGCCCACGGCCAAAGACATGTGGGATATTCTGGCGGCCACATACTCTCAAGCGAAGAATGAGACAAAGATTCTGCAACTTCAACATGATATATTCACTATAAAGCAGAATGGTCGCCCTCTACATTCACTCTACACATCCATGCGAGGGATGTTCGAGAAGCTATACAGCTTCATGCCCCTGACAGCCACGCCAGAGCAACAGAAGACATACCGGAATGCGACTACGGTAGGCATTTTCCTTGCTGCACTTGATCCAGAGTATGAGGCGGCACGATCCCAGATCTTGGCCGATTCCACTATTCCTCCCATAGAGGAAGCCTTTCACAGACTGAGCCGCATCACTGTCCCTTCTACAGCCAGCCACGAATCAGATTGCTTCAGCCATGGGCGCCAACAGGGGTCGTGGATTTCATCATCAGACCCGTGGACGTGGACCTCGTGGCAGAGGAGGCCGCACTCGGCCAACATGTACCTACTGCCATCGTGTCGGACACAATGAAGACACATGCTACTCTAAGCATGGATTTCCTGCATCTGCACGAGTCGCTGAGCAGATAGAGCCTCCATCTGCTGCCACTTTGGATCAGCGGTTCGATGATCTAGTTGCCCGTCTAAGGGGCATTATTCCCCCATCTGGCCCAGCACCCACTACTGAGAGTCAATCTGATAATGCTGCATCTGCCTCTGCGTCTACTAGTGCATCAGGTAGCATACTTGCATTTACCAGTAGTAGATCAGATACATTACCTTGGATTATGGACTCGGGCGCTACACATCATCTATGTGGCGATCAGAGTTTACTTACAGGATATTCTCAGATTCCTCCAGGCCGAACAGTGGTCATTGCCAATGGTACACATTCCCCAATTACTGGTCAGGGGGAGATTAGACTGACATCTTCTATGCAGCTCAAGAATGTGTTACATGCGCCAGATTTTTCAATGAATTTATCATTAATCAGTCATATTACAAAGGATTTACAATGTCGGGCAATTTTTGATCCATCTTCTCTTATTTTTCAGGACATCCTTACGAGCAACGTGATTGGTCGTGGCTATGAGCAAGGAGGCCTCTATCGCCTAAATCAAACTCCTTTTGCTGGAACCTCATCCATACCTACTGTCCCGCATCTCCTCTGCTGTGGCATCTGCGCTTTGGACATCTATCGCTTCAGAAGTTGCGTCGTGTGTTACCCCAGAGTCTGCCTCACACATCCATCCAATGCGAGGCTTGTCAGTTGGGAAAGCATCACCGGTCTAACTTTCCCAGACGTCCGGGTCAGAGTAGTACCTCCAAGTTTGAGTTATTTCATATTGATATCTGGGGTCCGAGTCGTGTACCTGATCATCAGGGACACAGATTTTATATAGTTATTGTGGATGACTTCTCTCGTGTGTCATGGGTATTTTTGTTGAAAAATAAATCTGAAGATGGGAATATTATTATCCATTTTCTTAATGAAATTCGTAATGTTTTCTCCACATCTGTTAAAATTGTGAGAAGTGATAATGCCCTGGAATTGTGTACTCATGTCCTAGCCAATTACTATTCATCCCAAGGGATTATCCATCAAACATCCTGTGCTTATACCTCTCAACAAAATGGGATCGCTGAAAGGAAACATCGCCACCTACTAGATGTCACAAGGTCACTTCTTATACAGAGTCATGCTCCTTATTCTTACTGGGGTGACGCGGTTCTCACAACATGCTACCTAATTAATCGTATGCCGTCCTCTGTTCTAGGTGAACAGATTCCTTTCTCCCTTATCTTTCCTGGTAAGGATCTGTTTTCCCTTACTCCTCGTGTGTTTGGTTCGGTTGCCTTTGTCCACCAGTTGTCTCCCAGTACTGACAAGCTCTCTCCTAGGGCTGTCAAGTGTGTGTTTGTTGGGTACTCCAGAACTCAAAAGGGGTACAAGTGCTTTGATCCATTGCGTAGGCGGTATATTGTTAGTGCAGATGTTACATTTTTTGAATCCGTAATGTATTTTTCATCCTCAGGTGATCAGCAGCTACCTCCAGTTACTACCGATGCCATCTATATGACACCACCACCACCAGTACCGTCACCACCACCACCACCACTACCACCACCACCACCAGCTCCTTTACCATCATCCGCACCTCCTAGTACTATCCCTATTTCACCACTACCATTTCATTATACCCGCAGGCCTACTCCAGCTCATGGTCATGACTCATCTCCTAGCTCGCCTAAGGTATGTACTGAAGATATTACTCTTGATGGATCTAATGATATTTCTGAGCAGGATATGTTGCAGAGGCCAGATGAGGACATAGTCGATTTAGATGTTCCTATTGCTATATGCAAATCGAAGAGGAGTTGCGCCACATATCCTTTAGCAGCTTATGTGTCTTTTGAACGACTATCTGAGGATTTCAGGAACTTTGTGGTTGCCTTGTCAGCTGTAGATATTCCACGGAATTATCAAGACGCTATGAAGGATAGTAGATGGCGTCTAGCAATAGAGGAAGAAATGGCAACACTTCAATCTAGGGGAACTTGGAGTTTAGTTCCTATACCTGCAGATGTGACCCCAGTGAGCTGCAAGTGGGTATTTACAGTCAAGCAGAATGCAGATGGCAATATTGACAGATACAAGGCTCGCCTTGTTGCACGTGGCTTTACACAGACATACAGGGTGGATTATCTTGATACGTTCTTGCCAGTAGCCCGTCATTCTACCCTACGGATCTTGCTGTCAGTTGCGGTTACTCGAGAGTGGCCGCTATATCAGTTGGATGTGAAGAATGTGTTCTTATATGGAGACTTACAGGAGGAAGTCTACATGCAACAGCTACCCGGTTTTGCTGTTGAGGGGGAGTGTTCTAAGGTTTGCAGACTTCATAAGGCTATCTATGGCCTTAAGCAGAGCCCCAGAGCATGGTTTCAGAAGCTCTCAGACCTCTTTGAAAAACAGGGATACAAACGCTCTAATGTTGGTCATTCCTTGTTTGTACAGAAGACTTCAAGAGGTATTATTGCAATCATGGTTTATGTAGATGACATCTTGATTACAGGAGATGATGAACAAGGAATAAAGAAGGCGAAAGAAAAGCTGGGTAGCGAATTTGTTACTAAGGATCTTGGAGTCCTTAGATATATTCTGGGGCTGGAAATCGCCAGAAATCCGTATGGGCTAGTAATGTCGCAGAGAAAATATGTTACGGACCTGTTGAGTGAAACAGGTATGCTTGGGTGCCGGCCTGCTACAACACCAATGGACCCTAGCATGAAGCTATATGATGATGATACAAAGGAGGTGGATAGGAGAAGATATAGAGAACTGGTAGGCAAACTGTTGTATGTCACGATCAGTAGGCCTGATATATCCTTTGCAGTGAGTCGTGTGATCCAATTCATGTAGCAACCACGTCAGGTTCATATATAATGTTATACATATGATACTTAGGTACCTCAAATCATCTCCAGGTGCAGGTTTGCTATTCAAGAAAGGCAAGGGGATTTCTATCTCAACATGTGCAGATGCAGACTATGTAGGTTGTCCCAAGGACAGGAAGTCCACCTCTGGGTTTGCAGTCTACGTTGGAGATTCTCTAATCTCATGGAGGAGCAAGAAACAAATGGTGGTAGCCAGGTCTAGTGCTGAATCTGAATATAGGGATATGGCCCAGGCTAGCACAGAAATGATGTGGGTAAAGGCTGTGCTTACAGATCTATGTATAGACGTACCACTTCCTATGACCTTAGAATGTGATAATCAGGCATCCTTGTTCATTGCAAACAATCCAGCATTCCATGAGCGAACCAAGCACATTGAGGTTGGCGGTCACTTCATACGTGACATGATTCAGAAAGGATTCATTGCTACATCTCATGTTACTTCAGAAAATCAAACTGCAGATATATTCACCAAGGCATTACTACGAGGCCCATTCCAGAAGTGTGCGTCCAAACTGAGCATGATTGATATCTATGCTTCATCTTGAGGGGGAGTGTAAACATATATATTAGTTTCCTTTGTATCTCTCTGTTATTTTTATTTTCAGTTGTATGCTTTATGTAATTTACCCATAGGCTATTCTCCTATATAAGAGAGCCTAGGGCTGATGGAATTATCATCGCTTCTATTTTTCCTAACAGATGACTTTGACGATGAAAAGAAAAATGATGCCCTAACATAACCTGGAAATCAACAAACAATTGTTCACGAGATGCTCGAGTTCCAGCACAAACCTCACCACAAATTCAGGGCAACCCAAGTAGTTAAAAGGTTACTGGAAAATATATCGATGTTGCGACAAATCGGGATCTCAATATTTCACCAAACCAAGCAACAATTTAGCAGTCCACACTCTAATGTCATACGGACAGAGTAATATGCAAAGATGCGCTCATACCACAACCGACGAGGGGTTTCGACGTGCTTCAGACCTGGTCGATGGCGGTGGGGTTGCGGGACAACCACAACAGCGAATCTGGAAGGGTCCAGGGTGCGCGGGTAACGGTAGATCCGCAGCGGCATTGAGTGGAGAAGATGGCGGCGGCGTGGGCGTAGGCGGCTGGCTGTTGTCCGGAGGGACGGGGATTAGAGAGGAGAGAGGGTGGCGGGAAAAGGGAGGTGGGCGAGGGGGAGAGGAAGGCTGAGGGCGGCGGGGTGGGGAGTGGAAGGGGAAGAGGGGTTGCTGGCGCGCGAGGGGAGGGCGCGGACGAGCGTCGGGGAGAGAAGAGGGGGGAAGGGGTGGCGGAGGAAGATTGGGAACGGAACTTGGGAGGGGGGGCGACAGTATGGGAAGGGTTAGGGTTCGGCGGGTGGAAACGAGAGAGAGAGAGAGGGAGAGAGTAACTGGTGGAAAAAATAACTTTCATTCAATGCCTTCCCATAGGGTGGGGGTGCCTTTATATAGGCTAAATTCCACCAAACATGCAACTAATTACCATAAATAGAATAGAAAAGAATAAGATGATAAGGCCTTATATAATGAGCCTTTTACATAAATAAAATGAATAAAATAAAGAAACGAAAATTTCCGACTCAATTTCTAAAAAAAAGTATCGCATAGCATCATGCTGCATCAGCTCCCCCTACTGAGAAGAATCTCGCTCCGTCGAGATGGCGTTGCAATAATTCTGAAGTATATCAAGGCGGAGTTGTCGAAGTTCATCCTCGTCAATCCATGTGCAATCGGTCAGAGGTCGTCCCTTCCACTTGACTAGATAGCGTCGAAAGAGACCACGTCTAGTCGTCATATCTCGTATATCGGCAATATCCTCTATCTGATCGGCATCAGTCGCGACTGGTGGTTGGTGTGTATTATCAGCGGGAACTACTGGTGTAGTTGCATCTGTCTGCTCATCTCCATGATATAAGAAGAGATCTGAAACATTAAAGACTGGCGACGTCTGGACATCCGGCGGTAGATCAAGTAGGTAGGCATTCTGCCCTATTCTCTTGAGGATCCGGAATGGACCAATCTTTCGGACACTCAATTTCTGGTGGACACTTAAAGGAAACCTCTCTTTTTTTAGGTGGACCATCACTAATTCTCCAACTCTGAACTCGCTCTCTCTACAATGTAGGTTGGCTTGGGCTTGGTATTTCTAGGTCATGGTTTGAAGTTTGGCTCGGATTTCGGTATGGATATGGATTAGGTATTCGACCAGGTCCTCAGCTGCTGCACTACTCCTCCCTTGCATGATTGTGGGTGTAAGGTCTAGAAATTGGATAATTGGAAAGCCGTACACACTCTCAAATGGTGATTTTCCGGTGGATCGATTAGTGGAACTGTTATACGCGAATTCGGCTTGGAGAAGAATTAGATCCCATTTGGACGGAGAGTCCCCTACAAGACATCGCAATAAATTCCCTAGAGATCTATTAACTACTTCGGTTTGCCCATCTGTTTCTGGATGATAAGCAATGTTGTATTGCAAACGACTACCAAGACGAGACCAAAGCGTGCGCTAAAAATGACTCAAAAATTTAGTATCACGATCTGAAGTAAAAGAACGAGGAACACCATGCAACCGAACAACATCACGAAAAAACAAATCGGCGACATGAGATGCATCTGAAGTTTTTTTACATGCAATGAAGTGTGCCATTTTAGAAAATCTATCCACAACCAAAAAATAGAGTCAACTTTCTGTACCGTGAGGTTAATCCTAACACAAAATCCATGGTGATGTCTTCCCATGGTCGCATAGGGATCGGTAGAGGCGTATACAACCAAGTGTTCTGCCTGTGGCCCTTGAATCTCTGACATATTTGGCATTTTTGTACAAATTTTGTAACATATTTTCGCATTTGCGACCAATAAAATCGCTCTTGGAGAAGAGTCACGGTCTTATCCCTTCCAAAGTGTCCAGCTAACCCACCGTTATGCAGTTCTGAAATTAGATTCTCTCGAAGGGAAGTGGCAGGAATGCACAGTCGGTGTGCCTTGAACAGGAATCCCTCATGAAGGACATAAGTGGTTGTCGAATCCTGTCCAGTGTCAACACACTCTGCATAAGTAGGTTCGAAATCAGGACTAGTGGGGTAAAGATCCTTGAGTGCATCAAATCTCGTTGTGCTTACGGTCATTGTGGTTAAGACATGTGTTCGTCTGCTTAATGCGTCGGCCACATGATTCAGAGTCCCAGCCTTGTGCTTAAGATGGAACGTGTATTCTTGGAGGAAACTAACCCACTTTGCATGACGCTTGTTAAGGGTTTCTGAGAGTTCAGATATCTTAAGGCTTCATGATCAGAGTTAAGGACAAATTCACGCTGAATTAGATAGTGCCTCCAATGCTTGAGAGCTTGCACCATGGCATAGAATTCGACATCATATGCGGAGTACCGTGATCGAGCTTCATTCAACTTCTCACTGTAGAATGCCACAGGTCGTTCTTCCTGACTCAGGACGGCACCAATCCCAAAATGTGAGGCATCACAGTCAACTACAAAAACCTTGGAGAAGTCAGGAAGTGCCAAGACAGGGGCGTTGGTCAACTGATGTTTTAGCTTTTGAAAGCTGGTTTCTGCTTCAGGAGTCCAAGTGGACGCACCTTTGCGTGTGCAATCTACTAATGGAGCCGCACAAGTACTAAAGTTTCGGATGAAACGTCAATAGAAAGAAGCCAATCCCAGAAAGCTACGAATCTCAGTGAGGGTTTTGGGCACTGGCCAGCTCTGAATGGCCTGAACCTTGGAGGGGTCAACTTTGAGTCCGTCGGCAGTGACAATGTATCCCAAGAAGAGGACCGTGTCAGACATGAAGGAGCATTTCTTAAGGTGGACAAACAATTGTTGGGCTCTTAAGGTTTCCAAGATTTGTCGTAAGTGGACTAAGTGGTCGTCTTTGGTCAAGCTGTAGATCAATATGTCATCAAAGTACACAATCACAAATTTACCGATGAAGGGCCATAATACATGATTCATGGTTCGCATAAAAGTGCTAGGGGCATTAGACAGGCCGAAGGGCATTATTGTCCATTCATAAAGGCCCTCTTTGGTCTTAAAAGCAGTCTTCCACTCGTCTCCAGGTTGGATGCGAATCTGATGGTACCCGCTGCGAAGATCCATTTTGGAAAATATGTTGGCACCTGATAGCATGTCGAGCATATCATCAAAACGTAAAATCGGAAAACGATACTTGATCGTTATCTTGTTGATAGCACGACTATCCACACACATTCTCCATGTGCCATCCTTTTTGGGGGTAAGTAGAGCAGGAACTGCCACAGGACTCATGCTCTCTCGAACATACCCACGACGTAGAAGATTAGTGACCTGCTTGCTCATCTCTTCGTGCTCACTTGGGCTCATCCGATAATGTGGCAAATGTGGTAGGCTTGCTCCGGGAACTAGGTCAATGTGATGTTGAATGTCTCGTAATGGGGGTAGTCCTTCAGGTAACTCTTCAGGCATAATGTCAGCAAACTCCTGAATGATGAGCTTTACCTCAGAGGGAGCTTCGGATAAAGTCGTCTCTTGCTCGCTCACTTCACGTCCTATCAATGCGTAAATAGTGGAGCTCTCCTGAACTTCACGTTGGAATGTCTGGGCTTCCATTAACAATACAGGACCAGAAGTCGAAGGCTTTGACGGTGGAGTACTTTTACCAGATTGTGTAGTCGCGGATCGAAGTGAAGCCACCTGTCGAGGGCTAAGGGCCTCGCGTTGTGGTCTAAGGGTCACACGTACCTTGTTTATAAGAAATGAGTAAGTGTTCAATTTTCCTCTGTGTTCAGTGTCCTGATCAAACTGCCAAGGTCTCCCTAGAAGCACATGACAGACATCCATAGGAGCTACATGGCACCAGACCTCGTCTTTATATGAAGGGCCAATTGAGAAGCTAACGAGGCTCTGACGGTGGATCGCAAGTTGAGTGCCACCTCGAAACCATGCCACATTGTACGGTCTCTCGAGTGGTTGAGTGGGCAAGTCCAACTTGTCAACCATTTCTTGAGACACGAAGTTCTCAACGCTTCCTCCATCAATGATCAACGAGCAGCGACGTCCTCCTGAGGTGCATGTGGTTCGGAATATGCTGCGTCGCAGCCAACTATCAGCGTCATTGACAGCGGGGGTGAGCAAGATGCTTGTGGGTGTGCTGTCAGGAGCGATAAAGTCCTCATGTTCAATCACCAGGAAAGGTTCGGATATATCTCCATCCACTCCAAGAAGTTTGTATTCATCAGCTCCCGAAGTGACAGCAGTTAAAGCGGCTTGATCCTCTTTAGATGCTTCCAGATGGCCAGGAGCAGGATCTTCAGGATCCTCAATGGTGCATAAATGGGAGGGCATAACCTTAGGGTTTGGGCACTCTGCTGCTCGATGTCCCTTTTGATAACAACGGAAATAAGTATCAGGTCCTACAACAGGTCGACATCCCAAGATGCCCGGTCCAGGTTCCCAGTAGATGGCTGTATGACGGCAATGGTTGATGGTTTAGCTTGGGGTTTACCTGCAACAATCGATGGGAAACTATTGGTTTGGAGGTCGTCATAGGTGTGCTAGTTTGTGGGACGGAGTTTACTGAAAAAGGCGTTCTCCTTATCGGGGCTTTAGCAAGCTTAGTTTCAGCCCGTTCAGCTTGTTTATAGGCTTCGTCGACGTTTTGACAGTTGTGGAGGTAGAGTTCATCTTGGATAACTTGACGAAGTCCTTGCATGTAGCGGGTGACTTCCTGGACAGGAGTCTCCTGCAATCGGTTGCGATGCATGAGGGATTGGAATCCTTCGGTGTACTCTCTTACGCTCATGGTACCTTGTCTCCAAGATTGTAATCGCGCATAGAGATATCGCTTGTAATCTTCAGGCACAAACTTTGTTTTTAGTTTGGCTTTCATCTTGCTCCAATTGCGGATCTTACCTTTTCCCTTTCGTTTGTGTTCAGATTGCAAACGATCCCACCACAGCAGAGCATGTCCTTTTAGTTTGATCGCGACAAATTGAACTTTTCGCTCGCTGGGCATAGTCTTCCATACGAAGAAGTGTTCGACAGTTTGGAGCCAATCCAAAAATACATCAGGATCTCGTCCTCCGTCAAACTCCGGAACATCAAGACGGATGCCTCGATCCCATCCATCATCGTGCCTAGGACCATGTCGTGGCGGGAATTGATAGCCACTAGAGGGTTGTGAAGTATACCCTGGGGTGTGTGGTTCTTGGTTCTTTGAAATGAAAGGAGATTCATCTCTTAATCCTTCATCTTCGCTTTCCTGTGAGAGATAGTCACTAACGTGTCCATCGGAGGTAGAAGAACTAGAGTCTCGGGATGTATTACTCCGTGAGTGTCGTCTCCGACTAGTACGCCGACCTTTGTTTGACGTCTCATCATTATGATCCCTCCCAAGCATGCGGCTATTTATTGTGGCAATTTGTCCGTTCGCTGTGGCAAGTTGTCCGGTCAGTTGATCGTACATTTGTTTCATTTGAACAGACAAGGATTCTAATGATAGCTTAGTTTGTGTGGTGTTGCCGGCTTTAGAGGTACTCGGTTTTTCAGCCATGGGAATCCTATACCCCTTTTTTGTGTTTTGTTGTTGTTTTTTTGTTTTGTTCGTTTTTTTTTCTTTTTTGATATGCTCTAAAACAAATGAAACGGATCGATTTGCTCTGATACCAAATTGATGCAACCTACTTGGAGTCGTTTGAACTAAGTTGCAGTCCTAAAAGTTTGAACTAAATGACTAAGTTAATGAAACAAGTAATGGCATGCACTATAATACTCCTGGGACAGAAATTTTTTTTGAAAGCTCAAAAAAAAGGGGGGAGTCACTCGATGGTGATCGCCCCAATATATTAAAAGAAAAGGGTATATACAAAGGAGGAAAAAGAAAAGACAAAGGAAACTTTACAAAGACGGCCCGCTGAGACGCAGGTCACACAAAAAGGCCCCCCAAAAGCCAGCAAAGGACTAGCCTGTGTCCCAATCCTGTATGAAACGCTTGGCACGAATAGTGATATTTTCAATGTAAAAACGTTGACTTGAAAAAATCGCCTCGTTCCTCCCAAGCCAGATGCTCCAAAACCGAGCGAGAGGGTCCAGAATAGACCGCCTGTCCCTGCCCCCAGAAGAAATCAGGGAGTCGCATAAATCAGCAAAAGAAGCGGTATTGATCCAAGGTAGGTCTTCCCAAAGCAAGCGCACATGGCCGCATTCGAAGAAAAGGTGAGTAGTTGATTCATGCTCCGCGCCACAAAGTCCACACAAAGGGTCGATATTTGGGAAGAAGATTGCACATCGCTCGCGCGTCATCAGCCGCCCACGACGGAGAAGCCATAAAAAAACCCCAATGCGTTCCGGAAGCTTAAGACCCCATAAGAAACGACAATGACGCAACAAATTATCATCATCAGCAATGGGGGGGGCGGAAATAGCGAAATAGGCCTTACGAGAGGAGAAAGGCCCGTCCTTCCAAGCCCAATGGTCCCGCCTAGCAGACGGCCGAGGAGAGTCACCAAGGATAGCCAATAAGGAAAGGAAATCGTGCGTCTGCTAATCAGACAAGGATTCCGAAATGATAGGATTCCGCTGGGACAGAAATGCAATGAATTCAAAAAAAAAACAGTAAAAACAAATAAAAGGGTCATCAGGGACTGGAGCTTGACGAAACAGGGGTTGGATTTATGCGGATGAAAAAGAGTTTGGCAATTGATGACTTTGACGATGAAAAGAAAAATGATGCCCTAACATAACCTGGACATCAGCAAACAATTGTTCACAAGATGCTCGAGTTCCAGCACAAACCTCACCACAAATTCAGGGCAACCCAAGTAGTAAAAGGTTACTGGAAAATATATCGATGTTGCGACAAATCAGGATCTCAATATTTCACCAAACCAAGCAGCAATATAGCAGTCCACACTCTAATGTCATATGGACAGAGCAATATGTAAAGATGCGCTCATACCACAACCAGCGAGGGGTTTCGACGTGCTTCAGACCTGGTCGATGGCGGTGGGGTTGTGGGACAGCCACAGCAGTGAATCTGGAAGGGTCCAGGGGTGTACGGGTAACGGTAAATCCGCAGCGGCGTTGAGTGGAGAAGCTGGCGACGGCGTGGGCGTAGGCAGCTGGCTGTTGTCCGGAGGGATGGGGATTAGAGAGGAGAGAGGGCGGCGGGAAAAGGGAGGTGGGCGAGGGGGAGAGGAAGGCTGAGGGCGGCGGGGTGGGGAGTGGAAGGGGAAGAAGGGTTGCTGGCACGCGAGGGGAGGGCGCGGACGAGCGTCGGGGAGAGAAAAGGGGGGAGGGGTGGCGGAGGAAGATGGGGAACGGAACTTGGGAGAGGGGCGGCGGTATGGGAAGGGTTAGGGTTCGGCGGGTGGAAACGAGAGAGAGAGAGAGAGTAAGTGATGGAAAAAATAACTTTCATTCAATGTCTTCTCATAGGGTGGGGGTGCCTTTATATAGGCTAAATCCCACCAAACATGAAACTAATTACCATAAATAGAATAGAAAAGAAAAAGATGGTAAGGCCTTATATAATGAGCCTTTTACATAAACAAAATGAATAAAATAAAGAAAAGAAAATTTCCGACTCAATTTCTAAAAAAAAGTATCGCATAGCATCATGCTGCATCATGCAGCCAGGGGGTTTACTTCCAGCCTTAGTGAGGAGTACGGTAGGGTTGCCTTTGGCATCGCTTCTTTTTTTTTTCTTCCGATGGATGCTTTGACAACTATGGTTGATCGTACTATTTCGCGGGGGGGAGGGGGTTGTAGTCGCTATTCAAAGGAGGAGCTCTCTATCCCCATCCTTCAATACGCGGATGATACGATACATTTTGCGAAGGGTGGTGCTGACAGCTATAGGGGATTTCAGTAGTGAGTAGTGTTGGACATTTTTAATGTTGTATCTAGGCTGAGACTAAACAGAGATAAGTCAGAGTTTGTTCCTTTTGGCTTGATCGATACATAGATTGATTTATGTATTGGTTGGCTACGTTCGTCGTGCAAGGACTTGCCATTACGCTACCTTGGGTTGCCTCTGATGACTGGGAGAATGTGCGTTGTCGATTGGTTGCTGGTTGTTGAGAGCAGCGGTTAACATGACGGAAATCAATTTGTCTATCCAGGGGTAGTGACAGAGTATTTCATACATATGAGTACTTCATACACATGAGTAGACACAATCAGAAGATGTGAGGGTGGTGATAGAGTATTTCATACACATGAGTAGACGCAATCCTCATTGCGGGTCGCGGTGATTGGGGGTGGGGGTGGGCCACATTTCTGAGCTTGATGCAGAGGCATTGACGATGCAGTTTGAGCTACTAGAGGTAGGGGAGGCGGTGTTTGGACTGAATCCAAACAGTTGCCCAATGCTGGATGGTTTTTTTGTTTTCTTTTTTAGGGAGTTCTAGGATCTTGTTGCAGAGGATGCGATGGAGGTGATATCGGAGTTCGTTTAGGGTAACTTTGGTTTTGATCGGTTCAATCGATCACTTGTTTTCTTGCTTCATAAAAAGGAGGAAAAGGAGGTTGCGGTAAGAATTGAAGATTAGAGACCGATTGCGTTAATCCAATGCAATATATTTGATTTTGGCAAAAGTATTGGCCAACCGTTTGAGCGGAGTGTTGAACAAGATCATTTCGCCAGTTCAGAGTACTTTTTTGCCAGGCAGACATCTCATGCATAGTGTGGTTATATCTTCAGAGATTGTAGAGAACTGGTACACAAAGAAAACTAAGGTGTCGTTCGGCACAAGGGGTACCCCACCCCATTTTTTCTCACTCCTACGTGGGCCCCACTTTTTATCTTTTTAAAAAATTAAATAAATTAATTCCCCATTATCAATTCCATCAAAAAATAATATATTATACCATCATATCATATAAAAATTATAAACTACTCCACTTCTACTCACTTTTTCAAACTCCAATACAATCACATCACAATAACTACTCACTTTTTCAAACTTCAATACAATCATATCACAATAAACCCACTTCTAACCCACCCCCAGTTTAACCCTCTATCCAAACACCAAAACCCAAAAATGGGTTACCTGCAACCAGTTTAACCCACCTAAACCCACTATCCAAACACACCCTGAGTGTATTCTATGGAAGGTGGAGTTTTTGAAGGCATGTGACTGCCTAGACCAGTGTTTCATATGGGCTTTATTACATAGACATGGCTTCCCAAACAGATGAATCTCTTGGATGAAGAGGTGTCTGACGACCACGTCTTATTTTGTTCTTGCGAATGAGCAGCCAAGGGATTACTTCCAGCCTCAGCGAGGAGAACGCAGTGTTGCCCCTAGCACCGCTTCTTTTTGTTCTTGCGACGGATTCTTTGACGATCATGGTTGATCGTGCCATTAGGGGGTGGGGGTTTGTAGTGGCTATTGAAAGGAGGAACTCTCTGTCCCATCGTTTATACGCGGATGATACGATACTTTTTGCGGAGGTGGTGCTGACAATCACAAGGGGTTATCGATAGTGTTGGACATTTTCAATGTATCTGGGTCGAGATAAGGTAAAGTTCTTTCATTTTGGGTTGATGGATACAGAGATTGATTTATGCGCGGGTTGGCTACGTTCGTCGTGCAGGGACTTGTTGCGCTACCTTGGGTTGCCTCTGGTGATTGGGAGAATGCATGTTGTCGATTGGTTGCCGGTTGTTGAGAAGTTGGAGCAGTGGTTAACATGATGGAGATCAGTTTGTCTATCCACGGGTGGTAGATTAGCGTTGTTGAAGTCGGTCTTGCCTACGATCCCTATATTCTTCATGTCTTCTAACCTTATATGCATGTATGGTTGCGGAAGAGGCTGAGGACTATCATGAGGCATTTTTTCTGGTCGGCATCTGGCCAATCAAATGGATTTTCTCTGATGGGACTGGAGGAGGGTTTCATGTTCTAAGGAGGATGGTGGTCTGGGAGTTCGGAGTTTAGAGGAGATGAATAAGGCTTTGCTTAGAAAGTGAGTCTCTTGCATTTATGGTGGCTGCAACAGCCTGGTTTGTATCTTGATTCAGAGAATCTATGATTTTGATATGTCTTTTCCTAGCCCATGTGATCTTGGCTTCACACCGTCTTATTTCTGGAGGGGCGTTTGCAGTGTGTCCCAGAGGTCAGACCATTCTTGTGACTTGTTGTTGGTGATGGCATCGGTTTTCAATTCTAAACAGATGACTGAAGTGAAGGTTGAAGGATATGGTATAATCCTCAAGCGTATCACGGAAGCGTGAGCATCATATCGAATACGACGAAGAACGACTAGTCGCACTAGTTGTTCTATGCAGCGGAAATTAAATTTTTTTTATACGACGATACCACATGATCCAAGAACACTTCTCGGATTGTTTTGTCTAAACCACAAACAAGTAATAGGATTACCTCTTGAAGCGTGGTTGCGATCGAGTCTCTAAACGAAGAGACCTCCTGTCTCAAGTCCGATCCGACGGAGGAGACGCTTGTGAGCGCGGGGATGAATCGCGTGCTTCTCGTAATCCATGTTGATGATCCAAGCGACGGATCTCCTGATCTCGACACACGAGATCTGACGTCTTCTTCACGAACGAGGCACACCGAAGGAGACGAAGATCCATGAGCAAACGATCGGGCAACATAACGACGACGCTGGGGCGATGGAGACTCTCTCTAGGGCATCCATGGTAGACGACCATGAGAGGAGGAGAGAGGGATGATGTGTAGAGAGAAAGAGAGAGAGAGAGAGAGAGAGACTTACGTTCTCGTTGTGTGTAGAGAAGAGCAAAGGGGTGCCCTTCTATTTATAATATTTTGGGATCCATGGATCTCAATCCATGGGCACCACAAATCCAATGGCTCTCATTGATTTGTGTTTCTTTTAATGGCTAAGATTTGTGTTGGTAAAAACCAACAACAATTAATTTAATTTAGACATGGAATGAAATTTCGCGAAATTTCGCCGAAATTTCGATTTCGAGAGGTCATGGGTATCAAAACTCCTATATATATCGATTTTCCGACCGAAATTTCGGTGATATTTCGACATTTCGATCCATTTCGACCCATTTCGATTGAAATTCATGGATCTCAGTACAAAATTTCCTGGATTTCGACCGAAATTTCGGTGATATTTCGACATATCGACCCATTTCGGTTGAAATTCATGGATACATGGTATGTTGAGACAAGATGGTACATACATCGATTATTCAACTTGGGGAGCTTCTTCCCCTTTGGGTTTAAGCAATGGAGATGAAAAAACACTATAGCTTCTATATATTTGATATAGCTTGTTCCTTTCATTTGTTTGTCATTTATCTTCGTAAATAGATGCATCTTTATTGTAAGTATGTAATTAATTCTATAATTCATTCGAACTTTGTCTGTGACGGTTATTTCTATGAACAAAACATTGTTTAATTAATCATTATCTACATTTTTAAATAAAAAATTCTTTTCTATTTTTATGAACAAAAAATGTCTTCTAAGTGTTGTTAACTTAGTTATTTTGATTTCCATTTACAGTATCTATCAGACTGCTCAACAATATGTCTGATATGACCGATATAGCGTGATATAAGGCGCATGGATGAGAGATGTGTGTGATATAAGTGTGCATTTGTAAGATGTTGTTTAAAGATCTTGGATTGGATGATATTAACTTCCAGTACATATCAGTCAAAAATCAACATTAACATCGATTTGACCGATATGAACGATATGACCCATATGACCAATACGTGCGATCTAAGGGGCATATATAAGCAATATGTGTGATATAAGTGTGTATTTATAAGTTATTTATTGTTGTAATAACTCAGAAGATCTTAATTTCCAAAAAAATCATCGAAAAATTGTTTTTTTGAGTCATTTTCGACATTTCCACCGAAACGGTCGAAATTTCCCGAAATTTCACCGAAATTTCGATTTTGGAGGGGACCGAAACGAAATCGAAATCGAGATTTCTAACCTTGAATTTAGATTAAATCTATATCAATATAAATTAATCCCAAATTAAATCAATCAAGCATGGAGATTATGGAATGAAGATTGCCTCCTTCCATAATATGGGACATGTAATCTCATGATATCTCATGAGATGACATTATTCCATGAAAATCTCCAAGATTTACAACAACACTTGTTCTAAATTATTCAACAAAAATAATTCATAATTATTTTGTGAATGATGCAATCTCGCCATTGGAAAATAAAATGTAAATTACATGTTTAATTTAATATCCAAGGTGAATCCAATTCACATCAACATTTAATTAACAGATGTAAATTACAAGTTACTCTCTCTTATACATTATAAATCACATTTATAATATATATAATTAATATGGATAGTGCTATCCACATTATTCAATATCCATGATAATTAATTCATATTTAATCATCTTAGATCTCTATTCTAATGTGCCCAAATAATATGAATCAAATTCACATTATTTACATCTTTGATAATCAAATCACATTTAATTATCTTAGATAACTCTCTTTATAATATGAATCGAATTCATATTAATCATGACAATTAAATCACATTTAATTATCCATTTTCTCAATGCTCGGATACTTATATCAATAATGAAATTATCCTGAACTCTTTCTAGGATAATGCGCTTTCTCCGCGAATACTTGGAGATAAGGACAGGGCGATTGTATTGTTCCACGTATAGTGACTTGGATATTGAGATCACATCTCAAATCCAGATCTCGGGCCTCCCATAGATGCTTGATTAAATCAAGACCGTAAATCTACTCTTCTCATTGCATCTGAATCACATTCAGATCAATGTCCAACATTTGGATCAAGATCAGATTACTTCTCTACTGAGAGGAGTCACTAAACTCCAGATCCGTTTCATAACTCCCTAGGAATGGAAGCGTCATGGTTATACAATCGTTTATGATCACATCACCCTCAGGTATTCCTAATACATGTACATCCTGCATACTGGAAGACTCATAATAAACCTGAAGTATAAGATCAATTTTACACTGTCTACTTCAGAGTTTTATCACTAAGTTTCTCATCCAATCATTGGGAGTCGGTATCAATCATATACTTTCCAAAAGCATATATCATACCTAGGTCTTGATCATATACTTTCCAAAAGCATATATCAAACCTACAAATTCAGTCAAGCTTCCAAAGCGAGACGACCGTGCACGGAATTTGATTCTTCCCAATATCTCATGAGTGAGCTCATGTCTTCCGGTTCGGTAACTGAACCTGTATGATCCCTTTGAGAGATCGTATTACTCATATGCCCTTATATGCACACCAGCGCGTCGGTGTATAGACCTTGGTTAGGTCATCAACCTATTGGTCTGCCAAATGTACATACTCAGACATATAATAACACATCTGTCTGAGATATAGGAAGAAGGGTGCGATTTGGAAGATTGATTATACGAAGGCGTATGACTGTGTCAGCTGGAAGTTCCTGTGGAGGTCGCTTGAGAAGAAGGGGTTTCCTCCTCTTTGGGTGGACTGGGTTAAGAGGTGTGTCACTACGTGCTCTTGCTCGGTGTTGGTTAATGGGAGTCAGGAGGGAGGCTGGCTCCAACCGCAGAGGGGGGTGCGCCAGGGATGCCCCCTTCCTCCCCTTTTGTTTGTTTTGGCTGCGGATTGTCTTGCGGTTTTATTTCAGCAGGCGGTGGAAAAAGGTTGGTGTGAGGGATTCACCTTGGGGGACATCTCCGTCCCGGTTTTGCAATATGCGGACGACACGCTGATTTTTTTGGGGGGGACAGAGGCTCAGAACCACAACGCGGTTGTCCTGGTGGACGTTTTTGGATGTCTTTCTGGCCTGCAGATCAACAGGCAGAAGTCTGTTCTGGTAACTCTTGGGATGCAGGAGGACGAGAGGATTCGGTTAGCTGAGTGGGCGGGCTGCCCCCTTGGTACATTACCCATCTCCTACTTGGGTTTGCCTCTGGTCGACGGTAGGCTGAGGAAGTCCGACTGGGACTGTGTTATTCGGAGGCTGGAGGAGCGGATGGAGGGGTGGAAGGCTATCACTTTGTCCAAGGGTGGGAAGCTTACCCTGCTCAAGCATATTCTTTTGGCGATTCCGATTTTCTTCTTCTCTTCCCGCTTGATGCCTGTTGGGGTTAGAAAGAAGGTGGAGGGTTTGATGAGATCTTTCTTCTGGTCTAGTGGAAAGCAGGATAAGAAGGGGTTGCACCTGGTGGCTTGGACGGATCTCACTCTACCGGTTTCCGAGGGCAGGTTGGGGGTCAGGGATGTGGATTGCATGAACAGGGCATTGCTGGCGAAGTGGGTCGTGCGCATCTGGGGTCCGTCGGACTTGCTGGTGGTGCGGCTATTGAGGAAGATTTATGGGGTCTCGGGCGAGTTGGTGGCGGCGAGGCGGCGTCATGAGTCTTCCCTTTGGAGTGGGGTCCGGGCGGTTCTGCCTGCTTTGAGGCCTCTTCTTCGCCCGCGGCTGGGAGATGGGCTTCTTTTCAGATTTTTGGCATGATGACTGGACGGGAGAGGGGCCATTGGGGATCCGTTTCCCTAGGTTGACGGCGTTGGCAGTGGACAAGGAGGCGCGGGTGGCGGAGGTGGTGGACTCTGGTACTTGGGCTCCGAGGTTCACTGCGGCTTTGTTTGACCAGAGGATGCAGGACTTTTTGCAGTTGCTTTCGGAGATTCCCTCTGCCGAGGAGTTGTCGGGGAGCCGGACTGTTTTGAGTGGATGGAGGGTAAGTTCTCCGTTAAGAATGCTTACCGGAGGTTGTGTGCTGGCGGGTTGGAGCATGACGAGGACCTGTGTGTGGACCTGAAGATTATTTGGCGGCAAAGATTCCTACCAGGGTTAAGGTGTTCCTCTGGTGTCTGCGGCGGGGTCGTCTTTGTGACAAGGTCAGAAGGGGAAGGTTGTTGGGCACGACGGACGTTCGGTGTGACAGATGCACTGATGGCGTGGAGGACGCGAATCACATCTTCTTTGGTTGCAGGTTGTCGGTGGACGTCTGGGAGTCCTTGGGGTTGCCGTGGGTACAGTCTTCCTCTGCGGATCTTTTTTGGGGCTCCATTCGGGCGGTGGGCGCCAACTTCACCGGTGATGTGTCAAGAGTCTTTGCGGTACTTTGGGCTATATGGCTTGGTAGAAATGATGTCATTTTCAAGGGGCATCGCTTTTACTATGAGAATGTGGTGGCGCAGTGTAACGCTTTGTACAAGTTCAGGGTATCCGGATGATGATGTATCTTTTTCTATATCAATGAAATTTGTGGTGTGGTGACTCCCATCTTGGGAGTGCACCCTCTTATTCTTGTTCAAAAAAAAATAACACATCTGTCTCCGGTCAGAGGATGTGTGCCTATATCATGACAGAATACGATATAGGACTTTGGTTATCTCGATCTCGTTAAGTCAACTCTTTGACCTAACTTATCTAACTCCTCTGAATCTCTATTCCTATGCAGAGGATCTGCATCAAGAGGTCAGTTAGATATCAGCCTAAATGAGAAAGGATTGTCATCTCCTACTCAGGCTGGAGATCATCTCTTAACAATCATTTGACGGTGCTTGATGAGTCCTCAATCTAATTCTTTAGATATTCATGCAAGCACCAGCCTCTATGATTCAACAATTGAATCAACAGCTGTATAATTATCAAGATGGCCATGGTACATAACCCTAATTGTACTATGGGGCCTATTATGCAAATTATTTATTCTTCATTTCAAATCAGAGAATGATATTTGCAATAACATTTATTACATAATGGCTCGTCGTGGGCTCGCATGT
The DNA here is from genome assembly GCA_037367405.1 of Ottelia alismoides. Classification (NCBI taxonomy): domain Eukaryota; kingdom Viridiplantae; phylum Streptophyta; class Magnoliopsida; order Alismatales; family Hydrocharitaceae; genus Ottelia; species Ottelia alismoides. The sequence continues at coordinate 340,190 of JAZKJV010010206.1, read as the reverse complement.
CCAACAATCTCCCACTAGCCCAAAGAGCCATTAATGGGCTAATCTTTTAAACCCACACTCATGTGACAATCATAGGCTATTTAGAAAATAGCTAGATAAGCTGATCAGTCACTCTGTTCCCAAGAGACTATGCCAAGTCCTTTTACGGCACTTGCATATCCCCTAGTAACAGTGCTCGCATCCAATGCGAATGTTGCATCTTATGCAACCAATACTCAATTTTGTTATAGTGTCCTTGACACTATACCTCGATAATTATTATAACCAGTATTCCCATAATCCTTATCAGAATACCTTTATTCCTGGAGATCTCTATCTCCTAAGGTATCTATAGTTCAGACCCTCATAGATCACCATCTACAAGGTCTTAAACTTTTGAAGATAAGACTTTGAGATCACTATATCTAAGTTTCATCATCTATGAAGATATTGTTATTATTGCAATCAAGTGTTTTATCACCATAGTAGGATTACTAACAGTTTACTACTCCCACTGCATGGTAGACATCTGGATTTTGTACATATCTAGCACACACTCGGCTTCTTGGAACTGATGCACAAGGGCAAGCAGTTTGCATTCACATCCTCAACTCTTTGAGGTGCTATCCCTTTAGTTAGGTCAGTACCATATCTTTGAGGAAAAGAAACCTTTCTTGGAATTTTCCATAAAATGGAAATGTCCAAGGTGTACTATTAGTGTGACTGTCCCAAAACCCTCTTCTCTTTGCTTCTGAACAACTTCAGAACTAAGATCTAAGAGGTATCCTTGAGATCATATCTCGAGGTATTGAACAACCAGATTATAAAACACTTATTATTATCATCCTTATACCATTCTAAATGATTAGAATATTATCTACATTTAGCATGATGAACACAATGGCACTCCCACTAAGCTTCATAAGTTTCATCAAGATTTTATCTGAAATCATAACATTTATAATTTCATCAAATCTTATGTTCCAACTACAAAAAGCTTATTTGAGTCCAAAGATGGAGTTCTTTAGCTTGCACACCTTGCATTCCTCAATCATGAAGCCCTGGGGTTACTTCATATGAATATCCTCAGAGAGGTATTCATAGAGGAATGCAATCTTGACTCACATCATGAAGATGTCATAGTCAAGTTGTGTAGCTATAGTTAGCAATATTCTGATGGGTTAAAGCAAGGTCACTGGAGAGCAAGTCTCATCGCAAGCGATGTCTTCTCTTCGGTGTGTAGCTCATGGCTACGAACCGTGCTTTGAAGGTCTCTACCTTTTCATCAAGTTCCCTCTTTCTCTTGAAGATCCACTTACACCATAATGGGTCTTACCCATATAGTTGGATCCTCGAGGGTCTACATACAACACGTGTATATGAGGTCTACATTAAACTTTTATTGCTAACATCCATCTTTCCATGTCATGATCCTCAGGAGCTTCATCACATGAAGTCAGATCATTGTCAGATTCAACTGACACATGGAATCCATCCTCAAACTTATTTGAAGATGTATTAATGTTTCATCTTTAATTGTCTGTTTAGTTTCCGATTTCAGGAGCCTAATTATCTTCTCAAGGTTAAATGAGTTCCTTTACTTCATTTTCATCTTGATTCTCAAGGGAGTCATCCTCTAAGAATCGCATTCTTAGAGATGAGATCCTTTAAGAATCTCAAGGTCATAAAGTAGGTATCTAATACCATCCTTTATTTTCCTAATGAAGTGGCACTCTCCAGTGCCAGATTCCCGATTACTTGCATGGAACCTTATTAAGGATATATATTGTAGTCTCTACTACATATTTACCTTGGAAACTAATAGATAATTATGCTAATATTCATCATTGATTATATCATGTCATACATGATCCAATTGTATCTCCCTACAACTCTTATTGAGTTTAGGTTTATAAGGAGTGAGATAAAAATAATATTCATATCTCTATAAGGTATTCCTTGAATTCATCTAATAGGTACAAGCTACCTTGGTTAGATCAAATTCATTTCATCTTCCTTCGAACTTTGGTTCTAAACCAAAATTGTGAAATCTTTGAACATTTCACTCATATCACAAATAATCATTAATAGATATCACATATCCATAATGTTTATTCTGATATAAATGATTCACATACATCAATATGTATGAGATCTTGAATACCTTAATATCTTATACCATTCCAAAGGAAAGGTGTATTGGACATTTTTACGTTGAATACAATATTCATAAGTATGCAAGTTTTGAAATTTTAGACATTCTAAAGTTTCATCTCTTACTTGTCCATTGATCTCATCAACAGACATATGTCCAAAACATGATGCCAGATCATTGTCAAATGATCTATATCCTCCTACTGATCTTTAAAGGTTTAATTTTCAGTATTCTTAATGAACCATTCATTAATTTAGCAGAGTCCACTAGATGTTAGATTACTATCTGAAATATATCCATCATAACTCTCTATGATAATGAAGTCTATTGATCCAATGGAAATTGTTGCAACAATTGCATCACTTCCAACATGTATGACCATTAAATCTTAAAGATCAAATTTCTAATATTCTAATACAGATGCAACTAATTGCAAGTGTCATTAGAAGATTGAGATACAATTATTAGAATTTCGACGATTATATGTAGATTATTCTGATGTACTATCCGATTACTTCTCTAAGGATTCTAGATAGATTTGATAGTCATACTATCAATACATCAACTTATTACAGTATTGGCATTCATCCAACTCTTTGGATGTCATATGGAAGTCACAGAAGTACTGTCAACTCTTTGACTATACTTCTTACTTGGGTCCAACCCATGCTTCCACTACGCTCCCTTTATCTATAAGCAACCATTGCTCAAGACAAAGGATCTCTTATGTTAAAATAAAAAATTTCAATATAAGAGTAATTTAACATGCTTCATTCAATTTATACAATATGAATATTATGAAGCTTCATGAATGACTAGAGTATAGATAGTAGAATGATGACACTCATCGTATCTACATCCATTTAAACTCTTAAAACTTAGGTTCAGGTAGGTACTCAAACAATTTGAATACATCATCCCCTATAGAGCCACCATTCTGCATAATGCAGAGAACCATGTCATTCATTATTATATGTCGAGAGCACGTATGTATGCCAGAACATCTTCTTAGATTTTTATAAGGATTATTTGATGATTACGATCATTATCGACATGTCACTTCAAAAGTACATTTGATGAGATCAAGACTTATAGAGACATACAAACCCTAGGGTTTTAGTCCTATTGTCTATTTAATTATCATTCCTCATTATTATGAGGAAACTTGCACATTTCAATTACATACATTATGTGTCCAATTGCAAGTACAATATCTGGATCACAGGTCCAATCCATGATATTCTACTGGTTATTATTGAGTATAACATTGAGTGGGATTAAAGAAAGATTATCTGAAATAAGAAATTTTGCATAAATATATATAAATATATATTTTACTTTGATTTAGGAATTTTCATATCAAAGTTGGCTTGTCATGTCAACAATGAAAGTTCATTCCCTTAATCACTTTCAATGTAAGAGATATACTTACCATTATATCTCAAGCAAGATCTGGGATCTCCTTCCTTATCTTTGTTACATCCCAATAATATGAGAACCTGTAACTCGGATAAAAAGAAGCGGGAACACATTCCGCCTTGCAAGTCCAACTTGCATCTCCCAATTCGGTCTTTAACACCCGGGCCCACCACTCCTAAGGTGATGTTGACCCGTCATTAATTGAACCAATCGTCAACATGAATACAACTCGCTATGCGCAATCCAATATCGCTCCAATAATATGAGGACGCGATATTGGGGTCACTATGCATACGTCCTTACTCTTTTGAGAAGCGACGAGCCCGATCCAAATGGATCGTATGCAGGAGCTGTCACTTCGGACAGGCGTCTCCTACATACAATATTTGGCGATGGAACCCTTCGCCTTGACGGGAGACCATGGATGTCACTTATGTGATCCTCCACCTCATATTCGAATTTCAATTAATTATCATGAATCATATTCACATAATTAATTCTTCCAAGGGAAATAAACATCTATTCATAATAGAGTGTTTTTAATTTGGATATAATTAACTTAATCATATTAAATTAATTATCAATCCAATTCAATCAACAAACTTGATTTTTACTTGAATATATGGTATTATCTCAAAATACGTATTAATTCGAATTTTAATAATTAGAAAAATACATCATGATCTCTCAGGCATTATTCGTTCCCTACCTGCTGTCATGTCCAGTACCGGCGGGAGTGGGACGGACCGCATCCGGTGCAAACCGCTACCCCAGCGATCCCCGACTAGACACCATATCCGCCTCGGGAAAAAATAATGTCGAGTCAATCACTTTGTACTTGAGATGATCATCAGTTCTTCAACCGAAATTATACCATATAGTAATAATCAAAACATTTTTGATTATAAGGAAATTTGCTAGACAAATTCCCAATCTTATTCAAGCAAGGAGTTTGATAATTGTGTTTCCAATTATGATCTAGATTAAATCTAATCAATTTATTGGTTGAGACCAAGTCAATTAAGGAAATAATCATCATTCAATATTTCTCAAATATTTTCCATAATTATTTCATGAAATTAACAATTAATTTCACTAATTGGCAATCACATGGTTCTTGATTAGGACTGTAATTTCAGCAGTGATCCCTACTTACTAAAATTAACATATCTCAATCAATTTAAATCCAAATTGGACAAAATCAATTTTTAAAGATTGCTAATTTGATTTAGGATAGAACCTAAGTGATATTTCACACATTTTGAGGCGGATCAAACTAGTAATTAACTCATTAATCATGTTAAGATTCGCAGTTCCCGCAACAGTGAATACATGTTCATTAAAACAACCATATCTCGAGCAAAAGGAATCTAAATTACGTAAATTCAGATCCTATGGTTTCCTTATTTAATGGGGAACAAAATCCAAGTTTTATTTTCGTGTTTAAACAACTTAAAAAGGGCCGAAAATAATCACTAAACAGAGATGCGAAAATGAAATGCGATAAAACTTTCGCAACACTAACGAACCCAAGTCGCCTTCGGTTTTATGGATCGTATCCAAAACCTTCGACCTAAGGCTCTGATACCACTTGAAGGATATGGTATAATCCTCAAGCGCATCACGGAAGCGTGAGCATCGTATCGAATACGACGAAGAACGACTAGTCGCACTAGTTGTTCTATGCAGCGGAAATTAAAAAAAATTATGCGATGAAACCACATGATCCAAGAAAACTTCTCGGATCGTTTCGTCTAAATCACAAACAAGTAGTAGGATTACCTCTTGAAGCGTGGTTGCGATCGAGTCTCTAAACGAAGAGACCTCCTGTCTCAAGTCCGATCCGACGGAGGAGACGCTTGCGAGTGCGGAGATGAATCGCGTGCTTCTCGCAATCCATGTTGATGATCCAAGCGGCGGATCTCCTGATCTCGACATACGAGATCCGACGTCTTCTTCACGAGCGAGGCACACCGAAGGAGACGGAGATCCACGAGCAAACGATCGGACAGCATAACGATGACGCTACGGCGATGGAGACTCTCTTTAGGGCATCCATGGTGGACGGCCATGAAAGGAGGAGAGAAGGCTTATGTGTAGAGAGAAAGAGAGAGAGAGACTTACGTTCTCATTGTGTGTAGAGAAGAGCAAAGAGATGCCCTTCTATTTATAATATTTTGGGATCCATGGATCTCAATCCATGGGCAACACAAATCCAATGGCGCTCATTGATTTGTGTTTCTTTTAATGGCTAAGATTTGTGTTGGTAAAAATCAACAACAATTAATTTAATTTAGATTAAATCTATATCAATATAAATCAATCCCAAATTAAATCAATCAAGCATGGAGATTATGGAATGAAGATTGCCTCCTTCCATAATATGGGATTTGGTCGCAATCTCAGGTAATCTCATGATATCTCATGAGATTACATTATTCCATGAAAATCTCCAAGATTTACAACAACACTTGTTGTAAATTATTCAGCAAACATAATTCATAATTATTTTGTGAATATTGCAATCTTGCCATTGGAAAATTGTGAATCACATTCACAACCCAAAATAAAATGTAAATTACATGTTCAATTTAATGTCCAATGTAAATCCAATTCACATCAACATTTAATTAACAAATGTAAATTACAAATTGCTCTCTCTTATATATTATAAATCACATTTATAATATATATGATTAATATGGATAGTGCTATCCACATTATTCAATATCCATGATAATTAATTCATATTTAATCATCTTAGATCTCTATTCTCATGTGCCCAAATAATATAAATCAAATTCACATTATTTACATCTTTGATAATCAAATCACATTTAATTACCTTAGATAACTCTCTTTATAATATGAATCGAATTCATATTAATCATGACAATTAAATCACATTTAATTATCTATTTTCTCAATGCTCGGATACTTATATCAACAATCCTGGACTCTTTTTAGGATAATGTGCTTTCTCCGCGAATACTTGGAGATAAGGACAGGGCGATTGTATTGTTCCACGTATAGTGACTTGGATATTGAGATCACATCTCAAATCCAGATCTCGGGCCTCCCATAGATGCTTGATTAAATCAAGACCGTAAATCTAATCTTCTCATCGCATCTGAATCACATTCAAATCAATGTCCAACACTTGGATCAAGATCAGATTACTTCTCTACTGAGAGGAGTCACTAAAATCCAGACCCGTTTCATCACTCCCTAAGAATGGAAGCGTCATGGTTACAATCGTTTATGATCACATCACCCTCAAGTATTCCTAATACTTCTACATCCTGCATACTGGAAGACTCATAATAAACCTGAAGTATAAGATCAATTTTACACTGTCTACTTCAGAGTTTTATCATTAAGTTTCTCATCCGACCATTGGGAGTCGGTATCGATCATATACTTTCCAAAAGCATATATCATACCTAGGCCTTGATCATATACTTTCCAAAAGCATATATCAAACCAACAAATTCAGTCAAGCTTGCAAAGCGAGACGACCGTACACGGAATTTGATTCTTCCCGATATCTCATGAGTGAGCTCATGTCTTCCGGTTCGGTAAATGAACCTCTATGATCCCTTTGAGAGATCGTATTACTCATATGCCCTTATATGCACACCAGCACGCCGGTATATAGACCTTGGTTAGGTCATCAACCTATTGGTCTGCCAAATGTACATACTCAGACATATAGTAACACATCTGTCTCCGGTCAGAGGATGTGTGCCTATATCATGACAACATACGATATAGGACTTTAGTTATCTTGATCTCGTTAAGTCAACTCTTTGACCTAACTTATCTAACACCTCTTAATCTCTATTCCTAAGCAGAGGATCTGCATCAAGAGGTCGGTTAGATATCAACCTAAATGAGAAAGGATTGCCATCTCCTACTCAGGCTGGAGATCATCTCTTAACAATCATTTGACGGTGCTTGATGAGTCCTCAATCTAATTCTTTAGATATTCATCCAAGCACGAGCCTCTATGATTCAATAATTGAACCAACAACTGTATGATCATCAAGATGGCCATGATACATAACCCTAATTTTACTAAGGGACCTATTATGCAAATTATTTATTCTTCATTTCAGATCAGGGAATGATATTTGCAATAACATTTATTGCATAATGGCTCGCCGTGGGCTCGCATGTCCAACAAAGGTGGGGCTTTGCAGATAAGATTTTCACGTCTGAAGGCTTTGGTAACGCACCCGAACTGTTCGGTGGCGGAGGTTTGGGATGTGCATTGTTTCTTTCCACAGTTCAGATCCGAGCTTTCAGATCAAAGGATGGAGTGGGTTTGACTACTGGCATGGCCTCAAATTTCACCGAAATTCGGTCGAACTTCTGTCGAATGTCGATATTCACTCGAAATTGAAATTCGACCGAAATAACCGAAATGACCGAAATGATCGAAATATGGGGGTGCTGGTACAAAAAATGTCCGAAATGACCGAAATTTCGATCGAAATTCCACCGAAATTCCATCGAAATTCTATTTTGGTTGATATTGAAACGGTGTCTGAAACCAACATTTAAGGCCTTGACTACTGGACATGGTGTAATTGGTCCTTTTCCGTCGGAAAGGCTTACAGAGCTTTGAAGGGTCTGATGACATTTGATCCAGGGGGATATGCGGTGGACTACAAGAGGATATGGAGATGGAAGGTTCCAACTTGTGTGAAGATTTTCATGTGGTATTTATAATAGGAAGACTGCCGACTAGTGCTACATTTATGTGTTTCGTTCAGTTGGGTGACCCGACGTGCTCCAAATGTCAGGTGGATGCTGAAGATGTCGATCACTTCTTCACTTGTGGAAGCTCTGTGGAGGTTTGGAACACTTTTTGTAATCAAATAGTGCATACTGATAGTGTTTCTGGTTTCTGGCTTCTGGCATTCCATTGGAGATGAGTGGAATGACACGGAGAAGGAGTGGTCAGGGTGTGTTGTAATGATATGGGCATTGTGGCTGGCTAAAATTAGGGTGGTGTTTAGCCATGATTGTTTTTATGATGAAAACGCAGTGGCACACGCAAAAGCGTTGAACGAGAGTTGGAACCTGTAACCTAGGATTGTAATAATCTTTTTGGTGATAAATGGTGAAGTTTTGGGGCATACACCTATACAGAAGGCTCTTTTTCTTTTAAAAAAATAATCTCCTCCGCTTGATTTGCTCTTAAGTAGACATCTCCTCATCAGTCATTGGGATCTAAATCTTTGTTTGGTTGCACTATTAAAGTGAACATATTTGATGACATTAACAATAACACGAGTCTAAATCCAAATTATCATTTGGGGAAAATGACTCAGCAAGGCCCCAAGTTTGATTGTTTTTTAGAAATGATGGGATGAACCGCCGGTAGAGGCCCATCCAAAGCCCCATGTCTGATTGTTCTAATTGGTAAACTGCCTCTGGTTTTACTTTTTGATATAAATTTCAATATATATTTAGGATATTCACATAGATGATCCAAGAAACATTCCATACAACACGTGTAATTTTGATACTTGAGCTTGTGAATATAAAGTTTTTGAATGCTCGTCTTTACGACGTTAAATCATTTTTCCTTTCAAAAGAGTGTGTATGAATCTACCTCTAATGTCTTAATGAACCACAGATCTATAAATAATTTTATATAACACTCCTTGTGATCTTAATCCTAGATTTATGGTATAAGAGATCCCTTGGGGTAACCACTCATTATATTCCAAACTACTATTTCATAAAAGAAAGAGAAGAGATCCCGATGTGAGCACTGGATGAATGCACATTGTCGAGCTATCTAAATCTTTGTGTTGTGCGAGTGTGAATGTTTCTCTTGTCTGATCATTGGTTCCCTTGTGTGTTGCTGATCAGGTTCATTCCCAACATTATATCCCTTGAATTGTTTGATTTCTATACTTTAACTATAAATGAACCCGTATTAACTATTTAACGTCCATTAAAGACTTCAGTAACCGATCAGATCCTAAAATATATTCCAAATATATTATGATTCATTAGACACATAAAATAAAAACGTGAATTTAACTTTGCGCTGAAAAAGACAATTTTTATAGAGCACAATCTGAGCAGTGTTTCTGTCCATTCAATCCATTATACTACTTGCGATTCCAAAAAGACTCATAGCAATAAAAAACCCATCAAATTACAACACAAGTAAATAACAGCATACCTCGTAGTTCCTCGCCCTCGAAGGAGATGCCGCCGGAAAACTCCCGCCGGAGACGGCCTGTGCTACGTGCGAACGACCGCACCCTCTTCGACGGTACATGGATAGGCACGACGGGAAACGGAGAGTTGACGGGAGGTGGGGCGTCGGCGGGGGTCCATTAGGGTTCCGGCGAGAGGACTTGGAGAGTGGGGAGGGAAAGAGAGCGGCGGAAGCCATTCCGTTGGGGTGTTCGAGACGTGGTGGAAGTGGTAGTGGATAAGGGGAGCCGTTGGTGACGGGAAAATTGCATGTAGTCCCTAGATTTTAGTGGCTCGTTCGGAAGAGGGATAAAGAATAAGGTGGTTTAAAGGATATGAAATATCCTAGGATATAGGATATTCTTATCTCCAAATAAAAGGACGATATTCCACCTTCAAATGGTAACTCAAGAGCATGGTTTAATAGAGAATAAGCTCATTTATGTTGTTTTGGGATAAGTTAACCCGTAATTAGGTTATTCTGGAATATAGAGTTTTATTTCTTAGGTTACCGTCGGATGTCATTCTCCTCTTCTCTTGTCTTTTTCCTCCTTTTAGACCCCGTTTGTTTCATTTGAAAGGAATTACAATGGAATGGAATCAAGATAAGAATGGAATTAACAATGGAATGGAAACGAAAAAGTTGTTCCATTCCATTGTTTGGATCGTATTAGAAATTGAACATTTTATTATGAGACATGTTCCTTCTTATATTTAGAAAAGGAAACGAATAGAAAGAAAATAGCATTCCTTTGATTATTTCGTTAAGCAGAAAAAATAATCGGTATTCTCGGACTTAACTTTTCATATAATCGATATATTTCATATAAAGAATCAATAATCAAATTTAAATGGAACTAATTTGATTTTTTTCACACAATTGATATATTTGATATATCCATATCCGTATCCGCTACAATGTTCTATTACCAGATCTATATCCATATTCTAAAGAAATTAAATATGGGTATTTGTATTTGGAAATAAAAAATAAAAACACATATCTATGTCTATATACGTATTCACTAAAATATACCCCGTGTCCATATCCTAAAAAACTAAATATGGTATCTGTATCAATATTTATAACTGTAAAAAATAAAACCATTTCCATGTCCATATCCACTTCTGTAAAAAAACACCATCCATGTTCATATATGTATCCGTAGAAAAATTAAAATTCATATCCATATCCATATATATATCTGCTAGAATATAATCAGTATCCATATCTTAGAAAAAATTGAACATTGCATCTGTTTCCATATCCATATTAGAGAAAAATCATATATTCCTATCCATATCCATATTTGGAAAAAAAACAAAAAAAAACATATATCCGTGTTTGTATCCGTATCCGTAAACTAATCATATCTGATATATTTTATCCATTTAATAGATATATTTAATATATATGTACTCGTATCCGCTTGAATATCTTGTAATCATATTTGTATCCATATCCAACAAAATTAAACTGTATCTATACATGTATCCGTAAAAAAACCACATATCCATGTCAGTATCCATATATGCATATATTTGTAACTTATCCAACCTTTTGCATCCATATATTTGTATCCATGTCAGTATCCATATATCCATGTCCAAAAAAACCATATCCATGTCGGTGTTCAAAAAATATCCAAAAAAAGAAAGGACATATCCATGTCGATAACCATATATTTGTAACAATGATATGTCAATTTAAATTATTGAAGAAGAATACATTCATTAGCATTGGTAAGGAATGGAATCCCAATTCTTAAGGGGTACCTAGGAATGACGATTCCCATGAATGAGGGAATCATGTTTCCTTTGTAATCGTTATTCCTGCATAAAGTTAATCTAACAAACAAAAGAATGGAATCGAGAGAGGAATGATGATTCCATTCACTCCTCTATTTCTGTGTAACAACCGAGGCCTTATAAGAACCTTCATCTCGACAACTCAACCATTTATTTGATCGAGTGAAAGAATGAACACAAATAGATCGAGATTTAGATTTGGTCGCTCGACGATCTCCGCATTTTGTAAAACTTTTGTGATTTCTAGTGATTCTAGTGATTTGTAGAATTTCTAAGTCTTCCATTTCGATTTAGATGCAATAATCTCTCTTTTCTTGTCAGACTTTATGCTTAGGGTTATTTACGTGTGAATCTAACACGTGATTTGGATATTGCTTATTGCATTTTGGATTGGATTAGAATAACCGGCTTAAAATTTGGGAAAGGGTTAGCTTTTCCTTTTTGTTTGCAAAGATTTAAATCCCCAACTAAATTTTTTTACGTATTCCTAATTTGTTATCATGTTGTGCAGAGTTGTGGATTCATCAGTGGAATCTTGATATCGAGGAGCTTTTGCCCTAGTTTTGTGCAAATGTGTTCAACTTATATTGAATGATGAAGCTTTACATCCATTCCCTTAAATTTATGTTCATCAATGGAATCACACAGGCCTACAAAGCTGCTAAGTTTGCTAGTTATATCTTTTCTACCTCTGATTTAAATCAAGTATTTTATTACAATCTGAGATATAAGTATTGTTGTAATATATTTTGTCTGGCATCTTCATTTTTATATACTATAATATCTTCTTACATTGCTATAGTTCCATAATTTTGTACTTTATGATGTTCTCTATAAAAACTTTATGTATATCAATAGCATCTATTTTATGGAATATATTTACTGCCCCTATACGTAACTCTTTCATTTTAGTTACTACTACCCTATGTATGTAGCTCTTTCATCTTTTCAGTTGAGTAATTCTATTTTTCAATAAAAAAGTTTACGAACTCTATGTTTTAGCTGAATCATCTTTTCATATAGTCAACTAATTTTTTATTCACTTGACTACCTCTAATTCTCGTAGACTACTTGTGTTGCTCCAATAGTCGAAAATTCAAGCATTGGACTTTGATCTTTTTGAAGATACAATTTCAATCCAGTAACTTTATTTCTCAGTTGATTACTTCATTCTAATCGATTAGTTTCATTTTCAGTCGTATTTTGCCTTATTATTTTCTAACCATTGTGATTTGCCACTTAATTTTTTTAATAATCTCTAACAGCTACTTATCCCATATGATCCTTATTCATACACCAAGTGAAGAATTTATTAATTATTCTCCAACTATCGGTTCCATCATTTTAGGAGTATTTTTGGAGCAATACTTCATCCTACACTTCACGCTTACGACTCTGGTGATTTGGCAAGTTGTCTTGCAAGAACTCTTCTAGCTTTGTAAGATTGTTCGTTATTATCACTTGTGTTGCATTGCTTATACTTCTTTATTGAGGTTAAGGAGGTCTATATGCTTGTATGTACGATTGAAGTTGACCGCGTATTCAACTCATCGTAATAATGTTAGATGCTCACTTAAACAATATGTATTTAGGGGAAAAGGACGTCCTCTAATTTGACAGAGGGATCAGTTAGGCTGAAAATTCAAGTTAGGAAGAGTCTGATCTAGGTTTTTACCCGAAAGGGTTGTCCATCTAAATCCTTTTGTACTTTATAGTTTATTAGTTATATCTCGCTAGAATTGAGAAGTACTACATAACATTTTGTGATTTTAGTAGTCCAGAAAGAGCATTACGATCCACATAGATCCATACTTACCACATCCAAAAGTTTTGCATACTCCAACGAGCATGGGCACAATAACCAGCATTGAGCAAGCATAGTGTTGAAGAAGAGATTCAATTATCTTGACATGCTCACCTTCTTTCCATTTTGCTTGAAAAGGTGTAGTGCCATGCCTATAACATAATCCACAACTTCACTTGATAACACAAAGGAGAAGATTAGTTTCACTCTAAGTGTGGATTTGAATTAGAAAAGAACACATGAGATAGGGAGGTCTTGAATTTGATGAGTGTGCTCATCATATGCATTAACATGCATGATTAAGTAAATAACCTAGGTAAAAAAACATGCATAATTAAGTAAAAAAAACCTGGAACCCCTCTTATGACCTGGTGGAAGAAGCAATGGGCTCACACTTTAAAGACCATGGTTCGATCCCCCACCCCCCCAACTAGTAGAAAAACTAAAAAAAACTAGGTAAAAGATAGAAGAAAACTTAAGTACTCTATAATCAAAAGAAAACACTAAAACATGAAAATCAAACATACCAATACCATGTGCATTTATAACATCGAATATAAATAGAATTTAAATTAGAGCTTGCTAAAAAACGTAAAATAGAGAAATAAAGTGCAATAAGTATAGAACTCCTAAGTTTTTACTTGAAATATATATTTAAAAGTCCTATCAATATTTATATATATATATAAGTCAACTGATCATTTTGATCATATACATTAATATACACTACATAACACACATATCTAATTTTAATTATCAAAAAATGTACTCAAACTCTATGTATTGAGTGTACATTGTACTAACCACATGTATCTCATTTAATAGGATTTCTTTTAATTGCATATTACGTATATAACTATTATATTTCGATAGAAAATATTAAAAAATGCCAAAATAAATGGAAACTATATTACAACGCAGGCATATTAAACTACAAAACTAGAGACATTTCATATTAGAGAAATTGTTCAAAATAAATTTATTTGGATTTTATATGTTTCAAGTTTTTTTAAATTCCCTCTCCTTCAACTATGCATATTCAAGCTTGTTTCAACACTTAGAATATTTTTATTTTGGGTTCACTTAAACCCAATGTGTTGCATTCAGTTTAGAAGAGTCTCTATATCTAGGGGTGTTCAAAAATATCCGGGTCAATGGGTACCCGACCCAACCCGTTCATTTTGACCCTAAACCCTCGGGTACCCGTTTGAAAATGATGGGTCAGGTACTCGCAATATCATGACCCGTGCCCCATAGAAAAAACCCAACAAGTACCTACGGGTACCCAGTTGGAAGTTTCCAGTATCAATTGATTCACAAAAAAGTAAATGGTTAGATACAAATACCAATACATATGTTACATTATTCTTATCTATTTTAAAAATATAGAAATGAACGCGGATACAAACATCGGTGAATATGGAAAACATATTGTCGAATCATTAAAAATGAATACTGGTATGAAATGGATGCAAATTAGAGAAAAAATAATAGAATCAAAAATTGTATAGATAAGATTAAATTTATATATACGGGAGGGCTCAAATATGTATCCAGTTTGAAATCGAAATATATATATATGTCAAAATTTGAATTAACATATAGGATAATGAATCGGATACGATCCAAATCGATATGCATACATCCTAACATCCAAACATGATGATAATGAATACAATTGAATACGAATTGTATCGTACACGCACCTCGCATGCGCGCACACATGCACCCACACATGCATCCGCACATGCGTCCATCCAAACATGCCCACATGCACACACATGTGCCCACGCCCACACCCACGTGCACACGCGCACACACATAAGAGCACGCACACACACATCACGATAATCGGTTACGATGATAATTAATAAAATCATTTACGAATAGGAATATATACTTATATATTGTTTGTCGTGTTGTCCTTAAATTATATATATATATATATATATTTACATCTCGTTTATCCGTGTTTGATTCATTATGACGATGAACCTACATGAATGTGTCATTATTAGATCCGTATACGATAGTATTCCTTCCAATTGCATGTATTCATATGGTTTACAATATCTGCATAGTTTTGTATATCCTCATTAATTTATTTATCTCTATTTATATATCTCTATCTAAATGCATTCCGTACCATTTATATTTTCGTATCCGACATTATCATTATGAATATGATATAGATACAAATCTACATAGTTGGACATATCGTTTGCATTTTAATATAGGTCACCTTTCACTTGAAGTATCCCTCTTTATCCCCACGGGTACCCGCGGGTACTCGTAGGTAGCCAACATCTATTGGCATTAACTGGGCACCCGTTGCAATTGGGTACCCGTTAGAATGGGGCAGGTCGATCTGTGATCCAATGCCAACGGGACGGGACGGGTCGCGATCAAATGGGGCGGGTACTCACCCCATGGACACCCCTACCTATATCTCCATTGTTTGTCTCCATTGTTTTGCTTGATTTCTATACCAATTTGTAACCATATTTTCCCTTGATAGATATAAAGTTTCTTCATGGCCACATCTCACATACTCAAACCTCGAACTCTCAAAGTTCATGGGTTCATTTGTTTTGTCTGCAATTCTAAAATAAAGTGTTTTTACAAATTCATATATAATGCTTTATGGCAGTAGGACAGCCATAGGATTTCCACCTAAGCCTTTTAGTCTTAGACCTATCGGATCATCTTCAACCTTCAACTTGTCAATATTTCCTTTAGCTGTACCCTTTGAGATTTGACTTAACCCAACATTCTTGTAACAACCACTGTGGTTGGTCTAAGTTCAATGAACCTGAAAGTTCTTGATTTCAACTATAGATCGATACTCTCATTGATGAGCATCATTGCTTACATAATTCCCAGGATCCCTTCGGTCAGATGATCTTTCACTCCTTAAATTTTCTGTATATAAAAGCAAGCGGGCAAGTTAGTGAGAGAGACAAGGAGTTTCAACTTTCTTATAGAGTTCATTTCCAAATCTAATCAAAGGTTTTAACTTTGATCTGATCATATGATCCACTCTCATGATCCTACCTACGATAGACATTTGTTCATCCTTCAAAGGAGAGCATTAGCTGCTATTAATCAACTGAGGATTGAGGAAGAATTGATATGGGTAACCTTGCCCCCCTTAAAATCTAATCAAGTATGCTTGCCTTGCTTTATTGATAGATCTTCACATGCAATCCTTAGCTTCTTTTCCCATCTCCAATAGTCGATGTAGATCTTGAGATGAGTCATTTCCCTTTCCTACTTTTAATTCTTCATTTCATTATTTGATTCCACATAAGTTTGAAGTTTTATAGCACAACTCCATTTATTCCCTTTTTCCTTTATGAATCGATCCCATTCAATCCCATAAGTTATTGACCGCTATTGACTTTGATCTTTTCTTCCTCTTATAGATCATTCATCTCTTTACTCCATCCTCAAATCTAATATCATTGGAGTTTTACTAATAGCTCCATTGATCAAACTTGGTTGAGTTTGTTCTAGGTTAATCGTGCCAGATCAAATACATCTTGAATAGAGCCTATTTGTCTTAGATTAGATTGAAGATTCTATAACTATGATGCGTCTTAGATTAGATTGAAGATTCTATAACTATGATGCCTGAAGTTCGATCATATTAGATCTAGGCCATTTGAATCAATTCTGTTCAACTTTGAATGCCTTTTTCAGGCGAAGTAGTTGAGATGTTTTATAGGATCACTATCTTAATAATTCTGATCTAAGTTCAATGAACCAGGAAGTTCATGATTTCAACTATCGATCGATACTCTCATTGACGAGCATCATTGCTTATATAATCCCCGTGATCCCTTCTGTCAGATGATCTTTCATTCCTTAAATTTTCTGTATATAAAAGCAAGTGAGAAGGTTAGTGAGAGAGACCAGGAGTTTCAACTTTCTTGTAGAGTTCATTTCCAAAATTGATCAAAGGTTTTAACTTTGATCTGATCATGATCCACTCTCATGATCCTACCTTTGATAGCCATTTGTTCAACCTTCAAAGGAGAGCATTAGCTGTTATTAATCAACTGAGGATTGAGGAAGCATTGATATGAGTGACCTTGCCCCTCTTAAAATCTAATCAAGTATGCTGGTCTTGATTTTTTGATAGATCTTCACATGCACTCCTTAGCTTCTTTTCCCATATCCAATAGTTAATTATGTAGATCTTGAGATGAGTCGTTGCCCTTTCCTATTTTTAATTCTTCATTTCATTATTTGATTCCACATAAGTTTGAAGTTTTATAACACAACTCCATTCATCCCTTTTTCCTTTATGAATCGATCCCATTCAACCATAAGTTATTGGTCGCCATTGACTTTGATCTTTTCCTCCTCTTATAGATCATTCATCTATTTACTCCATCATCTTCAAATCTAATATCAATGGAGTTTTACCGATGGCTTCATTGATCAATCTTGGTTGACTTTGTTCTAGGTTAATCGCGCCAGATCAGATACATCTTGAATAGAGCCTATTTGTCTTAGATTAGATTGAAGATTCTATAACTACGATGCCTGAAGTTCGATCATATTAGATCTAGGTTATTTTTAGTCAATTCTGTTCATCTTTGAATGCATTTTTCAGGCGAAGTGGTTGAGATGTTTTATAGGATCATTATCTTAAGAATTTTGGTCTAAGTTAAATGAACCTGGAAGTTCTTGATTTCAACTGTAGACTGATACTCTCATTGATGAGCATCATTGTTTATATAATCCACATGATTCCTTCGATCATATGATCTTTCATTCCTGACAAAGGAAGGAAGCAAGTTAGTGAGAGATACCGAGACTTTCAACTTTCTTGTAGAGTTCATTTCCAAATTTGATCAAAGGTTTTAACTTTGATCTGATCATGATCCACTCTCATGATCCTACCTATGATAGACATTTGTTCAACCTTCAAAAGAGAGCATTAGCTGCTATTAATCAACTGAGGATTGAGGAAGCATTGATACGGGTGACCTTGCCCCTCTTAAAATCTAATCAACTATGTTGGTCTTGATTTATTGATAGGTCTTCACATGCAGTCCCTAGCTTCTTTTCCCATCTTCAATAGTCAATGATGTAGATCTTGAGATGAGTCGTTGCCCTTTCCTACTTTTAATTCTTCATTTCATTATTTGATTCCACATAAGTTTGAAGTTTTATAGCACAACTCCATTCATCCCCTTTTCCTTTATGAATCGATCCCATTCAGTCTCATAAGTTATTAATCGCCATTAACTTTGATTTTTTCTTCCTCTTATAGATCATTCATCTATTTACTCCATCATCCTCAAATCTAATATCAATAGAGTTTTACTAATAGCTCCATTCATCAAACTTGGTTGAGTTTGTTCTAGGTTAATCATGCTAGATCAAATACATATTGAATAGAGTCTATTTATATTAGATTAAATCGAAGATTCTATAACTATGATGCATGAAGTCCGATCATATTAGATCTAGGTTATTTTAGTCAATTTTGATCATCTTTGAATGCCTTTTTCAGGCGAAGTAGTTGATATTTTTTATAGGATCATTATCTTAAGAATTTTTGTCTAAGTTCAATGAACCTGGAAGTTCTTGATTTCAACTATAAACCGATACTCTCATTTATGAGTATCATTGTTTATATGATTCCCAGGATCCCTTCAGTCAGATGATCTTTCATTCCTTAAATTTTTTGTATATAAAAGCAAGTGAGCAAGTTAGTGAGAGAGTCTGGGAGTTTCAACTTGCTTGTAGAGTTCATTCCAAATTTGATCAAAGGTTTTAACTTTGATCTGATCATGATCCACTCTCATGATCCTATCTATGATAGACATTTGTTCAACCTTCAAAGGAGAGCATTAACTGCTATTAATCAACTAAGGATTGATGAAGCATTGATATGGGTGACCTTGCCCCTCTTAAAATCTAATCAAGTATGCTGGTCTTGCTTTATTGATAGATCTTCATATGCAATCCTTAGGTTCTTTTCCCATCTCCAATAGTCAATGATGTAGATCTTGAGATGAGTCGTTGCCCTTTTCCTACTTTTAATTCTTCCTTTCATTATTTGATTCCACATAAGTTTGAAGTTTTTTTGGCACAACTCCATTCATCCCCTTTATCATTTATGAATAGATTCCATTCAATCCCATAAGTTATTGATCACCATTGACTTTGATCTTTTCCTCCTCTTATAGATCATTCATCTATTTACTCCATCATCCTCGAATCTAATATCAATGGAGTTTTACTAATATCTCCATTGATCAAACTTGGTTGAGTTTGCTCTAGGTTTATCACGCTAGATTAAATACTTGTTGAATAAAGCATATTTGTCTTAGATTAGATTGAAGATTCTATCACTACAAGAAAATACAGTTTTTACGACCACATATGAGGTGGTAAAGTAGTGCTCTGATGGTGCCAACGTAGTCGCAATCCCCTATTGCGACCATATTTAGTAGCAAAATATGTGGTCGGGACAAGACGGTCGCAAACTATCTGCGACCACAATGTAGTCGTACAGTGGTAGCAAGCTATAGTCATACGTAGTCGCTATATAGACACAGTGTAGCATCAACTTTTGGTTTGACTCTGACTAAAGAAACACCATATTACGACTAAATGGCCACCACAGTTGTGTATTTTCACGACTACTTACAGAGTATTTTGCCACCATTGCATTTACGAAAACGACCATGTTACTACCACTGTACTACTACAGTAGTAGTGAGGTAGTCGCAATATAGTAGCAGATGTTATTTGCCCACTCATGTGACTACCATGTTTCTACTACAGTGGTAACGAAATAGTAGCCGAGCAGTCGCAAACTCTGCTATACTGAAAAAAAATAACCTGTAGCCAACAGTAGATGATTCCCCTGTAGTATAATATAATCAACCAAGCTTCTTGAGGTCCTCCAATCAATATTATAATATAATCAACCTGTTAACTGTAGTTACAATTAAATGTAATCATCTTTAAGAAAAATGAATCTCTCCTGTATAAAGCTAAAAGTTCAAAACAATAGAAAGGTACACATTCAAGACATGACTGACATCTACAAGTTGAAGACTATATATCAAAGCAAAAGTTAAAAAGCTAAAAGATCAAGACACGTACCTATTAGTTGAAGACAATAGAAAGTTAGATACAAGTTCATGACAATCTAAAGCTACAAGTTCAGCAAATATAAAACTACAAGTTCAAGTGCATAAAGATTACAAATTCATGACTTATATTTAGACACTAAAGTTCTTAACATTACAACATTGTGTCATAAAAACTTTCTTTTCCTCCATTCCGAAAAAACACCTTCCTTTTCCTTTACCTTTGCCTTTTCCTTCCCCTTGTTCTTCTTGTCCTTGTCTTTTTTTGTGACACTTTTCTATTTTCTGTAGGTTCCGAGATTACAATCCCTTTGCGATGCGAGACTTTATATGCGCTGGCATCATCTTCGTCTTCATCCTCGTCTTCATCCTCCTCTCCATCCTCCTCTTCGTTCTCATCCTCCACCCTGTGAACTTTTGGAATTATAGTCCTATTAGTTATAAGAAGAAAAATAATTCATTCATTGCAAAAATAGTTAGAAAGATGAATCAATGTATGTACTAGAACATAAATTAGACTATAGGACATACCTTAAATAATTTACGTCCTCCTTCAAAGAGACCATTCCAGAAGATAAATTTTGCAATCCAGATGACATGGTACCAACTGTGGATACCAGTGAATTCACAGCTTGTGATAGTTGTCTAAACTCATCCTCAGATACCCATGACTGTGATGTTGGAGTGTTATACATTGAGGTCTTCCCCAAATAAGTGGATGCTCCAGTAGACTTAGAAGATGATGAGAACTTGGGTGATAAACCACCCAAAGTCTGCCTTCTATTAGGTCCCACTTTACGCTCTTTAAGGAGTTCTTGCCATAAGCTGGCAACAAAGTCCACCTCCCCTTCAGATTCTGGGACACCCACCCTTTCTGCATACAACTCCTTGTAACGATCCTACAAGAGAATTCTTTAAGTTATATACCAAACAACTATAATTTTAAAGCAGTAGTAGTATGCATACCATCACCGCCTTCGCCTCAGGTGTATACCAATCACCCCCACTTGTATGCGTAGCAGTCCACCATTTTTCCAATGATGGGGAGCGATTGTCAGCAACACTCTATTATTATCCATATGTTAATCATCGGTAAAAGTTGAAACTTAAAAAAGTATAAAAACTCGTACATACCATTTCAATCCTCAGAGTACCAAAACTTTTTGATCCACCAGTGGATCTGATTGACTACTTCCCCCTATTTGTCTTCCTCACTTCAGAACGTTTTTGAAAAGTCTCTTGAGTAAAGAGATCGCAATAACGTCTCCACCTTTCTAGAGTGCACCATGATGGACCGCATGCTTTTGCCCTCTCCCAATCTTCCACATCATCAATCTTTTTAATTGCAGCTTTTCTTGCCCTGTAAACATTGTCTTTGACACGATCTGTTGCTAATTTCACCAGGGCTTGCTGATACATTTCTTTTGTGTGGCCGGAGGGTAAAGCAAACAAATTCTACAATTGAAATTGTGGTTACTACCAATCAATTTTAAAATTAAAGAATGAAATGTTTCCTTCAAAATAGTTCTTACGTAGACACCATTCAAAATTCTCTCTTGTTCATCGGGAGTCATGCAACTCCATCTGTAGTCTGAACAATCTAGCATGGAGCGGAAGGCCTTACTAAGTGCCTGAGCTACTGCATGCTGATGATCAAGAGTATACCTAAATATTGAAAATAATTTTATAAAATTATAGATAAAGTATAACTGTGAATAAGGTTCTACCTAAAAATTCAATAAAAGAATAAGTATGTGTTGGAAATACCCGTCACGTAAAAATGTAAGACCCTGTGTGGATCCTGAGGTGGAGGAGGTGGGGTCGGTTGAGAGGGTAGACACTGTGTAGGGCCCTCAGACTCATGAAGACTATGCTGTTGGCTGGAGGGCTGTGGTGTGGGCTGACGAGTACATGCCACACTAGGAGGTGTCCCTATTTGAGGATTATAATGAACATATTTTGGAGGGACTTGTAAACCATTCTCTTGCATGTAAGTGACAAGCTTTACAACCTCATCATTACGTTCACCTATAGACAGAATTTTATTAATTGAAATAAACATATAATAATGTATAAAGATATGAAATTATACCACTGGGGTCTGGGGTACGACGATCATCCTGGTGTGAACCCCTAGGACCTTGACCACGTGTGATAGTCATTTCCTGTATACACACACAACCTCATTACTCAAATAATTTCAAAATATTAAATTTCTTGAATCACCAAAAGAAGGACAATGATAAAAGCATTACGTTTAAGGAATTATTGCAATATTTTGTGGTGTCTCATACTCTGGAATAAGCAATTTTGTTGATGCACAATCCACAGTTACTTGTTCACTGTCATCGATATAAATGCGTGACATCTTCTTCAATACCGTGAGACGATCATCTCCTTCTCTTTTTTTCACAACATTAGGTAAATAACATATCTACTCAGCTTGTGTGCTAAGGATAAAAGGTTTCAAATCTTCATATATACTTTCGAGGGATGACATCTACAATATTGTGTATGTGGTCAACAACCACGCCATGTTGTGGAGCATACCAATTACACGAAAAAAAAGAGTTTATTAGGAGATGGCATATTATATTCAAGTTCAAGCACCTCATTAAGAACCCCATAGTAATTCAGACTGTTCTCGCCGTAACAAGATCCCTTAACCATCACGCCAGAGTTGTACGTAGTTAAGCTACTGGTCGTGTCAAGGCAATGAAATCTGGACTCATTACCTAAAAAATCCTCGTATGACATGACCATATAATTTGGACCGAGTGCAAAATTATTTAAAATCTTATATCTGTGATCTGTTGGATCAATAAGCTTTACTCTTTCCTTAAACCATGCAGGGAATGTCCTCCTAAATTCTTCAACCACGCCGTCATCAGTAAAAAGAGGATTTTCCATCATTAGTTTATCCCTAAACTCCCTGCAAAAATAAATTAATTATTAAGCATTTAACTACTTATATTGTGCTTTAAAGACAATGTGATGGTTACATACTCTGCAAAAGGTATCACTTCGTCTGTATTATCTAGAACGTAAAGCTCAGCAGCTTCCTTCTCCTGAGAACTCATCATGCGTGGCTTCTCTTTTTTCAAAGGTCGACCACAAGTATGGAAGCAAGAGAGACTAACTAAAAAATCATCGTTGCCATTGTACTCATTTCGCATTAGACGATTGTGCAAAGTTTCCAAATCGTCTGACAAATATCTTGAACAAAAGTTTGCAACCTCTTCTGAAATGTATTGTGCGCTTATCGATCCTTTAACCTTGTTTTTATTTCGAACCTTTCTCTTGAAGAAAAACATATACCTATATGTAGGTTAACATACATTATGAGATTGCATAAAATTAATACTTTAACTTGATAATTTCAATGTAAAATTTACCTCTCAATGGATACATCCAGCGGTATTTAATAG
Organism: Ottelia alismoides; assembly: GCA_037367405.1. NCBI lineage: Eukaryota > Viridiplantae > Streptophyta > Magnoliopsida > Alismatales > Hydrocharitaceae > Ottelia > Ottelia alismoides. The sequence goes on along the minus strand of JAZKJV010010206.1, from coordinate 316,256 downwards.
GTCCACCAACTTTAGCTTCATAGGGAAGGTGTGTCATTAAGTGTTCCATTGAGTCAAAAAAAGATGGAGGAAATATTTTCTCAAGGTTACACAACATAATAACTACACTCTCCTCAAGGCTTTCCATATCTTTGACTAACAACTTGGCCGAGCATACACATTTAAAAAAGTGACCCAAATCACTTAGAACATCATGAACTCCCTTCGGTAATAATCTTCTAAAAGCAAGAGGTAATAATTGCTCCATAAATACGTGACAATCATGACTTTTCATTCCCTTAAAAATATTTTTCTTCAGATCAACAAGTTTGGATATGTTCGACGAAAATCCATCTTGCATTTTTAATTTACTAGCCCATTGACAAACATCTTTCACTTGATCTCTACTTAAGCAGTATTTTGCCTTAGGCATATAAATATGTCCATCTTCTGATTCTATTAGGCCTAACTCAGGACGAGCGCAAAGTTTCACAAGATCTCTGCGAGCGTCCTCTATATCTTTTGTCTTACCAGTGACATTAATTATCGTGTGGAATACATTGTCAAATACATTCTTTTCTATGTGCATAACATCTAAATTGTGCCGGATAAGTAAATTTGGCCAGTTTGGTAGTTCCCAAAAGATACTAACTTTCATCCAGTTATGGTTATCCCCAAATCCTGGAAGAGGTAGAACACAATCATCTGAACCCTTTAACTCCATTAGCCTTCTAAATATCTCATGTCCAGATAGCATGACAGGTGGATCTGAATCTTCAATTGTATTTCTTATGAATGTCATCTTTTGTTTCCTATATAGATGGTCCTTCGGTAAGAATTGTCGATGGTAGTCAAAGAAGCATGGTTTTCGACCATGCTCAAGTTGAAATGCTTTCGTATTTTCCATGCAATATGGACAACTTCTTTTCCCATGTGTACTCCATCCCGATAGTATTCCATATGCTGGAAAGTCACTAATTGTCCACAGTAAACCTACTCTCATCTGAAATTTACTGCGAGTAATTGCGTCATATGTCTCCTGTCCTTTCTCCCATAGTTCCTTGAGTTCGCCAACTAATGGTCTGAGATAAACATCCAAATATTTTCTAGGATGGCTTGGACCAGGCACAAGTAAAGATAGAAACATATATTGCTTCTTGTTGCACAACCATGGTGGCAAGTTGTACGGAGTGATGATAACTGGCCAACACGAGTAATCTTTCCCTCCACCATGTGGATTAAATCCATCAGTGGACAAACCAATCACCACATTCCTCTTATCCATAGCAAAAGTGTAAGATGACTCTATTAAAGCCCTACAACAAGCTGAGTCAGAAGGATGTTTCATAAAGTCACCACGGATATGATCTGCATGCCAAGTCATGTCTTTAGCAGTTTCTTTGCAATAATAGAGTCGTCGTAAACGTGGTGCTATAGGAAAGTAATGATGCATCTTTTGTGGAATATTTGTCTTCATATTTGGTTTATATCTAGGTTCACTGCATTCTGGACATTTAGTCTCATTTGTAAATTTTTCCCCATAATAGATGATATGATGGTTGGGGCATGCATCAATTAACTTTTCTGATAAGCCAAGTGTACTCATCATGGTTTTTATTTTATAATAGGTACCAGGTAGGACATTATCTTCCGGAAGCATTCTCTTTATAATTTTAACCATGGCATTGAAACTAGCATCAATCATATTATACTCAGCTTTAACTGTCAGCAACTCGGTAACGACAGAAAGGAGAGAAAATGATTTACAACCAGTCCATAATCCCTCATCAGCCTTTTGTAACAATTCAATAAAATCTTTAGATTCTCTATTGAACTCATCATCACAACCCTCTGAAGAAGGGTTAAAGTCTGGACCTGCTACGTCCATAACTATCTCAACAAAAGGATAGTCCGACATCTGGGTCCTCTCTCGGTAAGTTGCTCGGACCTCTCCATGAGCATACCAACAGTTGTAATCATTGACAAAACCATTCTTGCACAAGTGTTCTGCCACAACATCTTTAAATTGTTTCTTCGTCTATCCACATTTCATACACGGGCATATAATCTTTCCATCTATGTCAACTCTTCTGTCTCCTTGGGCAAAAGCGAAATTGAGAAAGCCTTCTACACCAATTAAAAATGGCATGCAAATGGAGCCATTCACTACGCGGTTATACATCCAATCCCTTGTCAAACTCATTGCTCTACCTATAACGAGATCATAATAGTTATTTAGACACATAGTTTGATATGATGAAAACTTATCCTCTAATGAAAAAAAAGGCAACACCAACATACATATCTTCACTCACCCTTACATTATCCTCTAATGATCATAACCTCATTACTGTAGATAAAATAGTTAACTTGGAAATGTAGCACACACACACACACACAAGAGAATGTGATTCGAGTGTTTGCTTAATTTCAAATGATGGGACTATCTATACAATAGGAAACCCCCAAAGACAACCCAATAAGCAATACTTCCCACCCCACACTTCTATTCCCATGTTAAGGACCCATGTAAAAGACCACTCAACTTTCCCAATTGTTGGGTTCCACCACCAGATTCAGACCCTCTCCATTTGAGATCTAGATCCATACATTTCTCGACAAAACATTAACTTTTGGTATTTTAAGAAATGGGGTTACAAACGTCCATGCTATTCATTCTCCGAGGATTGTGAGGATGCAATAATTATCAAGTTTCTGGTGGGCCTTACAAACGTCCATGCTATTCTAGAAGGCATAAAGCTGGTCACTAAGGGTGGGGTCTTTAAGGCCACCTTCCACCTTCTTCACTGAAACAACGATATTGACTTCACATGTTATGATCCCACCATTGACAAGAAAACACAAAAGACAGTCTCCTTGTCACTACGAAGTATAAGTTTGTAGACCCTCCTCTTGGAGTCGAGACCAGGGTCCCTCCCTACCCATCATTGAGTTAACCTCGAGTATATTTAATTCATGCCTCAATTTATTTGGGAGCGGAGCGGGTGAATGTGGACCATGCTCCCTACCCAACTCATCATGGCCACTCATAAGATATGACACATAAATTCACAAAATGTCGAGATAGAGAGTCAACTGAAAAGTCGACGCTATCCAAGGTATATGAGCAAAATTTGACCTTTCCCTCATCTCCACCATATTGCAAGAATTTACCCCAATTAATAGTATCGCCCCACTATATGTAACATTCTCTAAACACTAGCTATTAGTAATCTATCAAGCAAACATTAAAAATAGCAAGTCATCTTTCATGATGTAAACCTTCTGGTTTAACAACTTCTCTTTTAAAGACTTGGTTTCTACATCCTATCCATGTCCACAATCCTTTTCAAACTTGGTATTGCAATATGGGCAAATTTAAACAATCCACTATCACTTGAAAAAACAAAACATTCCTCACTCTATGACGGAAATGGATTCCATAAAAAGAAGATCCTTAACTTGGAGGTTCAAATGCTTGATGGCCCAAAGTTGAGTTAGCTATTAGACCCCCATAAAACATTGGATACTCTAACGGGGGATGAATTTGAACGATTGAACCAACAAGACAAGATTAGATGGATCAAAGAAGGGGATAGAAACACTCCATTTCCTTTGAGATCCAATTTACAAAGTAGTTGCCTTCAATATACTAGCGATGAATCACGTCTCAACAATAAGCAAGAAAAAATTCAGTCTCACATCTTCTACACATAACAATACAGAATATAAATTAACAAAACACGTTCACCTCTACGGTGAAGCACGGTGAAGGCTCGCTGACAGCAACTGGCTGGAGTGCCTGTGGTGGAGGACGACAGTGGCTTTGAGGAGGAGGTGGTGGAGAGGGGGCAGCGGTTGGTGGTGGGACGAAGAGGAGGTGGTGGAGATGGGGAGGAGGTGACAGTGAAGAGGTAGTGGAGACGGGGAGGAAGTGGCAGTGAGGAGGTAGTGGAGACGGGGAGGAGGCGGCGGTGGTTGTGTGGTGGAGATGGCGGCGGCGAGGCGGCTATGGAGATGGGGAGGAGCCGCCAGTGGCTGGAAGGGAGGAGGTGGTGTAGACGGGGCGGCAACAAGGAGGTGATGCAGATGGGGAGGCCGACGGTGGCTGGGAGGAGGCGATGGTGGAGAGGGAGCGGCGGCGACGAGGTGATGGAGATGGGAGGAGGCTGCGATGGGTTGAGGGCGGGAGGTGGGAGGGGGTTTGGGAGGGATTGAACAAAAGTTAGGGTTTAGAATGGCGGGGCCCCGCCTAAAGTTTCCCAAATTTTTCCCACTACATTGTGACTATAATGTGATCGTAAATTCATCGTAAAAATTAGGGACTACGATGTGGCGGCTGAATAGTCGCAAAATAGTCGCAGTAGGCCGCACGACTACATACCCACTGAGTGTGGTCGCACGCCCTTAGTCGCAAAAACTGCATTTTCTTGTAGTGTATAACTATGATGCTTGAAGTTCGATCAAATTAGATCTAAGACATTTGAGTCAATTAGGTTCATCTTTGAATGCCTTTTTCAGGCGAAGTAGTTGAGATGTTTTATAGGATTGTTATCTTAAGAATTCGTATAAGTGGTAGATGCCTGGACTTGTGCAACTTCATTACGAAAATTAGTGTCAGCCAATCCAAACAACTCATTGTACATATTTAAATCAATATGAGAATGGAGATGGAGCGGATAAAGCATTCTATTGCGAGATTCGAGCAAAAAACGAGCATGCTAGGTTAGTTTAAAAGTATGCTGGAGCTCCACAAAAGTTGGTTAGGGGAGGTGGTCGATTTTGCACTATTTTTTGAGTTTGTTTCTTAAATATGTAGTTTTTCCATGCATGTAAAATTGTAATAAATGCATTTCAAGTATTTCAAGTTATTTTATATATGTTAATTGTAATATTTCATGCACTTTTCATATATTCCATGCATAATAGTGTAGGTATTTTTCACTTGCTAGACATTTAAGAAGCTTATTCAAAAAATATCTTAGATGCATGTTAAGATGTTTTACATTATATACTGTCAATAAATGAACTATTAAGTGCTAACCATTTAATACTTTAAAAACTATATTTATTAATATCCAATTATTAGTTATGTAATCTAATATTTTAAAAAATAAAAATCATGGTAAACAATCAATTAAATGTAGTATACAATATAATAAAAAATATGGGTCAACATGCATGGAAGCAATTTTTACATGATTTTTCACATTTTATATGGTGTTATTCAACTCTTCAAGATTTTCTCTTTATTTTATGCATTTGAATGTCATTTTCAAGTAAGGAATAAAAATAAAACCGTTATTGATTTGTAATAAAATGAATCTGATAAATGTATAATTTAAGTTCTATACCATGAATTAGGAAGCAAAAAATAGTATATTTATTAACATGAAAAAAATTTCCCTAATTAAACTTTAATCCTAAAGAAATACATATTAGAGAAAAATCCCAAGGCTCCATAAATTAAATCCAAACAAATTGAAGTGAAAATTAACTACGCAATTGATTGATCTTAAGGAACTAAATTTCTAGAAATAAAAACGTAAATAAGATCAAGCAAGTACTACAATGAAGTGACTTGGAATGGGAGACTAAGGTGCCGTTTGGATTTGGGGTTAACTCCCCCTTTGGTGGGTTTACCCCCCAAAATCCCCTTTTCTCTCACTTATGGGGCCCACTCTCACTTATTTATTTAAACATTAAATAACTATTTTTCTTTCATCCATTCCATTAAAAAATAATATATTATACCATCATATCCTATAAAAATTATAAATTATTCAACTTCTACTGACTTTTCTAAATTTCAATACAATTACATCACAATAACTACTCACTTTTCCAAACTTCAATACAACCACATCACAACAAACCCACTCAACCTCTAATCCTATATGAAAATACCAAAACACAAAACAGATTACCCTTCCCCAATTTAACCCGAGCTAACCAGGTAACCAAACACACCCTAAGACATAGGTCTTGAGCACTACTTGGCTTGATTTGATTTGTGGACGTGTCGGTGACTCAAAGGCTTGTGATTGGGATCTATTTGTCATTTTTTTTATTTTTAGAAAATGACGGGCGTTAATGCATGGAATTGCAAACAAGGACAACCATGTATGAATGGGATTTAGATGAATCATATGTGGATGTGACATGCTGAAAAATGAAAATACGAGAGCCGCTAAATAGTAGTCTTACAAATCAGACTCACTGTCGCTGGGGGGACTACTCAAGCTTTCCCGTTTGTCAACAATTAAGCCACACAATTAATCAAACAATCAAGAGCAAGGATTAAAATTTATTATTCCCTACTAAAAATGTACAATGGCAAGCAAGTAGGGGTCGAACACAGGAAACAAAGGTGTAGAGTGTAGACAAAAAGTCAAAGTCTAGGTCTAATGAGCTACTCAGCCAATCTGGAATCTTTTTGTGGGTTTTTAATTATATATTTTTTTATTTCTTTTTATTATTTTTTTAATTTTGTATTTTGATTTTTAATTTTCAGATTTTTTATTTTCTTTTTATATTTTATATTTTATATTTTCTTTTTCAATATTGGAATATATAAACATTATAATAAAAGAGGTGCTAGGGTATTTATAAAAATAAGGAAAATAGTCAAAAATTAAGAAATAAAATGTTTTTGGTCTTTTTATAAATTTTTTACTATTTTTGTGATTTTTGGGTATTTTTCAGAATATTTTTGATATTTTTTAAAAGTCAAAATAAAGAAAATAGTGAATTAATGATCTGGCCAAAATTAAAATGGGAAGGAAAAATATCAAATAATATCAAAATTTTCCCAAATTAAGTTTAAAATAAAGGTGATAAAATAGGGAACCTACAGAACCTGAGTTTGCATTTTTTAGAGTTTTCTAGAATTTTTTAGATTTTTCTGAAGTTTTAAAGTATTTTCTAATTTTTAAGGTTTTTGTTCTGAGATTTTTAATGATTTTTGGAGTGACACTAGAGTACAATAAATTAGACAGCAGATAATTTTTTTGGAATTTTTTAAGGTGTTTTAATATTTTTTGTTATTTTCTAAGCTAAACAGTAGCTAAAATGCATGTTTTTGATTTTTTATAAAGATTAAAATTCAACAAAAATGCAAACTAAAAATATGGCGTGGAAGTGCAAGTTAACATGATCCTATGTGATTTATTTTATAATTTTTGGCGTTAAAATGATGTATGAAATAAATCAGACAAACACCTAAAAATAATTAGCCTAATAGGGGTATAAGTGCAAATATCAAAACATCCAGGGGTACAGTAACAATTTTCACGCAAAATATTACACTGTAATTGCATTTAATGGACTAAAGCTAAATCACAAAACCCGCAAGGGTATGCTTACAAAATGTCCACCAGGGCACGTGACTAGCACGCGCTTGGGAAGGACCTAGGTGCTATTTTCACAATATCCGAGGGTTCACATGCAAAAATGCCAAGAAAACACGTGAGGAATCACATGCTCCACTGGCAGGGGTTTAAGTGCAATAATAAAAAATACCAGGGGCAAAGATGCAAAAATTACAAAAATTAAAGGCGGCATATGAATATTTATAGGTTAATTAATAAATAAACATAAACAAGGGGGCTGAAGCACAAAATACCCCCGCAGAAGTGATCGGACGGCTGATGGTTCAGAGTTGCCACATGTCACGATCCTGACGGTCCTCTTCTGCTCACGATCGAACGACGCTCCTCTATTCACTTAAGCCATGTGTCAGCTCTGTGGAGCCCGATGACGGTTCGACGCGAACGGTGCAGATTAGACGCCCCAGGATGATCTAGCGGTTGATACGAGGGATGATCTGACGGCAACTGCACCTCAGGAAGATCGGGGGAGATCCGACAGTCGCAGATGGGGCCGGATGAACGCGCGAAGAACAGGGCACCGACGAGGTTTGGATTGTTGATGCGGGCGTCTCCGACGACCAATACCTCCCCCGATGGTCTCCGTAGCCTCCTGGAAGGTTCCTCTGACGTATGGAAGCTTTAAAATGCCCAGGTGAAGGCCAGGGTCCTCCCGCTGCGAAGGCGGAGCTTCGTGGTTCCAAGCTTCCTCCGGCGAGGCACAAAATCCCTCCAGACGTGTGGTTGGCTTTCAGACCTGCAAGGAAAATGGTGAAGAAGTCGGGGGCAAAATGCCCCGACTTCATGGAGTATTTCACAGGGGCGTACAACGACGTGGAAAGGTGACGTCGGCCGGCGAGACTCGATGCCGGCCGAGACTGAATCTAAGTGGTCTGATGATGATTAGACGATGGATCGTAATGAGGCAAACGCAAAGGAAGGTTTTAACCAATTAGACACTAGGTAACAATAGAGAAAAAGGGGGAGAAGGGCCTCACCAAGGTGCGCACGAAGGGGTCTCCGGTGAGAACTCCGACGAGGGGATCGAACTCAATTCAACGCCGCCTTGATCCCACGAGAGGCCCGACGAGCTCCTGCTGTCACCAAGAGTAACTTCAAGGGCTTACGTTAGGGTTTTGGTGGTTGAAGAGTGATCAAAAAAGAGAGGAAAGTCGGGGGTGCATATTTGAAGGGTTGACGGTCGTGGTGCAGGTGCTCCAAAGAACGAGGTGGACCGAGCAAATCGCTGGTCCAATCCTCGAAAAAACGAAGGGGCGTGTATGACCAATCTTCAAGGAGCAAAAATTGTTTAGGACTTGTCATGAAAACATGCAAGACACATCCTCCAAAATTAGGCAAAAACCAAGAAGAAATCCTGTCTGACAAAGCCACAGGAGAGAGGTCAAAGAGTTGACTCGAGGTCAACTGTCTAGACCCCCTGGTTGGTCCACGTGGACCAACCAGGAAAATCCTGGAAAAAAGAATTCTAAAATCGTTTAAAAATAGTAAACAATTTTATTAATTTTAGGTTATTAAATAAAAATATTTATTATTTGATAAATTTATTTATGGTAATTTTTATTTATTTTTTAGAGGTATATTTTTACAAGTTGCCTATTATACCCTTTATAGGTATATTCTTCTATATATTTTAATCTTTTATTTTTATTTTATATATCTGATTTATTTATCTTTATTTATTATTTTATAAATTTATAAAGTATTTTATACACTTAGTTATTTTTTAGTTTATTTTTCTAACGTAATTTGTACACTTAATAAAATAGAAGTATACATTATACATGTATGTATATAGGTATTTTGCCTACATCTTTTATATACAAGTATTTTTATTTTGTAATTTCTTTAGGTTTTTATTCTGATTTTAATTCACATATTTATTATAAATAATATTTACAAAATTATGAAAAATATAAAATTATAAAAATAATGAATAATAATAAAATGAATATTTTAATCTGTACAAGTATACAAGTGGGGTCCAAAACTCAACTTTTAAACCGTAGCTCCGCCAAATGCGAAACCACCGCCATTAAATAGCTTATTTTAATATATATACAATTAAAGGTGAGTTTGATGCATTTGGAGTTTTCATTTGTAAGATACGGGTCTGGGAAGTTAGGATTCTGGATTTTTATTTAGACCATAACTTTTTATCTGTACATTCTTTTTGAGTGAAATCAATTTTGTATTTTTCTATATTTAATTATCTACAACTTTCATGTACAAAGTTTCTTTATTTGAGGTATAAAAAGTGGAACCAAAAATAGGCCCCAAAATGAATAAAGAATGAATAAAATAAAAGGTATTTTTATTGTATTTTGGCCCTTATCTCCCCCTACTTTATTCCTTGTCGACCTAGTCATCGAGATGCCTAGGTCTCGAGGTTTTGGGTCATAGAATATTTACAATATTTTATTCTTTTTTTTTCTTTTCTTTATTCTATAATTTTGGCTTTAAAACCGCATTTTATACAATATTTACACCATGATGCATGAATGCTAAGATGCCTGAATTAAGCCTATTTACTCGCATTTACTAGGGTTTTTAAGGCCAAAATGATATAATAAAGATGATGAAACGTAGATTCATCATCCCCCTATACTTGCCTTTGCTAGTCCCTAGCAAACACTTATGCGATAAGTGCTGAAAAGAAAAACGAAGAAAAGAAAAAGAAGAAAAATGGATTAATTTTGATTATCAAACTTGTCTTCACAAAATCAAAGTTTGGAGCTCTAATCGGACCCTTGGAATTTTAGTGCGGGCGGAACCTTAATGAGAACCGAATTTGAAATCCAACAGTCTCTGAGAATCCCAAAACTCTGTTCAAGTCTCCTCAATAGCCAGGTCAAAAATATCTCGATTCATACGCAAACCCTTACGACCATGAATCTGACTCGTACAGTGTAAGTGACGGTGGCTCTCCCCAACTAGAATGGCAAAGAAACTGACTTCTCCAGTATGACAACCCAATGATTCCCCAATCTAACAACTCCATTCTCGAGGAGCGGGGTATTCCCTTCTAAGTTCAAGTGGCAACCAGCTCAAGAGGAGGGGGTAAAGAGAAGAATGGACGGTAGACAGTGTAGCTACCTATCCTGGGATGCAAGACCAGTGTAATCAAGTCATCTAGCTGCAGGCTCACATATTTGACTTTGGAACTCAAGCTTGCTTATTGGCTTTACAACATATGTACGTACTTCGCAGGCTTTTTATTTTTGTACATGCCTGAACTTTTTTTTCTAATTTTTGAAATACTATTCACAGCAGCAGTTACATATGGAGTTTTTCCTCTTGAGCCAATAGACTATCCCTCTTTTGAGGCTTTATTGCAACCCACAGTCTCCTGTATTTAGACTTCCTCATCACTGGACGGGTTGGGGTGCACTTCCCTCCCTAGAGGAGGACAAATGTTTCCACTTGTGTGCGTCTCATACCGGCAAATCCAATCCCCTCACCACTCCAACTAGGTTGAGCCATGTGAAAGGTGCAGGTGTCCAAGTTAGGTCATTATCAACAAGAGTCATGCATGTGCTCCGAAATACTCTACTTAGGCAGTCAAGAATCCATTGAACCAAGTCTCATGATCCTCAAAGAATTAAGTCAACTTAGACCTGAAGTACCTCAAACCCGGTTCCTAAAAGGTTCCTGTTATTAGGTAGATTTTAAGGTCCAATCGAGCTCCAATCTCCGAATTTTACTTAGACTCATTCAACTATCAAACTCAATCCGAAAAAATGCTCATGCTATGCAAATGTGATGCAGAATATAGAAATTATTTTTGTAATGCAACTTTCAAGATTTTGAACTTTTTATGAATTTTTGAAAAGATGATGATGATGCATATGCATTTTTTTGTATTTTTCAAAAAGATTTTTCAAATGTTTTTGGATTTTAATTTTGCAAATGTTTTTGGGATTTTTGAAAACAAAAAGTTTTTGGCTGAAAACTAGGTGAAAAATATTTACAAGGGAGTGCTTCTTATATATACAAGAAGTGGATTTTAAGAATTTACAGGGTAAGTGATCAATTTTATAAGTGTACATGTATAATGGATTTTGGTGTGATGTCTGTAATCCTCAAACTTATTTGACACAGGTTTTTCAAACAATTTTGAAAACTATAGTCCAAAATAATTTTTACAAATATTTACAAACATGTACACACATTTGAAAATCATTTTGCAAAGGTTTTCAAAACAGTATATATAGATTTTTCAAAATATTTTTGCAACCATTTTTCAAACCATTTGCAAATCATTTTTCAAACATTTTATTTGACACAAAGAAAATAAATTTTATAAACCACACATTTTTACAAAGGTTGAAAACATGTAACAAAATATTTTCAAAATAGTTTTCAATAAATGTTCACAAAGATTTTCAAACTATTTTTCAAACATTTTGCAAAAAATATTTTCACCTGATTTATTAATCATTATATACAAAAAGAATTTGAGGAATGGTAACATCTTTTTATTAAGGATTTTAAAGAATTTTAAAGAATTATTAATCATATTATTGAGAAAATACAAAAGTACGAGTTATGACTGAAGTATATACGTAGTATAGACGACCCCCCTATACTTAGCTTGAGCTATGTCCTCATAGATCAGAGAGAAAAAGAAGACATAACTCGTACTGAGTATAGGAAAATCTAAAGAATGAACGAATGGAGAAACGAATGAATCAATGAGAAGTTGACCGTCCCCCCTATACTTAGAATCAAATAATCCTAAGTATAGCAGACTGTACACAAAGCAGAGAGGGTCAAGGGTGGGAATGAACAGACCATACTCAGATTGTCTCCCCCCTATACTTAGGGTAAGATATCCCTAAGTATAGACAAGAAGAGGAGACAATGGAGAGGATCGAAAAGAATAGAGAAACTCGGGGTGCACCCCCCCCATACTTAGGACAAAGTGCGTCCTAAGTATAGAAGACTGTCTACAAGGGGCGACACTTTTTTAATAGATACAGAAGATAGAAAAGGAAAAGAAGAAAAGAAGAAAAGAGATGAAAGTGGATATGAACAACTCGGGATGCGCATCCCCCCTACACTTAGGATAAAGTACATCCTAAGTGTAGAAATGATGAAAGGGATGACATCATGTCAGTAGAAGAGGATAAAAGAGATTGAAAAGAAGAAAAAAAGAAAAGTCATTCAAAAATGTTTTGCTCTGCTTGGCCTTCCTCTGCCTCTTTAGAGATATCCAGCTCATCCTTGTAGATTACTTGAATCGAGTCAACGACATCCATGAATGTATCATGTTCAAGGTATGGCTTCAGAAGCTGTCCATTGACTACAAATGGCTGTGCATCAACTGACAGATTGGATATCATTACACTTCCGTTGTCACGCACCTGCCTAACCATAAACGGCCCAGTCCATTTACTCTTTAATTTGCCTGGAAAGATCTTTAATTTCACATCAAACAACCACACCTTCTGACCTGGATCGAAGGACTTGCGGCAGATATGCTTGTCATGTCATGTTTTGACCTTCTCCTTGTACATCAGGCTGTTGTCATATGCATAATCTCTGGATTCCAATAATCTGTTCAGATCCAGTTTTCTGTTCTAACCTGCTTGCTTGGAGTCCAAATTACAAATGTTAATGGCCCATAAAGATTTGTGAATTACTTCAATGGGCAGATGACATGGCTTGCCATACACAAGGAGGTAGGGAGACATTCCCAAGGGTGACTTGTACGCTGTTCTATAAGCCCAAAGAACGGAATCAAGCAGCTGAGACCAGTTCTTGCGATCCGGACGCACAAGCTTCTGTAAAATTGTCTTGATCTCCCTATTTGAACATTCAGCTAAGCCATTGGACTGCGGGTGGTAGGGGTGAAGCAATACGATACTCAATGCAGAATTCTTGGGTCAGCTTCTTCACCTCTCTGTTTATGAAATGACTACCCCCGTCAGATATGAGAATCTTGGGAATCCCGAACCGTGCTATGATGTGATCTCTCAAGAATCGACAGACAGTCCTACTGTCGGCGGTTTTGGCGGGAATAGCCTCCACCCATCGACTTACATAATCGACAACAAGCAGAATATATTCATAGCCCTGACTGTTGGGAAACTGGCCCATGAAGTCGATGCCCCATGCGTCGAAGACGTCTGAGATCTGAATGTATTTCAGAGGCATCGTGTCTCTCATTCCTATGGTTCCGCCCATTTTCTGACAGTCAGTGCAACATTTGACATAATCATCTGCATCTTTGAATAATGAAGGCCACCAGAGGCCACTTTGAAGAACTTTTGCTGCCGTTCGTTTGCCTGAATGATGTCCTCCAGAATCTTGGTCATGACATAAAGCGAGGACACTTGGAACTTCCTCCTGAGGAATGCACCTTCTCCAGATACATTCTGCTCCCTCACGAAACAAATACGGATCCTCCCACTGGTAAAAATGGATTTTAGACAAGAATCTGTCTATTTTCAACTTAGGCCAATCCTGTGGGATTTTCTTGGTCACCAGATAATTCACAATGTCTGCGTACCAAGGAAGCGAGGTGACAGATAGAATTGCCTCGTCTGGAAAGGTCTCTGTGATCGGCTGCAGGTTTAGCTCAAGAGATTCCGGCTCAGGAAGCCTTGACAGATGATCGGCCACCACATTCTTTACCCCAGGTTTATCTTTGATTTCCAAGTCAAATTCCTGGAGGAGAAGGATCCACCGAATGAGGCGTGGTTTGGCGTCCTTCTTCTGCTGTAAATATCGAATGGCCGAATGATCAGTGTAAATGATTACTTTGGATCCAAGGAGGTAGGATCTGAACTTTTCCAAGGCAAAGACTACCGCTAACATCTCCTTTTCAGTGACAGTGTAGTTTCTCTGGGCTTCATCGAGCGTTCGACTAGCGTAGTGAATCGCAAATGGTACATTATGTTTTCTCTATCCAAGTACAGCTCCGATGGCATAATCTGACGCGTCGGTCATTATCTCGAAAGGCTGAGTCCAAATCGGTGGCTGTAAGACAGGGGCCTGTGTGATGAGTTCTTTCAACTGATTAAAGGCAAGGAGCACACGGTCATCTACAATGAATTCATTCTCCTTGCCGAGCAACTCAGTCAATGGTCTGGTCAGTTTGCTGAAATCTTTGATTAATCGTCGATAAAAACTGACATGGCCCAAGAATGACCTGACCTGCTTGATGGTTGTAGGTGGATCAAGTTTGTAAATCACATCCACCTTGGCTGGGTCAACCTCCATACCACGTTTAGAAACAACATGACCCAGCACGATTCCTTCGGTCACCATGAAGTTGCTCTTATCCCACGAGAGCACAAGATTGACTTCGCAGCACCTCCGTAAGACTCGGTCTAGATAATCCAGACATTGGTCAAATGAGTCCCCGTAGACCGAAAAATCATCCATAAAGACCTCGAGAAAGTTGCCCACCATATCGGCAAAAACTGCAAGCATACACCTCTGAAATGTGGCTGGGGCGTTGCAAAGCCCGAACGACATCCGTCTGAAGGCATATATACCAAAAGGACAGGTGAACATGGTTTTTTCTTGATCTTCAGGAGCAATAGCAACTTGATTGTATCCAGAGTAACCGTCCAAGAAGCAGAAATATTCCTTTGCGGCCAATCTCTCCAAGATCTGGTCGATGAAGGGTAAAGGAAAATGATCCTTCTTGGTAGCGAGGTTAAGTCTTCTATAGTCCACGCACACTCACCAAGAAGTGGGTACTCGGGTTGCGATCTCCTCTCCTTTGTCATTTTTCACAATGGTGATCCCTGATTTCTTTGGCATAACATGCAGAGGGCTCACCCATTTGCTGTCAGAGATGGGATAAATGAATCCTGCATCACACCATTTTTGAATTTCTTTCATAACAACCTCCCACATATTAGGATTTAATCTTCTCTCAAGTTCTCGAGAGGGCCTGCAATCTTCTTCCAGAAAAATGCGATGCGAACATAGTGATGGATTGATCCCATGGACATCCGAAGTTTGCCAGCCTATCGCCTTGCGGTTGCGTTCAAGAACCTCCATCAGACGAGATTCTTGGTCTTCGGTCAGATGTGCATTGATAATGACTGGGTACATATTCGGTTCTCCCGCAAGGAAGGCATATTTCATGTTGGAGGGCAAGCGTTTCAGCTCTGGCGGGGTCTGAGATGCTTCAGAAGTGACCTCAACTATTAGTGTAGGTGGCGATTCTTTCAACTGTTTGGTGTCCACCATACTCGGTTCTGCCTCTTCTCTCAAATCCTGACAGAATTCCTCGATGATGTCCTCTTCATCAAAAGATTCTTCAAAAATTTGCTCTTGGTTTTGCAGGCACATCACCCCCACGGCAGTCTCTTACAGTACATCAGCGAGTTCCTCATCCTGATTGATAAGGGAAAATTCGACTGCGGTCTCCACTCCCTCCTCAGGGCAGAGGAGTTCATGGATCTCGTTATCTTCCAAAAACAAGTTGGTGTCTTGAATTTCTGCTAGAAAGTCGCAGTCGTCAGAACATTCAATCACTCTTGCACATGCCGCAGATGTTCCTTCGGCTGGTGTTCCGTCAGGCAGGGTCTCCACTCTAATTGTTTCATTTCCAGCACCAAAAGTGATTTCTCTTGTCCCATAGTTCACTACTGCATTTGACGTCTGCAGGAATAGTCTTCCAAGTATAATTGGGGTAAGGAGCAATGGAGCGGGGACGTCCATATCTAATGCCACAAAATCGACCGGGAACGGCTTTCCCTGAACCGTGACTATCACGTCCTCCAACAGGCCCTAGGCCTCTTAAATGACTTGTCTGCAAACTGCAGAATCATCTTTGTAGGCTTGAGCAGTCCCAGCCTGAATTCCGTAAGTAGCGAAGCTGACATCAAGTTGACAGAAGACCCGCTGTCGAGAAGTGTTCATTTAAACTCCTGATTGAACATCTGATAACGCACAAGAGGTGCTCCCACATCTGGCTTTTTATCGGGGAGATTGCTGATGGCATTAACGGTGGCCATTG
The DNA here is from genome assembly GCA_037367405.1 of Ottelia alismoides. Classification (NCBI taxonomy): domain Eukaryota; kingdom Viridiplantae; phylum Streptophyta; class Magnoliopsida; order Alismatales; family Hydrocharitaceae; genus Ottelia; species Ottelia alismoides. The sequence goes on along the minus strand of JAZKJV010010206.1, from coordinate 299,909 downwards.
TGAGGATATGCTTTTTGGACTTGCCACCCTTGCTTCTGGAGTTGTGAGGATGCGGCCGGTGCTTGATTGTGCATGCCTCTTTCAATCCTTTCTTTACAGTTGGCATGCACTCAAGAGCTTTCATTAATGGCATATTCAACACCAAATTCTGGATGATTTCTATAATGGCAGGATCAGACAAAGCATTTTTCAAAATTTTCATTTTTTTGTGTTTTTTCATTGCTTCGGGAAAATGAATATTTACAACATCTTCACCAATTTCATTCAAAATAGTGTCCATATTGTTGTGTAAAGGTAGATGGCAAAAAGGAATAGAATCATCTACAAGATGTGGACCAAAAATGGCAGGCTCGGCTTCAGGTGCTGGCGTTGGACTCGCTGCAGGTGCAATGCTCCTCCTGTCAGGAACTGGCTGTGAGGCAGGTGCAGATGTCTCCAATGCTGGCCGATCTCCACCGAGGTTGCTGCTATCTTTTTGTGTTTTGCTATTTTCTTCATTTTTTTGCGATTTTCTGAATGATGGTGCTGCTCCCAAAATACTGCTTGGCCCTGGTGTTGGCTGGACTGACGATTCCCCATCAGATGCAAGATGCTTTCCCTTCGCCGTCGCTGATGGCTGGAGTGTCCTACCGCTCCTGAGAGTAACATCATTAGATAAAAAACAATTTAATTCACCTGATTCGGGTTGGACACTACCGGCTACCTGTCCTTGCATCGGAAGTTGTTCGGATTGGCTTCGACCTGGGCTGGTATGACGGTTTTGGCTGCCGTTAGGTCGTCGATCTTCTGGGTCATCTCAGCCATGTTCTTCATTAATTGTTCAAGACAGGCCAGGGCTGGATTAACCGGCACAATCTCAAAAGAATCCCCCTGCTGGGGCCTAGAGTGCTGGTATGGCGACTGAGATTGCGACTGGTAACCCTGAGAAAATTGGTGAGGCGGAGGGTTGGAGGAATATTGTGAATTCTGTTGGTTGTATGGAGCAGCCGATTGCTGATGGTATCCTTGTCCACGATATCTGGACTGCTGAGGACCGTGCTGGTAATTCTGCCTCCAGGTGTTACCGTGGGATGGAGGCTGGTATTGGTAGGAAGGCTGGAAGGGTCTCCCACCCTGCTGCCGCTGGTGATAGGGCCTGTTGCCCATGTTCTGGCCCTGAGAGTGTCCTTGAGGACGGGTCAGCTACGCTTCATTGTTCCATACACCATTGATCTCTTGAATCAGTGGTGGGGTTGGAGAGAACTGCTCAGAGTAGACTGGCTGGGACTCAGGTTGATATACAACCATCTGTGTCTGGGGCTGCGGGGACTGCTCCGGAAGCTGCACGTAATACACGTGCTGAACAGGCTGGGGCTGCGGTGGAGTCGGCTGAGGGTTCTGCTGCATTGTAGGCTCCTTCTTCTCAGCATTCAGCTCGACAGAAGTAGACACAACGTTGCACATGTTTGCATTCAATGCACGAATGAGCTGCTCCAGCTGTTGGGAAATCTGGTCGAGCTTTTCCAGACCCTGGCTCCTCTTCTCGATGATAGATAATTTTTCGAGGTCCTGCGACCTCTTCTCAATGATGTCCACCTTAGACAGATGGCTCCCAATGATGCTCAGGTTGGAGCTCTCATCCTTGTCCTCGGTGTGAGAAGCCATGTTCACTGGCTTGCTGATGGCGGTTGGTACCTTCATGTATGCTCTGGATGAGGATTGGGCGGCTTCTCCTTCAGCCATCTCCTCGAAGACGTTCCATACCACGTCCTCATACTTGTTGAAATGCGAACCGCCGCAAGCGGCATCTACAAGCTTTTGGCTCTCAAGTGATAGCACCCCAAAGAAATATTGTATGAGACTAGTCTTTGGAATTTCATGGTGGGGGCACTTCTCCTGCAGGTCCTTGAATCTCTCCCACGCTTCATGGATAGTCTCGTGGGGCTGCTGGCAGAAACTGAAGATACGGGCACGCATCTGATTCAATCGCCCGAGAGGATAGAATTTATGGAGAAATGCAGACTTCAACTCCTCCCAAGTCGTGAGATGGTCGACCCAATATATGGCCTTGTCTTGAAGGCTGAAAGGAAAGGTGGTCATCTTGACTACCCCTAGAGGAATACCAGGGTAGTGAGCAGTGGCACAGATGCGGCTAAACTTCTTGAGAAAGATATATGGTTCCTCAGTGGTATTCCCATGGAATGTGGGAAGCAGGGACAGAAATTGCAGCTTCAGCTCGAAGTGGGCATGCATACGTGGAACCTGAATCCACTCAGTGATGCGACCTGCTCCTGGGTTGTATGTTTCCTTTAGTGTAGGCTTCGGCTGCGGTGGATCTGCTTCCGCTGCGTCGAATTGTGGTCCTCCCACCGAGAACTCATCTCTGACTTCTTCAAAATTAGGCTCTTGGTTCGGATCATCCTCCCTGCGCCATCTCTTACATCGGCCCTCCTCCTCAGATCGTTCAACATATCTTGGAAGGCGATTTGGGCCAAGGCTTGATTAGTCAACTGCTGCTGGATGGCTTGAATGGAAGCCAACAGCTGACTGTTAACTTCATTCTGCGTGGTGTACTGCCCTTCCCCAGGATTGACTTCAGGTTCAGGTGGGGGCTGTGGTCCCTTTCCTCTTCCTCCTGCCATCTCAAAATGAACTTGAATTTCTGGCTCGTGATCAGGTGGTGGATCTGCATGACGGAGTAAACCCTGATCAGTATCTTCTTGAGCACCCGTTGTTGAGATGAATCTGGAATTAAGGTCAATCCCAGAATATTGTGGACGGAGCATAGGATATTGACTGAAATCGATCTCCATCCACAAGGGGTTATTTCAGGAACAAGAGCAATCTCGGTTTATTTGAAGGGGAAGAGCTAATTCGGGTTGCGAGTCCATCCCGAACAACGGATTAAATGGCGAAAGGCAAGTGTTGAAAGATGAGAGAATAGGGGAGTCCAAGGAGACTTTCGCAAGATCCGAACTAACTTCTTGGAGATCACCCCTCTTTATGGAAGATGTTAACGACACGGAATCTATGTAGGCGTCAGCGAGATCCCGACTAAACCATCCGTGTGACGACATCTTGAGAAGGTCAAAAGGAGAAGATGATGGATGAAGAGAACGAGGGTAAGCAAGAAATAAAAGGATTGTAAAACAGTAGAAGGCTCACAATGAGCAAGGATCAAATAGAAGGAGAACAAAATTTGCGCAAAGGCGCGATATTTTTGATCTTGACCTAAATGCTACCAGCAATCAAACACAAAACAAGAGGATTCATCAACTCGACACATGAAGCCGTGAATGTTCGGCTTTTATCTTTGTAATTTTTAACTTGAATTCAGGAATTTATCTTTTAACGAGTCCTTAGAGCGCTACGCCTATATGAGCGAGAGTACTGCCGGAAAAGTATTCCCGTACTTATCCTCCTCCTGTGTAACCTGTAGCCTGCGCTTTTTAAGGTCCTTGTAACCCTTCCTGGATCCCTACTCAACCAAAGAAAAGAGGGAGGAAGCCGATAGGCGAAACCGATACTTCAGATCTAGCTCGCAACGGAATCACCCGTGAGCGTGCAAGATCCTACTCGGACGCAGACAGTGAGACAGACACACCCATGAAGGCGTGGCCTATGCTCGGTACTTCGGACAAGGTCGATGCTCACACAATAGTGAGTCACCAGTGATGACCAAGTCCTACTCGCCTACATACGATAGTAGCGCCAATACTTCGAAAATCCAAGCGATACACAAGGCAGCCACAAGCTGGGTTTTTGGCTCTAATCCTTACGAAGCACTCTGCTCACTTGGAAGAAAACCTTCCCATGCAACCTGAATACAAGTGAGGGTGTTACTCTCCCCAATCAATGAATCCGATTACTAGTTTTATTTTTGGTCAAGTTTTCTTAGCAGTCCCTTTTTTAATTTTTTTGGTGTTAGCGCTTCTTTTGAGTAGATTCAAACAAGCGCCGAACGTTTTTGTTTTTTTCTTGATTCCTACTTGATCCAAAAACATAGGGAGAAAAGAGTTGGAAAAGCCGTGCAAGTCGGCACCAAGATGGAAATCTCACCTTTGTGCCTAAATGATGAATGCAAAGATAGAATGACTTACAGTGCCTCCAGCTCTCTCCATGCGGGATGCAAAGCAGAAATTTTTAAACCTAATCTAAATGCCGGTATGCAAGAGGAAATCATCCTAAGCAGGCAATTGCTACGTGAAGAACCACAAGTCAATCACCAATCCTCAACCCTAGAGTCCGGTCTAGGCTCACCCCTCCTCCTCTTGACACATCGAGTTCAGGAGAAGCGCTTGGCGGGATGAGCTCGCAGCGCGGCGGATCAAAGACTAATGATTAACTGGTTAATTAGACTAAGTCCAAATACGATCTATAGGTACATGCAATGGTTATTAGGGTGTTTGGACCTAATCTAATCGATCAAGCAAAGCCTAAAAATCTAAGGGCTTAATCCACAAAAGAAATGAAAAAGAAATCAAAACCGGAAAATGACAGTCGAGAAACGTGAAGAAAACCACGGTGAGCCCCCAGGTGAACAGACACCTGGAAGTTAGGCCCGAAAGTCCTGAGTGTCCGAGTGTACCTGTATTATTACAAATTTATCAAATTACTCTCTCTCACAAAAATAAGAAAAAATCTAACTATCTCTCTCTCTCAAGCTCTCTTACTCTCTCTCCTACCGGCTAGGGTAGAATAGACGGCTCCTCCTCCCATGGATGCGCAGGATCCCCTAGGCGATCCTCCTCGGTCAGCGGTCCCTCGCAAGAAAACAAGAGAGGTGTCAGCCAGTTCAAAACAAATTATGCACCAAAAACAAATAATAAAAAATGGCTAAGAAGATAAAAGACACAAATGTACTCTACAAGCCGATGCTCCTCGGCAACGACACCATTAGAAAAATGAAAATGTGAGAGCCGCTAAATAGTAGTCTGACAAATCAGACTCACTGTCGCTGGGGCGACTACTCAAGCTTCCCCGTTTGTCAACAATTAACCCACACAATTAATCAAACAATCAAGAGCAAGGATTAAAATTTATTATTCCCTACTAAAAATGTACAATGGCAAGCAAGTAGGGGTCGAACACAGGAAACAAAGTGTAGAGTGTAGACAAAAAGTCGAAGTCTAGGTCTAATGAGCTACTCAGCCAATCTGGAACCTTTTGTGGGTTTTTAATTTTATATTTTTTATTTCTTTTTATTATTTTTTTAATTTTGTATTTTGACTTTTAATTTTCTAATTTTTTATTTTCTTTTTATATTTTATATTTTTTATTTTCTTTTTCAATATTGGAATATATAAACAATATATTAAAAGAGGTGCTAGGGTATTTATAAAAATAAGAAAAAATAGTCAAAAATTAAGAAATAAATGATTTTTGGTCTTTTTATATTTGTTTTACTTTTTTTATGATTTTTGGGTATTTTTCAGAATATTTTTGATATTTTTTTAAAAGTCAAAATAAAGAAAACAGTGAATTAATGATCTGGCCGAAATTAAAATGGGAAGGAAAAATATCAAATAATATCAAAATTTATCCAAATTAATTTTAAAATAAAGGTGATAAAATAGGGAACCTACAGAACCTAAGTTTGCATTTTTTTGGAGTTTTCTAGGATTTTTTAGATTTTTTCTGAAGTTTTGAAGTATTTTCTAATTTTTTAAGGTTTTTGTTGTGAGATTTTTAGTGATTTTTGGACTGACACTAGAATACAATAAAATAGACAACAGGTAATTTTTTTGGAATTTTTTAAGGTGTTTTAATATTTTTTTGGAATTTTCTAAGCTAAATAGTAGCTAAGATGCATGTTTTTGATTTTTTATAAAGATTAAAATTCAACAAAATTGCGAACTAAAAGAATGGCGTGGAAGTGCAAGTTACCAGGATCCTATGTGATTTTTTTCATAATTTTTGGCGTTAAAATGATGCATGAAATAAATCAGACAAACACTAAAAAATAATCAGCCTAACAGGGGTATAAGTGCAAATATCAAAACATCCAGGGGTACAGTAGAAATTTTCACACAAAATATTACACTGTAATTGCATTTAATAGACTAAAGCTAAATCACAAAACGGCAAGGGTATGCTTATAAAATGTCCACCAGGGCGCGTGACTAGCACGCGCCTGGGAAGGACCTAGGTGCTATTTTCACAATGTCCGAGGGTTCACATGCAAAAATGCCAAGAAAACACGTGAGGAATCACGTGCTCCACTGGCAGGGGTTTAAGTGCAACAATACAAAATACAAGGGGGCAAAGATGCAAAAATTACAAAAATTAAAGGCGGCAGATGAATATTTATAGGTTAATTAATAAATAAACAAAAACGAGGGGGCTGAAGCACAAAATACCCCCGCAGAAGTGATCGGACGACTGATGGTTCAGAGTTGCCACATGTCACGATCCTGACGGTCCTCTTCTGCTCACGATCAAATGGCGCTCCTCTATTCACTTAAGCCACGTGTCAGCTCTGTGGAGCCTGATGACGGTTCGACACGAACGGTGTAGATTAGACGCCCCAGGATGATCTAGCGGTTGATATGAGGGCTGATCTGATGGCAGCTGCACCTCAGGAAGATCGGGGGAGATCCGACGGTCGCGGATGGGGCTGGATGAACGTGCGAAGAACAGGGCGCCGACGAGGTTTGGATTGTTGATGCGGGCGTCTCCGGTGACCAATACCTCCCCCGATGGTCTCCGTAGCCTCCTGGAAGGTTCCTCTGATGTATGGAAGCTTCAAAATGCCCAGGCGAAGGCCAGGGTCCTCCCACTGCGAAGGTAGAGCTTGGTGGTTCGAAGCTTCCTCTGGCGAGGCACAAAATCTCCCCAGACGCGTGGTTGGCTTTCAGACCTGCAAGGAAAATGGTGAAGAAGTCGGGGGAAAAATGCCCCGACTTCGTGGAGTATTTCACAGGGGCATACAACGACGTGGAAAGGTGACGTCGGACGGCGAGACTCGATGCCGGCCGAGACTGAATCTAAGTGGTCTGATGATGATTAGATGATGGATCGTAACGAGGCAAATGCAAAGGAGGGTTTTAACCACTTAGACACTAGGTAACAGTAGAGAAAAAGGGGGAGAAGGGCCTCACCAAGGTGCGCACGAAGGGGTCTCCGGCGAGAACTCCGGCGAGGGGATCGAACTCAATTCAACGCTGCCTTGATCCCACGAGAGGCCCGACGAGCTCCTGCTGTCACCAGGAGTAACTTCAAGGGCTTAGGTTAGGGTTTTGGTGGTGGAAGAGTGATCAAAAAAGAGAGGAAAGTCGGGGGTGCATATTTGAAGGGCTGACGGTCGTGGTGCAGGTGCTCCAAAGAACGAGGTGGACCGAGCAAATCGCTGGTCCAATCCTCGAAAAAACGAAGGGTGTGTATGACCAATCTTCAAGGAGCAAAAAGTGTTTAGGACTTGTCATGAAAATATGCAAGACGCATCCTCCAAAATTGGGCGAAAACCAAGAAGAAATCCTGTCTGACAAAGTCACAGGAGAGAGGTCAGAGAGTTGACCCGAGGTCAACTCTCCAGACCCCCTAGTTGGTCCACGTGGACCAACTAGGAAAATCCTCGAAAAAAGAATTCTAAAATCGTTTAAAAATAGTAAACAATTTTATTAATTTTAGGTTATTAAATAAAAAATATTTATTATTTGATAAATTATTTTATGGTAATATTTATTTATTTTTTTAGAGGTATATTTTTACAAGTTGCCTATTATACCCTTTATAGGTATATTCTTCTATATATTTTAATCTTTTATTTTTATTTTGTATGTCTGATTTATTTATCTTTATTTATTATTTTATAAATTTATAAAGTATTTTTATACACTTAGTTATATTTTTATTTTATTTTTCTAATGTAATCTGTACACTTAATAAAATAGAAGTATACATTATACAGGTATGTATATAGGTATTTTGCCTATGTCGTTTATATACAAGTATTTTTATTTTGTAATTTCTTTAGGTTTTTATTCTGATTTTAATTCACATATTTATTATAAATAATATTTACAAAATTATGAAAATATAAAATTATAAAAATAATGAATAAATAATAAAATGAATATTTTAATGTGTACAAGTATACAAGTGGGGTCCAAAACTCAACTTTTAAACCGTAGCTCCACCAAATGCGAAACCACCGCCATTAAATAGCTTATTTTAATATATATACAATTGAAGGTGAGCTTGATGATTTGGAGTTTTCATTTGTAAGATATGGGTCTGGGAAGTTGGGATTCTGGATTTTTATTTAGACCATAACTTTTTATCTGTACATTCTTTTTGAGTGAAATCAATTTTGTATTTTTCTATATTTAATTATCTACAACTTTCATGTACAAAGTTTCTTTATTTGAGGTATAAAAAGTGGAACCAAAAATAGGCCCTAAAATGAATAAAGAATGAATAAAATAAAAGGTATTTTTATAGTATTTTGGCCCTTATCTCCCCCTACTTTATTCCTTGTCGACCTAGTCATCGAGATGCCCAGGTCTCAGGGTTTCGGGTCATAGAATATTTACAATATTTTATTCTTTTTCTTTTCTTTTCTTTATTTTATAATTTTGGCTTTAAAAACCGCATTTTATACAATATTTACACCATGATGCATGAATGCTAAGATGCCTGACTTAAGCCTATTTACTCGCATTTACTAGGGTTTTTAAGGCCAAAATGATAGAATAAAGGCGATGAAACGTAGATTCATCACATGCTCAGTCCTTCTCTTATATAATTCCTCTTCTCTCTCCTATACCATTTTCTATCTTTTTAGATTTGTTATAAAATTTGATAAGACCGTTAGTTACAACTTCTAATGAGATGAAGATAGTATTTTGTAACATCCCATCCTTAGGTTGATCTCAATCACGTCTGAATGCTCTTAGGGATTTTTAACGTCAACTACAACCAATACTATAGTAATTCGACATTAAGTATGATACAATCACAAAAAAACCTCAACCAATTGCTCCTAAACATGAACAATGACTATATATTTAACCTGGAAGAAAATACATAATATATTATAATCTCGGAGAAAATGAGAAAGCAAAAGAGATTTCATCTTCTATTACACGACATTGAACATCCCCCACATGTGTAGTAAAAGTAAAATAGTTTTGAATAGAAAAGAGTTGGAAACCACCTCAAATTAGTACATATCAATGCTCAAGATAGTTTTCGATTGTTTCATTCTATATCAATCTCTTTCGTAGGTCAGAAAGTATAGAGATAGTGAGTTACAACTAGTTAGCCCTAAAAAGATGATTAAACACGTTATATCAAAGTGATTTTGTAATACAACTAGTTAGCCCTAAAAAGATGATTAAACACGTTATATCAAAGTGATTTTGTAAGGAAAGAGTGAATGGGATTTAACTAACAACTAAACCAATTAATTATATGCCGAGTGTACATACTTATATTTAGTTTAATTTGCAATTAAAGACATATATGGTTACAACATATGATCAGGAGTTAAATCAATTAATTAGTGAAACACGAGAAAGCCTGCGTGAAGAATCAACATGCCTGCATCCCCTTTGGTTTTGACACCTTTGGCTTCCTAGCACCAGAAGCTATTGAGCTTTTAAAGAGGATCCAAAAAGTGATGAACAATAATGTGATGGACCCCAGATCTATGGATGTAGTATTTAGGAGGATTGGCTTTGCAATACAGAAAGGGTTAGTGGTGCAGCTTGTTGCCCGCTTGCCTTCTGTTTCGATGTAAACCTTTCTTATTTCATGTTTGATTTGTATAACATAATCAGTGGTTTGGACTGAATCAGAGAGTATATGATGTTTCATGGAGGAAAGTCTATGCATTACATTCACAAAGCTAAGTAGTTAACAATATCGGAGTTAAGTACCCGAGTTATATAAGATTGTTACACTTAATCTCTCGAGAATTATAAAGAAGGTGATGATATTACTTTGGTTGTTAAATAGAAGGAAAGAAAATACAACTTGGTTTGCTACAACAAGCACCTGAGAACACTCTCTTTCTTTTATAGTAAACTATAAGAATGCATTCTTATCATTTAATGTGATCTCCCATTCAAAATAAAAGATATGAGTGCAGGTATATAAATTTTACTTGGGCACGTCCCAAGGTTGAACTCAAGGAGGCTGATTTTAAAGAGCTACCTATGTTTGTGTAGAATAAGTTACTAAGTTGTTGGGCTATGTGCGCAATACAAGAGTCCTAAGATGTGTCTTTACATATTTTTGAGGTTTTGAATATTTTTATGTGATTTTTATAGTTTTAGTTTTTATTTTATATTTTATATTCCTGTTTATATATTCATATTTTTGTTTGGTTTTTGTAAAAGTTTGTATATTTTTTTTATAAACTTTTTATTTTTTATTCTAATGGTTTTAATCAACATAAAATATAGAAAATAGGTATAAAATATAGATGGGAAATATTTTTTGGTTTTTTTAATTTTGTAAAGGTGTTTTGGATTGTTTTTTAAATTAAAATTTTAAAGTACTTTACAAAATAAAAAAATTTAGAAAAGGGTTTTAAAATAAATGAATTGTGGCTAGAAAAATTGCTTAAGAATAGGAATCAACCCTAAAAATACTTAAGGAGATTTAAAATGAGAAAGGGTTTAAAATGGCACAAAATAGGCTTTGTTTTTTTTCTATTTTTAAGTTTTATTATTTTTATAGAAAAAAGATTTTTTTTAAAAATATTTTTAGCTTTTAGAGATCAATGAAATATAAAATGTTTCACAATTCTTTTTAAGTAGGGTTTGTGTATCTACAAGAGTTACACACACTTTGTTATTTTCAGAATTTTTATATATAAATAAAAATTGATTTTGCCATTGAAAATAAATGTTTTTATTTTTCATTTATTTAATAAATAAGAAAATATAATGCTTTTACAAGCTAACATTTAGAGTGATAGAGTAATAATAGTGGACACTACAAAAAACGCTAATGGCGAGCACCTACGAGCAAGATTCTGGCTAGCATGTGTTCTTGCCAGAAAACAAGGGGGCACAAGGCAAACACATGCCCTTTCCCTTGTTTTTGCGCACTTGAATTTCATTGGGTGTGGCACATGGCGCTTCTTTAATTGAATGGTAAAGCACTCTGCCAATACATTTCCTCACTCGCATCCTCACCCATTTGAATTTCGTTGGGTGAGGCGTATGACACTGATTCAATTAATGGCAAGAACCCTACCGAGGACGTGGCGTGCACATAATGTGCTCGATCGTATCTGATTAATAGAACCATGCTGACACTTTTTCATTATTCCATATGCAAAAATACCCTAAAACCCTCGATTTGGCGAACTTTCCTTCTAATCCCTGCCTTCGGTGTCCCTCGTTTGGATCATCCAACCACTCACACTCCTTCCCTTAGGTATTTTGGTACATCCTCTTGTAATTTTTTAAGATTTTCAGTCCATATCATAGATGTTTTGATATTTTAGGCTTTACAAAGTATTGATAGACTATATCGTTATTCTCTATGTTTTGAATTCTTTAACTTTTTGTTTATGTATCGTATGAGTATACTGATATATATATATTTACTATTAGATTTAGTGATGATAGACTAATATATATATATATATATATATATATATATAGTAAATCTACATGCATGCAAGGTGCATGATTAAATGCCACAACCAGTAACATGTCTGAATTTGTATAACAAGTTCGAATACTAAATACTTGTATAAATTTCACGCCTTTTTAGAATCCCATGTTGATGATTTAAAATGACTTAGTGTAGAAGATAGGAATATCATGGCATGACTGTGTTAATAATGCTTACATAACTTGGGGTATTTGTATATAGGATATATATATATATATTAATAGTGCTTACATAACTTGTGTTAATAGTGCTTACATAACTTGGGGTATTCGTATATAGGTATTCTTATATATATATTGTGTTAATAGTGCTTACATAACTTGGGGTATTTGTATATAGGTACTTGTCCTATACATTAACCTCAAAAAGGACATGTATGATAGGGCTTTATCTTGTGTAAGGATCCCGTCTGGGAAGATTGACTATTCCGACATCAATATTGGTTTACATCAAGATTCAAATTTGAGTCCATTTCTTTTTACTTTGATTATAGACGAGATGACAAGTCACAATCAGGATGAGTTACCTTGGTGTATGTTATTTGCTGATGATATTATGTTGATTGACGATACTAGAGATGGAGTAAATGAGAAGCTTGAGGTCTGGAGACATGCATTGGAGACTAAAGGATTTCATATAAGTAGGGATAAGATGAAATATATGGAGTGCACCTTTAATGGAAGCAATGGCGAAGGAATTGAGGTAAAGATGGTGACAATAACCTTCGGAAGTGAGATTCTTTTAGATATCTGGGATCTATTTTGAAACAAGATGGTGAAATTGATGGAGATGTTATTAATAGAATAAATGCAGGCTGGCTAATGTGGAGAGGAGCCTCTGTTGTCCTCTATGATAAAAAATCCTTTAAAAATTAAAGGAAAGTTTTACAAAGCAACCGTGAGACATGCTATGCTATATGGATCTGAATGTTGGCCTGTGAACCATAGACATGTGCAGAGAATGGTTGTAGCAGAAATGAAAATGTTAAGGGGGATGTGTGGACACACACACACATGTAAAGATCGGATTCAGAATGATGCAATCAGAAAGAAAGTTGGTGTAGCTCCGATCGAGGATAAGATGCGAGAAAACCACTTAAGATGGTTTGGTCATTTGCAAAGAAGATTAGCAGATGCACCAGTTAGGAGATGCGGATGTAAGGATGTTGAGCTGGCTAAGAGAGGGCGAGGATGACCCAGGAAGTGTTGGAAAGAGACTATACGAAGGGATCTTAGTTTTTTTGGATATAAGCCCTAGATTGACCTAAGATAATTCTGAATGGAGGCAAAGAATCCATGTAGCCAACCCTACTTAATTGTGAGAAAAGGCTTTGTTGTTGTTGTATACACATACACACACACTTAGCCATAACTCGTACTTTATGTATTTTTAAATAATATGTCTATTATTTATTCGGTAAGGGTATACATTAAATCAATTGTAAAACTCTTGTAAATATGTACAGGATTTTTGAAATAAATAATTATAAAAATTGATTTGAAACTATTTTACAAATGATTTTGAAAAATGGTTGTAAAATGTTTGAAAAAAAATCTTTTGAAAACCTTCGAAACATCTTTGTGAAATGTTTTCGAACCTTTGAAAATTATTCTTTTCTAAATATTTGTAAAAAGATTGTAAAAATTATTTTGTAAAAATATTTGTAAAAAAATTCTTTATAAAATTACTTATAAAATAAATTTAAAAATATTTGTAAAAATGTTTTCAAATGTTTTGAACACCTTGTACAAAATTATATTGCAGAGATTCTTAAAATAAGCTCTCTTATAAAACTTTTAGATAGTTGTATAAAAACATGTATATATACTTGTATAAAATCCCTTGTAAATATGTGAATATATTCTATTCACTAACCTCTTTCAAAAATCCTTTAAAAATATGAAAAGTGATTTCAAAAACTCCATAAAATTTTGTTAAACTTTTTGAAAATTTCATAAAAAGTTCAAAATCAAAATATTTATTTCACAAAATTATTTCTACATTGCATCAAAATGATTTTGACAATTGAACTAGTCTAAATAAAATTGGAAGATTGGAGATTGGTTTAGACCTTAATCCACTTAATTTCACAAGAACCTTATAGGAACTGGAATTAAGACTTTTCATGTCAATGTGACTTAATTCTTTGAATCCACAAGACTATGTTCACATGTCATCTTGATTAGCCTAAGTAGAATATTTCAAAGCGTACGCATGACTCTTGAGGACATTGACCTCACTTGGACATGCACTCTGCACTTATATCAACTCTGATGAGGTGGTGAGGACATGATTCTTTAGCTTGAGAAGCATGTGTGTGGAAATATAAGTAGCCCCAATAGGAGGCCATTACACCCCAACCCGATCTAGTGACATGGATGTCTAAAGACATGACACTGTGGGTTACAATAAAGCTTCAAAAGAGGAATAGTCTACTGGCTGAAGAAGAAAAATTCCTTGTGTAAATGTTGTTGTATATAGTATAAAAATGTGCAAAATCAAAAACTCCAAAAAAATAGATGGGCTACAAGACAATGAAAAATCATTCCCGTCAGAGTATGTATCAATAAGCAAGGCTTATTCTTCAAAGTCAAAATCTCAAGGTTGCCTGTAGCTAGAGACTTGACTACACTAGTCAAGCTCCACAGGATATGTGACTACACTGGTCACAATCCATTCTTTTTCCCTACCTCCTCTTCTTTGACCCGATTTGTACTTGAACTTAGATGGAAATTCCTGCTCCTCAGGGAAAGAGTAGCTAAATTTGGGGAATTAGGGTTACTTTGCTGAGGGAGACTGTTTTTTGCCACTTTTGATGAGAAGAGCTACATTTCACATTCACTATACAAGTGAGACTCATAGTCATAAAGGTTTGTATATGAATAGACTTAATCTGACCTAGCTATTGACGCGATCTGAACAGAGGATTCTGGAACTCGAGGGTTGTTAAGTTTTAGATCCTATTCCTAATAAGGTTCAGAATACATTAACAATAACATGGTCTTAATAAACTTCAAACTTTGATTTTATGAAGACACGTTTAAAAATCATAATCATTCTAAGTTATTTATTTTACTTTTCTTTATTTTCTCTTTGCATCACTTATTCTTCTAATAAATGTTTGCTAGGGACTATCAAAGGTAAGTATATGGAGTAATGAATAGTCATTCATCTACCTTTATTCTTCTGTTTTATCTTTAAATGTTTAGAAAAAACCTGTAAATACCACTAATTTGTACAAATTAACATCTACCATTGATATGCAATTAACATGTAATTATCTATATTTAAACCCAAAATTAAAGAATAAAGTAAAGAAAAGAAAAATAAATGAAGTGTCAAAGATACTAAATGAATTAAACCCCGAGACCAAGTCAAACATTAACTTGGTCGGTCAAGAATAAAGTAGGGGGAGATAAGGGTCAAACACTGTAAAAAACCACAGAAACCCGAACTCATTTATGTATAATATATTGAACAAATAACCCATTTTTACACGATTCTATCTTCAATATACACACCTTAAATAACAAAGTGTTCAACATGAAACTTACATATAATAATATATAGAAAATTACAAAAATAATGGCCAATAAAAATAATACACAATGCAATTTGTACACATAGATGAAAAAGTCATAAACAAAACTTCACAGACCAATTCTCCTCCATATGAACTCAAATTGAACCAAACTCACTCCATTGTATTTCAAATCAAATTATCTATCTATCTATCTAGTGAATGTGGTTTCATTTAAAATGGAGATAAGATACAGAAACTAGCTTTTTGGGGTACTATTGTACTGGGACATATGTATAAATAACCGATTATTTTATTCTTTATATTTTTTGTCTCCTTAAATTTTTAAATAATTGTATATATTATTTAAAATATGTTAAAAATATAAACACAAATAAGAACATTTATAAATATACTAAAATAAATAATACATTATAATATATGTGTATATTGTACTTATATTGTATATACATGAATTTTTTTAATGCATATAAATAAAATTATAAAAATACAACAAAAATCTATAAATATGTATTTGATTATATTTTAAATATATAAAATATGTAAATACAATATTATGTATATTAAATACAAAATAGAAATAAAACTTGCAAAATGCATGTGTATATACATGTAAATATTAACATCACACAAATAATTTTGTATAAATAAATAAAAATCACAAAAAATAGTTTGTATAATTAGGAATATTTTCAAGGTTAAATTTTTATTTAATAAACTTATTTAATATTTTATTGAATTTATATGCATTTGATTTTTCTCTTTTGTCATGACTTGGTCCACGTGGACCAATCGTGAGCCTTCTTTCATTGACCCTAGGTCAATTGTACCCACCTATGCCTCCAACCCTGTCAAAATCGTGCGAATAACTTCTTCTCCCATTTCTTACACTTCCTCCTCAACTCTACGTTCCTTGATTTCTTCATTAATGCTGAGCATCTTGCCACCCTTCATTTCACTACACCTCTAGCTCCCACCAACTCCTTCTTCCCTCCATGCAATCACCTTCCCCATTTTGCCCTTCGCTGTGTTTATAAATAAAAAGCTCCAGCTTCCTTCCCTTTTTTATCCTCTCTAGCCTACGTGTAACCCCAAGAATCACCATAGGAGAGTACCCCTTCATGACAGAAAGCTTAGGCCCTCTGATTTGTAGCATGGAGAAGGGCGGCTGAGCTAGTTCCCGATCGCCAAGCATCCTCTCCGACATGATCCCATACTCCTTGGTTCCATCCAAATGTGAGCTATGAGGTAATCATATTTTTATTCCTTAGCATGACTTTAGGTTTATTTTATCTTATTTCCTTTTAATTTCGCGTATTTTAGCAAATTCATAGTTTGCTAGAGCTAATGCTCCGGCCACTGTATTCACTGTGATTCTGACCTTGTTTCAATCCACAAACACCTCCATTCCCTTCCCCATCACTTCACCATCAAAACCCCTCACCCAGATCATCTTTATCATGCAAGGATCGAGCAATCCGATCTCCCATTTTCCATCATCATCGGAGATCCACCATCCCTTGTATTCTATGTACTCTCAGCCTTATTTCTGATCAAGGAGGCTCATCTTCGAGCCACCTATCATTTTGTGCAGGAAAGTGCTTCAGAAGAGGCACTTGGGGTGTGGATTGGATGAAGGATTGATTTCCAAGGTCGCTAGAGCAAGAACCCCCTCCAAGCCTCCTTCCACGAGGCGTGGACTTGTTGGAAACCCCCTTCAGGTGAGGGAATCTCCCAAAAGCACGGAGGACTGATCAAAAAACATAGAGGACTGCCAGATTTGAGAGGAATCAAGGATCAAATGAGGAACATGGAAGTGCTTTTTCCCGTTCTTCATGACTGCTTCAACGTTGTCAAATCAATATCACAATCAAAATCTAATCTGGGTTGTATATTTCAAATGATGTGATGCCTCTCGCAGCCATTCATCATAAGTGAGTGTGACACTACATGATCGTGCCCCACACACCCCTCACGTGGATCTCTTGAGTATATTTCACTTAACCCCCCTCCTTTGTATTTTGATTTAATCCTGTATAGGTAATATAACTATAATATTTTTAGGTATACTTGACAGTGGACCCTTACACTTTATTATATTTACATTTAGGTCCTTCCACCTCATGTGTAGAGCCATGTGAGGTAGTGTAAAAATTGCTTATATGCCCCTTAACTTATTAGACATGTTCTGAAATGAATTTATAGTTTAATTAAATTACAAACGAGTCCCTACAAACACTATATTTTATTTTTTAATATTGATTATATTAAATATTTTTAATATGCCAAAAATTGTAGGAAAATTAGCATAGATGCCCGATACCTTGCTTGTTCACGCATAATTTTTATTAGGCATTTAACTTAAATTTCCTATTTTCTAAAAAATCGTAAACATACTTTTATTCTCTGTTTAGACATAAAAAGACATAAAAATTACAAAACCTTTTCCAAAAATTCCAAAAAATGCATTAGTTATATTATTATATATTCTATAACCTTTCCAAAAGTCACTAAAAATAAAAAAAAAGACAAAATCTAGAAATTATAAAACCCTAAAATCCTTATAAAAATTTGCAAAAAACTCTATAAAATCACAAAAATACCTCTTCATGTTTGTGGTTTTTCTTTATTATATCTATTATATATTAAATTTTTTTTATTAATTTTAGACTGACTAATATTTATTAAACCCAAAAGAATCTTGGGCATTTAAGATATTCACTATTTTGTACATTTAATTACTTTAAAAATCCATAAAAATAGAAAAATTACATAAAATACCAAAAATAGAGCAAAAATATTAAAATCATAAAAACAGTTTATTTTTCTTTATTTGACTTTATTTTTACTTATATATATAAAGCTATATTACTTATATGTAATATATATTGCTTGTATAAGATATAATATCCATATTGTTATATATTATTATAATATATTATTTAAAAATAAAAAGAAATAAAAAATTTATAAAAATTAAAGATAAAATAAAAAAAATTTATAATTTAAATTAAAAAGTACAAAACAATTTAAAATCCATAAAAATTAAATAAAATTTCAAATCCACATAAAAATAAGAAAAAGATAAAAAATAATTATTATTTAGCAAAATTTATTTATAAGTACTTCCCTTGTTTTCTCCCAGTGTTGGGCACATGGATTACTTGCACCTATACACATTTTATTCTGAGCTATAATAAATTTTGATTCATACATTTGCTTAATTTAACCATGGGTTGATTATTGTTTGAAGTGAGGTTGGTCAAGCAATGATTACCACTCTAGCTTGTTAGTCGGTAGACCCATTCCTCGTTCAATCCTTGATTCCTCTCAGCTCCAACGTTTTTCTTTGCTCCTGATCAGCCCTCCATTCTCCAGGGAGGTTCCCGAACTTGAAGGGGGTTTCTAACAAGTCCATGCCCGTTAGAGGAGGCTTGGAGGGGGTTCTTGCTCTGGCGACCTAGGAAATCAGTCCTTCGTCCAATCTGCATCCCATGCGACTCTTTTAAAGCATCTTCCTACACAAAATGATAGGCTACTCGAAGACGAGCATCCTCGATCGAAAATGAAGTGGAGAGCACAGAGAATGCAGGGGATGATGGATCTCCGACGATGATGGCTGATGGAAGTTCGAATTTCTTGATCCTTGTAGGATCGAAATGATTTGGGTGAGATGTTTCTGTGGAGAAGTGGTGAAGAAGGTAGTGGAAGTGTTTGCAGATTGAAACAAGGCCAGAATCATAGTGAATACAGTGGTCGAAGCACTAGCTTTGACGAACTATAGATTTGCTAAAATACATGAAATTAAAAGGAAATAAGCTAAAACTAAACCTAGAGTTATTCTAAGGAATAAAAATACGATGTAAAAAGTTACCTAACAACTCACACTTGGATGAAACCAAGGAGCAGGGGACAACACCGAAGACGATGCTCAACTATCGATAACCAGCTCAGCCGCCCTTCTCAACGTCGTAAATCGGATGGCCGAAGCTTCCTTTCACAAAGGGGCACTCACCTAAAGTGATTCTTGACTTTATTTGCATACTAGAGAGGATCAAAAAGGAAAGTTGGAGCTTCTTCTTTGTAAACTTGTTGAAGGGCAAAATGGGGAAGGTGATTGCGTAAAGGGAAGGAGTTGGAGGGATCAAGAGGTGTAGTGAAATGGAGGGTGGCAAGGTGCTCAACTTTGGTAAAGAAATTGAGGAAGTTGGAGTTGAGGGGAAGCATAAGAAATGGGATAAGAAGAGGTTCACATGCTTCTAATAGAGTCAGAGGCATAGGTGGGCGTAGTTGAACTCAACGAAATAAGGCTCCTAATTGGTCAACATGGGCCAAATCAGGACAAAAGAGAAAAAATAAAATGCATATAAATTCAATAAAAATAAGAAATGATATCATTAAACAAAACACAAAACATGAAATTGTTTATAATTTTATAAACTATTTTATATGATTTTTATTTATTTTTACAACATTATTTATGAGATGCTAATATTTACATGTATATATAGGTATATATACCTGTAATTTA
Source organism: Ottelia alismoides (assembly GCA_037367405.1). NCBI lineage: Eukaryota > Viridiplantae > Streptophyta > Magnoliopsida > Alismatales > Hydrocharitaceae > Ottelia > Ottelia alismoides. The sequence continues at coordinate 280,224 of JAZKJV010010206.1, read as the reverse complement.
TATGTCTTATTTTTATTTTGTTTTAATATACATTATATTGTATTTACATATTTTATATATTTATAACATTATTAAATAAATATTTACAGATTTTTATTGTATTTGTTATATTTTATTTGTATGGATTAATAAATTCATGTATATACAATATATGTAAAATATACCTATATATTATAATGTATCATTTATTTTAGTGCCTTTTTAAATGTTTTTATTTGTGTTTATATTTTTAATATGTTTTAAATACTATATACAATTATTTAAAAATATAAGGAGAGTAAAAATGTTAAGAATAAAATAATCAAGTATATGTACATATGCCCCATTACAATAGTATCCCCAAAAGCCGGCTTTTGTATCTTATCTCCATTTTATATGAAACCATCTTCATTAGATAGATAATTTGATTTGAAATACAATGTAGGTAGGTTTGGTTCAATTTGAGTTCATATGGAGTAGATATTGGTCTATGATGTTCTGTTTGCGGCCTTTCAATCTGTGTGTACATATTGCACTATGCATTATTTTTTATTGGTTATATTTTTATATTTATATATTATTAGGTACGAGTTTCATTTTTAACAATACTTTGTTATACAATTATTTAAAAATACATGGAGAGTAAAAATGTAAAGAATAAAATAATCTGTTATTTGTACACATGCCCCATTACAATAGTATCCCCAAAAGTCGACTTTTGTATCTTATCTCCATTTTATATGAAACCATCTTCATTAGATAGATAATTTGATTTGAAATACAATAGAGATAGGTTTGATTCAATTTGAGTTCATATGGAGTAGATATTGGTCTATGATGTTCTGTTTGCGGCCTTTCAATCTGTGTGTACAAATTGCACTGTGCATTATTTTTTATTGGTTCTCTTTTTGTAATTTTCTATATAGTATTATGTACGAGTTTCACGTTTAATAATACTTTGTTATTTAATATGTGTATATTGAAGAATAAACACAATGTTAGATGTTAATTTGTACAAATTAGTGGCATTTACAAGCGTTTTACCAAGGATTTAAAGACAAATTGGAGAAATAATGGTAGACAAATGTCTATTCACTACCCCCTATACTTACCTTTGCTAGTCCCTAGCAACCACTTATTAGAAGAATAAGTGATGCAAAAGAAAAAATACAGAAAAGGAAAATAAAGAACTTAGAAATATTTATGATTTTTAAACCCGTCTTCATAAAATCAAAGTTTGGAGATTAGTAAGACATTTGTATTGTTAATGTGTTCGAAACCTTATTGGGAATAGGATCTAAACTTAACAACCCTCATGTTCCACAATCCTCTGTTCAGATCGCCTCAATAGCCAGGTCAGAATAAGTTTATTCATATACAAACCCTTATGACTATGAGTCTCACAAGTACATCGTATGTGAAATGTATATCTTCTTATCAGAAGTGGCAATAAACAATCGCTGTCAACAAGGTAACCCTAATTCCCCAATCTAGCTACTCGTTCATCGAGGAGCGGGGTATTTCCTTCTAAGTTCGAGTACAACTGGCTCAAAGAAAATGAGGTAGAGAAAAAGAATGGATTGTGACCAGCGTAGTCATATATCCGATGGAACTTGACCAGTGTAGTCAAGTCTCCAACTGCATGCAACCTCGAGATTTTGAATTTGAAGAAAAAGCCTTGCTTATTGATACATACTCCAACGTGAATAATTTTTCATTGACTTTTCAACTGTCCACTTTTTTTTTGGAGTTTTAAATTTTGCACATTTTATGCTATATACAACATCATTTACATAAGAAAATTTTCTTCTTGAGCTAGTATATTATCCCTCTTTTGAAGCTTTATTGCAACCTACAACATCTTGTCTTTAGACATCCATGCCACTAGATCGAGTTGGGATGCATTGGTCTCTTATTTGGGCAGTGTATGTTTCCACATACGTGCTTATGAAGCTAAAGAATCCTACCCTCACCTCCTCATTAGAGTTGAGATAAGTGTGGAGTGCTTGTCCAAGTCAGGTCAATGTGCTCAAGAGTCATGTGTGCGCTTTGAAATATTCTACTTAGGATAATTAAGATGACATGTGAACATAGTCTTGTGGACTCAAAGAATTAAGTCACATTGACATGAAAAGTCTTAATTCCAGTTCCTATAAGGTTCCTATGAAATTAAGTGGATTAAGGTCTGAACGAAGCTCCAATCTTCAGATTTTATTTAGACTAGTTCAATTATCAAAGTCATTTTTAAAAATGTTCATGCAATGCAAAAGTATTGTTGTGAAACAAAAAAAATTTGATTTTGAACCTTTTTATGGAATTTTAAAAAACTTTTCCAATTTTTATGGAGTTTTTGAAAACATTTTTTAGATTTTTAAGGGTTTTTTAAAGAGGTTAGTGAATTGAATATATTAACATATTTATAAAGGATTTTATGCAATTATATATATATATATATATATATATATATGTTTTTTATACAAGCATGTACAAGTTTTATACGAGAGCTTATTTGAATAATCTTTACAATTTCAAAAAAAATTGAAAATATTTTTGCAAACATTTTACAAATATTTCGAAAAACGTATTTTGCAAATAATTTTACAAAGAATTTTTACAAGTATTTTTACAATATAATTTTTACAATCTTTTTACAAACATTTTACAAAGGAATATTTTTCAAAGGTTTGAAAATATTTCACAAAGATTTTCAAAGGTTTTTAAAAGATTTTTTTCAAACATTTTACATCCATTTTTCAAGATCATTTTCAAAATAGTTTCTTTTTTACAAAAAAAGTTTTATTAAAAATTTTGTACATATTGCAAGAGTTTTATCATTGATTTAATGTATACCCCTACCTAATGTGTATTGGTCATATTTTAAATATAGAAAGTATGAGTTATGGCTAACATATATATATATATATATATATATATATATCATATATATGACCCCCATATACTTAGCTCGAACTATATCCTCATATGAACCCAGGAGCAATAAAGGAAGACATAACTCATGCTTGATATTGAAAAGTCTATACTACAATGACTCAAATAAAAGAATAAGAAGTCAATCGTGCCCCGCTATACTTTGGATCAACTAATCTTGAGCATAGAAGACTGAATACAAAGCAAAGATGATCAAGGACTAGAATTTATGAAATAATCAACGATTCAACTTGTCTCCCCCTATACGTAGGGTAAAACATCCCTAAATTTAAAATATCATATCAACAAGTTAGAAGACAAGCGAGGGACCAATAATGAATAACTCAATTGCTCTCATCCCCCTATACTTAGGAAGAATTATATCCCAAGTATATCACATATGAAAGGGATGAATGAATAATACCAAAGAATGAAATACAACAACAACAACAGAGTCTTTTCCCACAATTAAGTAGGGTCGACTACAATGGATTCTTCGCCTCCATTCAGATCTATCTTGGGTCAATCTCAGGCTTATATCTAAAAAAACTAAGATCCCTTCATATAGTCTTTTTCCAACACTTCTTGGGTCATCCTCGCCCTCTCTTAGCCTGCTTAACATCCCAACACTCGCATCTCATAACTGGTGCATCCGTTGATCTACTTTGCAAATGAACAAGCCATCTTAAGCAGTTTTCTCGCATCTTATCCTTAATCTGAGCTACACCAACTTTCTTTCTGATTTAATCATTCTAAATCCGATCTTTACATGTGTGTCCACACATCCACCTTAGCATTTTTATTTTTGCTACAACCATTCTCTGCACATGTCTATGGTTCCATGCCAACATTCATATCCATAGAGCATAGCAGGTCTCACGACTGCTTTATAAAACTTTCCTTTAATTTTTAAGGATTTTACTTATCACAGAGAACAACAGAGGCTCCTGTCCACTTTAGCCAACCTGCATTTATTCTATTAATAACATCTCCATCAATTTTCCCATCCTGTTGCAAAATATATCCCATATATCTAAAAGAATCTCTGTTCCAATTTTTATTGTCATCAATCTTCACCTCAATTCCTTCACCATTGCTTCCATTAAAGGTGCACTCCATATATTCCGTCTTAGCCCTACTTATACAAAATCCTTTAGTCTCCAATGCATGTCTCCAGATCTCAAGCTTCTCATTTACTCCATCTCTAGTCTCGTCAATCAACACAATATCATCAACAAATAACATACACCAAGGTAACTCATCCTGAATGTGACTTGTCAACTCGTCCATAATCAAAGTAAAAAGAAATGGACTCAAAGTTGGACCTTGATGTAAACCAATGTTGATGTTAAAATAGTCAGTCTTCCCAGACAGGATCCTTACACAAGATAAAGCCCTATCATACATGTGCTTTATGAGGTTAATGTATAGGATATGTACTTGTCTCTTCTCCAAAACTCTCTACAATATCTCTCATGGGACATAATCATAAGCCTTCTATTTAGGAAGTTGCCTCATGACAGTCGGATCTTTTCACCATGGATTTAAGCAAACATACAGAATCACAGAGGTATCAAGCTAATGAGTCACACTATGAAAATTTGGGAACGTATGATCGAAAGAAGTCTGAGGCAAGTTTCCAATGTAAAAGAAAACCAATTCGGATTCCTACCAGGTCGCTCAACTATTGAAGCCATCCACTTGTTGAGGAGAATAATGGAGGGAGACCATCTTCAAATACTACATTAATTGAATTGGCAACGGACCTGAATCTATCTTGGTCTAAATATAGCTTTAGCATCTATCCATTAACTATGAACAATTGTGTGCTAGATGAAAATTATGATATGAGAATGCTTCCATTGTCAAGTAAAATCTTTACTACAAACGACTCGATCCATTTACTCTTAAGTTTGCTCGGGAATATCTTCAACTTTGCATCAAATAACCAAACCTTCTGACATGGTTCGAAAGTCTTTCTTCTGATGTGCTTTTCATGCCAGCGTCTAGCTTTCTCCTTATACAACAAGTTGCTATTGTATGAGTAATTTTTGAATTTCAAGAGTCCATTTAGATCGATCTTTTGGTTCTGACCACCTTCTTGAGAGTCTAAGTTACATATATTCACTACCTGAAGAGATTTGTGAATGAGTTCCACTAGCAGATGGCATGGCTTTCCATATGCAAGGCGATAGGGAGACATACCCAATGGAGACTTGTAGGTGGTTCGATAAGCCCATAGAACATAATCAAGAAGTTGAGACCAGTTCTTCCTATCCACCTAACAAGTTTCTGTAAGATTGCCTTGATCTCCCTATTATATAACTCAGACAATACATTCGAATGTGGGTGGTAAGGAGATGCGATAGATTGCCTTGATCTCCCTATTATATAACTCAGACAAGACATTCGAATGTGGGTAGTAAGGAGATGAGATATGATGATCAATGTCGTACTCCTACACACGTTTCTTTCTTTTCTATTAATGAAATGGATACCCCATTTGAAATTAAGATCTTGTGGATTTCGAACCACAAAATAATGTTGTCCTTAAGAAAGAGACAAACAGTACGATTATCAGTGGATTGGTCGAGAATAGCCTCCACCCAATGACTGATATAATCAACGACAACATGCATTTTCAAATCCTTGACTATTAGGAAATAGGCCCATAAAGTCAATGCCCCAAGCATAAAAAACATCAGAACATATGAATGAACTTGATAGGCATATAATCTTTGGAACCAAGGTTTCCTCCCATTTCCAGCAGTCGATGTAGCCTTCCCAAACGTTGTGGCATCCTTGAATATCGTAGACCACCGGAGGCCACACTGCAATGCTTTTGCTGATGTTCTACTTCCAGAATAGTTTCCTTCTGCTTTGATCTTATGACAATGCTCGAGGACACTGGTGTAATCCTTCTACTGTATGCACCGACGACAAATCCAATCTACACCTTAGGTATGGATCTTCCTACTAGTAAAAATGAATATCGTTCAAAAATTTGTCCTTATTTATTCACGTCCAATCTTGTGGAACTTTATCAAATACGAGATAGTTCAGAATATTGGCATACGAGGGGAGAGAAGCAACATTGAAAATATATTCACCGGGAAAGGTTTCTGTTATCGACACACTGTTCAGCGGAGTCTTTGTACATTCTATTCTGGATAAATGATCCACTACCACATTTTAACTCCAGGTTTATCTCTTATTTCCAAATCAAATTCCTACAGGAGAAGGATCCAATGGAGTGGACGTGACTTGGCATCCTTCTTCTGCTGTAAATATCTGATAACAAAGTGGTCAGTATAAACAATCACTTTTGAATCAAGAAGATGTGAGCGAAAGTTCTTTAGGGCGAATATAACTACCAACAACTCTTTATCTATCACTGTATAGTTATTCTAGGCTTTGTCTAATGTTCTGTTGGTATAGTGAATGACATAGGGTAGTCCATCTCTTCTTTATCCCAACACAAGAACAATTGTGAAATCTAATGTAATGGCTATAAGATAGGTGCCTGAGTGACAAGCTATTTCAAATGATTAAAGGCTTGGAGAATTTTCTGATTAATAATGAAATCGGTCTACTTGCCTAGAAGTTCTTGAGAGGTCAGGCAATCTTGTTAAAGTCATGTATGAATCTTCTGTAAAACCAACATGCCCTGGAAATGACCTCACATTCTTCACTATTCTTGATCACTCAAGCTTGACAATCACATCCACCTTTGTTGAGTCGACATCTATGCATTGTTTGGAGATGATATGGCCCAACACAATTCCTTCTATAATCATGAAGTGACTCTTTTCCTACGCTAACACTAAATTTACTTCACAACATCTCTTAAGTACTCGATCTAGATGCGCAAGACGAGTATCAAAACTATCACCATAAACAGAGAAATCATCCATGAAAACTGATGTATCCATGATTCAACATCTTTATTATTTTATTTTATCTTAAAATCCTTGGCAAAACACTTGTAAATAATCACTAATTCTAATTAATTAACAATCTAACCTTCTTTGATAACATTGTATGTTTAGCACTTATTTACACTAAAATAAAAGAATAAAGAAGAAAAGAAAAATAAAAGAAGAGAAGGCTATATATATGAAATAAATACATACTGACCCGGATCTCAAGACCTAACCAAGCATTGGGATGGTCGACAAGGAATAAAGTAAGGGGAGATATGGTCCATAACTTATAATAATTCCAGAAAACATTGTCACATTGTACATAAACATCATTTTTGACCTTGTACATATGTTCACCTATTTTATTTATCAATAAATAATCTCAAATAAAAATATTTTCTTCATCAAAATTGTACATGATAATATATATATTAATTATAAAAATATCAGAAAAATTATTTAATGAATAAATAAATAATTATAATGAACCGAAAAAAACAAACTTTCAAGGTTCATAACTATTTATAGAGAACTTCACATTGACCAAACTCACTTTTAAACTTTATTTTATAACTAATACTATTTATTTAAAATACGAAAAATCATAGAATAAGTCATGTGAATTTTTACGTTTGGACCCCTTTGTATATATTTACTATACATATATAAAACTTCTTTATTTTTTTTTTATAAAATTCATACTAACTCAAATTAACTTAATTCTTTTTCTAAATTGTTTAATAAAATCATTAGGAAAATATAAAAAAAATATAATTTAAAAATAATTGTGAAGAAATTAATAAATTCTAAAACCAAAAAGCCATAATGCCTAACTTTCTAACCTCATAACTTGACTGTATAAAATCGAAATTGGGTGTACTCACTTTTAAAGTTTGTTCTATAAAATTTTCATTGAAATCAGAGTTAATATGCAAAAAGTAGGTATTGGGACCCTATTAGTATATTTGTATACATGTATATATTGTATATATTTTTATTTATTTATTTCTTTGCATTTTTGCACATATTGTATTTTATGTTTTAGATATTTATTTTAATGATATAAAGCACAAATAAAAATATTAAAAACAAAAAATACTAAAAAATAAAATAAAATATTTCTTATATATGTATAATATACCGATATTATATATAGCTAATTAAATAATATTAATTATTTAACTAAAATTCATAATTTTTTTAAATTATTTATAATTTGCATTTATTTATTAAATTTAATAAATTTAATTAATTTTATTTATAAATATTATTTTCATTTTCTCTCTCCACGTAATCCTCTTCCTCCCTTCCTCTGTCAACCGCCCAACGGCCTGGGACCACCCGACCGTTCACCCAACCTCCTAACTGGTCCCAGACCATTTCTTATTTCTCCTCACCAGCATCTCCCTTCTTCCGCATCTATTCACCATTTGCATCTACTTCCTTCTTGTGAACTCCGGAGAGGTTGAGGGCGAGTGACCGAAGTGCCATTCCACCGTTGTAGCGAGAGAAAGAAGGGGATATGACAAATCGATGTCGCGCTGCTGCCTTGTGCTCTGCCATGCTCAGCTTCCGCGGATTGCCGCACATTGAGGCAATAACACAATGGAGCTCCGTCGAGCTCCGCGTTCCCATGTGAGCACCATCACCGTTCCTTCTCTGACTAGGTTAGGTTTTCCATTTCCTCTTCATTCTATACAATTTCTCTCTCTTCTCCATTCCTCACTCCATTTCCCTTCGATCATCATCATTTTTTCCATCTTTATTTGTATGCAATCGACTTCCAATTAAATCTCACCTTCGTTCCCCCTCATTTCACCTTCTACTACATGCAAGCTTTTATCTCCAGTCACGCACGGTCTGCATCATCGAAGCTCTTCCGCTCATCTAATCTTCTGCCAATTCGGACCGGGCTTCGTGATCGAGTCATCTAACCTCCTTGCAAAACCTGAACGAAGGTAGATCATATGGAGTACGAGACCTAGACATCGATGCTGCTGTTGGAGATCAAGGTTTACGACCTGCAGACGATCTGATCACATCTGGAAGATTTCAGTTGGAATTGCATCAAAATGAAGTCCGAGTTCACATTCCAACATTGAGAATCTTCACGAGTAGCTTTCACCTACATGTATTATTCGCTTGAGTTGCGTGTTTTGAATTAACATTTGGTTTAATCACAATAGATCCGTTGCTAAATATCGAGTCCTCGGTAGAATCTGAACGAACATTCACTGCATATGGAGTCCAATCCCTGATCGAGTATCAACAACAATAATAACCACTTGCACCGTAAGCACCTAATCGAGATCTTAAGCCTTTCCATCGAAGTCATAAAGATAGCTTCACCTAGAAGCATGATTGATGATCTCCTGCAGCTGATCGAAGCTTCTTCGCCTAGAGATTTACCACCACCGTAGATTTACGAGCAGTGCCATCCAAGATTCCACCGCTTGTAGCCTCATCCATTTTGGGGAATAACAAATCCTAACTCCAGATTGATCGCGAATGTTAGATCTGCGTGATAAATCAGATGCTCCAGAGAAAAAGCCACGTGGCAGCCTTAGAAAAGTCGCCACCCCACCGCTCTTCTCGATCAAGTACGTCGTACGTGATTGTGAGATTGTTTTTGTGCTTTGCATTAATTCTCTTCATACTTTTGTAAATATAAATAGGTCCAGAACGGAGTTGAGGCACATGCATATGCACGTGGATAGTGGTATTATTGCATGCGAGCCCTGTAGTTTTTACATTTTCACGCGCCCCAGTATTTCCTTCTAATTATTATTATACCCTTGTAATAGATTAATAAATATATAGTATTATATACATATTAAAGAAAAATACACAAAATAAAAAAATATAACAAAAATACCAAAAATACAATATACTATATTCTATATAGAATTATATCAATTTTCAATAACAAAAACTTCTACTATTTTTAATAATTTAAAACAAAATAAAAAATACATAAACTTATTGAATCATAATAATTATAAATAATATCTTCAAAAATCCTATAAAAATAGTTACATTAGATGTTACTATATTTTACACATAAACTAAAAACAAAATATTAATTAAATAATAAAATCAACAAAAAACAAAAAATACACAAAAATTCAAAAATTCACAAATAATTCTACAAATATCACAAAAATACGTACAATAACTTATTGGAAAGGTATTTTCATCTACTTTCCAATGAAAATAAAATAAAAATATTTTTCTTATTGTTTGCTATTTTAAAAATAAAAAATACTTCCCTAATTTCAATAAAAACATTGTTTTTCACTTTAAAATATTTAAAAACCCATAAAAAATCTTAAAACCCCTAAAAACACATAAAAACAATAAAACAAAGAAAAAACATAAAAATATATAAAATTAAAATCAAATAAGAAAATATTAAGTCTTATGCCTATATTACTTTACTTATAGCTATACAAAATCACAAAAAACAATATAAAATTTATAAAACCAAACAAAAATTCAGAAAATCCCATAAAAAGTAAAAAAAACAAGAAAAATGTGATCACTATACCTTTGAGTTTAGGAGTATAAATAAAATATATAAATTTTCAAAGTTTGCCTCCTTGAGTTCGATACTCCCGTACATATCACTATACCTTTGAGTTTAGGAGTATAAATGAAATCTACAAATATTCCGGTAGTTTCAACTGTTCACCACAACGACAATTGTCTCTCTTTTTAGTGTTAGCAATGTGATCCCTATACGAACCATTTCTACAATTAATGTTATTGTAATATTTAATATATCATAAAATTTATTGCTTTATTTTTACTCCCCATCTGAGATTAAATGATTCAATGCACAATAAGGTCCTTCATACAATTAAGGGTTATGCACCATTGCCATCTTGATAATCATACAACTGTTGATTCAATTATTGAAATATAGAGGTTGGGGCTTGGATGAATATCTAAAGGGTTAGATTGAGGACTCGTCAAGCACCGTCAAATGATTGTTAAGAGTTTATCTCCAACCTGAGAATGAGATGGCAATCCTTCTCTAAAAGGTTGATATCTGACCGACCTCTTGATGCAGATCCTCTGCATAGGAATAGATTCATAGGTATCAGATAAGTTAGGACAAAGAGTTGACTTAACAAGATTGAGATAACTAAGACCTATGTCATATACTGTCACGATATATGCATGCATCCTTTGACCGGAGACATATGTGTTACTATATGTCTGAGTATGTACATTTGGTAGATCGATAGGTTAATGACCTACTCAAACTCAATACATCGGGGAGCTGGTGTGCATATAAGGGCATATAGGTAAATACGATATCTCAAAGGGATCATACAAGTTCACTTGTGAATCGGAAGACAAGAGCTCACTCATGAGGTATTGGGGCATATCAAATTCAATTCACGGTTGTCTTGCTTAGGAAGCATGACAAGAATGTGTAGGTATGATATGTGCTTTTGGAAAGTATATGATCGATACCAATTTCCAATGATCGAATGGGAATCTTAATGATAAAAACCTAGAGGTGACAATCCAAAAGAGATCTAAAACTTCGAGTTTATTCTAGATCTTCCAATATGCAGGATGTACATGTATTAGGAATACCTGAGGGTGATGTAATCATAAAGATTGTATAACCACGACACTTTCATACCAAGGGAGTGATGAAATAGGTATGGATTTTAGTGACTCTTCTCAGTAGAGAAGTAATCTAATCTCAGTCTAAATGTTGGACATTGATTTGAATGAGATTTAGATGCAATTAGGAGATTATATCTACAACTTTGATTTAATCAAACATCTGTGGGAGGCCCTTAAGATCTGGACTTGAGATATGATCTCAACATCCAAGTCAATATACATGGAATGTATAATCGCCCTGTCCTTATCTCCAAGTATTCGTGGAGAAAGCACATTATTCTTGAAAGAGTTCAAGAATAATTCCATTGTTAATATATCCAAGCATTGAGAAATGTATAATTAAATATGATTTAATTAATTATCATAAATAATATGGATAAGATTCATATTATTTAAATGTATGAGAATTGAGATCTTATATAATTAAATGTGATTTAATTATCAAGGATATGGATAATGTGGACCGTACTATTCATATTATTTATATATATATTATAAATGTTATTTATAATATATTAAAGAGAGATAATTGTAATTTATATTTGTTAATTAAGTGTTGATGTGAATCAGATCCATATTGGATAATTAATTGAAAATATAATTTACATTTTATTTTGGGTTGTGAATATGATTTACAATTTTCCAATGGCATGATTGCAATATTCACAAAATAATTATGAATTATTTGTGTGAATAAATTTGCAACAAATAGTTGTTGCAAAATTAATGGGAGATAAATAGACACCTTAGTGGAAGGAGATGGAAGGCCACCAAATCCCATTGGGAATAAAGTGGCTGTCCCCCCTCTTTAAGAAAGAGATTTATGTCTTTAAAATTATATCTCCATGCAAAATTGATTTAATTGAAATTCAATTGTATTGATGATTGAATATATATTTAATTAAATTAAATTAATTGTTGTTCTATTTTTGTAAAAAAATCATGGCCATTGAAACAAACACAAATCAATTTAAACCATTAGAATTGTGTTGTCCATGGATTGGGATCCATAGACTCTCAAAATGCTATATAAGAAGAGGCACCATTACCCTTATAAGGTTATCCTGTTAAACAACAAATTGCTCTCTGTCTTTCTCATTCTTATATAACATGCTAACTCTATCTCTCCCTCTTGAGTGGACGTTCACTCTACCCTTAGAGAGAAGGTTGCATTTGTCATCGCATTGCTGTTACGCCATCTTCTCGACCATTCGTGGATCTCCACCTCCTTCCGTGCAACACGTTCATGAAGAAGACATTTGATCTTGTGAGATGAGATCAGGAGATCTATTGCTTGGATCAACAAGTTGGATTGCGAGAAACACACGATTCATCTCTGTGCTCGCATGCGTCTCTACCGTCGGGTCGGACTTGAGACATGAGTTCTCTTTGCTTAGAGACTTGATTACAACCACGCTACAAGAGATATTCCTTTACCTAATATGTAATTTAGATGAAATGATCCGTGAATTGTTCATGGATTATGTGGTTTCATCATTTATTTATTTTTAATTCTGCTACATCGAGCAACTAGTTTGACTAGTCGCTCACGATCTCATACGATGCGATCCCCACGGTTCCGTAATGCGCTTGAGGATTTTTCCATAATCCCTCAAGTGGTAGCAGAGCCAGGTTCAGGTCTTGGATGAGATCCAAAACTCTAGATGAACAAGGTTCATGTTTTGGATGCGCGAGACCCATTGTTTTTGCATTGGATGCAAGAATCGAATTATTTGAAACCCAAAAATATTTTATTCCATGTCTTTTGTTTGTTTTTATTAGTATTTATAGTTATATAACCCTATATTGTATATAGACTTATATATTCCTATATTACATAATTAATTAATTCAAAAAATGAAAAACATTAAACAATATAAAAAAATTATTTATACTTATATATATTAAAAAATTAGAAAAATGAGACATATATATGTAAATGTATACAAATAAATATGTGTATCCCTTATGTGTATATCTCTATTTATGTGTATATAAATATATATATTAATCTAATATATTATCATTATTATCATTAGTTAATATTCATATACTTAATATTATTTAGTCAATTTAAAAAATATTTATACATAAAATTAAAAACCCACACAAAAGTAGAAACAAAAGGATATTTGTACATAATATACATTGATTAGCAATAATCATATGCTACCTAACTTGCTCTCCGTGGTTCGGCTTCTACATGCTAACTTGCTATACATTTTGTGTTGTAGAGTATAATAAATTTTAACTCCAAATTTTTCTATTCATTGATTAATTGTTATTGTGGGTTAATTGTTGATTAACTAGAGGTTTGGTGAGCGGTCGTCTCAGCGACAATTTGTCTTCACTTAGTGAGGATCATTTTAGGCCCTTGCCAGATCTCAGTTATCACTTGTAGAATCCAATATTCCCCATAAGGGACCTCACATGCTTCAGTGTTCTAGGTGGCTCAAGATTTGCAATGACATCCACCTTGGTCGGGTTGACCTCCATTTCTCTTTCAGAGATGACATGACCTAACATAGTCCCATCTGTAACCATGAAGTGGCTCTTTTCCCAAGAGAGAACAAGATTAACTTCACAACATCTCTTAATCACTTGGTCTAAGTGCATCCGATAGTAATCAAAATCATTACCATAGATTGAGAAAACGTCCAAGAACACCTGCAGAAAACTACCTACCATGTCGGCGAACACATCCAACATACACCTTTGAAATGAAGTGAAGTATATGGAAAGATCCTTAAGCGCATCATGGAAATGTGGAGATCGCATCACATGCGATCATGAGCAACTAGTCGCACTATTTTCTTGGGGCAACATAATTTATAATTTTAGAATCGATGAAACCATATGATCCAAGCACACTTCTCAGATCGTTTCATTTAAACCATCAATATGTATTAATGTTACCTCTTGAAGTGTGGTGGAAATCGAGTCTCTAAAGTAAGAGATCTTCTCTCTCAAGTCCGATTTGACAAAGGAGACTCTTGCGAGGGCATTGATGAAACGCATGCTTCTTACATTCCTGTTGATGATCCAAGCATCGAATCCCCTGATCTCGTCTCATGAGATCTGACGTCTTCTTCATGAGCGAGGCACATAAAAGGAGAAAGAGATTCACGAGCACTAGAAGCGATAGCACGACGACGTAGCGGTAACGGTGAAGATTCTCTCTAGGGCACCATGGTGGACGACCGTAATGAGAGAGAAAGAGAGAGTAGACATGTAGATAGATAGATAGAGAGAGAGAGATCTTGTTGTGTTTCACAATCTATAAATAATAGGCCAGGGCTACCCTTCTATTTATACTATTTTGTATGTCTATGGATCACATTCCATGTTCTCACAAATTCAATGGTTGAGATTGATTTGTGTTTTCAATCAATGGCCATGATCTTGTTATGTTTTAGTTACCAACAAAAAATAATTAATTTTAAAATAAATTAAATATATTGAATTATATTCAATAAATGTAAAACCAATTAAATCAACTCATATGGAAAGGATTGGAAGGTGAGCAACTCACCTGCCATACATGGTGTGGATGCCCACAAGTTGAGAGCACTCAACTTGGTCGTCCACCCTATATAAGGAAAGGGGAGGCTCTTCTTCCATATATGTTGAGATCTCAATTATATCCATATTTTAAACATATGCATAACTATTATTGCAAAATTATTCACCAAAATAATTCCAAATTATTTTGTGATAATTTCAATCACGCCATTGATAAATTGTGAATCATATTCATACATCCAAAATAAAATGGAAATTGCATTTACAATTGATTCTTCAATGTGAATCCAGTTCATAACAAATACAAATTACAATTATCTCTCTCTAATATATTATAAATCACATTTATAATATCCATGAATAATATGGGTAGTACTATCCACATTATACATATCCTTGATAACTAAATCACATTTAATCATCTTGGATGTCCATTCTCATGAGCCCAAATAATATGAATCAAATTGACATTATTCGTAATAATTAAATCACATTTAATTATCCATTTTTCTCAATGCTCAAATACAATATCAACAATGAAATTATTCTTGAACTCTTTCAAGAATAATGCGCTTTCTCCGTAGATACTTGGAGATAAGGACATGGCGATTGTACGTTCCACGTATAGTGACTTGGATGTTGAGATCATATTTCAAATCTTGATCTCAGGGGCCTCCCATAGATGTTTAATTAAATCAAAGCCTCTGTTCTAATCTTCTCTTTGTATTTGAATCACATTCAGATCAATGTACAACATTTGGATTAAGATCAGATCACTTCTCTATAAGAAGAGTCACTAAAATCCAAGCATGTTTCATCACTCCCTCGGAATGGAAGCGTCATGGTTATACAATTGTTTATTGATCACATCACCCTCAGGTATTCCTAATACCTGTACATCATGCATACTGGAAGACCTAGGATAAACCCAAAGTTTTAGATCTATTTAGACTGTCTCCTTTAGAGTTTTATAATTAAGTTTCTCATTTGATCATTGATAGTCGGTGCCGATCATATACTTTACAAAAAGCATATATCATACATAGGTATTGATCATATACTTTCCAAAGATCATATATCAAACTAATAAATTCAATCAAGCTTCCAAAGCGAGATGACCATGCACAAAATTTGATACCAATATCTCATGAGTGAGCTCATGTCTTCTGGTTCAGTAATTGCACCAGTATGATCCCTTTGAGAGATTGTATTACTCATATGCCCTCGTATAACACTAGCGCGCCAATGTATAGACCTTGATTAGATCATCGCTCTTTATTCTTTTAATTTATCTTTATCTTTTACCAAAACTACATATAAATATATGTAGATACAATAATTAGTCATTGTATATATCTTTTCTAATAGTACATAATTAACACATAATTTTCAAAAATAAAAGAATAAAGAGAAAAGAAAAAGAAAGATGTACTTAGAATAAATACAGATTGGCCTGAACCCCGAGAGAAGGTCAATCCTTGACATGATCGATAAGAAATAAGTAAAGAGAGATAAGGTACCTTGTATATTATACATAACATCTAGACCTGTACAAAGAAATATTCATATTTATTTTGCATTATGTGAACACCATATTATTTTTGAATATTTATATATAGCTTTAATAATTAAATAAAAATAAAATAAAATAAAAATAAGAAGACATAAAATAAAATAAAAACAAAATCCACAAATTCATTGTATAAAAGCTACATGTACATATACACAATAACTATTTATTTAACACCCTTAATTAATTTATAAAAATCAAATAAAAATCATTTATATCCCTCAAATTATTTTATAAATAATAAAATATAAAATTTGTAAAAATAATAAAATAAAAATACCTATTTATAATACACATGTATACTATACTAATATATAATACACCATACTTCATATACTGCATATATGATGCCATAAAAATAATTAAAAATCATAGAAAAATAGTTCACAAAATTACAAAAATTTTGTACTTTATTCATTTTTGTTTTGAATCCATTTACTATTTTTTATTTAATTTTATAAATCCTCGCATTCTGATTGGTCCACGTCAGGAGGTTGACCTTGATCAACCTTCTCCCTCAACCGGTGGACCCGTCTTCTGTTTGCCGGAGTTTATTTCTTCGATTTTTCCCGGTCGAACCTGACATCCATTCACCTCGATTTAACCGCCCGACTGCGCCTAGGATCCGTGATCCTCGCGTATCCTTAGGCATAGTTGGATTGCCTTACGGTTTTGCGCTTCCCTTCGATCTTACCAGACATTTGGGAATCCCTATATATTCTCTCTTAAGCCTCCAGAGATAGGGAGCTCGTTCCTCGCCACCCTCTTGCCACCTAGCTACCACCAGCAGAGTGACAACTACCTGGAGAAACCTTTGGAGCTCTTTTTGGTGGTTAATTGAGCGAATCTCAGTTCGTGGCCGGAGCTCTCCGCCGCGACAAGCCTCCCGACCTTCCACAGCTTGGTTGAGGCTACAACCACGCCGTCCACCTCGTCTGATGTTGCTGGTTCCTACAGGAACCTCAGGTATCCCCTTTCCTTGCTTCTTTTCCCATTTCATTTCGATTCCATTTATCATCTCTGCTGCAGTTCACCCACTCCGACAAACCAGTTGGAGCTCCGTCTCACTCGCCTACCCTTACCGATCGACACACCACATCACCGTCACCCTTCCCTCGCGACCTGACCCCCTAGCCTCGCTCATCGAAGCGAGATTAAAGACTAACTTCCTTCCTCCATGATCGTCAGAAGTCGACCAACATCCACCATTGCTTGTCTTGTTTTTTGTGCGAAATAACCCTCGTCGGGGCTCCTCTCTGAGTAGGAGATACTTCTTGTAGGCTCTGGGCGCAAGAGAGACTCGAATCACACCTTAGCTGCTCAAGCGGAGTAGCTCCAGGAGGATCGCCGCCGCTACACACATCCGACCATCTTTCTCCTCATCGGAGCCGACTACTCGACACAGAGCACTTCCACGACCGTGTTGGACCCTTCAGCCTATTCATCGGAGCGGCGGATCCTCCTCCATGCTCGGTTGAAGATCACCTAGGTGGAGTTCTTCCAAGACCTTCCTTCACCGTTCAATTAGGATCTGAGCCCTAGATCTGATCAGAACCGTATGAGAACGCCTTATTTCTAACGGTCTGATCAGACCGTGGGGGTGAATCTGACACGCAAATTCCAACCTTATTAGAGCTGTCAGATCTTTCTGTAGACATCATCAGAGCCGTACATCACAGAGCAGCTTTGCAAGCGCCACGTGTCAACAAGGGTAAACTTCACTCTTTACCATGCATGTCTTTTTATTTCAGTTTAGTCCAATAAATTTAATAATTAGTTAAGAACTTTTGCATTTAGGACCTCACACTTTACTTATTTGCACTTTAGTCCACTCGAGTCTGAGTCACGTGTTTCCCCACGTGTTTCTTAGGTTAATTGCAGTATCCGGTATGAACTACTTTCTAGTTATGGAATGAAATTTATGTTTTCATATTTGCACTTATATCCTACTTGTATGAATCACGTGTTGAGCACGTTTTGAGTGGATGAATTGCAAGAATGCCCCTAAGATTTATTTATTTGTTATTCGCTAGGCCATGTAACTTATTTTCTTTATAGAAAGGTCCTTACAAACTGTTTCTAACTAGATGTCTTTTATTTGATGCATAAGTTATTAAATCGATTCAAAAAGTTATCTAAAAATTACCTGTAGTCTCTGATTGCATGCATTATTTTTAGTAATTTTCATTTTTTGATTTGCATGCATTTTATATTATTAAAAATTCAAAAACTCCTAAAAAGTGTCCTGTTTATATTTGAAAAATTATGAAAATTCGAAAAATTATCTCAAAAATCTATAAAAAATATGGTAGTTGTCTTTTGTTGCCATTTATTTCAATATTAATTTTGTTTAAAAATACCTTATAAAAATCCTAAAAATTGCAAAAAAACTTATAAACCTATAAAAATTATATAAAATTGTATAGAAATCCAAAAATATTGACGTCGATCTCTATTTGTAGATATTTTATCTTATTTTATCAAAAAAATCACTCCTATGAGTTCTAGGTATTTTAAGTATTTTTAACTTGCCAATTACTCCTAGATGTGCACTGTTTACCGTTTTCACCACTGTTTGATTTTTAGAAAATTCCAAAAACATTTAAAAATTCCATAAAATTATTTTTACTACAATTTTCTAGGTATTTTTCACAATATTAAAAAAATACAAAAAGGGTGTGTGTGAGTACTTTGATTCCTTGTGCTTATTGCTTCTACATTGAAAAATTAAAAATTTGAAAAATTAAAACCACTAAAAAGATTTTTATTCCTGAAATCCGATCACTAAGTTTTTGAATCGTGTTCCTTGTGTTCGACCCTGTTCGCTATACTGGGTAAATAAAATAGTGAATCCGCTTACATTTGAGTGTTTTATCTTTGAGTGGTTTGATTTTTCTCATTGATCAGCTTGGTTGATTTGGGTCACAATGACATTATTATTTCATACTTAACCTGAGTCGATCTACGTGTCATCAGAATGGCGCCATTGCTGGAGAGCACGACTTAGTAGTTTGATTTCATTTTTCGTACCTATTCTTGTCTCTATTGATTATAATTGTTTTCTGACCATCTTTTGGTTTGCTTTTTGTGCGAGGAACCGCCTGGAAGTTGATTTAGTTTGCTCTGGGAGGGACCAACACATGAGGAGGAGCAGAGGACCTCACGAGTTGTTATTTTGGATAGATTCATTTATTTTAGCAAAAATAAATTTTGTAATAACTTAGAACTTTTTTTTGGACTCCTTGGACACTCTTACTATTTGGGGTCTATTTCCCCGAGTGTCGGTGCACTCGAGGGACCTCACTGCATTTTTTCACTGATTTTTTGCTTTTATTTCAATTTGATTCCCGAGGATTTGGCCCTAAGATTTAGGATTTTTTTGCTTGAGACCGGTAATTAGCTAAGGTCTAAACACCCTAATATAATACCTGCTCCTATAGATTGCATTTGGACTTAGTAAAATAAAGAAAAAGTTAATTTAATTGGTTAAGAGACCATGTATCGAGAGAGACCGTATACAGTGCTTGCAACACCTACTGTGATGGGCATCGATCGACCTCTAAGACCGAACTCATGTCTCTTTTCTGATTAATTAACTAACCAGCTCTTCCCGTTAATAGAAGTTGCTCATCTTAGGGATGATTTCCTCGTGAATCATACAGAATAGTTTTATTTCTGTCTTTAAATTTATGCTCGGATCACCCAGCATGTGGAGTGCTGGAGTAAGGTACACATTTCTATCTCTACATGCATCATAGTGTTTGATCGCGCATCGACTTTTCCGTCTTCCTCCTCCTATTATCTTGGACTTAAATTAGAAGGAAATCAGAAAATTTGTTAGACGTTGCATTATTCAGAAAAAATACCTAAAAGTGATAACCAATAAAATCTGGGTCTGCTAAAGAAAACTTGATCTAAAACCATACTTCATTAAAAATATTTATTTTGGAGAGAGTAACCCCATCATTGTCTGATTTATCTACAGAGAGAGAGAGATAGAGAGAGAGAGACCCACACACTTGGATAGAGCCACGCCTAAACTCTCTTCTGACTACCGATTCAGATGATTAGATATTCTCCAGTGAGGATTTCACTGGGTAGCCAGTAATTGGTCCGTACTTCCTTAGCAAATTGGGTAAAATCGGGTAGCTGGTAAACTGTACGTATCCCATACTAGTTAGAAATAACTAGTCGTAAGAATTCAGGCAAGTCTCTTGGGAGAATCGAGCTCCTAATAGCTTGCTTAACCGCTCTAATAGATTGGATATTCACCTAATAAAATTTGACAAGATAAACGACCAAGCCTTTACAGTCATCACGTTGCATTGCATAAGTGAACCAGGGGTTTGATTTCTCATCTTGCTTGCATCCCAGATCTACTCTTCATAAATCTCCACATCATGATGATGGGAAGGAGGTCTCTTAAGATGTCTCTAGCAGCATCGCTTTCCAGCACTCCTCCCCGTTCATCTAGGGTGGCTTCGGAGAGCTCAGACCCTCTCTCTGAACCCGAATTCGCCTCCACCCTGTTCCCCCTTGACCATCCTTATTCCACTCCTGAGATACATCCAGACAGTCCAGTACAGCTCTTTGTTCACTTGACATCACCTGAGATAGGGTCTTTTGCCTTTGTAGAGACCAGAGAGATGACCTGCAATGAAAACAGAACTGATGAGCAGCCACATACATCATCTTTTGTATTCGATCATGCCGCCATCAACAACACATTGCTAGCTTCCATGGAGACCATGCAATGATAGATTCATGACCATGGAGTTTTCATGGTAGAGGTAAGGAGAGAGCTCACACAGATCCAAGCTGGGCGAGGCAAACCAGAACGACCAGTCGGTGGAGAGATACCTAGAGCCGAGGGCGGAGAAGGACACCAGGACGAACCACAGGATCCAACCAGACGACCACGCACAATGAGGCAGTTGCACAATCCTAGTGCAACTCCTACCCACAGATAGATCCAGCTACCTGAGATCCTGGGTGACTTTAAGCTCCGCTCCCAGACCATTCAGTTACTGCCCAAGTTCCATGGTCTTGGCAGTGAGGAGCCTCACCTCCATCTCCAGGAGTTTGAGATGATCTGCAGCACCGTCCACGACAGATACCATCAAGCTGATTGCCTTCCCCTTTTCCTTGGTAGACAGAGCAACCTACTGGTCGAAGCATCTGGAGAAGATTGTCACCACTTGGGAGCAGCTCCGAACCGAGTACTTGAACAAATACTATCCACTCGGCCGGATCAATGTAGCGAGAGCTATGATCAGTAATTTAACTATGATCCCAAAGAACAATTCCATGATGCCTGGGATCAGTTTAGAGAGCTCATCGACAGGTGCCCCCACCAAGAGATTAGCAAGCTCAACCTCGTCCAAATTTTCTTCTGTGGGCTAACACTTGATCTGCAGGGGCTTGTGAAAGCCTCGTGCGGAGGTTCCTACTTTGCCAAGGACGAAGACCATGTTCGGGCCATCTATGAGGAGATGGCATAAAATTACATAGTGATGTCCCAGACCCGTGTCTATACTCAGGGGAAGCCTCTCCAATAGGCAGTTTCTTACCTAAGGATTGCATGGGTCGATGCCGGTCCTTCCACATCTTCTTCGACAATAACACAAGTAGAGTCTTCGACCGTCGATATGGGCATCATTATCCAGAAGTTGGACCTGATAGAGATCGTAGAGAAGAAGCACTGCCAGGGCCTGGATAAGCTCAACAAGATTGATGAGCTGGGCCAAGCCTTGAGTAACCTAAAGACCCAGATCATGTGTCTCCAAGAGGCACAAACGGCTTCTCATCCCCGTCTCAGGTTACTGACTATCTAGGGAGCAACACTTCTTAGCCCTCTGTCTTGTATCGTCAGGTTCACCACATTCAGGAAGAGCTAGTCCAGTCGCTCCAGCAGTACCAACCATAATCATCTTCAGACACTCCGATGGTGGTTTACAGGTCGGATCAGCCCTTGGCAGCCCTTCCCCTTCCACTCCATGAGCAACATGAGCTATTGATGGAAGTCAACAAGAACTGGTGCTCCCAGTACCAACCACATCCCAGGATCCATCATAACTACCCCAACATTTGATGGTCTACTGGAGGGACTTCTTCCTAGCAGCAACCTTCTGCACAAGCAGGCCAGGGCAGCCGACCCCAACAACCCCAATACTCCCACCACCACCAGCAGCATGGTCTTCATCCCAAGTATCAGGTACATTAGTGGAGGCAACAACAACCACATCAACAGTACTTCCAGCCTCCTCCTCACTACCAGCAGCAGTCTCAGCCTCATTTCCAGTGAGGCAACCCATTCGGTTCTTATGCACCAGTTTATAAGAACCCAGACCTTGATGATCTCGCACGCTTGCTCTCTAATCAGTAGTCCACTTTACGATGAGAAATGGACGAGTTCTGATAGGAGATGAGGGATATAATAAATGGAAAGGCTGCCATACCCGCTCAGATTGAACCTAACTCGAAAAATATGAAGAGGAAGTCTGAGCAGGTATAGTTTACAGAGACCACCACTCCTAGTGATATTTTGGATGACACTTCTTCTATATTTGATGCTAGTTTTGTGACACTTAGGAGTAATAGGAAGCTAGCCTACAACGATTCATCAAGGCAACATCTCGATGCAGATTCCAGGGTGCCAGACGAGGATGGGAGCGGTACTGATGCCGCTCAACATGAGGATGATGACGGTGGTGTTGAAGCCACCAAGGATGTTGATCCAAACGACGTTGCTGAGGCTGTCGTATTTCCAATTGTAGATGGTGGTACTGATGCCCCCAAGTTACCAGATGCCAGGCCAAAACACAGTACTGATGCCGCAAGTTCATATATTGTTGGTGGTACTGATGCCACCAAGATTCATTCTGTTGTGTTGACCCATCTTGTACCTGAGGAGTCTTACGAAAAAATACAAAAATGGAAAAACATCAAAAATAAAAAATATGAATAAAGAAAAGGTTTCTGTATCTCCAGTGAGTCCATCTATGGTGCTTGATGATTTATGCATGGATTCTAGCCTTATGAATTCACATGAACCTACTCTTGACCCTCATCTCTTTAGAGAGGGTCCTTTTATCCCCTTCCCTCAAGCACTCTATTAGGAAAGGGGCCAAAAACAAAAAATCTAAAAAGAGGCACCAGTTAGAGTACAAAGAGCTGATGATAAACAAATTTTAAATCCAAGTGACTCTTCATGAGGCACTTGAGCACATCCCTCTATTCAAGAAGAACTTGAGAGAGAATACCACCATCTGTAGGAAGAAGAGGAACCGTATTGCAGAAATCCATGTCCTCATCGGTGCCACCTACTTTACTATTCAGAACCGATTGCAAGCCAAGGGACCAGATGTAGGAGCACCTTATATCAGCTGCCATATCCATGAGAAGCAGTTTGATCGTACTCTGTTAAACATCGGTTCCTCGATTAACCTCCTCCCGACTTCCTTACTCGACCACTTCAAGTTTGGTCCTCTTAAATAGAGAAGGACAATTCTTCAGTTTGCCGATAGATCTGTTAAGAGGCCAAAGGGGTT
Organism: Ottelia alismoides; assembly: GCA_037367405.1. Classification (NCBI taxonomy): domain Eukaryota; kingdom Viridiplantae; phylum Streptophyta; class Magnoliopsida; order Alismatales; family Hydrocharitaceae; genus Ottelia; species Ottelia alismoides. The sequence continues at coordinate 256,108 of JAZKJV010010206.1, read as the reverse complement.
ATTGAGGGACATGGTCCTCACAATTCAGGGCATAAAATTCCCCGTGGACTTTGTTGTATTGGACATGGAGATCCTTAAATCTGTGACCATTACCCCCATCATCTTAGGACGACCTATCTTGACCACAACCAAGGCAGTGTCTGATCATGATAGCGGGAAGATATACTTTCACGTCGAGGGCGAAAGTGTACAAATAGAGATGATTGAGGAGACTAGAGCTAGAAACTCAGCTAGCTTAGAGCAGACCACTGACTCGGAGCAGATGATAGATGCAGAGCTAGACATCTACCAGGAGTGTGATTTTGCGATTGTAGATGATGAAGTCGTTTGGGCAGATCCAACATTACGAGCTCTTATCACACCTTCAGACACTACAGAGTTACATATGACGGCTGATGAGAGTTCGGAGAGCACACTCATGGCATAGGACAATTTAGAAGCTGATGATTGCGATCAGAGTAGTGAAGCAGATTATATTTCATGTGATTCAGACTCAGATCCCTCGAGCTCAGACACAAATTTTGATTGATAAGATTTTGATGATTATTTACCGTGTCTGATGACCACAAAACCCATAACTAGGACGGATAGCGAGCCAGTACAGTTGACATATACATCAATAGGGCCATCTTCGTTGGATATGCGCATTCAACGAGAGTTCTCACACGTAGATTTGGTAGCCATCATTCATACTTTTCAGAAGCTAGATCTGCCAGCTCCCACTTGCCCTGAGTTAAAGACCTTGCCGCAGAGAATGGAGTATAGATTCCCTGCAGGTGAGCCATATATGTTCCCAGACATTATCTTAGCATATTTGACTGAAGACCAAGAATCTCGTTTGATGGAGGTTCTTGAAAGAAACCACAAGGAAATAGGATGGAGTGTAGCTAATCTCCAGGGGATAAGTCCGGCCTTGTGCACCCACCACATCTATCTTGAAGAGGACGTCAAGCCATGACATGAGTTCCAGCGAAGGGTGAACCTGAATCTTCGAGATGTGGTCATGAAGGAAATACCTAAGTGGTGGAGCGCCGACTTTATCTAACCCATCTCCAACTCCAAATGGGTTAGTATGTTGCATGTGGTACCTAAAAAGACTGGTATCACTATATTTGTGAGTGAGTCTAGAGAGGCGATAGCTACCCAAGTACCTTCTTGGAGGGTCTGTGTGGACTAGAAACGATTGAATTAGGCCACCAAGAAGGATCATTTCCATCTACCATTTATTGATCAGATTATCGAGAGGCTATCTAGAAAGTCTCACTACTATTTTCTTGACAGGTACTTGAGGTACAATCAAGTGGTCATAGCACCCGAAGACCAGGAGAAAATGACATTCACCTGTCAATTTGGAACATATGCTTATAGAAGGATGCCCTTTGGTTTATGTAATTCCCCGACTACATTCCAAAGGTGCATGCTTTCCATCTTCTCGGACATTGGTGGATGAATGTTTAGAGGTCTTTATGGATGACTTTTCGATCTATGACGATGGGTTTGATGCTTGTCTTGGTTTCTTAGACTGAGTACTTCAACACTGCATCGAGGTCAACCTTATTCTATCTTGGGAGAAGAGTCATTTCATGATGACTTAGGGAATGGTCTTTGGCCACATAATCCCCCACAGGGGCATGGAGGATGATTCAGCCAAGGTGGATATCATCAAGAAGCTCAATCCACCATCCAATTTGCGACAGTTGCGGTCTTTTGTGGAGCATGTCGGTTTCTACCGATAGTTCATACAGGACTTCAGTCGTATTTCCCGACCGCTTACTGAATTGCTGACGAATGACACCGAGTTCCTTATAGATGATAAGTGTCTTATGTCATTTGAGATTCTCAAGGGATTAGTTTGGTAGACTCCTGTCCTTCAGCCACCTGATTGGTCTCTCCCATTCGAGATCATGACATACGTTTCTAGTTTTGTCATAGGGGCTGTGCTGGGACAAGGGAAGGATGGATTGCCTTTTTCCATTCACTGTGCTAGTCAGACTTTGGATGCTGCTCAACAGAATTATACCGTGACTGAGAAGGAGATGTTAGCCATAGTTTTTGCTTTGGATAAGTTTCGATCTTACATTCTTGGATCTAGAGTAAAGATTTACTCTGATCACACCGTCGTCCGATACCTCATGGCAAAGAAGGATGTCAAAGACAGATCAACTAGATGGATCCTTCTACTCCAGGAGTTTGAATAGAGATTAAGGACAAACATGGAGTTAAGAATGTGGTGGCGGATCACCTTCCCCCGATTAGAGCATCTCGAGGATTCATAGTAGACCACACCTATCATAGAGACCTTCCCAGATGAGGCGATTCTTGCTATCACCTCACTTCTATGGTACGTTGACATTGTGAACTATCTTGTCGCCAAGAAAGTTCTACAAGGTTGGCCCAGATAGTGACTTGAGACCTTCCTTGCGAAGGTCAAGTCGTATGATGAATGCACATTTCATCATCTTTATTCTATCATTTTGGCCTCAAAAACCCTAGCGAATGTTTGTAAATACCCTTAATTCCCACATTTTAGCATTCATGCATGTGTGTGTAAATAATGTATAAAATACAGTTTTAAAGACAAAATAATAGAATAAAGAAAAGAAAAGAAAAAGAATAAAATATTGTAAATATTTTATGACTCGAAACCCCGAGACCTAGGCATCTCGATGAATAGGTCGACAAGGAATAAAGTAGGGGGAGATAAGGGCCAGAATCTAATAAAGATCCTTGGTTATTTAATTACTCTTTTTCATTTTGGGACCTATTTTTAGTTCCACTTTTTATATCTCAAATAAAGAAAATTTTTACATGAAAGTTGTAGATAACTAAATAAAAAAATATAAAATTGATTTCATAAAAAATAATGTATAGATAAAAAGTTATGATCTGAATAAAATTCTAGAATCCCAACTTCCCAGACCCGTATCTCTCGAATAAAAACTTGAAATGTACCAAACTCACCTTTAATTGTATATAATTTTAAATAAGCTATTTAATGAAGGTGGTTTCGCATTTGGCGGAGCTACAGTTTGAAAGTTGGGTTTTGGACCCCTATTGTATACTTGTACAGATTAAATTATTCATTTTTATTTATTATTGTTTATTTTTATAATTTTATATTTTTATAATGTTGTAAATATTATTTATAAATATGTGTATATGAAAATCAGAATAAAACACTAAAGAAAACACAAAAATAAAAACACCTGTATACAATACATAGGTATCATACCTGTACATATACCTATATAATTAATTATTTTATTTTATTAAGTGTACAAAATACTTCTGAAAAAAATAAAAATATATTTAAGTGTATAAAAATATTTTATAAATTTATAAGATAATAAACAAAATTAATAAAATAAATACACAAAATAAAAATAAAATATTAAAATATATAGATATGTATACCTACATAGGCCTAAAAAGGCAACTTGTATTTTTATACCTCAAAAAAATTAATAAAAATCATAACAAAATAATTCATAAAATTATAAATATTTTTATTTTATAATACAAAAATAATAAATTCATTTACTATTTTTAAATGAATTTTTCATTATTTTTGCAGGGTTTTTCCTAGTTGGTCCACGTGGACCAATCAGGTTACAGTCAGCGTTGACCCTCAGTCAACTGGCTGTCCTTCCCCCTGTCCCTTTGTCAGAACTACATTTTAACCTATTTTCTCGATTTTTTCGAGGCTTTCTCTTGCATCATTTTGAGTTAGTGTCTTCTTGACTTTTGATCATCGACCAACGAGCATACCCGCCCATGTGCAACCTCGATCTTTGGATCGACGATGCATCTGCTATGCCTCGTTCTTCATAACCATCCGTCAACTCTTCAAATAGGACCCCAGACCCTCAATTCAAAATTTGAACCCTTTTTCATCCACAATCCTCCTCCATTTTGTGCTCCCCGAGTAGCTGGAGGTGACAGCTCCACAGCCCTCACGTCAGGCGAGTCGAGGAGGCCTTGAGGTGGCTCCACCACCTCCGCCAACTCCGACGTCGAGGTTTCCCCTACCTCAGTTACTCCACCTTCGATGTCTTTATTTTTCTTCAATTTCTTTTGTTTTTCTTGTTCGCCATAGTTCATAGGAGTAGGATCCCACTGTTAGTTTCGCGATTCACCCGTTAAATCACCTAAATCGTGCCCTCGCCGGAGCTCGCTCCGGCCGCCATCTCACGCCGCCGATCCCCGTAGCCATTCCGCCACTGCGGGGTCGAGGCATTTTGCCCTTGACCCTCTCATGCTTTTTCAGGTCCATGAGCTACTGAAGAACACCTGGGGCTCATTTTGAGCCTCGCCGGAGACACGAGGAGCCCGCCAGCTCCGCCGAGCCTTCCTGCGAGCTCCGGCCACCGCAGGAGTGTTTTGGAACCGCCAAGATCAAGAGGGAGACCCCAGGAGCCGGACAGCCACTTTTGAGCCTCGAAGACCACCGGATGACGGAGATCGAGCTCGGGGAAGCTCGCCTCGCTGGCATTGCTTCCCAGTTCTTCCTCCGCCCTCCAGCACCGTTGGATCACGCCGGAGCTCCAGGTCGTGTCCCAACCGTCCGATCCTCGTGTATCCCAACCGTACGATCATACTTGAGGATCTGATCTAGGCCGATCACCGCCGAACCGTCATCGCGCATTGTGCGCTCGCCACGTGGATAAGTGGACGGCCCCCAGCCGTCCGATCGCGTACGAGTTATTAGCCATGGTATTTTGCACTCAAGCCCCCACATATTTTGGTATTTATTTATTAGTATTAAATCTTTTATTTGCAGTTTAAAAGTTTTGTAATATTTGCATCGAGACCCCTAGACCTTTCATAATTGCAATCAGGTCCTTGTCCACGTTACTACACGCGACTTACGCACGTGGGGTGGTGGGCATTTTGCAAGGACCCCCTACGGTTTGTTGTATTATGTTTAATCCAGGGACTTTTTGATTAAGTGTAATATTTTTGGAGAAATTGCATTTAAGCCCCCAGTTTCTTGTTATTTACATTTAGGTCCTCCCCAAGCGCATGCATACCACATGCGGGGTTGGGACTTTTGCACTTGTGCCCCTGTGGGATTTGTAATTTGTAGTTGGTCCAGGAAATTTTGTATTACGTTATAATTTTGTGGAAAAATTGCACTGTGGCCCTTGGACTTCTGGATATTTACATTAATACCCTTGCTAGTGTTGATTTTTTTATTTGTTGTCTCTATTTATTGTATGCATCTATAAAATCCTAAAAATCACCAAAAAATTAACTTAGGTTCATGTTTAGCTACGCCATATTTTTATTTGCATTTTTATTGCATTTTCTTATTTATAAAAATTCAAAAATACGCATTTCTATTACTGTTTGCATTAGAAAATACCAAAAAAATATTAAAACCCTTTGAAAAATTCTAAAAAAATCACTTTTGTGTGTTTCTGTATGTTTTAACTTCAATCCAAAAATCACTAAAAAAATCAAAGTAAAACCCCTAAAAATTAGAAAACCCCTAAAAACTGTATAAAAGTCTTAAAAATTCTAAAAAAATCCAAAAAATATAATTTTTGTCTCTAAATTTTCTCTGTGCTATTGTCTTTAATTTAAAATTAGTTTGAGGAATTTTGGACTCTGTTTGATATTTTTCATCCTCATTTTAGTTGCAGCCTTTTATTTTCTTCACTGTTTTTAGTATTTTGGACTTTAAAAATACCAAAAATATTAGGAAAAGTCTTAAAAAATCACAAAAAACTATAAAAATATAAAAATCACAAAAAGATATTGTTTCCTAAATTTTGACTATTTTTACCTCTTTTTATAAATATATTATCTTGTGTACTTATTTTATTACAAGAAAAGAAAATATAAAAAATGATATAAAATATAAAAAGAAAATATAAAATCAGAAATTTGAAAATCAAAATATAAAAAAATAAAATTAAATACTAAAGAAAATTAAAAGTTAAAAGAAAAACCTACAAAAAATAGCACATTTGTAGGCATTTGACCACACTTACTCTTGAGCACTTTTTCGATTAATCCTGTCTGCTCTATGTGTTCGACCTCTACATTTCTTACACACTATACACATCCTTTGTAGAGTTATAATAAATTTTAACTCCGCATTTACTTTCATTGCTTGATTACTTGTCGTCGGTTTATTATTGATTGATTGAGGTTTCGTGAGTAGTCGCTCAGCGACACTATGGTCCCGCCTTGTGTGGACTACTTTAGACCCTCGCAAAATCTCGATTATCATCGTAATATTGGGAGGATCCCACCCTTAATCATGAAGGGGGGGGATAGTGTTTGACATGGGTGTATTCCTCAGGAGGAGCACCACAACATCCTCACCTATTGCCACAAGCTTGAGGCAGTAGGACATCACTCTGGGAGATGGACATCGTAGAAAGTTCTCCAATCCGGCCTTTGGTAGCCTACTCTCTTCAAGGATTCAAATGAATTCGTGAAGAGGTGGACTGATTGTCAGAGGATGGGCACTTATAGACAGAGAGATATGATGCTGATGCAACCCATTCACTTTTGTGAGGTTTTTGACGCATGGGCATCGATTTCATGGGTCCATTCCCTAAAAGTCAGGGGTTTGAGTAAATTTTGCTTGTTGTGGATTATGTTAGTCATTGGTTGAGGCCATCGTCGCAGATGCGAAGGCTATTCGCAAATTTTTGAGGAAGAATATCATTTCACAGTTCGGGGTACATAGAGTCTTGATTTATGATGGGGGAACTCATTTTATCAATGACAAGGTAAGGGCCCTTGCTAACGAGTTCAGCATTGACTATAGGGTCGCCACTCCAAATCATCCACAAGCTAATGGTCTTGTTGAGGTTTCGAACAGGGAGATCAAGACTATTTTACAGAAGGTTGTTTTCCCAGACTGAAAGGATTGGTCACAACTTTTGGACTCGGTCTTGTAGGCCTATAGGACTTCCTTCAAGATACTTTTGGGCACATCTCCCTTTCGGCTTGTTTATGGCAAGCCATGCCACCTACCAGTGAAGATCAAGCACAAGTCACTTGGGCAGTTACTAAACTACTATTGGATCCCAAGAGTGTAGGGGATAAAAGGAAAGCTGATTTTGCAGCCCTGGAGGAGTTGAGAGACACAACCTTCTCAAGTAGCCTACAATATAAGGATAGAGTGAAAATATGGCAAGATTCTCACATCAGCCATAAACAGTTTAATACAATAGAGAGCATGGCTATTTGACGCTAGGTTAAGATTATTTCCAGGGAAACTATATAGAATAAATGGAAGGGACCATACCTGACTAGAAAGGTGCACGATAATGGTAGCATTGATATATCTAAAGTGTCTTCTGATTCCACCTTTCGAGTCAACGGTCAACGTCTGAAACCTTATCTTGATCATGATCCGTTGATCATTGACGTTGTCCCTATTCATTCTGTATGATATGTGATCTTTGACTCACATCATTTGCATCTCATACCATATTTTCACTTTCATTCCACAGATGTATAGATACATTGTGTCTATATCATTCATTCTTTCTATTCAATACCCAGTCTCATCTTATGATTTTGCTATACCTAGGGTGCACTTTGCCCTAAGTATAGGGGGGTGCTGAATATATGATTGTCCCCTTGATTATATTACCTCTGTTTTGCTGCTTATATTTAGGGATATTTTACCCTAAGTATAGGGGAGGTAATATCTGTACATCCAACTCCTCGATTTTCCCATTTTGTGCAATCTTCTATACATAGGATTAGTTGATCCTTAGTATAGGCTGATCACCAATTTCTATTCATTTGATTCTTTTATTTGTCATTGTAGTATAGTATTTTTTTCACGTCCCCATATTCAGCACGATTTATGTCTTCTTCCATCGCTCATTGATCACTCTGAGGACATCGTTCGAGCTAACTATAGGGGGTGTCGTATATATTGTATATATAATTTAGACATAACTCGTACTTTGTGTGTTAGTAACAAGACTATTATTTATAAAACATGAATAAAAATCTTTACAAAATTTATTTTTGTACAAATTTTGTAAAAATATTTGTAAAAATATTTTGTTTTAAAAATATTTGTAAATTATTTTCTGCATCAAAACTATGTATATAGTACAAGATTTTTGAAAATTACGTGAAAAGAAAAAGTTCTCAAAAACAATTTGTAAAACTAGATTTGAAAACTATTTTGCAAAACTATTTTACCACATAAAGGAATAATCAAGGGGTATAAAAACTACTTGTATATATGTGTACATTGCCCATAAGCTACCCCTAAAACTCCATGTTTATAAGTATTATGTACATAACACCTGTAATAAAAATTCTTTTGTAAATTTGTAAAGATCTGTCCTTATTTTTCAAAATACCTAAAAATTTGAAAAATAAAAAAATCCCATAAAAATTGGCATCTTTTTGAAAATTCCCTACAGAAAGAGTTTTGTACATATTTGTATTCTTCAGAATCATGGTTGACATTTAAACTAGACTGTAATGAAATTGAAGAATGGAGCTTGGTTAAGACCTTAATCCACTTAACTTCAGAGGAACCTTATAGGATTTGGGGTTAAGACTTTTCAGGTCCATAGTAACTTAATTCTTCGAGTCCAGTAGGCTATGTTCACATGTCATCTTGATGAGCCTATGTTGAACACTTAACAATGCATACATGACTCTCAAAGACAATGGCTTGACTTGGACACACACCTTACATGTAGCTCAACATGGATGAGGTGGTGAGGAGGCAGAATCCTTTGGCTTAGCATACGAGGGTAGTACAGCTAGCTGAAACCTCTCATCTTCCTCTAGGGAGGGATGTGCACCTCAAGCTGGTGAAGTGGCATTGAGGTCTAAAGTCAGGAGACTGTGGGTTGCAATAATGCTTCAAAAGAGGGATAGTTTACTGGCTCAAGAAGAAAAACTCCTTATGTATATGTTGCACCATGTAGATATGTTGTACATATGCACATCAAAAAAAATGTGCAAAAATTAAGAAAAGCTCCAAAAAAGGGGACAAGCCTGATTGAAAACAAAAAGCTTGCTGGAGTGTATATAGTGAATAAGCAAAGCTTATGTATTCCACTGTCTCATCTCATGGAAGCTTGCAGCTGGAGACTTAGCCACACTGGTTAAGCTCCAAGGGATACATGGCTACACTGGTCACTGTCCATTATTTTCTTTCCCCCTCTTCTTGAGTTGTTCGTACTTGAACTTAGAAAGGAATACTGTTGAGCAGGATTTTTCACAGGTCTAAAGTAATCCACACAAGGCGGGATCACAATGTCGCTGAGGTGACCCGCGAGAAATCCTAATTCAAACAACAATTAACCCACGACGATCAAATAAGGAAATGAAGGTGATGTGGAGTTAAAATTTATTATAACTCTACAACAAGATGTGTATAGTGCAAGTATGTGTAGAGGTCGAACACAGGGAGCAGATAGGATAGATCGGGGCACTAAAGCACAAAATGTGTGAAAGTGATTAAGAGTCTACTATGTTAATTTTTTGTGGGTTTTTAATTTTTATATTTTTATATTTAATTTTTAATTTTATATTTTTGTATTTTGATTTTTAATTTACTGATTTTATATTTTCTTTTTATATTTTATATTTTTTTATCTTTTCTTTTTCAATATTGGAATAAATGAGCTATGTAATAAAAGGGAGAAAGAGATATCTATAAAAATAGCTAAAAATGTTCAAAAATTAGCAAATAAAATATTTTTGGTCTTTTTATACTTTTTTACTGTTTATGTGATTTTTGGGGAATTTTAAAAATATTTTTGGTATTTTTAAATAGCAAAATAAAGAAAACAGTGAATAAAATGCAAGGCTGGAACTTAAAATGGAGAAATAAAATGGAAATTAGTAGCAAAAATTCTCCAAATTAATTTTCAACAAAAGATGATAAAGTAAGGAAAATTTAGACACCAAGATTATATTTTTAGGATTTTTGTAGAATGTTTAATATTTTTATCGAGGTTTTTGGAGTTTTGTGATTTTTTTGGAGTTTTCTTTTGTATTTTTAATGAATTTTGGACTGAAGTTAGAACACACTAAAAGAAACAAAATATATTTTTTGGGGATTTTTCTGGAATGTTTTTATTTTTTTTAGGGATTTTATAAGCTAGACAGTGCACAAAATGGACTTTTTTGATTTTAATAAATATTAAATTGCAATAATTATAGAAAATAAAAATATGATTTTAAACTACACTACAGCAGGAACTTAATGTGATTTTTGGAGATTTTTTGGGGTTTTATGGAGGCATGCAAAAATTACTAGAAGCATAAAGAAAAATCATGCATGCAAGGGCATTTATGTAATTAGCAAAACATCCAGGGGCTCAACAGCAAATTTCCAGAAGATTATATAGCTTATTTAAAATCTTCCTGGACTAACTCTTAATACCCAAAGTTGCGAGGGTCAAATCGCAAAATCACCAAGAAGCACGCGACAAGCACGTGCACAGGCATGGACCCAAATGCAATAAATTTAAACTATAGGGGCGGGTACATAAAATCCCCAGAAATAAATAACTAAACTAACATCTTTTAGGGATAATTAGCAATACAGGAAAAAGGGAGCCCATGGTTGCAAAATACCCAAGCGCACGTGCTCGCGCACGTGCGCCCAGCTGTCAAGGACGAAACTGCAACTTTAGGAAATCCAAGGTTCTTCTAGCAATTATTACAAAAAATATAAATCCTCATATAAAGGTTTTAGCAGCAACTAAGGAATACAAAAATGGTTGGGCGTTTAACTGCAAATTACCCAGACCCGGGGGTGATCCAACGGTGGACAGCCGCTTCACTAATACATGTGTCAAGTCCAGGTTGCGCGATACCCGTTCGGCGTTGAACGCCCAAGATTAGATCCTACCAGCCGATCCAACAGCTGATATCAGCGGCGATCCGATGGCATCTGGAGACCAGGAAGAACCCCCCGTGATCGGACGACAATGGGGTATGATGGAAGAATGAGGTGATGACCTCGAGCCTGACGAGGTTTGATCCGCCAAAGCACGATCCTCAGCGCCGCTGGGGCCTTCCCGACGGTCGTGGCTGACGCCTGAAGCTTCCCCGCGGTTCCCAGGTGGCTGATATGGGGACGAAGACCACGGAATGACCTCCCCCCTCTTCGAGAAAGCTCCGGCGGACCTGGAGAATCGCGCTCGACGATGTTGAGGCTCAGACGCCTCCTTCAGGACCTGCAAGGAGAGTAAAAACCGACAGGAAAAGCATGGCAGAGCCCTGGCTTTTATTGGCGAAACAACGGCGGCGTGGGATGGTGATGTGGTTGCCGGAGCTCTTGAGCTCCGACGAGGTGTTTGACGATGAAAACACGAGTTGAGTAATCGTCACAACGATCAAAGGAATGTCAGAAATGCAACCTAATACTAACAGCTAACGAAACAAGCAAAGAAATAAACAAAGCAACGACCACAAGGGCTGGAGAGCCCAAGGAAGAAACCTCACGGCCGTTGGCCGGAGATGGGGGCGGAGACGCTGCCTCGACCGCCTAGCTACGCCTCCTGGGGGCTGGAGGGTCTCCTGTCACAAGACCCAGTCCGGAGCACACGCTAAGAGAGCAAGATAGAGGGTCAAAGAGGGTTCAAAATGGAAATGGGAGGTTTGGGTCACTTTTGAAACATGGTGGAGAGGCGAACTTCGAGGCACGATCACGGGTGCACCACAAAGATCTGGGTAGATCTGGTAGGTCGGCGAGGATCTAGGATGTGCCAGGAGCATCTTTCATGAAGGAAGCGTCCTCCCTCGAGCAACGCACAAGCGGCGAAAAAATCGAGAAGGAGGAGTCACGGGTATTCTGACAGGCTGCAGGAGAAGGCCAGGAAGTTGACCAGCGGGTCAACTTTTCCAGCCACCTGGTTGGTCCACGTGGACCAACCAGGAAAATCCGCAGGAAAACATTTGTAAATGCAATAAACAATAGTAATTGGTCGAATTAAATTTAGGTTATTAAATAAAAAATGTTTAATTTTTTATGTAGTATTTTATTCTGATTTTTAATTATTTTTATGATATATATTTTTATAAGTTTACTTTTATGCCCTTTGTAGGTATATTCTTCTATATATTTTATTCTTTTATTTTTAATTTGTGATTTTAATGTATTTAATTACGTTTATTAATTTATATAATTATAAAATACTTTTATACACATAATTATATTTTTATTTTATTTTATTGATGTGTTTTGTATATTTAAAAAAATATAAATAGGTATTGTATAGGTGAGGGTATAGGCAGTATACCTATGTATCAAATATGTAAGTATTTTATTTTAAGTTTTATTTAGGTTTTTATTCCAATTTTAATACACATAATTATTATACATATTAATTACAAATTTATAAAAATATAAAATTATAAAAATAATGAATAAAGAATAAATTGAATATTTTATTCTGTACAGGTATACAATAGGGGTCCAAAACTCAACTTTCAAACCGTAGCTCCGCCAAATGCGAAACCACCACCATTAAATGGCTTATTTTATTCTATATATATGATTAAAGGTGAGTTTGCTGCATTTGGAGTTTTCAGTTGTGAGATACGAGTCTGGGAAGTTGGGATTCTGGATTTTTATTCAGACCATAACTTTTTATCTGTACATTATTTTTCAGTGAAGTCAATTTTGTATTTTTCTTTATTAAATTAGCTACAACTTTCATATACAAAGTTTCTTTATTTGATGTACAAAAAGTGGAACAAAAATAGGTCCCAAACTGAATAAAGAATGAATGAAATGCATTGTATTTGAACTGTGTTTCTGACCTTATCTCCCCCTATTTTATTCCTTGTCGACCTATTCATCACGATGCCTAGGTCTCGGGGTTTTGGGTCATAAAATATTACAATATTTTATTCTTTTTTCTTTTCTTTTATTTATTCTATAATTTTGGCTTTTAAAAACCACATTTTATACACTATTTACACCTATGTGCATGAATGCTAAAATGCAGGAATTAAGGCTATTTACAGGCATTTGCAAGGGTTTTTGAGGCCAAAATGATAGAATAAAGATGATGAAATGTGGATTCATTATCCCCCTATACTTTACCTTTGCTAGTCCCTAGCAAACACTTATGCAATAAGTGCAGAAAGAAAAAGAAAGAAAAGAAAAAGAAGAACTTGGATTTAGTTCAATTATCAAACTTGTCTTCACAAAATCAAAGTTTGGAGCTTAAGTCAGACCTTTGGAATTTTAGTGCGGGCGGAACCTTAGTGAGAATCGAATTTGAAATCCAACAGTCCTTGAGAATCCCAAAACTCTGCTCAAGTCTCCTCAATAGCCAGGTCAGAAATACTTCAACTCATACGCAAACTCTTATGACTATGAATCTGACTCGTACAGTGTAAGTGATGGTGGCTCTCCCCAACTAGAATGACAAAGAGACTGACTTCTCCAGTACAACAATCCAATGATTCCCCAATCCAACAACTCCATCCTCGAGGAGTGGGGTATTCCCTTCTAAGTTCAAGTGGCAACCAGCTCAAGAGGAGGGGGTGAAGAGAAGAATGGACGGTAGCCAGTGTAGCTACCTATCCTAGGATGCAAGACCAGTGTAGTCAAGTCATCCAGCTGCAGGCTCACATATTTGACTTTGGAACTCAAGCTTGCTTATTGAATTTACAACATAAATACATACTTTTGCAGGCATTTTATTTTTGTACAAGCCTGTCTCTCTTTTTTTTTTCTTTTTTTTTTGAAATATTATTCACAACAGCATTTACATAAGGAGTTTTTCCTCTTGAACCAGTAGAATATCCCTCTTTTGAAGCTTTATCGCAACCCACAGCCTCCTGTCTTTAGACTTCCTTATCACTGGACGGGTTGGGGTGCACTTCCCTCCCTAGAGGAGGACAAATGTTTCCACTTGTGTGCGTCTCATACCGGCAAATCCAATCCCCTCACCACTCCAACTGAGTTGAGCCATGTGAAAGGTGCAGGTGTCCAAGTTAGGTCATTATCAACAAGAATCGTGCGTGTGCTCCGAAATACTCTACTTAGGCAGTCAAGAATCCATTGAACCAAGTCTCATGATCCTCAAAGAATTAAGTCAACTAGACCTGAAGTACCTCAAACCCAATTCCTATAAGGTTCCTGTTATTAGGTAGATTTTAAGGTCCAATCAAGCTCCAATCTTCGGATTTTATTTAGACTTGTTCAACTATCAAACTCAATCCGAAAAATGCGAATGTTATGCAATGCCATGCAGAAAATATTTTTGTGATGCAATTTTTCAAAATTTTGAACTTTTTATGGATTTTGAAAAGATGATGATGATGATGCATATGCAAATTTTTTTGTATTTTTCAAAAAGATTTTTCACATGTTTTTGGATTTTAGTTTTGTAAATGTTTTTGGGATTTTTTAAAACAAAAAGATTTTGGCTGAAAACTTGGTGAAAAATATGTACACGGGAGTGCTTCTTATATCTACAAGAAGTGGATTTTAAGAATTTACAAGGTAAGTGGTCAATTTTATACATATCTACATATATAGAGTGGATTTTGGTGAGATGTCTATATTCCTCAAACTTATTTGACACAAGCTTTTCACATAGTTTTTGAAAACTATAGTCTAAAATAAATTTTACAAACATGTACACACATTTGAAAATTATTTTGCAAAGGTTTTTCAAAACAGTATATATAGATTTTTCAAAACATTTTTGCAACCATTTTTCAAACCATTTGCAAATCATTTTTCAAACATTTTATTTCACACAAAGAAAAGAAATTTTACAAACCACACATTTTACACAGGTTGAAAACATGTAACAGAACGTTTTCAAAATAGTTTTCAATAAATGTTCACAAAGATTTTTCAAACTATTTTTCAAACATTTTGCAAAAAACATTTTCACCTGATTTATTAATCAGTAAATACAAAAAGAATTTGAGGAATGATAACATCTTTTTATTAAGGATTTTAATGAATTTTAATGAATAATTAGCCATATTATTAGGAAGATACGAAGGTACGAGTTATGGCTAAAGTATATACGTAGTATATACGACCCCCTATACTTAGCTTGAGCTATGTCCTCATAGATTAGAGAGAAAAGAGAAGACATAACTCGTACTGAGTATAGGAAAATCTAAAGAATAAATAAATAAAGGAATGGATGAACAAACGAATGAGAAGTTGACCGTCCCCCTATACTTAGGATCAAATAATCCTAAATATAGCAGACTGTACACAACGCAGGGAGGGTCAAGGGTGGGAATGAACAGATCGTACTCAGATTGTCTCCCCCATACTTAGGGTAAGATATCCCTAAGTATAGACAAGAAGAGGAGACAATGGAGAGGATCGAGATGAATGACAAACTCGGGGTGCACACCCCCTATACTTAGGATAACGTGCATCCTAAGTATAGAAAACTGTCTACAAGGGCGGCACCTTTTGATACAAAAAGAAGATAGAAAATGAAAAGAAGAAAAGAAGAAAAGAAATCTGAAGATGGAAGGAGAGATCGGAGGATGTACATACCACTCCCCCTATACTTAGGGTAAAAGAATCCCTAAGTATAGGCAATTACAGGAGTGATGGCACGGAACGATGAAAGAACACTCAGCTCGTCCACCCCCCCATACTTAGGACAAGGTACGTCCTAAGCAAGGCAAACACGAGAATGGGTGGACGAGCAATACGGGAGAGACAGAGATGAAACAAATGAATATACAATAGAGATGGATGTACACGGGATCAAGAAGGTAGAAAGCGAACCTTCTTGCGGGACCACTGAGGAATGGATCTAGCATGGTGCAGGTCGACATCGGGGTCCACAGTGGACGGAAGCCGATCATGGTCGACAGAGTGAAGATCCTCAAGGGCCCTAGGGTGTGAAGGCACAGACTGGTGAGTGGAAGAAGTGTGGTCATGTCTGGCCTTGGAGGTCTCGCTGATGTCAAAGTGGAAAGGGACGAACTCATCATCATCGGAAGTAGTGTAATCGGAGTCGTCCTGCGAGGTGTAATCCAGGTCAAAACCAAAAGGAACGAACTCATCAGTGGAAGTAGACGAACTATGTTCGTCCTCTATAATCTCAACTGGATCATCTTTCTCATCAAAAGGCCCGAATTTCTGAAGAAAAGCAACTAAATCAAATTCGGCCTTAGTCTCATCAGTATCTACATGGACAGGAGCGGACTCATCAGTGGAAGTAGTCAGAGCATGTCCGTCCTGTATAGTCTCTAAATCTGCCCTCCGCTCAATGGTGTCAATCGTGTAGATCACGCGGATGTCATCAACACAACGCCAATCACAGGAAGAGGAAACACTAAGGTCTATGCTTTCCGAGCCTTCCTCCTTGGAGAGGAATTCTCGGGTCTCATCATCGGTCATAAAGAAAGTCTCTCTGATATCCTCATATAGGTCATAGGCCTCAGGGTCAGCCAGAATAGGTGCAGGCGCATCAGGTGCAGGTCTCTGGTCGATTGTAGGTGCTGTGATCAACTCTTCGCTCACGTTAGCAGGACGGAAGCGAATCTCTCCTGATCCATAGTCAATAACGACCCTCGCAGAGGCGAGGAATGGTCGTCCCAGGATGATTGGAGAGTGCTCCCCTGTGGAGGTCTCCATGGGCAACACGACAAAATCAACGTAATAGCTCATGCCACGAATCGAGATGACGACGTTTTCAAGGATACCCTTCGACCTCTTTATTGATCCATCAACAAACTGTACGATCATCCTGGTCTTCTTGAGAGGCCATAAGTGAAGAGAGTGTACCAGCGAGAAGGGTAGTATGCTAATCGAAACAACGTCGTCTAGGAGAGTGTGATCAAATGTGAAGTCGGAGATGATGCAACTAATGAAAGGTGTGGCCGTGTTCTTCTTCTGAGGAATGAGACGGTGTGTGATGGCATGGGCAGTGGCCATGGTCAAGATATGACGCTCAGATCTGCTCCTCCGCTTTCTCTTCTTGGGAAGAGGAGCAGATAACTCAGTCATGGCCTGCTGAAGTGGGGCACGGATAATCTCATGAATAGTAGCCACCACTTCGGGTTCAGACAACATGTTTTTGAATTTTTGGACTTCCTCCATACAAGGGAGGAAGTCGGAATCAACATATACACGAGGCATGCCAAGAGCAGTTTGTACAGCGTCATCCTCGGGGTCAAAGGTGGGACGGGGTGTGAATGAATGTGTGGACAAAGGATCTGGCAATTGGCCGCTCTCCTCATAGTCTGACTCGATCAAAAGTCTCCCAATCTCTTTTTGTGTTTTTAAATTTTTATCATTTTTTTGTATTTTGGGTGACTGCAAGCTCTCATGGTCGTCCTCGAATGAACCCATGTCATCAAATGGTGGAATATCATGGTCGCTCTTATTGGTACCGGTGAGGTGGTCAATCCTCTGTCTCATATGATTCATCATCTGGGTCAAGTGCTCAAGGGTGGACTCCATGAAAGGTGACTCCAACAGCTCAGTCTCAGGTGGATGTGAAGGTGGAGGAGGATAATATACATGTGGAGGTGGAGGTGGGTGTGGGTAGAAATCCGAGTCCTGATACTATGGCTGAGGCGGATATGTACAAAAATCAGGAGCAAAGTCCTCCTGGAAAAAAGGAGGTGGAACGACTGGAGTGAACGAATGATCCGCAAAGTCCAGATAAAATACGCTCCAGTCGGCCATCTCGAAACAAAAGAAAATGACCGGGAGAGCACGATGGTCAAGTCAAGAGAAGTGAGAAGAAAGGCGCAAGTGCGTAGCGGCGATCTAGGACACACACAAAATAGTCACAAACAAAAATGAAAATAAATCAAACCCTCAATTCACCTACTCAACTCGGTAGAGACCGCAAAGAGCGGTCTTTTTATCTTGTCTGTTTTAGAGTTAGGTGAGAAGTCAAAGATTTGCACAAACACTTAGGGGGCTGAAAATGGGATTTGGGCTCTAACCTTAGTGTGTGCGCGAGCAAGTAAAAGCGAAGACAATGAGGGGATTACTCGCCCCAAGACAATAATTTCTTTTTGTTGGATTTTAGGGTCGAGTAATGTTAGCAGTCACAATTTTATTGATTATCACTTTTTTTTGGATTTTTAGTGAGAATGCATGAGCCTAACGAGGAGTCAATTCCTTTAAGCACCTAGGTTGGCAAAATCAGAGGTAGAAGCAGAAAAGCAATGCAAGCGACAAATCAATGATGAATGCTAAAGAGAAATGCTCACCTTGCCTCCAGCACTCTACATGCAAAGATGCTCAACAGAATTGAAACCTATCTATATGCAAATGCAACCGATGAAATCGCCCTAAGTTTCAGAAATTGCTATTAGCGGGAAGAACCACAAGCTGACCACCAATCCTCAACCCTAGAGTCCGGTCTAGGCTCACCCCTCCTCCTCTCGACAAATCGAGTTTAGGAGAAGCGCTTGGCGGGATGAGCTCGCGGCGCGGCGGATCAAAGATAATGAATCAACTGTTTAAAATTTGAACTAAGTCCAAAGCGTAGACTATAGGCACATGCAAAGGTGATTACGGTGTTTGGACTTAATCTATCGCAAACAATCCTAAAACTAAGGGCTCAATCACACAAAATAAATAAAATCGAAAATCAGATAACAAAGTAAAAAAATGCGATGAAAACCGACAAAAATCACGGCGAGCCCCCAAGTGAACAATCACTTGGAAATTAGGCTCGCAAGTGTCCAAATGTCTGGGGGTACCTGTATTATTACAAATAAAGGTTGCTCTCTCACTTAAATTACACAAGTAAATGCAATGAAATAAAAGTGCTCAGGAATGGTCTTCAAAATTCCCTCCATGTCTGCCTTGGTGCGAAGCCAAAGCTGCCTCACGTGGGTGCATGGGCGCTCCTAGAAAAGAGTACCTCCCTCGATCCGCGTACCTCGCACAAAGTCAAACAAGAGGGTGGTTATACAATTCAACAAATTTATATCAAAAATAAAGAAAATAAAATAGCAAAAAGAAAAGCCGTGGAATAGACAATCAATCACAATCACAAGCAAAAACCCGAACTACGCGCTGTTGCTCCCCAGCAACGGCGTCATTTGTTGAGCAGGATTTTTCACAGGTCTAAAGTAATCCACACAAGGCGGGATCACAATGTCGCTGAGGCGACCCGCGAGAAATCCTAATTCAAACAACAATTAACCCACGACGATCAAATAAGGAAATGAAGGTGACGTGGAGTTAAAATTTATTATAACTCTACAACAAGATGTGTATAGTGCAAGTATGTGTAGAGGTCGAACAAAGGGAGCAGATAGGATAGATCGGGGCACTAAAGCACAAAATGTGTGAAAGTGATTAAGAGTCTACTATGTTAATTTTTTGTGGGTTTTTAATTTTTATATTTTTATATTTAATTTTTAATTTTATATTTTTGTATTTTGATTTTTAATTTATTGATTTTATATTTTCTTTTTATATTTTATATTTTTTTTATCTTTTCTTTTTCAATATTGGAATATATGAGCTATGTAATAAAAGGGAGAAAGAGATATTTATAAAAATAGCTAAAAATGTTCAAAAATTAGCAAATAAAATATTTTTGGTCTTTTTATACTTTTTTACTGTTTATGTGATTTTTGGGGAATTTTAAGGATATTTTTGGTATTTTTAAATAGCAAAATAAAGAAAACAGTGAATAAAATGCAAGGCTGAGACTTAAAATGGAGAAATAAAATGGAAATTAGTAGCAAAAATTCTCCAAATTAATTTTCAACAAAAGATAATAAATTAAGGAAAATTTAGACACCAAGATTATATTTTTAGGATTTTTGTAGAATGTTTAATATTTTTATATAGGTTTTTGGAGTTTTGTGATTTTTTTGGAGTTTTCTTTTGTATTTTTTAATGAATTTTGGATTAAAGTTAGAACACACTAAAAGAAACAAAATATATTTTTTGGGGATTTTTCTGGAGTGTTTTTATATTTTTTAGGGATTTTATAAGCTAGACAATGCACAAAATGGACGTTTTTGATTTTTAATAAATATTAAAATACAATAATTATAGAAAATAAAAATATGATATTAAACTACACTACAGCAGGAACTTAATGTGATTTTGGAGATTTTTTGGGGTTTTATGGAGGCATGCAAAAATTACTAGAAGCATAAAGAAAAATCATGCATGTAAGGGCATTTATGTAATTAGCAAAACATCCAGGGGCTCAACAGCAAATTCCAGAAGATTATATAACTTATTTAAAAACTTCCTGGACTAACTCTTAATACCCAAAGTTGCGAGGGTCAAATCGCAAAATCACCAAGAAGCACGCGACAAGCACGTGCACATGCGTGGACCCAAACGCAATAAATTTAAACTATAGGGGCGGGTACATAAAATCCCCAGAAATAAATAACTAAACTAACATCTTTTAGGGCTAATTAGCAATACAGGAAAAAAGGAGCCCTTGGTTGCAAAATACCCAAGCGCACGTGCTCGTGCACGTGCGCCCAGCTCTCAAGGACGAAACTGCAACTTTAGGAAATCCGAGGTTCTTCTAGCAATTATTACAAAAAATATAAAGCCTCGTATAAAGGTTTTAGCAGCAACTAAGGAATACAAAAATGGCCGGGCGTTTAACTACAAATTACCCAGACCCGGGGGTGATCCAACGGCGCACAGCCGCTTCACTAATACACGTGTCAAGTCCAGGTTGCGCGATACCCGTTCAGCGTTGAACGCCCAAGATTAGATCCTACCAACCGATCCAATGGCTGATATCAGCGGCGACCCGATGGCATCTGGAGACCTGGAAGAACCCCCCGTGATCGGACGGCATTGGGGTATGATGGAAGAACGAGGTGATGACCTCGAGCCTGACGAGGTTTGATCCGCCAAAGCTCGATCCTCAGCGCCGCTGGGGCCTTCCCGACGGTCGTGGCTGACGCCTGAAGCTTCCCCGCGGTTCCCAGGTGGCTGATATGGGGACGAAGACCACGGAATGACCTCCCCCCTCTTTGAGAAAGCTCCGACGGACCTGGAGAATCGCGCTCGACGATGTTGAGGCTCAGACGCCTCCTTCAGGACCTGCAAGGAGAGTAAAAACCGACAGGAAAAGCATGGCAGAGCCCTGACTTTTATTGGCGAAACAGCGGTGGCGTGGGATGGTGATGTGGTTGCTGGAGCTCTTGAGCTCCGGCGAGGTGTTTGCCGATGAAAACGCGAGTTGAGTAATCGTCACAACGATAAAAGGAATGTCAGAAATGCAGCCTAATACTAACAGCTAACGAAACAAGCAAAGAAATAAACAAAGCAACGACCTCAAGGGCTGGAGAGCCCAAGGAAGAAACCTCACGGCCGTTGGCCGGAGATGGGGGCGGAGACGCCGCCTCGACCGCCTAGCTACGCCTCCTGGGGACTGGAGGGTCTCCTGTCACGAGACCCAGTCTGGAGCACACACTAAGAGAGCAAGATAGAGGGTCAAAGAGGGTTCAAAATGGAAATGGGAGGGTTGGGTCACTTTTGAACATGGTGGAGAGGCGAACTTCGAGGCGCGATCACGGGTGCGCCACGAAGATCTGGGTAGATCTGGTAGGTCGGCGGGGATCTAGGATGTTCCAGGAGCATCTTTCATGAAGGAAGCGTCCTCCCTCGAGCAACGCACAAGCGGCGAAAAAATCGAGAAGGAGAGGTCACGGACATTCTGACACGCTGCAGGAGAAGGCCAGGAAGTTGACCAGTGGGTCAACTTTTCCAGCCACCTGGTTGGTCCACGTGGACCAACCAGGAAAATCCGCAGGAAAAACATTTGTAAATGCAATAAAAAATAGTAATTGGTCGAATTAAATTTAGGTTATTAAATAAAAAATGTTTATATTTTTATGTAGTATTTTATTCTGATTTTTAATTATTTTTATGATATATATTTTTATAAGTTTACTTTTATGCCCTTTGTAGGTATATTCTTCTATATATTTTATTCTTTTATTTTTAATTTGTGATTTTAATGTATTTAATTACGTTTATTAATTTATATAATTATAACATACTTTTATACACATAATTATATTTTTATTTTATTTTATTGATGTGTTTTGTATATTTAATAAAATATAAATAGGTATTGTATAGGTGAGGGTATAGGTAGTATACCTATGTATCAAATATGTAAGTATTTTATTTTAAGTTTTATTTAGGTTTTTATTCCAATTTTAATACACATAATTATTATATATATTAATTAAAAATTTATAAAAATATAAAATAATAAAAATAATGAATAAAGAATAAATTGAATATTTTATTCTGTACAGGTATACAATAGGGGTCCAAGACTCAACTTTCGAACCGTAGCTCCGCCAAATGCGAAACCACCGCCATTAAATGGCTTATTTTATTATATATACAATTAAAGGTGAGTTTGCTGCATTTGGAGTTTTCAGTTGTGAGATACGGGTCTGGGAAGTTGGGATTCTAGATTTTTATTCAGACCATAACTTTTTATCTGTACATTATTTTTCAGTGAAGTCAATTTTGTATTTTTCTTTATTAAATTAGCTACAACTTTTATGTACAAAGTTTCTTTATTTGATGTACAAAATGTGGAACAAAAAATAGGTCCCAAACTGAATAAAGAATGAATGAAATGCATTGTATTTGAACTGTGTTTCTGACCTTATCTCCCCCTACTTTATTCCTTGTCGACCTATTCATCAAGATGCCTAGGTCTCGGGGTTTTGGGTCATAAAATATTTACAATAGTTTATTCTTTTTCTTTTCTTTTATTTATTCTGTAATTTTGGCTTTTAAAAACCACATTTTATACACTATTTACACCTATGTGCATGAATGCTAAAATGCAGGAATTAAGGCTATTTACAAGCATTTGCCAGGGTTTTTGAGGCCAAAATGATAGAATAAAGATGATGAAATGTGGATTCATCAAATACCCTGCTCCTCGAGGAAAGAGTTGGTAGACTGGGAGATTAGAGTTACCTTTGTGAGGGAGGCTGTTTCTTAGTCATTTCTGAGGTGGGGAGCTACATATAACTTACACAGTACAAGGAAAGATTCATAGTCATTAGAGTTTGCGTATGTAGACTTGTTGTGACCTGATTATTAAGGAGTCCTGACTATAGAACTATGGAACTTGGAGATTGTTGAGTCTTAAACCTATTTCCCAATAAGTTTCCGCAAAACTAACAATCCAAAGGTTTGACTGAGCTCCAAACTCCAATTTAGTGAAGATAAGTTTAATAGGAAACTTTGGTTCTTTTCTTTTCTTCTTATTTTCACTTCTTTTTCAAATAAGTGTTTGTTAAGGGACATGCAAAGGTAAAGTATAGGGGGATGATGAATCTACGATTCTCATTCTTTATTCTTTCATTTTAGCTTTATCTTTTAGCAAATCTATCGATAAATATATGTAGATACAATAATTTATCATTGTATATGTCTTTACTAATAGTACATAATTAACACATATTTTCCAAAAATAAAAGAATAAAGAGAAAAGAAAAAGAAAGATGTATTTAGAATAAATATAGATTGTCCTAAACCCCGAGAGAAGGCCAAACCTTTACCTGATAGATAAGAAATAAGTAAAGAGAGAAGATACATTATATATTGTACATAACATCTAGACCTGTACAAATAAATATTTATATTTACTTTACATTTTGTGAACACTATATTATTTCTGAATATTTGTATATAGCTCTAATAATAAAATAAAATAAAAATAAGAAGACACAATATAAAATAAAAACGAAATCCACAAATTCATTGTATAAAGGCAACATGTACATATACACAATACTTATTTATTTAACACCCTTAATTAGTTTATAAAAATCAAATAAAAATAATTTTATATCCCTAAAACTATTTTGTAAATAATAAAATATAAAATAAAATTTATCTTTGTAAAAATAATAAAAAAATAACTGTAAATAATACACATGTATATTATACCTGTATATAATACTCCATACTGCATATACTGCACATATGATGTCATAAAATTATTAAAAATCATAGAAAAATAGTTTACAAAATTACAAACATTTTATATTTTATTCATTTTTTGACTCTATTTATTATTTTTTATTTAATTTTGTAAATCCTCACATTCTGATTGGTCCACGTCAGAAGATTGACCTCAGTCAACCTTCTTCCTCAGCTGGGTCGACCCGACCTCTGTTTGCCGGAGTCTATTTCTCTGATTTTTCCCGATCGAACCCGACATCCATTCACCTCAATTTCACCGCCCGACTGCGTGCCTAGGATCCGTTATCCTCGTGGATCCCTAAGCGTAGCCAGATGGCCTTAGGGTTTCATGCTTCCCTTCGATCTTTCCAGACCCTTGAGCATCCCTATATATTCTCTCTTCCGCCTCCAGAGCAAGGGAGCTCGTTTCTTGCCACCCTCTTTCCCCCTAGCTACCTCCAGCTGAGTGACAGCTGCCTGGAGTGAACTTTGCTGCTATGTTTGGTGGTCAGTTGAGAGAAGCTCAGTTCGTGGCCGAAGCTCTCTACCGCGACAAGACTCCGACCTTCTGCAACTTGGTTGAGGCTACAACAATGCCATCCTCCTCACCTGATGTTGATGATCCATCTGGAACCTCATGTATCCCCTTTCCTCGCTTCTTTTCCCGTTTCGTTTCGATTCCATTTATCATCTCCGTCGAAGTTCACCTGCTCCGACCAACCAGTCGGAGCTCCGTCTCACTTGCCTGCCCTTACCGATCAATACACCACTTCGTCATTACCCTTCCCTCATGACCTGACCCCCCTAGCCTCACTCATCGAAGCGAGACTAAGGACTGACTTCATTCCTCCACGACCACCGGGAGTCGACCATCATCCACCCTCGCTTCTCTCATTTTCTGTGCGAAATAACCCTCACCGGGGCTCTTCTTCGAGTATGTGATACTTCTTGCAGGCTCTGGGCACACGAGAGACTCGAATCGCACCTCAGCTGCTCAAGCGGAGCATCTTCAGGAGGACCGCCACCGCTACGCACATCTGACCATCATTCTCCTCATCGCAGCTAACTACTCAATGCAAAGCACTTCCAGGATCGTACTGGACCCTTCAAGCCCTTCATCAGAGCAATGGATCCTCCCCCATGCTCGGTTGAAGATCACCTGGGTGGAGTTCTTCCAGGACCTTCCATCGCCGTTCGATCATGAACTGAGCCCCATATCTGATCAAAACCGTATGAGCACACCTTATTCCTAACGGTCTAATCAGATCATAGGGGCGAATGTGACATGCACATTCCAGCCTTATCAGAGCCGTCAGATCTTTCCGCAAATGTCATCAGAGCTGTACGTCACAGAGCAGCTTCGCATGCGCCACGTGTCTGTAAGGGTAAACACCACTCTTTACCATGCATGTTTTTTTATTTCGGTTTAGTCCAATAAATGTAATAATTAGTTAACAACTTTTGCATTTAGGACCTCACACTTTACTTATTTGCACTTTAGTGCAGTCGTGTTTGAGTCATGTGCGTCCTTACGTGTTTCTTGTGTTAAGTGCAGTATCCGGTATGAACTACTTTCTGGTTATGGAATGAAGTTTATGTTTTGATATTTGCACTTATACCCTTGCTTGTCTGAATTACGTGTTGAGCACGATTTGAGTGGACGAATTGCATTAACACCCCTGGGATTTATTGATTTGTTATCTGTTAGGCCCAGGAACTTATTTTCTTTGCAGAAAGGTTCCTGCAAATTGTTTCTAACTAGATGTCTTTTATTTTATGCAATAATTATTAATCGACTAAATTATCTAAAAATTACCTACAGTCTCTGATTGCATGCAATATTTTTAGTAATTTTTACTTGTTGATTTGCATGCATTTTATATTATTAAAAATTCAAAAAACTCTTAAAAAGTGTCTTGTTTGTTTTTGAAAAACTATAAAAACTTTAAAAATTATCTCAAAATTCTATAAAAATTAAGGAAGTTTTCTTTTGTTGCTTTTTTACTTTCAGTATTAATTTGTATAAAAATACCTTATAAAAACCCTAAAATTGCAAAACACTTAAAAACTTATAAAAATTATATAAAATTGTTAGAAAAATCTAAAAATATTGATGTTAGTCTCTGTTTGTAAATATTTCCTCTTATTTTATCATAAAAATCACTCCCATGAGTTTTTGATACTTTTAAGTATTTTTAACTTGCCAGTTACTCCTAGCTGTGCACTGTTTACTATTTTGACCACTGTTTCGTTTCTAAAAAATTCCACAGAAAAATTACCAAAAACAACATTAACCAAAAAAAAAAATATTTAAACTACAATTTTCTAGGCATTTATGTCTTTATTAGAAAAATATAAAAAGAGTGCGTGTGAGTACTTTGATTCCTTGTGCTTATTGCTTCTACGTTGAAAAATTAAAAATTTGAAAAACTAAAACAACTAAAAAGATTTATATTCCCGAAATCTGACCACTAAGTTTTTAAATCGTGTTCCTTGTGTTCAACCTTGGTCACTATACCAAAAAAAAAGTGAACCTACTTACATTTAAGTTTTATATTTGAGTGATTTGAATTTTCTCGTTGATCCGTGATGAATCCACATTTCATCATCTTTATTGTATCATCTTGGCCTCAAAAACCCTAGCAAATGCATGTAAATTTCATTAATTCCCGCATCTTAGCATTCATGCATGTGTATGTAAATAATGTATAAAATACAGTTTTTAAAGCCAAAATTATAGAATAAAGAAAAGAAAAGAAAGAGAATAAAATATTGTAAATATTTTATGACCCGAATCCCCGAGACCTACGCATCTCGATGAATAGGTCGACAAGGAATAAAGTAGGTGGAGATAAGGGCCAGAATACAATAAAGATTTTATTCATTCTTTATACATTTTGGGACCTATTTTTGGTTCCACTTTTTATACCTCAAATAAAGAAGCTTTGTACATGAAAGTTGTAGATAATTAATTTCACTCAAAAATATTGTATAGATAAAAAGTTATGGTCTGAATAAAACTCCAGAATCCCAACTTCCCAGACCTGTATCTCCCTAATAAAAGCTCGAAATGCATCAAAATCACCTTTAATTGTATATAATTTTAAATAAGCTATTTAATGGCGGCGGTTTTGCATTTTGCGGAGCTACGACTTGAAAGTTGAGTTTTGGACCCTTATTGTATACTTGTACATATTAAAATATTCATTTTATTGTTTATTCATTATTTTCATAATTTTATATTTTTATAATCTTGTAACAATTATTTATAATATATATGTATATTAAAATAAAGAATTAAAACACAAAGAAAATGCAAAAATAAAATACATGTATATAATACATAGGTATAATACCAATACACATACCTATATAATTAACACTTTTATTTTATTAAGTATAAAAATACATCAGAAAAATAAAATAAAAATATATTTAAGTGTATAAAAATACATTATAAATTTATAAAATATTAAACAAAAATAAATAAATTAAATATACAAAATAAAAATAAAATATTAAAATACATAAATATATGTACCTATATAGGTCATAAAAGGTAACTTGTATTTTTATACCTCATAAAAAAAATTAAAAATCATAATAAAATACTTCATAAAATAATAAACAATTTTTATTTAATAATCAAAATTTAAGTAATTCGTTTTCTATTTTTAATTGAATTTACAGATGTTTTTTCCAGGATTTTTCCTGGTTGGTACACGTGGACCAACTAGGAAGTCTGGAGAGTTGACCAGCGGGTCAACTCCCTGACCCTAGCTCCTGTAGCCCTGTCAGAGTTACGTTTTGTCTCATTTTCGTGAATTTTTCGAGGTCAATCCTTGCACCATCTCATGATAGTCTCTTCACGACTTTTGTGCCTCGTTCATCGCTCTTTCACGCCCTATGATCACCTCGAGAGTTGGAGCCGCGATTCGAGCAATCTCCTTCGATCTTCTTAGCCGTTTGTCAACCCTTCAAATGGACACCCTCCACTTCATTCGAATTTTGATCCCCTCAATCCCAGGTTTAGCTCCCGTTCTCGCGCCCAATAGCTCAAGGAAGGTGACATCTTCCTTTTTGGAGCATCAGGCTAGTCGAGCAACGCCCGAGGAGGATCCACCACCTCCGCCAACTCCGTCGTTGAGGTCCCCCCTACCTCAGGTACAACACCTTCGAGGTCTTCTCGTTCCTTCTATTTTCTTCGCATTTTGTGTTCCCCGTAGCTTAAGAATCATTTTCCCCAGAAAATCATCGCATTTAGATCACCCATTCGCCTTCACGATCTCCTCGCCGGAGTGCTCCTCCGGCCACCACCTTGCGCCGCCGCTCCTCGCCTCCGCGGGGTCCAGGCGCTTTGCCCTGGACCCTCTCACCCATTTTTGCAGGTCTTCGTGCATTGAAGAGAGCCCGGGGCTCGTTTTGACCCTCGCCGGAGACCCATGAATCCTCCCAGCTCCGTCGTCTTCTACAACGAGCTCCGGCCACCGCCGTAGCATTTTGGAGCCACCAGGACCCAGAGGAAGCCCCCAGGAGCTCGCAACCCATTTTTGGAGCCCAAAGACCACCGGAGGATGGGGATAGAGCTCGGGGAAGCTTGCCTCGCCGTCGCTGCTTCCCTGTTCTTGCTTCGTCGCTCTGCATAGTCGGATCGAGGCAGAGCTCCAGATCGTTCAGTCAACGTTGGATCGCATCGCGCCACCACCGCCAGATCTTCTGGGAAGATCTAATCTCCCCCGTCCAGCGCGAACAGTCATCGTGCATTCCTGAAGCGCCACGTGTCAAGTGGGCGCTCCCCAACCGTCCGATCACGCACGAGGATATTAGGCGTGGGTATTTTGCACTTCACCCCTCACCATTTTGTCTATTTAATTATTAGTATAAAAGCTTTCATCTGTAGTGTACATTTTTTGTAATATTTGCATTTAGACCCTTGAGTTTTCTTTATTTGGAATTAGGTTCTGTCCACATCACCTCACATGACCTGTGCGTGTGTGGGGGTGGTGATTTTGCACAGGACCCCCTATGGGTTTATTTATTTCATTTTAGCCCAGGAAATATTTTGTAATGTGTAATATTTTTGGAGATTTTGTATGTCAGCCCCTGGGATTGTTGAATATTGTATTTAAGTCCTTGCTAGGCGCATGCTAGACACGTACGGGGATTGGGATTTTTGCAGGCATACCCTTGTGGGGTCTGGTTATTTGTGATTGGTCCTGGAAATTAGTCTATCAGTTATAAATTTTTAGGAAAATTATACTTTGGTCCCTAAACTTCTGGATATTTGCATTTATACCCCTGCTAGCAGTGTATTTTCTCTTTGTAGTTTCTATTTATTTCAAGTGTCTATAAATTTCTAAAAATCACCAAAAAATCAAGTTAAGCTCCTATTTAGTTGCTCTTTTTCGCCATATTTTGGTCTTGCATGTTTATTGCATTTTCATATTTATAAAAACTCAAAATATGCATTTTCAGCACTATTTGCATTAGAAAATACATAAAAATTATAAAAACAACTCAGAAAATTCCAAAAAATATTATCTTTTGCCTATTTTAGTGTGTTTTAAGTTCTGTCAAAAATCATAAAAAATATAAAAGAAAACTCCTAAAAATTAGAAAACCCAAAAATCTTCATAAAAATCTTAAAAATTCTACAAAAATCTTAAAAATATAATCTCTGTCTCACAATTTTCCTTGTTTTATTATCGTTAGCTTAAAATTAATTTGGAGAATTTTTGTTACTATTTGATATTTTATTTCTCTATTTTTGCCCCAGCCTTTTATTTTCTACACCATTTTTAGTATTTTTGACTTTAAAAATACCAAAAAAATTAGGAAAAATTTAGAAAAATCACAATAACATCATAAAATTATAAAAAGCTCAAAAATACATCATTTCCTGATTTTTTGCCTATTTTTGCCTATTTTGCTCCCATAGATGCTTGTTTAAATCAAGACCACAAATCTAATCTTCTCATTGCATCTGAATCACATTCAGATTAATGTCCAACATTTGGACTAAGATTAGATTACTTCACTACTGAGAGGAGTCACTAAAATCTAGACCCATTTCATCACTCCTTAGGAATGGAAGCGTCATGGTTATACAACCGTTTATGATCACATCACCCTCAGGTATTCCCAATACCTGTACATCCTGCATACTGGAAGACTCAGAATAAACCTGAAGTATAAGATCAACTTTACACTGTCTACTTTAGAGTTTTATAATAAAGTTTCTCATTCGATCATTGGGAGTCAGTATCGATTATATATTTTCCAAAAGCATATATCGTACCTAGGTCTTGATCATATACTTTCCAAAAAAGTATATATCAAACCTACAAATTCAGTCAAGCTTCCAAAGCGAGATGAACGTGCATGGAATTTGATTCTTCCCAATATCTCATGAGTGAGCTCATGTCTTCCGGTTCTGTACCTGTATGATCCCTTTGAGAGATCGTATTACTCATATACCCTTGCATGCACACCAGCGCGCCGATGTATAGACCTTGATTAGGTCATCACCTATTGTTCTGCCAAATGTACATACTCAGACATATAGTAACACATCTGTCTCCGGTCAGAGGATGCATGCCTATATCATGACAGTATACGATATAGGACTTTGGTTATCTCGATCTCGTTAAGTCAACTCTTTGACCTAACTAATCTGACACCTCCGAATCTCTATTCCCATGCAGAGGACCTGCATCAAGAGGTCAGTCAGATATCAGCCTAAATGAGAAAGGATTGCCATCTCCTACTCAGGCTGGAGATCATCTCTTAACAATCATTTGATGGTGCTTGATGAGTCCTCAATCTAACTCTTTAGATGTTCATCCAAGCACCAGCCTCTATGATTTAATATTTGAATCAACAGCAATATGATCATCAAGATGGCCATGGTACATAACCCTAATTGTACTAAGGGACCTATTATGCAAATAATGTATTCTTCATTTCAGACAAGGGAATGATATTCGTAATAACATTTATTGCATAATGGCTCACCATGGCTCGCATGTCCAACAGAGTATCCCCCTCATTGTATTCATTTTAGTTTTCTCATGTACATACTAAAGTTAGTGCCACAATCCCAGGCCCTCCTAAGTGCTTGTGCAATTTTGTATTCTCACCTAACTCTAAAACCGACAAGATAAAAAGACCGAGCTTTTATGGTCTTCACTGTGTTGAGTAGGTGAATTGAGGGGTTTGTTGTGTAGATTTGTTTGTGTTGTGTTTGTGTGTATATTAAATCAACTCTGTGCATTTGTGACTTTTTCCTCACACCTCTTGATTTAACCATCGTGTTCTTCCGATCATTTTCCTTTTGTTGCGGAGATGGTTGATTGGAGAGATTTTTATCCGGATTTTGTGATCCCTCAAACTCTCCAGCCGGTCCACATCCATTTTATCAGGAGGCCCTTGCTCTCGACTTTTCTTTTTGTGCATATCCATGCTAGCCACAGTTTCAGGCCTCGGACTTTTACCACCACCACCACCCTTACATTTTTCTCCACCACACCCATATGAGATTGATCTGTTAGAGTCACCTTTCATGGAGTCCACCCTTGAAGAAAATGAATCAAAGGATTTACGACCTCACTAGTATAAATAAGAGCCACCATGATGCTTCACCATTTGAAGATATGGATTCATTCGAGGATTCCTATGAGAGCTTGCAATCGTTGAAAATACAAAAAAATGAGAAAAATTAAAAATACAAAAGATTTCAGGAGACACCTCGTCGATTCATTTTGCGAGAAGAGGACACACCTGCCAGATTCTTTGACCACACATTCACTCACCCCATGCCTCACCTTGGACCGCAAGGATGATGCTGTACATATTGCTCTTAGTCGTCCTTATGTAGATGATGATTCTGATCTCCTCCTTTGCATGGAGGAGATCCAAAATCTAAATTTTTTTTTGACTGAACTTGAAGTGGTGGCCGCTTTCATGGAATTATTGAAGCCCCACTTCGCCAAGCCATGACCCATTTATCTGCTCCTCAACCCAAGAAGAGAAAGCGAAGGAGTATATCTGAGCATCATATCTTGACCATGGCTACTTCCCATGCCACCACCACCACCCTTCTTTTAGGAAAGGGAATACTGCTACACCATTCATTAGATGCACTATTTATGACCATTCATGCGATCACACTCTCCTTGACGACGGTGCTTAATTTAGCATATTACCCTTCTCGTTGGTACAACTTCTTCATTTAGGGCCTCTCAGGAAGACCATGATGATTGTCTAATTCGTTGATGGATCAATAAAGAGGCTGAAAGGTATTTTAAAGAATGTTGTCATTTGGATTCCAGGCATGAGCTACACTGTTGACTTTTTCGTATTTCCCATGGAGACTCCCTACTACTGGAGGACACTCTCCAATCATCTTGGGACGATCCTTTCTCGCCTCTACGAGAGTCGTTATTGATTATAGACCAGGAGAGATTCACTTCCTTCCTGACAATGAGAGCGTTGTGGTCATCACTACACCTATTACCTACCAGAGACCTGCACCTGATGTGACTACACCTAACTTAGCCGACCTAGAGGCCTATGATCTTTCTGTTAATATCATAGAGGTTTGCTTTATGGATGATGATGAGACCTAAGAATTCCTCCACAGAGAGGAAGACTCAGAAAGCATAGACATTGGAGTTCCCCCTTCCTGTGATTGTCGCAGTGTTGATCACATCTGTGGGATTTACATGATTGATATTTTAGAGTAGAGGCCAGACATAGTAGAGACTGAGGAGGTTGAATTTGATCTTATGGCTTTCATCAATAAATTCGGACCTTTTGATGATGATGGCCGAGTTGATACCTCGGAGGACGAACATGACCTGACTACTTCCATAGATGAGTTTGTTCCTTTTTATTTTGACCTAGCTGAGACTCGCCATGCCGGACTTGACCTTGC
Organism: Ottelia alismoides; assembly: GCA_037367405.1. Classification (NCBI taxonomy): domain Eukaryota; kingdom Viridiplantae; phylum Streptophyta; class Magnoliopsida; order Alismatales; family Hydrocharitaceae; genus Ottelia; species Ottelia alismoides. The sequence goes on along the minus strand of JAZKJV010010206.1, from coordinate 223,253 downwards.
TACTTCCACTGCTGAGTTCGAGCCTTTTCACTTTAATATCTGTGAGACACCCAAGGCCAAACATGACCATACTGCTTCCACTGACCAGTTCGTGCCTTTTCACTTTGACACCACTGAGGATACAATCCAGGTTGACCCTGATCATTTTGTGTCTACCGAGGACCCCGATATCGACCTGTACCTTGTTAGATCTATTCCTTAGAGGTCTTGCAAGAAGATCAACTTTCAACCTTCTTGATCTCTTTATATCCATCTCTTTGTATATTTGCTTTCATTTTATCTCTTTCCATCTCCCGTTTTTGCTCATCCACCTCATTCCATGTGTTTTGCCTTGCTTAGGACGTACTCTATCCTAAGTATGGGGGGGTAAATGAGTTGAGTGATCGTTTTTTTTTCTTTTCTTCTTTTCATTTTCATTTTTCTTTTTCTTCCAAAGGTGTCACCCCTTTGTCCCAAGTATGGGGGGTGTGCACCTCGAGTTGATTCATCTTTGGTCCCTTCCACTATCTCCTCTTCTTGTTTATACTTAGTGATATCCAACCCTAAGTATAGGGGGAGAAAGTTTGAGTATGATCTATTCATTCCACCCTCGACCCTCCCTACCTTCTGTACAATCTGCTATACTTAGGATTAGTTGATCCCTAAGTATAGGGGGGACAGTCGGCTTCTCATTCATCCATTTTCTCATTCTTTCATTCATTCCTTATGGTTATTATTTAGGCTTTTCTATACATAGTATGAGTTGTGTCTTCTCTTTTTCTCTCTAATCTATGAGGACATAACTCAAGCTAAGTATAGGGACATCGTATATACTCCGTATATACTTTAGCCATAACTCACACTTTCATATTTTTAATAATTATGGATAAAATATTGTATAAATACTATATATACATATATAATTCATTAAATAAATTAATAAAAAGATGTCTATTATTCCTCAAATTCTTTTTGTATATGTGAATAAATTAGATAAAAACAATTTTTTGCAAAATGTTTGAAAAATAGTTTGAAAATCTTTTTGAAAAATATTTTGAAAACTATTTGGAAAATGTTTTGTTAAATATTTTCAACCTTTGTAAAATTATTATGTTTGTAAAAATTTCTTCTCTTTTTGTGAAATAAAAATCTTTTGAAAAACTATTTGCAAATGGTTTTGAAAAAAGTTGCAAAAATATTTTGAAAAATCTATACGTACTGTTTGAAAAACCTTTGCAAAATGATTTTCAAATGTTTGTAAGTGTTTGTAAAATTTATTTGTAAAATAATATTTTGGACTATAGTTTTCAAAATTGTTTGTAAAATCATTTTGAAATAAGTTTGAGGAATATTTACATATTTATATAAAATCTATATACATTGTTTATACCTACCTTTATATATAATAAAATAATAATAATATTAACTAACATTCAATCTGTAAATCCTTTAAATCTCACCTCTTGTAAATAAAAAGAGGCACACTCGTGTAAATAGCTGCACATACTTCCTTTTTGTGCCAAAAATCTTTTATTTTTAAAATCCAAAAAAAATTGCAAAATCTTTTGAAAATTTGCATAAAAAATTACAAAACCTTTTTTAAAAGAAATCCATAAAAAGTTCAAAATCAGAAAACATCACAAAAAAAATTTTCTTGCATTGTACATGGCATTTGCATTTTTCAGAATAACTTAGACAATTGAACAAGTCCAAATAAAAGTTTAAAGATTGGAGCTTTAGATAAACCTTAATACACTTAATTTTAGAGGAACCCATTGAGGACTGGAAATGGAGTTATTTCAGGTCACCTTGACTAATTCCTTAGGTTCCATAAGACTATGTTCATGAGTCAATTCAATGAGCTTAACTAGGACTCTTCATATCATTCGTGAATTGACTGGAAACCTAACACCTAGAACATGGCTCAACTTAGACGGGCTATTAAAAAATCTTAGAGTCTAAGTCAGGATGATGCAAGGCCGCTTTGTCAAGGGTGGCTCAGGAACCATTCTTGGGGATTGCTGATACCGGTAGTCTAACCCACTTCTTTTAGTAACAAGGATATCTAAAGACTAGACATGGATTGAGATAATGCTTCGGATGAGGAATGGTCTACTGGCGCAACTTTTCTAAGACCCCAAAAAATTTAGGTGGAACAAAAAGATGCTTTATCCACCGGGGTATAAATAAGAATGCAGAAGTTGTACAAAGTCAAAGAAAATATCCAAAGAAGCCTATACCAACAATTCCACCAAAATTTTGAGCTTAATAAAAGGTCGCTTCTTATTGAAGAATCGGTTACACTGATCGACTTCATGAGGGAATGAAGCCTACACTGATCCATTCCCACTTCTTTTCCCATTCTTCTAATTTCTCCCCCAATTCGGTTGTAAAGACTGGGCACACCTGACCTTAGAAGGGAATATCTGTCTCCAGGAGGACGAATTACTAGAAGATAAGATGCCTTGATGGTTCAATGGTTTTATCTGGGAAGAGCTGAACAAATTTACACACATGGTTTTATCATTTCAAGGTAGTAGGAGTATGCGACTGAGAGGATGATTCTGACCTGGTTGTAAATTGGACTGGATGATATGAATATGGAATCTAAGGGCTGTTATGTCACACTTCCCGACTTCAATGTGGTTCCGAACACACCATAAATCCAAAGGCCTTCTCTTAGATCTAAACTTCAACTTTATTAAGGACTAGTTTATCAGTCAAAAATTATTCCAAGTTATTTTATTTTCTTTTCTTCATTTTTATTTTTTGCACTCATTGCGTAAGTGTTTGCTAGGGACTAGCAAAAGCTAGTATAGAGGGCTGATGAATATCCATTTCATCACCATTTCTCTGTCATTTTCGCCTTAAACCCTAGCTAATGTATGTATATAGCATTATTTTCTACAGATAAACATTCATTATTTGTTCCATTTATTGCGTATAAAATAAAGTTTTTAATGCAAAAATTGTAGAATAAAGGAAAGAAAAAGAATAAAATATCAAAGGTATTTTATGACTTTAAATCCTGAGACCAAGCCAAGAATTGAGTTGGTCGACAAGGAATAAAGTAGGGGGAGATAAGGGCCAATAATATAATAAAAACCCTAATTATTCATCCATCAATATGCAATTTAGGACTATTTTATTTTCTATTATTTATACATCAAATATAAAAACTTTGTACATGGAAGTTGTAGATAATAATATAAATAAAAATACAAAATTGAGGTTGTACAAAAATAACACACAATGTACATTTTATACTCTAATAAAAAGCAAAATCTCAACTTCCTGGACCCATATCTACTAAATAAAAACTCAAAATGTATAAAACCACCTTTAATTGGATATAAATTTTAATAAGCTATTTAATGAAGGTGGTATCATATTTTTTGGAGCTAAGATGTGGAAGTTAGGTTTTGGACCCCTATTGTATAATTTACCTATATAAAATATTCATTTTATTTGTTTTTTACTATTTTTACAAATTTATATTTTTTTAATTTTGTAATATTATTTATAATACATACACATATTTAGAATAGGATAAAACCATAAAGAAAACACCAAATAAAATAAGACTATATAATTACATTGATGAAATACCTATACTTATACCTATATAATATATATACCCCTATTTATTTAAGTATACAAATATCATCTAAAAAATAAGATAAAATACATTTGTATACAAAAAAATAATTTATAAATCTATAAAATAAGAAAATAAAATTATAAAATCAAAAATACAAAATAAAATACACAACCCATAGAAGAATATACCTATAAATATACCTTAAAAATTAACTTGTAATAAATCAACCTAAAAAATAAATAAAAATCATATTAAAATACTACATAAAATAGTAATCATTTTTTATTTTGTACCTAAAAATTAGTAAAATCATTTACTAATTTTAATTAATTATTTCGAATAAAATTGCTACTTTGTCCTGATCCGTCCTCCGTGGGACCAATCAGAACACAGGGAATGTTGACCTCAGTCAACTCCCTGTCTTCTCTCCGACTTCCGTTAGGGCCTCGAGCCAGCCTCCTTCTCTGCTTCCAACTGATCCATCTGGACCTTATGCTGCACCATGTAGACATGTTGTACATTTGCACATGATAAAAAATGTGCAAAAAAAGAAGAACACCAAAAAAGTGGCAGGCCTAATAGAAAATAAAATGCCTGCCGGAGTGTATATAGTCAAATAAAGAAAAGCTTATGTTATACCTTCTCATCTCATGAAGCTTGTAGCGGGAGACTTAGCTACACTGGTTGGGCTCCCAGGGATACGGGGCTACACTTGTTAAGGCCCATTCTCTTATTTCCCCCTCTTCTTGAACCGATTGAACTTGAACTTAGAAGGGAATACCCCGCTCCTCGAGGAAAGAGTTGCTAGACTAGGGAATTAGAGTTACCTTGCTAAGGGAGGTTGTTGCCTTGTCATTTCTGAGGTGGGGAGCTACATAGCACTTACACAGTAAAAGGAAAGATAGATGGTCATTAGAGTTTGTGTATGTAGACTTGTTCTGATCCGGATTATCGAGGAGTCTTGACCATAGAATGGTGGAACTTAGAGGCTGTTGAGTCTCAAACATAAGTCCAAATAGGTTCTGACAAACTAATAATCTAAAGGTCTGACCGAGCTCCATACTTCAAAAATGAAGACAAGTTTAATAATCAACCTTGATTCTCCTTCTTTTTCTTTTCTTCTCTTTCTCACTTCTTTTTCAAATAAATGTTTGCTAAGGGACTAGCAAAGATAAAATATAGGGGGTGATGAATACATGATTCTCACTCTTTATTCTTTTATTTTAGCTACTTATCTTGGCAAATCATCATGTAAATAGGTGTAAATACAATAGCATAGTGTTATTCATGCATCTGTTAATACTGCATAATTAGCATGTATTTGTGCAAAAATAAAAGAATATAGAAAAGGAAGGAAGTATTTGGAATAAATATAGAGTGACCCAAACCCCAAGAGAAGGTCAAGCCTTGACCTAATCGCCAAATAAAATAAGTAGAGAGATAGGGCTCACTTAGTATTGTACATATCTCCTATATGTATAAAAATGTGTATTTTTAATAAAATAAAAGTAAATTATTATTTGACCTCCTTATATAATTATATATCAAATAATAATATAAAAAAGAAAATAAAAATAAGAAAAAATAAACAAAAATACAAGAAAATTCCCCATTCTTCTTACTTGTACAAAATACATGTATATTTATCACACTCCCTATTTATGCTATACCTGTAAATAGATCATAAAAATAAAATAAAAATTGTTTTATGCTCCTAAAATTATGTTGCAAATAAAAAAATATAAACTTAGGTTTTTGAGTAAAAATAATAAAAATAAAAATTATTGTACATAATACATAGCTATATTATACATGTATATAATACTAAATATTGTATATAGATTAATTTATTTTTCATAAATATAATTAAAAATCACAGAAAAATTCTTTGAAAAATACTAAACATTTTTTTCATTTTATTCATTATTTCATTTAAATTCATTTATTTTTTAATTTAATTATCTTTATTTTTCTTCTCTGGTTTATCCTGTAGTATATTTTGTCCTTTTTCTGCACCCCCTATGATTGGGCTACGTTCGATCGTTGACCAACCTCATCGATCTCCGGTCAGTGAATCAGGGCCCCTCCTCCGCTGTACGCAGGAGCCCCTTCTATTCCATCCATTTATGATGCATTCAGCTTCAAAATAGGCTGATTTCATCATCTTTAGCCATAGAATCGCTTCGTGCAGGTTCTGGGTTAAATGGACCCCTCCTGGGTCAAAATCGAGCCGCTCGAAGGGTTCCAAGTGCTCCAGCTTCTTCGACTGACCAAGACCCCATCACTAGGTCTTGGACCTTTTCGAGCACATCATTAGTTGTGGACAAGCGCCCCGGTCATGTAGAGTCAAGAATCATAGAAGGAGACCGCTGGAGGAGCGAGGAATTAGCGATCGAAGTTCGGGGAAGCCCACCTTCTTCTTTATTATTCCAGAGCAGCAGTATCCGTCTGGGAGGGCGTGCGCCGGATCCATCATCAGCCGTCGGATCTTCAGAGCCTTGACCGTTGGATCTTCTCCGAATATCTGATCTCAGATGCAAGATGCGATGAGGTATCGACTGACCAGATGATGCCACATGTTTAAGTGAAATGATCGTAACCGTTCACCGGCATTACATTGAGGGTAAACTGCATAGCTTCCCCATGCCTTTTTGTATTTATTTATTAGTATTATAAATATATGGTGTAGCGTAAATAAATTGGACTTTTTGTATAGAGGCTCCTAGTGTTATTGATATTACAACTAGGTCCAATCCAGCTCAGCTCACATGTTGTCCCACTGAGCTGGGCAAATTGCATATATACCCTTGAGAGTTCTTGCATTTATTTTTAGTCCTATAAATTTAAATATAAGTTATATATTTTTGGAAAATTACACAGAAACCCCTATCTTTCATTTTATTTGCAAATATGCCGTCTTGGTTCATGTATTTGTGGTACTTGAATTTCATTTATTAAAAATAGCACCCATGCTCAAAATATTATGCAAAAATAGGGTTAGATGCTTGCTAGCATATATTTTCATGCTTTATATTTTATTTGGCATTTTAGGCATTTTTATTATTTATTAAAAATCAAATGAGCACGATTATTTCCTTTTTGAATTATAAGAACTCATAAAAATAGGAAAAACATTTTCAAAAATACCCAATATATATTGTTTATTTTAGTATCTATTAACTCCAAACCAAAAATCCTTAAAAATTGAAGAAGAAAAGGCATAAAAATAAAAAGCTCCAAAATCCAACAAAAAACATTAAAAATTACCAAAAAACCCTAAAAATATTTATTTCTAATTTTCTCTATATTATTATATATGTATTAGAATTGATTTGAAGAATTTTGGACTTTATTTTCTATTTTTCTTCTTCAAAGCAATTCGGCCTGCTTATCAAATCCCTGATTTGGGATATTTTTGACTTTAAAAATCCATAAGAATTAGCAAAAATTTCTGAAAAATCACAAATTTTTTATATGAGAAAATTATTTGAAACACAAAAATATTTTATTCCATGTCTTTTGTTTGTTTTTATTAGTATATTTAGTTATATAACCCTATAATGTATATAACCTTATATATTCCTATATTACATAATTAATTAATTCAAAAAATGAAAAACATTAAACAATATAAAAAAATTATTTATACTTATATATATATGAAAAAATAAAAAAATGAGACATATATATGTATATGTATACAAATAAATATGTGTATCACTTATGTGTATATCTCTATTTATGTGTATATATATATATATCAATCTAATATATTATCATTATTATCATTAGTTAATATTCATATACTTAATATTATTTAGTCAATTTAAAAAATATTTATACATAAAATTAAAAACCCACACAAAAATAGAAACAAAAGGATATTTGTACATAATATACATTGATTAGCAATAATCATATGCTACCTAACTTGCTCTCTGTGGTTTAGCTTCTACATGCTTACTTGCTATACATTTCGTGTTGTAGAGTATAATAAATTTTAACTCCACATTTTTCTATTCATTGATTAATTGTTATTGTGGGTTAATTATTGATTAACTAGAGGTTTGGTGAGCGGTCGTCTCAGCGATAATTTATCTTCACTTAGTGAGGATCATTTTAGGTCCTTGCCAGATCTCAGTTATCACCTGTAGAATCCAATATTCCCCATAAGGGACCTCACATGCTTCAGTGTTCTAGGTGGCTCAAGATTTGCAATGACATCCACCTTGGTCAGGTTGACCTCCATTTCTCTTTCAGAGATGACATGACCTAACATAGTCCTATCTGTAACCATGAAGTGGCTCTTTTCCCAAGAGAGAACAAGATTAACTTCACAACATCTCTTAATCACTTGGTCTAGGTGCATCCGATAGTAATCAAAATCATCACCATAGATTGAGAAAACATCCAAGAACACCTGCAGATATCTACCTACCATGTCGGCGAACACATCCAACATACACCTTTGAAATGACATGAAGTATATGGAAAGATCCTTAAGCACATCATGGAAATGTGGAGATCGCATCACATGCGATCATGAGCAACTAGTCACACTATTTGCTTGGGGCAACATAATTTATAATTTTAGAATCGATGAAACCATATGATCCAAGCACACTTCTCAGATCGTTTCATTTAAACCATCAATATGTATTAATGTTACCTCTTGAAGTGTGGTTGCAATCGAGTCTCTAAAGTAAGAGATCTTCTCTCTCAAGTCCGATTCGACAAAGGAGACTCTTGCGAGGGCATTGATGAAACACATGCTTCTTACATTCCGTGTTGATGATCCAAGCATTGAATCTCCTGATCTCGTCTCATGAGATCCTACGTCTTCTTCATGAGCGAGGCACACTAAAGGATAAAGAGATTCACGAGCACTAGAAGCGATAGCACGAAGGCATATCGGTAACGGTGAAGATTCTCTCTAGGGCACCATAGTGGACGCCCGTAATGAGAGAGAGAGAGTAGACATGTAGATAGATAGATAGATAGAGAGAGAGAGCTTGTTGTGTTTCACAATCTATAAATAATAGGCTAGGGATACCCTTCTATTTATACTATTTTATATGTCCATGGATCATATTCGATGTTCTCACAAATTCAATGGTTGATATTGATTTGTGTTTTCAATCAATGGCCATGATCTTGTTGTGTTTTAGTTACCAACAAAAAATAATTAATTTTAAAAGAAATTAAATATATTGAATTATATTCAATAAATGTAAAATCAATTAAATCAACTCATATGGCAAGGATTGGAAGGTGAGCAACCCACCTGCCATACATGGTGAGGATGCCCACAAGTTGAGAGCACTCAACTTGGTCGTCCACCCTATGTAAGGAAAGGGGAGGCTCTTCTTCCATATATGTTGATATCTCAATTATATCCATATTTTAAACATATGCAATAACTATTATTGCAAAATTATTCACCAAAACAATTCCAAATTATTTTGTGATAATTTCAATCACGCCACTGATAAATTGTGAATCGTATTCACACATCCAAAATAAAATGGAAATTGCATTTATAATTGATTCTTCAATGTGAATCCAGTTCACAACAAATACAAATTACAATTATCTCTCTCTAATATATTATAAATCACATTTATAATATCCATGAATAATATGGGTAGTGCTATCCACATTATACATATCCTTGATAACTAAATCACATTTAATCATCTTGGATGTCCGTTCTCATGAGCCCAAATAATATGAATCAAATTCACATTATTCGTAATAATTAAATCACATTTAATTATCCATTTTTCTCAATGCTCAGATACAATATAAACAATGAAATTATTCTTGAACTCTTTCAAGAATAATGCGCTTTCTCCGCAGATACTCGGAGATAAGGACATGGCGATTGCATGTTCCACGTATAGTGACTTGGATGTTGAGATCATATTTCAAATCTTGATCTCAGGGGCCTCCCATAGATGTTTGATTAAATCAAAGCCTCTGTTCTAATCTTCTCTTTGTATTTGAATCACATTCAGATCAATGTCCAACATTTGGATTAAGATCAGATCACTTCTCTATAAGAAGAGTCACTAAAATCCAAGCATGTTTCATCACTCCCTCGGAATGGAAGCGTCATGGTTATACAATTGTTTATTGATCACATCACCCTCAGGTATTCCTAATACCTGTACATCATGCATACTGGAAGACCTAGGATAAACCCGAAGTTTTAGATCTATTTAGACTGTCTCCTTTAGGGTTTTATAATTAAGTTTCTCATTTGATCATTGATAGTCGGTGCCGATCATATACTTTCCAGAAAGCATATATCATACATAGGTATTGATCATATACTTTCCAAGGATCATATATCAAACCAATAAATTCAATCAAGCTTCCAAAGCGAGATGACCATGCACAAAATTTGATACCAATATCTCATGAGTGAGCTCATGTCTTCTGGTTCAGTAATTGCACCAGTATGATCCCTTGGAGAGATCGTATTACTCATATGCCCTTGTATAACACTAGCGCGTCAATTATAGATCTTGATTAGATCATCACTCTTTATTCTTTTAATTTATCTTTATCTTTTACCAAAACTACCTATAAATATATGTAGATATAATAATTAGTCATTGTATATATCTTTTCTAATAGTACATAATTAACACATAATTTTCAAAAATAAAAGAATAAAGAGAAAAGAAAAAGAAAGATGTACTTAGAATAAATACAGATTGGCCTGAACCCCGAGAGAAGGTCAATGCTTGACCTGATCGATAAGAAATAAGTAAAGAGAGATAAGGTACATTGTATATTATACATAACATCTAGACCTGTACAAAGAACTATTCATATTTATTTTGCATTATGTGAACACTATTATCTTTGAATATTTGTATATAGCTCTAATAATTAAATAAAAATAAAATAAAAAATATAAGAAGACATAAAATAAAATAAAAACAAAATCCACAAATTCATTGTATAAAAGCTACATGTACATATACACAATACTTATTTATTTAACACCCTTAATTAATTTATAAAAATCAAATAAAAATCATTTATATCCCTCAAATTATTTTGTAAATAATAAAATATAAAATTTGTAAAAATAATAAAATAAAAATACATGTTTATAATACACATGTATACTATACTAGTATATAATACACCATACTATATATACTGCATATATATGATGCCATAAAAATAATTAAAAATCATAGAAAAATAGTTCGCAAAATTACAAAAATTTTGTACTTTATTCATTTTTGTTTTGAATCCATTTACTATTTTTTATTTAATTTTATAAATCCTCGCATTCTGATTGGTCCACGTCAGGAGGTTGACCTCGATCAACCTTCTCCCTCAACCGGTGGACCCGACTTCTGTTCGCCGGAGTCTATTTCTTCGATTTTTCCCGGTCGAACCTGACATCCATTCACCTCGATTTAACTGCCCGACTGCGCCTAGGATCCGTGATCCTCGCGTATCCTTAGGCATAGTTGGATTGCCTTTCGGTTTTGTGCTTCCCTTCGATCTTTCCAGACCCTTGGGAATCCCTATATATTCTCTCTTCAGCCTCCAGAGATAGGGAGCTCGTTCCTCGCCACCCTCTTGCCACCTTGCTACCATCAGCTGAGTGACAACTACCTGGAGAAACCTTTGGAGCTCTGTTTGGTGGTTAGTTGAGCGAAGCTCAGTTCGTGGCCGGAGCTCTCCGCCGCGACAAGCCTCCCGACCTTCCACAGCTTGGTTGAGGCTACAACCACGCCGTCCACCTCGCCTGATGTTGCTGATTCCTACAGGAACCTCAGGTATCCCCCTTCCTTGCTTCTTTTCCCATTTCATTTCGATTCTATTTATCATCTCTGCCGCAGTTCACCCACTCCGACAAACCAGTCGGAGCTCCGTCTCACTCGCCTACCCTTACCGACCGACACACCACATCACCGTCACCCTTCCCTCACGACCTGAACCCCTAGCCTCGCTCATTGAAGTGAGATTAAGGACTAACTTCCTTCCTCCATGATCGTCGGAAGTCGACCAACATCCACCATTGCTTGTCTCATTTTTTGTGTGAAATAACCCTCGTCGGGGCTCCTCTCTGAGTAGGAGATACTTCTTGCAGGCTCTGGGCGCAAGAGAGACTCGAATCGCACCTCAGCTGCTCAAGCGGAGTAGCTCCAGGAGGATCGCCACCGCTACACACATCCGACCATTTTTCTCCTCATCGAAGCCGACTACTCGACATGGAGCACTTCCACGACCGTGTTGGACCCTTCAGCCTATTCATCGGAGCGGTGGATCCTCCTCCATGCTCGGTTGAAGATCATATGGGTGGAGTTCTTCCAAGACCTTCCTTCACCGTTCAATTAGGAGCTGAGACCTAGATCTGATCAGAACCGTACGAGCACGCCTTATTTCTAACGGTCTGATCAGACCGTGGGGGTGAATCTGACACGCAAATTCCAACCTTATTAGAGCCGTAAGATCTTTCCGTAGACATCATCAGAGCCGTACGTCACAGAGAAGCTTCGCAAGCGCCACGTGTCAATAAGGGTAAACTTCACTCTTTACCATGCATGTCTTTTTATTTCAGTTTAGTCCAATAAATTTAATAATTAGTTATAAACTTTTGCATTTAAGACCTCACACTTTACTTATTAGCACTTTAGTCCAGTCGAGTCTGAGTCACGTGTGTCCCCACGTGTTTCTTAGGTTAATTGCAGTATCCGGTATGAACTACTTTCTGGTTATGGAATGAAATTTATGTTTTCATATTTGTACTTATACCCTACTTGTCTGAATCACGTGTTGAGCATGTTTTGAGTGGATGAATTGCATGAATGCCCCTAAGATTTATTGATTTGTTATTCGCTAGGCCCTGGAACTTATTTTCTTTATAAAAAGGTCCCTACAAACTGTTTCTAACTAGATGTCTTTTATTTGATGCATAAGTTATTAAATCAACTCAAAAAGTTATCTAAAAATTACCTGTAGTCTCTGATTGCATGCATTATTTTTAGTAATTATCATTTTTTGATTTGCGTGCATTTTATATTTTTAAAAATTAAAAAACCCCAAAAAAGTGTCCTGTTTATATTTGAAAAATTATTAAAATTCGAAAAATCATCTCAAAATTCTATAAAAAAATAGACTAGTTATCTTTTGTTGCCTTTTACTTTCAATATTAATTTTATTTAAAATACCTTATAAAAATCCTAAAAATTGCAAAAAAACTTAAAAACTTATAAAAATTATATAAAATTGTATAGAAATCCAAAAATATTGATGTCAGTCTCTATTTGTAGATATTTTATTTTATTTTATCATAAAAATCACTCCTATGAGTTTTGGGTATTTTAAGTATTTTTAACTTGCCAATTACTCCTGGATGTGTAATATTTACCATTTTCACCACTGTTTGATTTTTAGAAAATTCCAAAAACATTTAAAAATTCCATAAAATTATTTTTACTACAATTTTCTGGGTATTTTTCACAATATTAAAAAAATACAAAAAGGGTGTGTGTGAGTACTTTGATTCCTTGTGCTTATTGCTTCTACATTGAAAAATTAAAATTTTGAGAAATTAAAACCACTAAAAAGATTTTTATTCCTGAAATCCGATCACTAAGTTTTTGAATCGTGTTCCTTGTGTTCGACCCTGTTCGCTATACTGGGTAAATAAAATAGTGAATCCGCTTACATTTGAGTGTTTTATCTTTGAGTGGTTTGACTTTTTTCGTTGATCAGCTTGGTTGATTTGGGTCACAACGACATAAATATTTCATACTTAACCTGAGTCGATTGACGTGCCATCAGAATGGCGCCATTGCTGGAGAGCACGACTTAGTAGTTTGATTTCATTTTTCTTACCTATTCTTGTCTCTATTGATTATAATTATTTTCTGACCATATTTTGGTTTGCTTTTTGTGCGAGGAACCGCCTGGAAGTCGATTCAGTTTGCTCTGGGAGGGACCAGCACAGGAGGAGGAGTAGAGGACCTCACGAGTTGTTATTTTGGATAGATTCTTTTATTTTAGCAAAAATAAATTTTGTAATAACTTAGAACTTTTTTTTGGACTCTTTGGACACTCTTTATATTCGGGGTCTATTTCCCAAGTGTCGGTGCACTCGAGGGACCTCACCGCATTTTTTCGCTGATTTTTCGCTTTTATTTCAATTTGATTCCCGAGGATTTGGTCCAAAGATTTAGGATTTTTTTGCTTGAGCCCGGTAATTAGCTAAGGTCTAAACACCCTAATATAATATCTGCTCCTATAGATTGTATTTAGACTAGTCAAATAAAGAAAAAGTTAATTTAATTGGTTAAGAGAACATGTATCGAGAGAGAACGTATACAGTGCTTGCAGCACCTACTGTGGTGGGCACCGATCGACCTCTATGATCGAACTCAGGTCTCTTTTCTGATTAATTAACTAACCAGCTCTTCCCGCTAATAGAAGTTGCTCATCTTAGGGATGATTTCCTCGTGCATCATACAGAATAGTTTTATTTCTGTCTTTAAATTTATGGGCGGATCACCCAACATGTGGAGTGCTGGAGCAAGGTACGCATTTCTATCTCTACATGCATCATAGTGTTTGATCGCGCATCGACTTTTCCGTCTTCCTCCTCCTATTTTCTTGGACTTAAATTAGAAGGAAATCGGAAAATTCGTTAGACTTTGCATTATTCAAAAAAAATACCTAAAAGTGATAACCAATAAAATCTGGGTCTGCTAAAGAAAACTTGATCTAAAACCATACTTCATTAAAAATATTTATTTTGGAGAGAGTAACCCCCTCATTGTCTGATTTATCTACAGAGACAGAGAGAGAGACAGAGAGAGAGACCCACACACTAGGATAGAGCTACGCCTAAACTCTCTTCTGACTACCGATTCAGACGATTAGATATTCTCCAGTGAGGATTTCACTGGGTAGCCAGTAATTGGTCCGTACTTCCTTACCAAATTGGGTAAAATCAGGTAGCTAGTAAACGGTCCGTATCCCATACTAGTTAGAAATAACTAGTCGTAAGAATTCGGGCAAGTCTCTTGGGAGAATCAGGCTCCTAATAGCTTGCTTAACCGCTCTAATATATTGGATATTCACCTAATAAAATTTGACAAGATAAACGACCAAGCCTTTACAGTCATCACGTTGCATTGCATAAGTGAACCAGGGGTTTGATTTCTCATCTTGCTTGCATCCCAGATCTACTCTTCATAAATCTCCACATCATGATGATGGGAAGGAGGTCTCTTAAGATGTCTCTAGTAGCACCGCTTTCCAGCACTCCTCCCTGTTCATCTAGGGTGGCTTCGGAGAGCTCAGACCCTCTCTCTGAACTCGAATTCGCCTCCACCATGTTCCCCCTTGACCATCCTTATTCCACTCCTGAGATACATCCAGACAGTCTCGTACAACTCTTTGTTCACTTGACATCACCTGAGATAGGGTCTTTTGCCTTTGTAGAGACCAGAGAGATGACCTGCAATGAAAACAGAACTGATGAGAAGCCACATACATAATTTTTTGTATTCGATTATGCCACCATCAACAACACATTGCTTGCTTCCATGGAGACCATGCAACGATAGATTCAGGACCAGGGAGTTTTCATGGTAGAGGTAAGGAGAGAGCTCACACAGATGCAAGCTGGGCGAGGCGAACCAGAACGACCAGTTGGTGGAGAGATACCTAGAGCCGAGGGCAGAGAAGGACACCAGAACGAACCACAGGATCCAACCAGACGACCACGCACAATGAGGCAGTTGCACAATCCTAGTGCAACTCTTACCCACAGATGGATCCAGCTACCCGAGATCCTGGGTGACTTTGAGCTCCGCTCCCAGACCATTCAGTTACTGCCCAAGTTCCATGGTCTAGGCACCGAGGAGCCTCACCTCCATCTGCAGGAGTTTGAGATGATCTACAGCTCCATACACGATAGATACCATCAAGCTGATTACCTTCCCCTTTTCCTTGGTAGACAGAGCAACCTACTGGTCGAAGCATCTGGAGAAGATTGTCACCACTTGGGAGCAGCTCCGGATCGAGTACTTGAACAAATACTATCCACTCGGTCGGATCAATGTAGCGAGAGCTATGATCAGTAATTTCACTATGATCCCAAATGAACAATTCCATGATGCCTGGGATCGGTTTAGAGAGCTCATCGACATGTGCTCCCACCAAGAGATTAGCAAGCCCAACCTCGTCCAAAGTTTCTTTTGTGGGCTGACACTTGATCTGTAGGGGCTTGTGAAAGCCTCGTGCGGAGGTTCCTACTTTGCCAAGGACGAAGACCATGTCTGGGCCATTGACGAACCGCAAAATCGACCCTTTAATAATGTGTTTTTATCACATGGAATCATCATCGTAGTCGGGCCGATTTCGGTCGTCAAAGAGATCACCTCATTTAGATATATGCCATAATGAATCGAAATGAGGTGATCGTGAATTTATTTTTACTTGGTAAGATACCAAGGTCGAACTCAGGGACACGAGCCTCTCTCATATTAATCGGATTAAAGTGTGTTTAATTAGGTGTTGAGTTAAAGGCCTATAGGTCAAAGCAATGCAAAGACAACACAAGACATGACAAGACAATGCATTAAAACATAAAACATGCATTTTTTTATTAATTTTTATAATGCAAATAAGTGATCATGCAAAGCGAATATTATGCCCCAAAAATCATAGTCACTTGAGCCATAGAAAAAAAATGCAAGTTAAACTGAGTTAGCATTAAGAAGCATTCCACCTTTAATAAGTAAATGAGCATGTCAAATAAAGAGGTCAGGACACTTAGATAATATAATAATTCATCACAGTTCATAGTGTCAAATCTGAAATTTAAGCATGCCATAATGAAGAGGATGAGAAGAGCTTCAAAATGAAACTGAAATCAACTCGATTGGAGCTATGTAGCTCAAGATATGCATAAAAGAAGACAGGGGCATAAATGCAATAAAAACATGAAAAGATAACTACAAACAGGTCCAGGGAGGGACTAAAATGTAAATACGTAAAGTAGATGGACCTTCCCTGTAAAATACCCACTGTGCACGCCCGCTGCACGTGATCGGGACCTGTTTGCAAATTGAAGAAGTCGGCTGGGCTTCCTTGCAAATTACCCAAGAAGCACGTGCCAGGCACGCGCTTCCCCAGGTTCGGCTAGACCGGAGGTTCGGAGGAGGCCCGGGTTGCTTCGGCATGGCTCGGGCGTAGGCTTTGGCTCGATGCAGGCTCGGACAAGGCTCGGCGGATCCAAGCCTGTAGGTTCGGAGACGGAGGCTCGGGCGTGCTCTGGTGACGACGCGTGGCTGAATATGAGCCATCAGATCAAAAGAATCCGATGGCTTGGATGGGCTCCGCTGTAGGCGACGTGGCTGCCCCTCAGCCGTTGGATGAAAGCCTGGAGGGATCATCCAACGGTGCCTGTACGTTCTCCTTCTTCGACTGCTGGCGGCGGAGTTCGAGCTCCGGCGAGAAGCTCCAAGCTCCGCCACTCCTTCTTGATCACGACAGGCCTCCCCCGAGCCCAAGTAATGGTCGTCGATGAAGCGGGGAACTCGGGGAAGGCCCAGGAGGCTCTGGTGTCGGTCATCGAAGCTCGGGCGTCGAGAGTGGAGTTGACGAAGAAGGCTCCGGCGTGCGCTCCGTCCATTGAAAGCTCGTGAGCACCTGCATGTTAGAAGCATAGCCGAGGCGTAGAAGTGCGTGCGTGAGCGTAGTGGGAGCTCATGCGGGCGATGAGAGTGAGGAGATCGAAGCTCCTCCGCCGTGAGGGCGGAGGAGGTGGGTCGAAGGTGACGGGAGGTATGGAAGAAGGAGACAGTGAGCGGAGGGTGTCGCGATGACGGGGGATCGGAGGCGGAGCTATTGGGAGGATCGATGGAGGGTAAAAACGGTTGGAGTGACCGAGAAAAATCGAAGAAATTAAAGAAAATTACAGAGGAAGAAGAAGAGGTACTTACCTTGGTCGGGCGGAGCGGAGGCTTGGGCTGGAGCTCAGATGGAGCACCGGGTCTTCGCTGGACGTCGCCAGCCGGTCGACACAGCTCGAGCGGTCGCCGGAGCGCCGCAACTCCACCGTGAATGGCGGAGGGTCTCACCGGGGGATTTGAGGTCGTCTTCGCTCTATCCGACGCCTCCCCCTGTCACAGGGAGGCGGAGGAGGGCTGGGCCCCTCCCCGCGTAAAGGTGGACACCGGCGAATGGAGGGGGGACCGGTGTATTTGAAGAAGAAGGGGGCTGGTCATGGAGGTGGTCGACGTGGTTTTAGAGGGTGATAGGGGATGACTGGGAGATCATCGAGGTTCGTGGGATAGTGCGCGAGGGAGACGGACGAGTGGGGAAGACTAGCAGGTGGTTGACGAGCGGAGAAGAGGTCAGAGGTGTTGGCGAAAATGGGAAGGGTGGACGGGTTACGCGAGGTGGAGGACGTGGGGAGGAGTGGGTTCTGGAGGTTGACGACGGTGGTCAACCGTTGGATCTGGTGATCCAACGGTGGGTATTTGGGCGCGAGCGAGCGGATGTGATTAGATCTGAGGCGGCATGATCGGAGGGCAGATGGAGCGGCCACGTGGCGTGTCGAAGGATCAGGCGGCTACGAACGACTGTGATGGAAAGAGGGGGCCGATCGAGCGGATGAGGATCGAGGCGGAAGCATCGGCTGAGATGAAAGATCTGGGATGCGATTGAAGGGCGCTCAAGATGCCACGTGGCGTCATGTGGTCGCGGCGCTAACGGAGGGTGATGATGAAGAGCGGGAGATGATCAAACGGTCGAGGATAAGGAGCGGCGTGGAACGGCCTGGACCGTTGGATCAAGAGGCCGATCCAACGGTCGA
Organism: Ottelia alismoides; assembly: GCA_037367405.1. Classification (NCBI taxonomy): domain Eukaryota; kingdom Viridiplantae; phylum Streptophyta; class Magnoliopsida; order Alismatales; family Hydrocharitaceae; genus Ottelia; species Ottelia alismoides. Next base: position 204,813 of record JAZKJV010010206.1, on the reverse strand, counting down.
TAGAAGAGGCGGAAAAGACAAAGGAGGCGAGGCCATGTGGCGCCCCCAGAATGGGCCACGTGGCCCAATCAGGTTATTCAGAGGGTTTTTCTTATTTTTGAGGGCCCTATTGGCCGAATTTGAGAAAACTCAAAACATGAAAGTTGTAGATCTTGACGAGATCTACAAGTTTCATGTTGACCAAAACTGGAAATGAAATCAAACAAGGGCCCGAAATATTTTGAGGGTATTTTTAAGTCTAAAAATACCACTGATTTTGTTTTGTCATTTTTTTGTGGTTTTTAATTTATTAAGGACTCTGTTAATTCTTAGACATTAACAGGGAATTATTGACAAACTTTTAAGCAAGGGGATTAATTATGAGAAATAAAGATGATGAAACTGAGGTTCATCACCCCCCTATACTTAAACTATGCTCGTCCTCGAGCATCAAAAAGAATGAATAAGTTGGATTAACCCCCTTGTGCATGTGAATACAGGATCCAATCTGATCAAGTCGACTCGGCTTCAGAGATCCAAAATTTTAGAGTTCAACCCAGCCTTAATCAAGAGGCTTCCAATTCCTCTACTTCTCTAGACTCTCTCTGATGTACATATAAACTAAAGGATATGAGTTTAGTGTTGACTGCAATTTCGAGAGTAGAGTCAAGTCTTCACCCAAAATCTTGGTCCGAGAAAATCTCCTAAGGACCCAATCCTCAGCACTAGGGAATAAATCAAATCTTGCATTCAGTCTACCGTCTCTTTAGTTGTCAGACTTAGAAAATGTAGATGGCAGGCCAGAAATGGAGGGCATGGGATTGTGTCAATTCTTCTCTCCCTCACATTGGAACAGGGATTCTCTCTAGTGCCTTTTTACGCAACACATTTTTTTTGGTGTTGATCAGTGCGTCCGTCAAGAGAAGTTGGAGCCGTCTGCACTTGTTTTCCTGGGAGTACACCGGGGTGTGTCTCTTTTGAGTACCTATCGTACCTTCGACACCCAGACTTGTAGCATTTACGATGCAGAGCCCTTTTTTGGTGCAAGCCCGACTCCTGGTCCTAATAGCAGTGGTCCAAGTGGACACTTTGAAAAATTTTGGGAGCGCTCGCCTTTGGTGGAAGCTCTTTGATATTTGACTTGGTGGAATGAGAGCTTTTCTTTGAATTTCATTGACTTGTATAATTGGTGGCTAGCTCCACTGCTTTTACCAAGAGTTGGCGCACACTGATCAACATTTTTATTTATTTTTTTTCACACCCAGGCACTTAGGTCAATATCAAGAGATTAGTATAAGAATCAAGTTCTCATACTGGCTAATATTGCTGACACTCAGGTTTCATGAAGCCTCCAAAGATTTTATCCCATCCTCGAGCATCATTAGATCAAATCCAAATTCGACTTCCTCATCCCAATCCCTCAGGTGAAAAATCAACTCATCTCATCGAGAACCGCAGTCGTGCATGTGATGTGCTGATCATATTCTTTATGTCTGAGACTAAGCATGGAATATAGCATGCAAATCTAGAAACCTAGGGAAATATGGATGATTAAGTCTAAGACCCTGATGGCTAAGGCTGGTTAACCTAAAATCTCAAAGACTTCTAAAAGCTAAGTCTTCTTGACCAAATCCGATCCCGGGTGAAAGTGAAAATGTAGAGGACTGATCCAACTTCTTCATTCAAAAACAAGACACTTTTTATTTTATTTTTTTTTGATTGATTTTTTTTTTGAACTTCAAGAGATATAACAACTGCCTAAACTCAATTAAGTAGCTACAATTCAGCCAGTATGGATGTAAGTACATGCCGAAGCCCGTTGCTTGAGGACAGGGCCTTACGCGATGTCCTCTAAACCATCCAATCTGCTAAGGGCGAACCCTCACTGAACACGGCTTTCTTAATTGGGCTTAGTAGTCACTAATAGCTCCTAAAGGTTTTTAGGGGTTTTCTGATTTTTATGGATTTTAATAAGAGAGTTAAAACACAAGTTAGACTCAACTTCCCTTGAAAAGAGATGGCGATTTTTCAAAACCCAAGTCACACAAAATGAAAATTTTCAAAACATTTTCAAAAATCATTTTCGAAAATATTTCTATAAAATAGTGTAACATAATATCGAAAAACCGCGAAATCCTTTGGGTTCTCTTAGTCCAATGAATTTTTACCTTAGCCAAAAAGTTTTTAATTTTTCAAATTTTTTCAGATTATAGCTAAAGTAAATATACGGTATATACGGTATACCCCCCTATACTTAAACTTTGCTATGTCCTCATAGCACTAGATGTTACAAGTACATAGGCCATTAAATATAGAAGAATATACGGGAGCTAAGAGGGGCTCCCCCTATACTTAGGTTAGAAATAACCTAAGTATAAAGGCAAGAAAAGATGAGTAGAGAAATCACAGGGATTTGGGTCCCCCCTATACTTAGGCTGAGATTAGCCTAAGTATAAAGATAGAGATTGATGTTGGAAGAGACCCAAGGTGAACGAAGAAGAGGGATGAATATACAAGTGAGCGGCTGAATCTTCGGAGATGAAATGGAGTGTCTTTGGATTTGGGGTGCGTGTCACATCAAACAAGGCTCAATCAAGCAACCAAACCCTTAGTTTCACCAACTCACACATGAAACCAACCAAGGTTGGTTGATTATCTTATCTGTTTTATTGGTGATAAAACATTTGATACTTACGCGAAGAAAATGTGAATCAAAGCGTACGCGCCGGTGTTGCTCTCCCAAAACCGAATTTTACTCCATTCTTGGTTGACTTGCAATTAACAGTCCCACTTTTATTTTAGGTTTTCACTGAATTATGATTAGCACATCAATCAGAAAATCATCGTCTACCGTTCATTCCATTTTTCCATTTATCCTAGGTGATCAATCTAGAAAAATGAAAGCCGAGAAAAACATGTATACGATGAAGAAAAACACGATCAAGGCTAAGCGAGAAATCATGCAGTGATTTGACGATAAAACACGTGAAAAACTGGGGCTATTTTGAAAACCAAAATATAAGTATGCAAGTCGAATAAAAGCCGCACCTAATCATACATCTATTAGCGGTGATTGATATCCATGAATTTTAGCTAAGTGATGCGAGATTACGTGCGTCTATCTTTGAGTGTGTCCTAACCTACGATCAAGCACAATAAAATATGAAAATTGAGCTCGGAGAGCCGCGTGCCTAGTCCTAGGTCGACACTCAAGTGGGGACGATCCCCACACAACCACATTCGTCCGATTACAATCGCGAGTCTTCGATCGAAGACCGCTGTAAAAGACGAGTTTATTATAAAAAATAAATGCGACACATTTTTTTCTTTTCTTTTCTTTCTTGTCGACTCCAAGCATGCTTCTACGGCTCCTCGCAGCGGGGAGTATCCTGCTCCTCGCCTCCTTGATCCATCAAGGGCCCTGCCACAAAAACAATCGTTAGATATCAAATAAGAAAGAAAAATTTTATATGCAAAATATGTGATCATTTGACCTATAAAAAGAAACACTAAATTAAACACACGAAAATCCAAAAAATAAAAGAAATGAGCCGTGTCCCCGGCAACGGCGCCATTTGACGAACCGCAAAATCGGCCCTTTAATAATGTGTTTTTATCACATGGAATCATCATCGTAGTCGGGCCGATTTCGGTCGTCAAAGAGATCACCTCATTTAGATATATGCCATAATGAATCGAAATGAGGTGATCGTGAATTTATTTTTACTTGGTAAGATACCAAGGTCGAACTCAGGGACACGAGCCTCTCTCATATTAATCGGATTAAAGTGTGTTTAATTAGGTGTTGAGTTAAAGGCCTATAGGTCAAAGCAATGCAAAGACAACACAAGACATGACAAGACAATGCATTAAAACATAAAACATGCATTTTTTTATTAATTTTTATAATGCAAATAAGTGATCATGCAAAGCGAATATTATGCCCCAAAAATCATAGTCACTTGAGCCATAGAAAAAAAATGCAAGTTAAACTGAGTTAGCATTAAGAAGCATTCCACCTTTAATAAGTAAATGAGCATGTCAAATAAAGAGGTCAGGACACTTAGATAATATAATAATTCATCACAGTTCATAGTGTCAAATCTGAAATTTAAGCATGCCATAATGAAGAGGATGAGAAGAGCTTCAAAATGAAACTGAAATCAACTCGATTGGAGCTATGTAGCTCAAGATATGCATAAAAGAAGACAGGGGCATAAATGCAATAAAAACATGAAAAGATAACTACAAACAGGTCCAGGGAGGGACTAAAATGTAAATACGTAAAGTAGATGGACCTTCCCTGTAAAATACCCACTGTGCACGCCCGCTGCACGTGATCGGGACCTGTTTGCAAATTGAAGAAGTCGGCTGGGCTTCCTTGCAAATTACCCAAGAAGCACATGCCAGGCACACGCTTCCCCAGGTTCGGCTAGACCGGAGGTTCGGAGGAGGCCCGGGTTGCTTCGGCATGGCTCGGGCGTAGGCTTTGGCTCGATGCAGGCTCGGACAAGGCTCGGCGGATCCAAGCCTGTAGGTTCGGAGACGGAGGCTCGGGCGTGCTCTGGTGACGACGCGTGGCTGAATATGAGCCATCAGATCAAAAGAATCCGATGGCTTGGATGGGCTCCGCTGTAGGCGACGTGGCTGCCCCTCAGCCGTTGGATGAAAGCCTAGAGGGATCATCCAACGGTGCCTGTACGTTCTCCTTCTTCGACTGCTGGCGGCGGAGTTCGAGCTCCAGCGAGAAGCTCCAAGCTCCGCCACTCCTTCTTGATCATGACAGGCCTCCCCCGAGCCCAAGTAATGGTCGTCGATGAAGCGGGGAACTCGGGGAAGGCCCAGGAGGCTCTGGCGTCGGTCATCGAAGCTCGGGCGTCGAGAGTGGAGTTGACGAAGAAGGCTCCGGCGTGCGCTCCGTCCATTGAAAGCTCGTGAGCACCTGCATGTTAGAAGCATAGCCGAGGCGTAGAAGTGCGTGCGTGAGCGTAGTGGGAGCTCATGCGGGCGATGAGAGTGAGGAGCTTGAAGCTCCTCCGCCGTGAGGGCGGAGGAGGTGGGTCGAAGGTGACGGGAGGTATGGAAGAAGGAGACGGCGAGCGGAGGGTGTCGCGATGACGGGGGATCGGAGGCGGAGCAATTGGGAGGATCGATGGAGGGTAAAAACGGCTGGAGTGACCGAGAAAAATCGAAGAAATTAAAGAAAATTACAGAGGAAGAAGAAGAGGTACTTACCTTGGTCGGGCGGAGCGGAGGCATGGGCTGGAGCTCAGATGGAGCACCGGGTCTTCGCTGGACATCGCCAGCCGGTCGACGCAGCTCGAGCGGTCGCCGGAGCGCCGCAACTCCACCGTGAATGGCGGAGGGTCTCACCGGGGGATTTGAGGTCGTCTTCGCTCTATCCGACGCCTCCCCCTGTCACAGGGAGGCGGAGGAGGGCTGGGCCCCTCCCCGCGTAAAGGTGGACACCGGCGAATGGAGGGGGGACCGGTGTATTTGAAGAAGAAGGGGGCTGGTCATGGAGGTGGTCGATGTGGTTTTAGAGGGTGATAGGGGATGACTGGGAGATCATCGAGGTTCGTGGGGTAGTGCGCGAGGGAGACGGACGAGTGGGGAAGACTAGCAGGTGGTTGACGAGCGGAGAAGAGGTCAGAGGTGTTGGCGAAAATGGGAAGGGTGGACGGGTTACGCGAGGTGGAGGACGTGGGGAGGAGTGGGTTCTGGAGGTTGACGACGGTGGTCAACCGTTGGATCTGGTGATCCAACGGTGGGTATTTGGGCGCGAGCGAGCGGATGTGATTAGATCTGAGGCGGCATTATCGGAGGGCAGATGGAGCGGCCACGTGGCGTGTCGAAGGATCAGGCGGCTACGAACGGCTGTGATGGAAAGAGGGGGCCGATCGAGCGGATGAGGATCGAGGCGGAAGCATCGGCTGAGATGAAAGATCTGGGATGCGATCGAAGGGCGCTCAAGATGCCACGTGGCGTCATGTGGTCGCGGCGCTAACGGAGGGTGATGATGAAGAGCGGGAGATGATCAAACGGTAGAGGATAAGGAGCGGCGTGGAACGGCCTGGACCGTTGGATCAAGAGGCCGATCCAACGGTCGATAGAAGAGGCGGAAAAGACAAAGGAGGCGGGGCCACGTGGCGCCCCCAGAATGGGCCACGTGGCCCAATCAGGTTATTCAGAGGGTTTTTCTTATTTTTGAGGGCCCTATTGGCCGAATTTGAGAAAACTCAAAACATGAAAGTTGTAGATCTTGACGAGATCTACAAGTTTCATGTTGACCAAAACTGGAAATGAAATCAAACAAGGGCCCGAAGTATTTTGAGGGTATTTTTAAGTCTAAAAATACCACTGATTTTGTTTTGTCATTTTTTTGTGGTTTTTAATTTATTAAGGACTCTGTTAATTCTTAGACATTAACAGGGAATTATTGACAAACTTTTAAGCAAGGGGGTTAATTATGAGAAATAAAGATGATGAAACTGAGGTTCATCAGCCATCTATGAGGAGATGGCATAAAATTACATAGTGATGTCCCAGACCCGTGTCTATACTCAGGGGAAGCCTCTCCCATAGGCAGTTTCTTACCAAAGGATTGCATGGGTCGATGCTGGTCCTTCCACATCTTCTTCGACAACAACACAAGTAGAGTCTTAGACCGCCGATATGCGCATCATTATCCAGAAGTTGGACCTGATAGAGATCGTAGAGAAGAAGCACTCCCAGGGCCTGGATAAGCTCAACAAGATTGATGAGCTGGCCCAAACCTTGAGTAACCTAAAGACCCAGATCATGTGTCTCCAAGAGGCACAAACGGCTTCTCATCCTCGTCTCAGGTCACTGACTATATAGGGAGCAACTCTTCTTAACCCTCTGTCTTGTATCTTCAGGTTCACCACATTCAGGAAGAGCCAGTCTAGTCGCTCAAGCAGTACCAACCATAATCATCTTCAGACACTCCGATGGTGGTTTACAGGTCGGATCAGCCCTTGGCAACCCTTCCCCTTCCACTCCACGAGCAGCAGGAGCTATTGATGGAAGTCAACAAGAACTGGTGCTCCCAGTACCAACCACATCCCAGGATCCGTCATAACTACCCCAACTTTTGATGGTCTACTGGAGGGACTTCTTCCTAGTAGCAGCCTTCTGCACAAGCAGGCCAGGGCAGCCAACCCCAACAACCCCAATACTCCCACCACCACCAGTAGCATAGTCCTCATCCCAAGTATCAGGTACATCAGTGGAGGCAATAACAACCTCATCAACAGTACTTCCAGCCTCCTCCTCACTACCAGTAGCAGTCTCAGCCTCATTTCCAGTGAGGCAACCCATTCGGTTCTCATGCACCATTTTATAAGAACCCAGACCTTGATGATCTCGCACGCTTGCTCTCTAATCAGTAGTCCACTTTACGATGAGAAATGGATGAGTTCTGATAAGAGATGAGGTATATAATAAAGGGAAAGGCTGCCATACCCGCTCAGATTGAAACTAACTCGAAAAATATGAAGAGGAAGTCTGAGAAGGTATAGTTTACAGAGACCACCACTCCTAGTGATATTTTGGATGACACTTCTTCTATATTTGATGCTAGTTTTGTGACACTTAGGAGCAATAGGAAGCTTGCCTACAACAACTCGTATAAGCAACATCTCGATGCAGATTCCAGGGTTCCATACGAGGATGGGAGCGATACTGATGCCACTCAACATGAGGATGATGACGGTGGTGTTGAAGCCACCAAGGATGTTGATCCAAATGACGATGCTGAGGCTGTCGTATTTTCAATTGCAGATGGTGGTACTGATGCCCCCAAGTTACCAGATGCCAGGCCAGAACACAGTACTGATGCCGCAAGTTCAGATGTTGTCGGTGGTACTGATGCCACCAAGATTCCTTCTGTTGTGTTGACTCATCTTGTACCTGAGGAGTCTTATGAAAAAAATACAAAAATGGAAAAACATCAAAAATAAAAAATATGAATAAAGAAAAGGTTTCTGTATCTCCAGTGAGTCCATCTATTGTGCTTGATGATTTATGCATGGATTCTAGCCTTATGAATGCACATGAACCTACTCTTGACCCTCATCTCTTTAGAGAGGGTCCTTTTATCCCCTTCCGTCAAGCACTCTGTTAGGAAAGGGGCCAAAAATAAAAAATCCAAAAAAGAGGCACCAGTTAGAGTACAACGAGCTGATGATAGACCGATTTCAGATCCAACTGACTCTTCATGAGGCACTTGAGCACATCCCTCTATTCCAGAAGAACTTGAGAGAGAAGACCACCATCCATAGGAAGAAGAGGAACCGTATTGCAGAAATCCATGTCCTCACCTGTGCCACCTGCTTTGCTATTCAGAACTGATTGCCAGCCAAGGGACCAGATGCAAGAGCACCTTATATCAGATGCCATATCCATGAGAAGCAGTTTGATCGTACTCTGTTAAACAGCGGTTCCTCGATTAACCTCCTCCCGACTTCCTTACTCGACCACTTCGAGTTTGGTCCTCTTAAACAGAGCAGGACAATCCTTTAGTTTGTTGATAGATCTGTTAAGAGGCCAAAGGGGTTATTGAGTGATGTGGTCGTCACAATTCAGGGCATGAAATTCCCCGTGGACTTTGTTGTACTGGACATGGAGATCCTTGAATCTGTGACCATTACCCCCATCATCTTAGGATGACCTATCTTGGCCACAACTAAGGCAGTGTCCGATCATGATAGCGGGAAGATATACTTTCACGTCGAGGGCGAAAGTGTACAAATAGAGATGATTGAGGAGACTAGAGCTAGAAACTCAGCTAGCTCAGAGCAGACCACTGACTCGGAGCAGATGATAGATGCAGAGCTAGACATCTACCAGGAGTGTGATTTTGTGATTGCAGATGATGGAGTCGTTTGGGCAGATCCAGCATTACGAGCTCTTGTCACACCTTCAGACACTACAGAGTTACATATGACAGCTGATGAGAGTTCGGAGAGCACACTCATGGCATAGGACACTTTAGAAGTTGATGATTGCGATCAGAAGGGTGAAGCAGATTATATTTCATGTGATTCAGACTCAGATCCCTCGAGCTCAGACACAAATTTTGATTTATAAGATTTCGATGATTATTCACCGTGTCTGATGACCAAAAATCCCACAACTAGGACGGATAGCGAGCCAGTACAGTTGACAGATACATCAACAGGTCCATCTTCGTTGGATATGCGCATTCAACGAGAGTTCTCACACGTAGATTTGGTAGCCATCATGCATACTTTTCAGAAGCTAGATCTGCCAGCTCCCACTTGCCCTGAGTTAAAGACCTTGTCGTAGAGAATGGAGTATAGATTCCCTGCAGGTGAGCCATATATGTTCCCAGACATTATCTTAGCATATTTGACTGAAGACCAAGAATCTCGTTTGATGGAGGTTCTTGAAAGAAACCACAAGGAAATAGGATGGAGTGTATCTAATCTCCAGGGGATAAGTTCGGCCCTGTGCTCCCACCACATCTATCTTGAAGAGGACGTCAAGCATGACATGAGTTCCAGCGAAGGGTGAACCTGAATCTTCGAGATGTGGTATGAAGGAAATATCTAAGTGGTGGAGCGTCGACTTTATCTAACCCATCTCCAACTCCAAATGGGTTAGTCTGTTGCATGTGGTACCTAAAAAGACTGGTATCACTATATTTGTGAGTGAGTCTAGAGAGGCGATAGCTACCCGAGTACCTTCTTGGAGGGTCTGTGTGGACTAGAAACGATTGAATTAGGCCACCAAGAAGGATCATTTCCATCTACCATTTATTGATCAGGTTATCGAGATGCTATCTAGAAAGTCTCACTACTATTTTCTTGACAGGTACTTGGGGTACAATCAAGTGGCCATAGCACCTGAAGACCAGGAGAAAAAGACATTCACCTATCAGTTTGGAACATATGCTTATAGAAGGATGCCCTTTGGTTTATGTAATTCCCCGGCTACATTCGAAAGGTACATGCTTTCCATCTTCTCGGACATTGGTGGATGAATGTTTAGAGGTCTTCATGGATGACTTTTCGATCTATGACGATGGGTTTGATGCTTGTCTTGGTTGCTTAGACTGAGTACTTCAGCACTGCATCGAGGTCAACCTTGTTCTATCTTGGGAGAAGAGTCATTTCATGATGACTTAGGGAATGGTCCTTGGCCACATAATCTCCAACAGTGGCATGGAGGTTGATTCAACCAAGGTGGATATCATCAAGAAGCTCAATCCACCATCCAATTTGTGATAGTTGTGGTCTTTTGTGGAGCATGTCGGTTTCTACCGATAGTTCATACAGGACTTCAGTCGGATTTCCCGACCGCTTACTGAATTGCTGATGAATGACACCAAGTTCCTTATAGATTATAAGTGTCTTACGTCATTTGAGATTCTCAAGGGATTAGTTTGGTAGGCTCCTGTCCTTCAGCCACCTGATTGGTCTCTCCCATTTGAGATCATGGCATACGTTTCTAATTTTGCCATAGGGGCTGTGCTGGGACAAGGGAAGGATGGATTGCCTTTTGCCATTCACTGCGCTAGCCGGACTTTGTATGCCACTCAACAGAATTATACCATGACTGAGAAGGAGATGTTAGCCATAGTTTTTGCTTTGGATAAGTTTTGATCTTACATTCTTGGATCTAGAGTAAAGATTTACTCCGATCACACCGTCGTCTGATACCTCATGGCAAAGAAGGATGTCAAAGCCAAGTCAACCAGATGGATCCTTCTACTCCAGGAGTTTGAATAGAGATTAAGGATAAACATGGAGTTAAGAATGTGGTGGCGGATCACCTCTCCCAATTAGAGCATCTTGAGGATTCATAGTAGACCCCACCTATCATAGAGACTTTCCCAGATGAGGCGATTCTTGCTATCACCTCACTTCTATGGTACGCTGACATTGTGAACTATCTTGTCGCCAAGAAAGTTCTACAAGGTTGGCCCGGATAGTGACTTGAGACCTTCCTTGCGAAGGCCAAGTCGTATGATGAATCCACATTTCATCATCTTTATTCTATCATTTTGACCTCAAAAACCCCGGCGAATGTTTGTAAATACCCTTAATTCACACATTTTAGCATTCATGCACGTGTGTGTAAATAATGTATAAAATATAGTTTTTAAAGCCAAAATAATAGAATAAAGAAAAGAAAAGAAAAAAGAATAAAATATTGTAAATATTTTATGACTCGAAACCCCGAGACCTAGGCATCTCGATGAATAGGTCGACAAGGAATAAAGTAGGGGGAGATAATGGCCAGAATCCAATAAAGATCCTTGGTTATTTAATTCACTCTTTATTCATTTTGGGACCTATTTTTAGTTCCACTTTTTATATCTCAAATAAAGAAAATTTGAAAGTTGTAGATAATTAAATGAAAAAAATATAAATTTGATTTCATACAAAAATAATGTATAGATAAAAGTTATGATCTGAATAAAATTCTAGAATCCCAACTTCCCAGACCCGTATCTCTCAAATAAAAACTTTAAATGTACCAAACTCACCTTTAATTGTATATAATTTTAAATAAGCTATTTAATGAAGGTGGTTTCGCATTTGGTGGAGCTACAGTTTGAACGTTGAGTTTTGGACCCCTATTGTATACTTATACAGATTAAAATATTCATTTTTATTTATTAATATTTATTTTTATAATTTTATATTTTATAATGTGGTAAATATTAATTATAATATATGTCTATATTAAAATCAAAATAAAACACTAAAGAAAACACAAAAATAAAAACACTTGTATACAATACATAGGTATCATACCTGTACATATACCTATATAATTAATTCTTTTATTTTATTAAGTGTACAAAATACTTCAAAAAAAATAAAAATATATTTAAGTGTATAAAAATATTTTATAAATTTATAATATAATAAACAAAATTAATAAAATAAATACACAAAATAAAAATAAAATATTAAAATATATAGATATGTATACCTACATAGGCCTAAAAAGGCAACTTGTATTTTTATACCTCAAAAAAATAAATAAAAATCATAACAAAAAATTCATAAAATTATAAATATTTTTATTTTATAATACAAAAATAATAAATTCATTTACTATTTTTAAATGAATTTTTAATTATTTTTGCAGGGTTTTTCCTAGTTGGTCCACGTGGACCATTCATGTTACAGTCAGCGTTGACCCTCAGTCAACTGGCTGTCCTTCCCCCTGTCCCTTTTTCAGAACTGCATTTTGACCTATTTTCTCGATTTTTTCGAGGCTTTATCTTGCATCATTTCGAGTTAGTGTCTTAGTGACTTTTGATCATCGATCAACGAGCATGCCCGCCCATGTGCAACCTCGATCTTTGGATCGACGATGCATCTGCTATGCCTCGTTCTTCACAGCCATCCGTCAACTCTTCAAATAGGACCCCCGACCCTCAATTCAAAATTTGAACCCCTTTTCATCCACAATCCTGCTCCCTTTTGTGCTCCCCGAGTAGCTGGAGGTGACAGCTCCACAGCCCTCGCGTCAGGCGAGTCGAGGAGGCCTTGAGGCGGCTCCACCACCTCCGCCAACTCCGGCGTCGAGGTTTCCCCTACTTCAGTTACTCCACCTTCGAGGTCTTTGTTTTTCTTCAATTTCTTTTGTTTTTCTTGTTCGCCATAGTTCATAGGAGTAGGATCCCACCGTTAGTTTCGCGATTCACCCATTAAATCACCTAAATTGTGCCCTCGTCGGAGCCCGCTCCGGCCGCCATCTCACGCCGCCGGTCCCCGTCGCCATTCCACCACTGCGGGGTCGAGGCATTTTTCCCTTGACCCTCTCATGCTTTTTCAGGTCCAGGAGCTACTGAAGAACACCTGGGGCTCATTTTGAGCCTCACCGGAGACACGAGGAGCCCGCCAGCTCCACCGAGCCTTCCTGCGAGCTCCAGCCACCGCAGGAGTGTTTTGGAACCGCCAGGAGCAAGAGGGAGACCCCAGGAGCCCGCCAGCCACTTTTGAGCCTCGAAGACCAGCGGATGACGGAGATCGAGCTCGGGGAAGCTCGCCTCGCTGGCGTTGCTTCCCAGTTCTTCCTCCGCCCTCCAACGCCGTTGGATCACGCTGGAGCTCCAGGTTGCATCCCAGCCGTCCGATCCTCGTGCATCCCAACCGTACGATCACCCTTGAGGATCTGATCTGGGCTGATCATCGCCGAACCGTCATCGCACATTGTGTGCGCGCCACGTGGATAAGTGGACGGCCCCCAGCCGTCCGATCGCGTACGAGTTATTAGCCGTGGTATTTTGCACTCAATCCCCCACATATTTTGGTATTTATTTATTAGTTCTAAATCTTTTATTTGCAGTTTAAAAGTTTTGTAATATTTGCATCGAGACCCCTAGACTTTTCACATTTGCAATCAGGTCCTTGTCCACGTTACCTCACGTGACTCACACACGTGGGGTGGTGGGCATTTTGCAAGGACCCCCTACGGTTTGTCGTATTACGTTTTAATCCAGGGACATTTTGATTAAGTGTAATATTTTTGGAGAAATTGCATTTAAGCCCCCAGGTTCTTGCTATTTACATTTAGGTCCTCCCTAGGCGCATGCATACCACGTGCGAGGTTGGGACTTTTGCACTTGTGCCCCTGTGGATTTTGTAATTTGTAGTTGGTCCAGGAAATTTTGTATTATGTTATAATTTTGTGGAAAAATTGCACTGTGGCCCTTGGATTTCTGGATATTTACATTAATACCCTTGCTAGTGTTGATTTTTTTATTTGTTGTCTCTATTTATTGCATGCATCTATAAAATCCCAAAAATCACCAAAAAATTAACTTAGGTTCCTGTTTTGCTATGCCATATTTTTATTTGCATTTTTATTGCATTTTCTTATTTAAAAAATTCAAAAACATGCATTTTTATTACTGTTTGCATTAGAAAATACCAAAAAATATTAAAACCCTTTGAAAAATTCTTAAAAAATCACTTTTGTGTGTTTCTGTATGTTTTAACTTCAGTCCAAAAATCACTAAAAAATCAAAGTAAAACCCCTAAAAATTAGAAAACCCCTAAAAACTTTATAAAAAGTCTTAAAAATTCCAAAAAATTTTAAAAATATAATTTTTGTCTCTAAATTTTCTATGTTCTATTATCTTTAATTTAAAATTAGTTTGAGGAATTTTGGACTCTGATATTTTTCATCCTCATTTTAGTTGCAGCCTTTTATTTTCTTCACTGTTTTCAGTATTTTTGACTTTAAAAATACCAAAAATATAAGGAAAAGTCTTAAAAAATCACAAAAAACTACAAAAATATAAAAAAACACAAAAAGTTTTTGTTTCCTAAATTTTGATTATTTTTACCTCTTTTTATAAATATATTATCTTGTGTACTTATTTTATTACAAGAAAAGAAAATATAAAAAAGTATATAAAATATAAAAAGAAAATATAAAATTAGAAAATTGAAAATCAAAATATAAAAAAATAAAATGAAAAATTAAAAAAAATAAAAGTTAAAAGAAAAACCTACAAAAAATAGCACATTTGTAGGCATTTGACCACACTCACTCTTGAGCACTTTTTCGATTTATCCTGTATGCTCCCTGTGTTCGACCTCTACACTGCTTACACACTATACACATCCTTTGTAGAGTTATAATAAATTTTAACTCCGCATTTACTTTCATTGCTTGATTACTTATCGTGGGTTATTTATTGATTGATTGAGATTTCGTGAGTGGTCGCTCAACGACACTGTGGTCCCGCCTTGTGTGGACTACTTTAGACCCTAGCAAAATCTCTATTATCATCATAATATTGGGAGGATCCCACCCTTAATCATGAAGGGGGGGATAGTGTTTGACATCGGTGTATTCCTACGGAGGAGCACCACAGCATCCTCACCTATTGCCACAAGCATGAGGCAGTAGGACATCACTCTGGGAGATAGACATCACAGAAAGTTCTCCAATCCGACCTTTAGTAGCCTACTCTCTTCAAGGATTCAAATGAATTCATGAAGAGGTGCACTGATTGTCAGAGGATGGGTACTTATAGACAGAGAGATATAATGCTGATGCAACCCATTCACTTTTGTGAGGTTTTTGACACATGGGCATCGATTTCATGGGTCCATTCCCTAAGAGTCACGGGTTTGAGTAAATTTTGCTTGTTGTGGATTATGTTAGTCATCGGGTTGAGGCCATCCCCGTCCGAGTTGCAGATGCAAAGGCTGTTCGCAAATTTTTGAGGAAGAACATCATTTCACGGTTCGGGGTACCTAGAGTCTTGATTTATGATGGGGGAACTCATTTTATCAATGACAAGGTAAGGGCCCTTGCTAACAAGTTTAGCATTGACTATAGGGTCGCCACTCCAAATCATCCACAAGCTAATGCTCTTGTTGAGGTTTCGAACATGGAGATCAAGACTATTTTACAGAAGGTTGTTTCCCCAGACCGAAAGGATTGGTTACAACTTTTGGACTCGGTCTTGTAGGCCTATAGGACTTCCTTCAAGATACTTTTGGGCACATCTCCCTTTCGGCTTGTTTATGGTAAGCCATGCCACTCACCAGTGAAGATCAAGCACAAGTCACTTGGGCAGTTATTGAACTACTATTGGATCCCAAGAGTGTAGGGGATAAAAGGAAAGGACACAACCTTATCAAGTAGCCTACAATATAAGGATAGAGTGAAAATATGGCAAGATTCTCACATCAACCATAAACAGTTTAATACAATAGAGAGTACGACTATTTAACGCTAGGTTAAGATTATTTTCAGGGAAACTATAGAATAAATGGAAGGGACCATACCTGACTAGAAAGGTGCACGATAATGGTAGCATTGATAAATCTAAAGTGTCTTCTGATTCCACCTTTCGAGTCAACGGTCAACGTCTGAAACCTTATCTTGATCATGATCCGTTGATCGTTGACGTTGTCCCTATTCATTCTATATGATATGTGATCTTTGACTCACATCATTTGCATCTCATACCAGATTTTCACTTTCATTCCACAGATGTATAGATACATTATGTCTATATCATTCATTCTTTCTATTCAATACCCAGTCTCATCTTATGATTATGCTATACTTAGGGTGCACTTTGCCCTAAGTATAGGGGGTGCTGAATATATGATTGTCCATTTGATTATATTACCTCTGTTTTGCTGCTTATACTTAGGGATATTCTACCCTAAGTATAGGGGAGGTAATATATGTACATCCAACTCCTCGATTTTCCCATTTTGTACAATCTTCTATACTTAGGATTAGTTGATCCTTAGTATAGGGTGATCACTAATTTCTATTCATTTGATTCTTTTATTTGTCATTGTAGTATAGTATTTTTTTCACGTCCCCATACTCAACATGATTTATGTCTTCTTCCATCGCTCATTGATCACTCTAAGGACATCGTTCGAGCTAACTATAGGGGGTGTCATATATATTGTATATATAATTTAGACATAACTCATACTTTGTGTGTTAGTAACAAGACTATTATTTATAAAACATGAATAAAAATCTTTACAAAATTTATTTTTGTACAAATTTTGTAAAAATATTTCTAAAAATATTTTGTTTTAAAAATATTCGTAAATTATTTTCTGTATCAAAACTATGTATATAGTACAAGATTTTTGAAAATTACGTGAAAAGAAAAAGTTCGCAAAAACAATTTGTAAAACTAGATTTGAAAACTATTTTGCAAAACTATTTTACCACATAAAGGAATAATCAAGTGGTATAAAAACTACTTGTATATAAGTGTACATTGACCAGAATCTACCCCTAAAACTCCATGGTTATAAGTACTATGTACATAACACCTGTAATAAAAATTCTTGTGTAAATTTGTAAAGATCTGTCCTTATTTTTCAAAATGCCTAAAAATTTGAAAAATAAAAAAATCCCATAAAAATTGGCATCTTTTTGAAAATTCCCTACAGAAAGAGTTTTGTACATATTTGTATTCTTCAGAATCATGGTTGACATTTAAACTAGTCTGTAATGAAATTGAAGAATGGAGCTTGGTTAAGACCTTAATCCACTTAACTTCATAGGAACCTTATAAGATTTGGGGTTTAGACTTTTCAGGTCCATAGTAACTTAATTCTTCGAGTCCACTAGGTTATGTTCACATGTCATCTTGATGAGCCTATGTAGAACACTTAACAATGCATACATGACTCTCAAAGACAATGGCTTGACTTGGACACACACCTTACACGTAGCTCAACACAGATGAGGTGGTGAGGAGGCAGAATCCTTTGGCTCAGCATACGAGGGTAGTACAGCTAGATGGAACCTCTCATCTTCCTCTAGGGAGGGATTTGCACCTCAAGCTGGTCAAGTGGCATTGAGGTCTAAAGTCAGGAGACTGTGGGTTGCAATAATGCTTCAAAAGAGGGATAATTTACTGGCTCAAGAAAAAAAACTCCTTATGTATATGTTGCACCATGTAGATATGTTGTACATATGCACATCAAAATAAAAAATGTGCAAAAATTAAGAAAAACTCCAAAAAAGGGGACAAGCCTGATTGAAAACAAAAAGCCTACTAGAGTGTATATGGTGAATAAGCAAAGCTTATGTATTCCACTGTCTCATCTCATGGAAGCTTGCAGCTGGAGACTTAGCCACACTGGTTAAGCTCCAAGGGATACATGGCTATACTGGTCACTGTCCATTATCTTCTTTCCCCCTCTTCTTGAGCTGTTCGTACTTGAACTTAGAAAGGAATACCCCGCTCCTCGAGGAAAGAGTTGGTAGATTGGGAGATTAGAGTTACCTTTGTGAGGGAGGCTGTTTCTTAGTCATTTCTGAGGTGGGGAGCTACATATAACTTACACAATACAAGGAAAGATTCATAGTCATTAGAGTTTGCGTATGTAGACTTGTTCTGACCTGGTTATTAAGGAGTCCTGACTATAGAACTATGGAACTTGGAGATTGTTGAGTCTTAAACCTATTTCCCAATAAGTTTCCCTAAAACTAACAATCCAAAGGTTTGACTGAGCTCCAAACTCCAATTTAGTGAAGATAAGTTTAATAGGCAACTTTGGTTCTTTTCTTTTCTTCTTATTTTCACTTCTTCTTCAAATAAGTATTTGTTAAGGGACATGCAAAGGTAATGTATAGGGGTATGATGAATATACGATTCTCATTCTTTATTCTTTCATTTTAGCTTTATCTTTTAGCAAATCTATCGATAAATATATGTAGATACAATAATTTGTCATTGTATATGTCTTTACTAATAGTACATAATTAACACATATTTTCCAAAAATAAAATAATAAAGAGAAAAGAAAAAGAAAGATGTATTTAGAATAAATAGTGATTGTCCTAAACCCCGAGAGAAGGCCAAACCATTACCTGATAGATAAGAAATAAGTAAAGAGAGAAGATACATTATATATTGTACATAACATCTAGACCTGTACAAATAAATATTCAAATTTATTTTACATTTTGTGAACACCATATTATTTTTGAATATCTGTATATAGCTTTAATAATAAAATAAAATAAAAATAAGAAGACACAAAATAAAATAAAAATAAAATCCACAAATTCATTGTATAAAGGTCACATGTACATATACACAATACTTATTTATTTAACACCCTTAATTAATTTATAAAAATCAAATAAAAATCATTTTATATCCCTAAAATTATTTTGTAAATAATAAAATATAAAATAAAATTTATATTTGTAAAAATAATAATATAAAAATACCTGTAAATAATACACATGTATATTATACCTGTATATAATACACCATACTGCATATACTCCACATATGATGTCATAAAATTAATTAAAAATCATAGAAAAATAGTTTACAAAATTACAAACATTTTATATTTTATTCATTTTTTGTCTTTATTTATTATTTTTTATTTAATTTTGTAAATCCTCACATTCTGATTGGTCCACGTCAGAAGATTGACCTCAGTCAACCTTCTTCCTCAGCTGGGTCGACCCGACCTCTGTTCGCCGAAGTCTGTTTCCCTGTTTTCCCCGTCGAACCCGACATCCATTCACCTCAATTTCACCGCCCGACTGCGTGCCTAGGATCCATGATCCTCGTGGATCCCTAAGCGTAGCCAGATGGCCTTAGGGTTTCATGCTTCCCTTCGATCTTTCCAGACCCTTGAGCATCCCTATATATTCTCTCTTCCACCTCCAGAGCAAGGGAGCTCGTTTCTTGCCACCCTCTTTCCCCCTAGCTACCTCCAGCTGAGTGACAGCTGCCTGGAGTGACCTTTGGTGCTCTGTTTGGTGGTCAGTTGAGAGTAGCTCAGTTCGTGGCCGAAGCTCTCTACCGCGACAAGCCTCCGACCTTCTGCAGCTTGGTTGAGGCTACAACAACGCCATCCGCCTCGCCTGATGTTGCTGATCCATCAGGAACCTCATGTATCCCCTTTCCTCGCTTCTTTTCCCGTTTCATTTCGATTCCATTTATTATCTCCGTCGAAGTTCACCTACTCTGACCAACCAGTCGGAGCTCTGTCTCACTTGCCTGCCCTTACCGATCGATACACCACATCACTGTTACCCTTCCCTCGTGACTTGACCCCCCTAGCCTCGCTCATCGAAGCGAGACTAAGGACTGACTTCCTTCTTCCACGACCATCGAGAGTCGACCATCATCCACCCTCGCTTCTCTCATTTTCTGTGCGAAATAACCCTCACCGGGGCTCTTCTTCGAGTATGTGATACTTCTTACAGGCTCTGGGCACACGAGAGACTCGAATCGCACCTCAGCTGCTCAAGCGGAGCATCTTCAGGAGGACCGCCACCGCTACGCACATCTGACCATCATTCTCCTCATCGCAGCTGACTACTCAATGCAGAGCACTTCCAGGACCTTACTGGACCCTTCAAGCCCTTCATCGGAGCAACGGATCCTCCCCCATGCTCAGTTGAAGATCACCTGGGTGGAGTTCTTCCAGGACCTTCCATCGCCGTTTGATCAGGAACTGAGCCCCAGATCTGATCAAAACCGTATGAGCACACCTTATTCCTAACGGTCTAATCAGATCGTAGGGGCGAATGTGACATGCACATTCCAGCCTTATCATAGCCGTCAGATCTTTCCGCAAATGTCATCAGAGCTGTACGTCACAGAGCAGTTTCGCATGCGCCACGTGTCTGTAAGGGTAAACGTCACTCTTTACCATGCATGTTTTTTTATTTCAGTTTAGTCCAACAAATGCAATAATTAGTTAAAAACTTTTGCATTTAGGACCTCACACTTTACTTATTTGCAGTTTAATCCAGTCGTGTTTGAGTCACGTGCATCCTCACGTGTTTCTTGGGTTAAGTGCAGTATCCGGTATGAACTACATTCTGGTTATGGAATGAAGTTTATGTTTTGATATTTGCACATATACCCTTGCCTGTCTGAATTACGTGTTGAGCACGATTTGAGTGGATGAATTGCATGAATACCCCTGAGATTTATTGGTTTGTTATCTGTTAGGCCCTGGAACTTATTTTCTTTGCAGAAAGGTTCCTGCAAATTGTTTCTAACTAGATGTCTTTTATTTTATGCAATAATTATTAATCGACTAAATTATCTAAAAATTACCTGCAGTCTCTGATTGCATGCAATATTTTTAGTAATTTTTACTTGTTGATTTGCATGCATTTTATATTATTAAAAATTCAAAAAACTCTTAAACAGTGTCTTGTTTATTTTTGAAAAACTATAAAAACTTTAAAAATTATCTCAAAATTCTATAAAAATTTGGGATGTTTTCTTTTGTTGCTTTTTTACTTTCAGTATTAATTTTGTACAAAAATACCTTATAAAAACCCTAAAATTGTAAAACACTTAAAAACTTATAAAAATTATATAAAATTGTTAGAAAATCAAAAAATATTGATGTTAGTCTCTGTTTGTAGATATTTCCTCTTATTTTATCATAAAAATCACTCCCATGAGTTTTTGGTACTTTTAAGTATTTTAACTTGCCAATTACTCCTACCTGTGCACTGTTTACTTATTTGACCACTGTTTGGTTTTTAAAAAATTCCACAAAAAAAATTACCAAAAATAATATTAAACATATAAAATAAAAAAATATTTATACTACAATTTTCTAGGCATTTATGTCTTTATTAGAAAAATATAAAAAGAGTGTGTGTGAGTACTTTGATTCCTTGTGTTTATTGCCTCTACGTTGAAAAATTAAAAATTTGAAAAATTAAAATAACTAAAAAGATTTTTAATCCCGAAATCCGACCACTAAGTTTTTTAATCGTGTTTCTTGTGTTCAACCCTGATCGCTATACCAGGTAAAAAAAGCGAACCTGCTTACATTTAAGTTTTATATTTGAGTGATTTGAATTTTCTCGTTGATCCGTGATGAATCCACATTTCATCATCTTTATTCTATCATTTTGGCCTCAAAAACCCTGGCAAATGCATGTAAATTCCATTAATTCCCGCATCTTAGCATTCATGCATGTGTATGTAAATAATGCATAAAATACAGTTTTTAAAGCTAAAATTATAGAACAAAGAAAAGAAAAGAAAAAGAATAAAATATTGTAAATATTTTATGACCCGAAACCCCGAGACCTAGGCATCTCGATGAATAGGTCGACAAGGAATAAAGTAGGGGGAGATAAGGGCCAGAATACAATAAAGATTTTATTCATTCTTTATACATTTTGGGACCTATTTTTGGTTCCACATTTATACCTCAAATAAAGAAGCTTTGTACATGAAAGTTGTAGATAATTAAATAAAAAAATACAAAATTGATTTCACTCAAAAATATTGTATAGATAAAAAGTTATGGTCTGAATAAAACTCCAGAATCCCAACTTCCCAGACCTGTATCTCCCTAATAAAAGCTTGAAATGCATCAAAATCACCTTTAATTGTATATAATTTTAAATAAGCTATTTAATGGCGGTGGTTTTGCATTTTGCGGAGCTACGACTTGAAAGTTGAGTTTTGGGACCCCTATTGTATACTTGTACATATTAAAATATTCGTTTTATTATTTATTCATTATTTTAATAATTTTATATTTTTATAATCTTGTAAATATTATTTATAATATATTTGTATATTAAAATCAAAATTAAAACACAAAGAAAATGCAAAAATAAAATACATGTATATAATACATAGGTATAATACCAATACACATACCTATATAATTAACACTTTTATTTTATTAAGTGTAAAAATACATCAGAAAAATAAAATAAAAATATATTTAAGTGTATAAAAATATTTTATAAATTTATAAAATAATAAACAAAAATAAATAAATTAAATATACAAAATAAAAATAAAATATTAAAATACATAGATATATGTACCTATATAGGTCATAAAAGGTAACTTGTATTTTTATACCTCATAAAAATAATTAAAAATCATAATAAAATACTTCATAAAATATAAACAATTTTTATTTAATAATCAAAATTTAAGTAATTCGCTTTCTATTTTTAATTGAATTTACAAATGTTTTTCCAGGATTTTTCCTGGTTAGTCCACGTGGACCAACCAGGAGGTCTTGAGAGTTGACCGGCGGGTCAACTCCCTGACCCTAGCTCCTGTAGCCCTGTTAGAGTTACGTTTTGTCTCATTTTCGTGAATTTTTCGAGGTCAATCCTTGCACCATCTCATGATAGTCTATTCACGACTTTTGTGACTCGTTTATCGCTCTTTCACACCCTATGATCGCCTCGAGGGTTGGTGTCGCGATTCGAGCAATCTCCTTCGATCTTCTCAGCCGTTCGTCAACCCTTCAAATTGACACTCTCCACTTCATTCGAATTTTGTACCCCTCAATCCCAGGTTTAGCTCCCGTTCTCGCGCCCAATAGCTCAAGGAAGGTGACAGCTTCCTTTTCAGAGCATCAGGCTGGTCGAGCGACGCCCGAGGAGGATCCACCACCTTCGCCAACTCCGGCGTTGAGGTCCCCCTACCTCAGGTACAACACCTTCGTGGTCTTCTCGTCCTTCTATTTTCTTCGCATTTTGTGTTCCCCATAGCTTTATAATCATTTTCCCCAGAAAATCAACGCATTTAGATCACCCATTCGCCTTCACGATCTCCTCGCCGGAGTGCTCCTCCGGCCACCACCTCGCGCCGTCGCTCCTCGCCCCCATTTTGCCTCTGCGGTGTCCAAGTGCTTTGCCCTGAACCCTCTCACACATTTTTGCAGGTCTTTGCGCATTGAAGAGAGCCTGGGGCTCGTTTTGACCCTCGTTGGAGACCCGTGAAGCCTCCCAGCTCCGCCGTCTTCTACAGCGAGCTCCGGCCACCGCCGGAGCTTTTTGGAGCCACCAGGACCCAGAGGAAGCCCCCAGGAGCTCGCAACCCATTTTTGGAGCCCAAAGACCACCGGAGGATGGAGCTAGAGCTCGGGGAAGCTTGCCTCGCCGGGGTTGCTTCCCTGTTCTTGCTCCGCCGCCCTGCACAGTCGGATCGAGGCGGAGCTCCAGATCGTTCAGTCACCGTTGGATCGCATCGCGCCACCACCGCCAGATCTTCTGGGAAGATCTAATCTCCCCTGTCCAGTGCGAACAACCATCGTGCATTCCTGAAGCGCCACGTGTCAAGTGGGCGCTCCCCAGCCGTCCGATCACGCACGAGGATATTAGGCGTGGGTATTTGCACTTCACCCCTCGCCATTTTGTCTATTTAATTATGAGTATAAAAAACTTTCATCTGTAGTGTACATTTTTTGTAATATTTGTATTTAGACCATTGAGTTTTCTTTATTTGACCTTAGGTCCTGTCCACATCACCTCACGTGACCCGTGCGTGTGAGGGGGTGGTGATTTTGCACAGGACCCCCTACAGGTTTATTTATTTCATTTAGTCCAGGAAATATTTTGTAACGTGTAATATTTTTGGAGATTTTGCCTGTCAGCCCTTGGGATTGTTGTATATTGCATTTAAGTCCTTGTCAGGCACGTGCTAAACACGTGCGGGTATTGGGATTTTTGCAGGCATACCCTTGCGGGTCTGGTTATTTGTGATTGGTCATGGAAATTAGTCTATCAGTTATAAATTTTTAGGAAAATTACACTTTGGTCTCTGAACTTCTGGATATTTGCATTTATACCCCTGCTAGCAGTGTATTTCTCTTTGTAGTTTCTATTTATTTCATGTGTTAAATTTCAAAAAATCACCAAAAAATCAAGTTAAGCTCTTATTTAGTTGCTTTTGTTCGCCATATTTTTGTCTTGCATTTTTATTGCATTTTCATATTTATAAAAATTCAAAAATATGCATTTTCAGCACTGTTTGCATTAGAAAATACATAAAAATTATAAAAACAACTCAGAAAATTCCGAAAAATATTATCTTTTGCCTATTTTAGTGTGTTTTAACTTCTGTCAAAATAAAAAAAAAGAAAACTGAAAATTAGAAAACCCCAAAAATCTTCATAAAAATCTTAAAAAGTCTACAAAAATCCTAAAAATATAATCTCTGTCTCAGAATTTTCCCTTGTTTTATTATCGTTAGCTTAAAATTAATTTGGAGAATTTTGTTACTATTTGATATTTTATTTCTCCATTTTGCCCAGCCTTTTATTTTCTACACTGTTTTCAATATTTTTGACTTTGAAAATACCAAAAAAATTAGAAAAATCATAAAAACATCATAAAATTATAAAAAGCTCAAAAATACATCATTTCCTGATTTTTGCCTATTTTTGCCTATTTTACTCTATATATTATATCCCTTTTTCTTTTATTGTATATATACTCTATTGTTGAAAAAAGAAAAAAAATATAAAATATAAAAAGAAAATATAAAATCAGGAATTAAAAATCAAAATACAAAAATATAAAATTTAAAATAAAAAATACAAAAATTCAAAAACCCACAAAAATTTGCATGTTTGTAGGCATTTGATCACATTCACATTTTTGTGCATTTTTTCCTTGATCTATCTTGCTTGCTCCCTGAGTTTGACACTCTACACATACTTGCACACTATACACACTTATTGTAGAGTTATAATAAATTTTGACTCCACATTTGCTTCTCATTGTTTGATTGTTATTGTGGGTTAATTATTGATTTAGCCGGGGAATTATTGAGGGTCGCCGCAACGACTTTGTCCCTGCCTTGTGTGAGACATTTTAGACCCCTGTGATTCTCGCTTAATCAAATGACGCCGTTGCCAGAGAGCAACTGCGTATAGATCATTATTTTGTGACTGATTGTGATTGTGTGTTTACCATTATTGGTCCATTTATTTCCCTTATATTTGACTTACACTTTTGAGCTATCTGACCACCTTCTTTGTTGTCTTTGTGCGAGGTACCGCGGATCGAGGGAGGCGCATTTTCATAGGCGCCTAAGCACCCACGTGAAGCCGGCTACGACCTGCTCAAAGAAGACTTAGAGTTTTTGTAGTGTAGCTCCATTTTATTTTCTGCAAATATTCCTCTGTAATTATTCGTGAGAGAGAGACATAACTTGTAATTAAAAAGGACATTTAGACACTACGACATTTTACGAGGTCCAGTGCCCGAGGGATTGTTCCCTTGGGGGCCTCGTCTGCTTGCTCGGTTTTCTCATCGATTTTGTTTTCTTCGCTTTTCTTTTATTTTTGATTCATGAAGGTTTTGGCCCCTAGACTTAGGATTTTATTGTGATTGTGACGTATCTGATTAGGATCCCACACTTATCCTATAGATCGTTAAGTGGACCTAATTAATAACTCACAAAATAAAAAGCTATTTTGGTCGACCTGAGGAGTCATGTGCCGCTAGAGGTCGTATACAGCGCTGGCAGGATCCGTTGTGGCGGACACCGATCGACATCCGAGACCGGAATCCGACTCCTCTTGTTGACCACTTAGCTACTGTTCTTCTCGTGTAGAATTTTTCGTCTAAGGCCGATTTCTTCGTCCGTCATATATGTAGTTTAATTTCTATCTTTTATTTTATGGGCGGATCACCCTGCATGTAGAGTGCTGGAGCAAGGTACGCATTTCTATCCATGCATGCATCATTGTGTTTGATCGCGCATCGGCTTTCCGACTTCCTCCCACGTTTTATTGGACCTTAAATAACCAGGCGATCGGAAAATTCGTTAGGCATTGTCTTTATTTCAGAAAAATACCTAAAAAGTGAAAATCATAAAATTAGGACTGCTAATGCAAACTTGACTCTAAAACTCACCCCACCCTCAAAAATTTTTGTCTTAGGGAGAGTAACCCCCTCCTTGGTTGATTTATCTACAGCGAGAGAGTGACCCGAACACTAGGATAGAGCCAAGCCCGATATCTTAGTTGACTACTGTTCTTGGTGAGTCATTCTCCAGTGAGGATCTCTCCAGTAACCAGTAAAGCAGACCGCAACGTCCTTAGCAGACAGGGATGATCGGGTAGCCGGTAAATGGTCCGCAACTCCTACTGGATGGGAAAGATCTCATTTAGGATTGGGACAGTCAGCTAGGAGAGTTCGGTTCCCAACAACTCGCTTAATCGCTCTGAAAGATTGATTGATCACCTAACTAAAATTGACAAGATAAATGACCAAACCTTCATGGTCATCAGCTCCAGAGTTGTGTAGGTGAATTGGGGGTTTGTATTCACATCTTGTTTGCATTCCAGATCTCATCCTCCCTTTTCCAAGAACAAAATGATGGGAAGGAGATCCCTTAGGCCACGTCTGGTGGCACCGCTGTCGAGCACTCCTTCCTATTCATCTAGGTCAGCTTCGGGGAGTCCAGACCCACTCTTCGAGCTTGAGTTTACGTCCACCCTATTCCACCTCAACCACCCTTCTTCTTCCATCAGTACAGTGGTGCCAGAGTTTAGTGCAACATAGAGCTCAGAACATTTGACGGCACCTGAGATGGGTTCTTTTGCCTTTGCATAGGCCCAAGATATGGACAGCAGAGAGGAACACCCAGATGAGCAGAGACCACCACCATTCCTATATGATCAAGCTGCCATGAACAACTCACTGTTAGCTTCCCTGGAGACCATGCAGAGACAGTTCAGAGACCAGGGAGTATTTATGGGTGACCTCATGAGGGAGATAGCGCAGATGCGAGAGGGAAGAGAAGACAGACCTGAGGGCGGTGATATACCAGAAGTCGTAGGCGAAGGAGAAGAATCTAACCAGGAGAGGCCGTCGCCGATGACCCTGAGGCAGTTGCACAACCCAGCCTCGACCCTCACTCACCGATGGATTCAGCTTCCTCCCATTATTGGGAACTTTGAGCTTCGCCCGCAGAACATCCAGCTATTGCCCAAGCTTCACGGGCTAGCCACCGAGGAGCCTCATCTCCATCTGCAGGAGTTTGAGATGATTTGCAGCACTGTCCACAACAGACTGGTGGACGAGGACACAATCAAGATGATTGCCTTCCCATTTTCCTTAGCTGATAGAGCAGCCTACTGGCTGAAACATCTTGGGAGGTACGTCACATCATGGGCACAACTCCGATACGAGTACTTGAACAAGTACTATCCACTCGGCCGAACTAACGCAGCACGAGCTATGATCAGCAATTTCACCATGGTCCTGAATGAGCAGTTCCATGAGGCTTGGGATCGATTCAGAGAGCTCATTGACCGGTATCTACATCATGATATATCCAAGCCCAACTTAGTTCAAAGTTTATTTTGTGGGCTGACACCGGAGCTGCAGGGGCTTGTTAATGCCTCTTGTGGTGGATCTTACTTCTCCAAGGGAGAAGATGCAGTTTTGGAGATCTATGAAGGAATGGCAGAGAATTCTACAGTCATGGCCTAAGCCCACGTCTATACACAGCCAAAAGCTTCCACCACAGGCAGTTGGATATCAGAGGATTGCATGCATCTATGCCTGTACACACACTCCATCAGCAGCCACAGCTCAGGCTGAAATCACTGCTGCCGACATGGGGATCATTTCTGAGAAGTTGGACCGCATCGAGATTCTTGAGAAGAAGCAGATCAAGGTCTTGACCAGATGGACCTTTTGACGAAGACCATGAGTGACCTGAAGACGCAGATTCTTTGCATCCAGAAGGCACAGACGTCTACCCAGCAACCTCCCAGGTCACGGGCTGATCCCATCAGTAGCAGCTCCACCCAGCCCTCTGCTACGTACCGCCAGGTCCATCACATCCAGGCAGAGTCGGTCCAGTAACTACATCATTATCCATTACCGCCGCCATCTCAAGACACTCAGATGGTGGTATATCAGCCATATCAGCTACTGGCAGTTCTTCCACCACCACCCGTTGAGCAGGAACCATTGATGGAAGTCAATGGGATATGGTACGACCGGTACCCACAGCAGCCCGGGATTCATCACGATCACCCTGGATTCCGTTGGACCACTGGTGGCACCTCATCCCAGCAGCAGTCTCCAGCTCAGGGCCATCAGACCAGCCAGTAGCAGCAGCCCCAGTATGCCCACCAGCAGTATCAGCAGGGTCCTCGTCCCTTCTATCCATGACAGCAATGGAGGCAGCATCAGCAGCCTCACCAGACATACTCCCAGCCTCCCCACTACTAGCACCATCCTCATTTCCAGCAGAAAACACTTTCGATTCTCATGCACCCGCTTTTGAGAACCCAACACTTGACAACCTCGCTCGCTTGCTTTCTGATCAGCAGGCATCCTTCCAACGGGAAATGGATGAGTTTCGGCAGGAGATGAGGGATATCATCAAGGGCAAGGTTGCCATACCTGCACAGATCGAGCCTAATCCGAACAATATGAAGAGGAAGTCTGAGCAGGTACAGTTTACAGAGGATACCTCTCCTAGTGATTATTTGAGTGACATGTCTTCTTTGTATGATGCTAATTTCGTGACTACTAGGAGCGGTAGGATGCAAGCTAGTGGCGCCTCATCTGAGCGATAGCCACACGAGGAACCACGAGCGCCAGATGAGGAGAGTAGCGGTGCTGATGCCGCAGATGATGATGTTGATGACGGTGGTGCTGATGCCACCAATGATGGAGATCCAGATGACGGTGCTGAGGCCGTCATGACACTGATGCAGATGGTGGTGCTGAGGCCACCATTATACTTGATGCAGAGCCAGAGCACGGTGCTGATGCCGCGAAGTCAGATGCCGTTGGTGGTACTGAAGCCACCACTTCTACTTTTGTTCAGCTCCCACATGTTGTGTTGCCACCTTTTGTATCTCAGGACCGTGGTAACAAGAAAAAGAACAAAAATATGAATAAAGGAAAGGTTTCTGTATCCACTTCAGGTCTATGTGTGTTGCATGATGATCATTGTATGGATTCTATTCCTTCACAGACACAGGAACCTCTTCCTAGTCCTCCATCTGGAGGAGGCCCCTTCCATCCCCTTCCCTCAAGCACTCCGCTTGGTGAAGGGGTATAAAAGAGAAAATCCAAAAAAGACTCAACAGGTTGAGTTCAGCAACCAGATGATTGATAGATTCCAGATCCAGCTAACTTTACAGGAAGCACTTGAGCACATCCCCCTCTTCCAAAAGAGCTTGAGAGAGAAGACTACAATCTACAGGAAGAAGAGGAACCACAGGGATAAGATCCATGTGCTCACCCATTCTACTTGTTTCACCATTCAGAACCGATTGCCAGTCAAGAGACCTGATGCAGGAGCTCCCTATGTCAGATGCGAGATTCAGGAGCAGCGGTTCGATCGTACTCTATTAGACAACATCTCTTCTATCAACCTCCTTACGGCAACCTTACTCGACTGATTCGAGTTTGGTCCTCTT
This sequence comes from Ottelia alismoides, assembly GCA_037367405.1. Lineage (NCBI taxonomy): Eukaryota > Viridiplantae > Streptophyta > Magnoliopsida > Alismatales > Hydrocharitaceae > Ottelia > Ottelia alismoides. The sequence goes on along the minus strand of JAZKJV010010206.1, from coordinate 175,105 downwards.
CTTCAGAGCATGACAGTCCTTCAGTTTGCTGATAGGTCGACTAAGAGGCCGAAGGGGTTGTTGAGAGACGTGGTCGTTACCATTCATGGCCTGAAATTCCCCGTGGACTTTGTTGTATTGGACATGGAGACCCCTATGTCGGTAACAGATACCTCCATCATACTTGGACACCCATTCTTGGCCAGTGACAAGGCGGTGACCGATCATGATAGTGGGAAGGTGTGCTTTCGCGTAGAGGGCGAGAGTATACAAATAAAGACGATCGAGGAGACCAGAGTGAGAGAATCAACATGCTCAGAGCAGCCCAGTGATACCGCGCAGATGACAGAGGACGAGCGAGACGTCCATCAAGAGTGTGATTTTGTGATGATAGATGATGAATCCATTTGGACAGATCCAGTAGCACAGACCCTCGCCTTGCCTGCAGATTCACTCTATTTACAGCTTACGGAAGTTGAGAGCATGGAGAGCACACCCCTGGACGAGGATACCTTTGAGGCTGACAGTTCCGTGATGAGTGGTGAAGCAGAATTTCATTCTTGTTCTTCTAGTTCAGATCCCTCAGATTCAGACATTGATTGGGATGCTTTTGATGACTATTTGCCGTGTCTGATTCCTTCTGAGCCAACAGCTAGGACGGAGTGCAAGCTAGTACAGTTCATAGATGAAGATGATTCAGCAAGGTTCCCTTCGTCAGATTTTCATGCACAACGAGAGTTCTCACATGCAGACCTGGTAGCCTTCACATAGACATATCAGAAGCCAAATCTGCCACCTCCCAGTTGTCTAGAATTGAAGCCATTACCGCAGTCGCTGAAGTATAGATTCCTTGCGGGTGAGCCAGATATGCACCCAGTCATTATCTCAGCAGGTTTGACTGGAGAGTAATAATTTTGTCTGATGGAGGTTTTTGAAAGAAACCGCAAGGCGATAGGATGGAGTATAGCTGATCTCCAGGGGATTAGTCCAGCTCTGTGCTCCCACCACATCTATCTTGAGGAGGACGCTAGGCCCTCGCGTGAGTTCCAATGACGGCTGAACCCGAATCTTCGAGATGTGGTCATGAAGGAGATATCAAAGTGGTGGAGCGCCGATTTTATCTACCCCATCTCCAACTCCAAGTGGGTTAGTCCATTACATGTGGTACCTAAGAAGAAGGGTATCGCTACAGTTGTGAGTGAGTCTGGAGAGGAGATAGCTACCCGGGTACCAACTTCTTGGAGGGTCTGTGTGGACTACAAACGATTGAATCAGGCCACCAAGAAGGATCATTTCCCACTGCCATTCATTGATCAGATTATCGAGAGGCCATCTGGGAAGAGTCACTATTGTTTTCTTGACGGGTACTCCGCTTACAATCAAGTGGCCATTGCGCCCGAAGATCAGGAGAAAACGACATTCACCTGTCCGTTTGGGACTTATGCTTTCAGACGGATGCCCTTTGGATTGTGTAACGCCCCGGCGACATTCCAAACGTGCATGTTGTCCATTTTCTCGGACATGGTGGGTGACTATTTAGAGGTCTTCATGGATGACTTCTCGGTCTATGGCGATGGGTTTGATGCTTGTCTTGGCTGCCTAGACCGCGTGCTTCAGCGCTGCATAGAGTTCAACCTTGTATTATCTTAGGAGAAGAGTCACTTCATGGTGACTCAAGGGACGGTCCTTGGTCATATCATCTCCAACAGGGGCATGGAGGTCGATCCGGCCAAGGTGGATATCATTAGAAAACTCAATCCATCGTCCAATCTGCGTCAATTGCGGTCTTTTCTGGGGCATGTCAGTTTCTACCGACGGTTCATTCAGGACTTCAGTCGTATTGCCCGATCGCTTACTGATTTGCTGACGAAAGACACCGAGTTCATTGTAAATGATAAGTATATTACGTCATTTGAGATTCTCAAAAATATGTTTGCCACGGCTCCTGTCCTTCAGCCACCCGATTGGTCTCTCCCATTCGAGATCATGACGGATGCTTCTGATTTTGCCGTAGGGGATGTGCTTGGACAGAGGAGGGATGGATTGCCGTATGCCATTCACTACGCTAGCCGGACTTTGGATGCCGCTCAGCGGAATTATACTGTGACAGAGAAGGAGATGCTAGCTATAGTCTTTGCTTTGGATAAGTATCGATCATATATTCTCGGATCTAGAGTGACTATCTTTAAAGATCACACCGCCATCCGGTACCTCATGGCCAAGAAGGATGCCAAAGCTCGCCCTTACCAGATGGATCCTTCTGCTCCAGGAGTTTGACATTGAGATTAAGGATAAGCCTCGAGTTAAGAATGTGGTGGTGGATCACCTCTCCTGCTTAGAGAACCTTGAGGAATCTGAGCCCAGCGCACCTATTACAGAGACATTCCCATATGAGGCGATCTTGCCTATCGCCTCACTCCCATGGTATGCTGACAGTGTGAACTATCTTGTTGCCAAGACGGTTCCACAAGGTTGGCTCAGGCAGAAACTTGAGACCTTCCTGGCGAAGGCCAAGTTGTATCATTGGGAGGACCTTGTCCTTTATCATGAAGGAGGGGATAGTATCTAGAGGAGGTGCATTCCTCAAGATGAGCAGAATAGCATCCTCACATACTGCCACAAGCTTGAGGCAGGAGGACATCATTCTAGGAGACGGACAACACAAAAGGTGCTCCAATCCGGCCTTTGGTGGCCTACTCTCTTCAAGGATTCAGATGAGTTCATGAAGATATGTACTGACTATCAGAAGATGGGTACTTGCGGTCAGAGAGACATGATGCCCATGCAGCCCATTCACTTTTGTGAGGTTTTTGACGCATGGGGTATTGATTTCATGGGCCCATTTCCTAAGAGGCAGGGGTTTGAGTACATTCTGCTCGCTGTGGATTATGTGAGTCATTGGGTTGAGGCCATCCCCACCCGAGCCGCAGATGCTAAGATCGTGTGTCGTTTTTTGAGGAAAAATATCATTTCACGGTTCGGGGTACCTAGAGTTCTGATTTCAGATGGGGGTCTCACTTTATTAACGACAAGGTTAAGGCCCTTGCAGGCGAGTTCAACATTGACCATCGTATTGCCACGCCATATCACCCTCAGACTAATGGTCTTGCTAAAGTTTCGAATAGGGAGATCAAGACTATTTTACAGAAGGTAGTCCGCCCAGACCGAAAGGATTGGTCACAGCTTTTGGACTCGGTCTTGTGGGCCTATCGGACTTCCTTCAAGACACCATTAGGGACATCTCCCTTTCATCTCGTCTATGGCAAGCTGTGCCATTTGCCAGTGGAAAATCAAGCACAAGTCACTTTGGGCGTTACAGAGTTATTGTTGGATCCTGAGAGTATAGGAGAACAGAGGAAAGCAGAGTTGGCAGCCCTGGAGGAGTTGAGAGATACAACCTTTTCTAGCAGCCTACAGTATAAGGAAAAAGTGAAGACATGGCATGATTCCCATATCAGCCATAAACAGTTTGAGCCCGATCAACGTGTATGGTTGTTTGATTCCAGGCTGAAGTTATTTCCAGGGAAATTACATAGTAAGTAGAAAGGTCCGTATGTGGTCAGGAAGGTACATGACAACGGTAGTATTGATATATCTGAGTTGTCATCTTCCTCTACCTTTCGTGTTAACGGTCATCGCCTGAAAATATATTTAGATCATGATCCGCCGACCGTTGACGTTGCCCCCATTCTTTTGGTATGAGATGTGCTCTTTGACTCATATCATTTGCATCTCATACATGGTTATCACTTCCATCTTCTGCTGTATAGATCCATCTGTCAATATCATTCATTCATTCTTCCGTTATGTCTGCTACCCCGTTGCCATCTTTTGATTTTGCTATACTTAGGACACACCTTTTCCTAAGTATAGGGGGTACATACACTGAGCTGTGATCTATTCTTTTCTTCTTTTCTTCTTTTCCTTTTCCATCTTCTTTTTGTATCAGAAAGGTGTCTCCCCTTGTAGACAATTTTCTATACTTAGGACGCATTTTTTCCTAAGTATAGGGGGGTGTGCACCCCGAGTTTTCATTCTTTTCGACCCTCTCCATTGTCTCCTCTTCTTGTCTATATTTAGGGATATCTTACCCTAAGTATAGGGGGAGACAATCTGAGTACGACCTGTTCATTCCCACCCTTGACCCTCCCTGCTTTGTGTACAGTCTGCTATACTTAGGATTATTTGATCCTAAATATAGGGAGGACGGTCAACTTCTCATTCATTCATTCATCGCTTATTCATTTATTCTTTAGATTTTCCTATACTTAGTACGAGTTATGTCTTCTCTTTACTCTTCGATCTATGAGGACATAGCTCAAACTAAGTATAGGGGGATCGTATATATTGCGTATATACTTTAGCCATAACTCGTACTTTCGTATTTTCCTAATAATATGGCTAATAATTCCTAATATTTCATTAAAAACCTTAATAAAAAGATGTGATTATTCCTCAAATTCTTTGTGTATCTACTGATTAATAAATCAGGTGAAAATGTTTTTTGCAAAATGTTTGAAAATCTTTGTGAAAATCTTTTGAAAACTATTTTGAAAACATTTTGTTACATGTTTTCAACCTTTATAAAATATTTTGTTTTGAAAACTTATTTTCTTTATGTGAAATAAAAATGTTTGAAAAATGATTTGCAAATGGTTTGAAAAATGGTTGCAAAATATTTTGAAAAATCTAACTATACTGTTTGAAAAACATTTGCAAAATGATTTTCAAATGTGTGTACATGTTTGTAAAATGTTTGTAAAATATATTTTGGACTATAGTTTTTCAAAATTGTTTTCAAATAAGTTTGAGGAATACATACATCACACCAAAATCCTTTATATATGTATACAATTGATCCCTTACCCTGTAAATTCTTAAAATCCACTTCTTGTAATTAAAAGAAGCACTCCAGTGTAAATATTTTTAACCTAGTTTTCGCCAAAAATCTTTTTGTTTTCAAAAATCCCAAAAATGTTTGCAAAACTAAAATACCAAAAGCATCTGAAAAATCCTTGTGAAAAATACAAAAAAATGCATATGCATCATCATCTTTTCAAAAATCCATAAAAAGTTCAAAATCTTGGAAAATTGCATCACAAATATTTTCTGCATTATGCATAGCATCTGCAAAGCATTAGCATTTTTCGGATTGAGTTTGATAAAAGTCTAAATAAAATCGAGAGATCGGAGCTTGACTGGTCCTTAAAATCTACCTAATAACAGGAACCTTATAGGAACTGGAATTGAGGTACTTCAGGTCTAGTTGACTTTATTCTTTGAGGATCGCTGGACTTAGTTCAATGGGTTCTTGACTGCGTAAGTAGAGTATTTTGGAACACACACACGACTCTTGTTGATAATGACCTAACTTGGACACCTGCACCTTTCACATGGCTCAACTCAGTTGGAGTGGTAAGGGGATTGGATTTGCCGGTATGAGACGCACACAAGTGGAAACACTTGTCCTCCTCTAGGGAGGGAAGTGCACCCCAACCCGTCCAGTGATGAGGAATTCTAAAGACAGGAGAGTGTGGGTTGCAATAAAGCTTCAAAAGAGGGATAGTCTACTGGCTCAAGAGGAAAAACTCCCTATGTAAACGCTGTTGTAAATAGTATCAAAAAAATTGGACAGGCTTGTACAAAAAAAATGCCTGCAAAGTATGTGAATATGTTGTAAAGCCAATAAGCAAGCTTGAGTTCCAAAGTCATATCATGTGAGCCTGCAACTGGATGAATTGACTACACTGGTCTTGCATCCTATGATAGGTAGCTACACTGGCTACCGTCCATTCTTCTCTTCACCCCTCCTCTTGAGCTGGCTGCCACTTGAACTTAGAAGGGAATACCCCGCTCCTCGAGGAAGGAGTTATTGGATTGGGGAATCATTGGGTTGTCATACTGGAGAAGTCAATCTCTTTGTCATTCTAGTTGGGGAGAGCCACAATCACTTACACTATACGAGTTAGATTCATAGTCGTAAGGGTTTGCGTATGAATTGAGATATTTCTGACCTGGCTATTGAGGAAACTTGAGAGGAGTACTGGGATTCTCAGGGACTGTTGGATTTCAAATCTGGTTCTCATTAAGGTTCCGCCCGCACTAAAATTCCAAAGCTCTAACTTAAGCTCCAAACTTTGATTTTGTGAAGACAAGTTTGATAATTAAACTTAGTTCATCTTTCTTCTTTTTCTTTTCTTTGTTTTTCTGCACTTATTACATAAGTGTTTGCTAGGGAATAGCAAAGGCAAAGTATAGGGGGATGATGAATCCACATTTCATCATCTTTATTCGATCATTTTGGCCTCAAAAACCCTAGAAAATGCATGTAAATTCCATTAATTCCCGTATCTTAGCATTCATGCACGTGTATGTAAATAATGTATAAAATACAGTTTTTAAAGCCAAAATTATAGAATAAAGAAAAGAAAATAAAAAGAATAAAATATTGTAAATATTTTTTTACCCGAAACCCTGAGACCTAGGCATCTCGATGAATAGGTCGACAAGGAATAAAGTAGGGGGAGATAAGGGCCAGAATACAATAAAGATTTTATTCATTCTTTATACATTTTGGGACCTATTTTTGGTTCCACTTTTTATACCTCAAATAAAGAAACTTTGTACATGAAGTTGTAGATAATTAAATAAAGAAAAATACAAAATTGATTTCACTCAAAAATATTGTACAAATAAAAAGTTATGGTCTGAATAAAACTCCAGAATCCCAACTTCCCAGACCTGTATCTCCCTAATATAAGCTCGAAATGCTTCAAAATCACCTTTAATGGTATATAATTTTAAATAAGATATTTAATGGTTGTGGTTTCACATTTTGCGAAGCTACGGTTTGAAAGTTGAGTTTTGGACCCCTATTGTATACTTGTACAGATTAAAATACTCGTTTTATTATTTATTCATTATTTTCATAATTTTATATTTTTATAATCTTGTAAATATTATTTATAATATATATGTATATTAAAATCAGAATTAAAACACAAAGGAAACACAAAAATAAAATACATCTATATAATACATAGGTATAATACCAATACGCATACCTATATAATTAACACTTTTATTTTAAGTGTAAAAAATACTTCAGAAAAATAAAATAAATATATTTAAGTGTATAATTTTATAAATTTATAAAATAATAAACAAAAATAAATAAATTAAATATACAAAATAAAAATAAAATATTAAAATACATAGATATATGTACCTATATAGGTCATACAAGGTAACTTGTATTTTTATACCTTATAAAAATAATTAAAAATCATAATAAAATACTTCATATAATAATAAACATTTTTTATTTAAAAATCAAAAATAAATTAATTCATTTTCTATTTTTAATTGAATTTACAAATGTTTTTTCTAGGATTTTTCCTGGTTGCTCCACGTGGACCAACCGGGAGGTCTGGAGAGTTGACCGGCGGGTCAACTCTCTGACCCTAGCTCTTGTAGCCCTGTTAGAGTTGCGTTTTGTCTCATTTTCGTGAATTTTTCGAGGTCAATCCTTGCACCATCTCATGATAGTCTCTTCACGACTTTTGTGCCTCGTTCATCGCTCTTCCACGCCCTATGATCGCCTCGAGGGTTGGAGCCACGATTTGAGCAATCTCCCTCAATCTTCTCAGCCGTTCGTCAACCCTTCAAATGGACACCCTCCACTTCATTCGAATTTTGAACCCCTCAATCCTAGGTTTATCTCCCGTTCTCGCACCCAATAGCTCAAGGAAGGTGACACCTTCCTTTTAAGAGCATCAGGCTGGTCGAGCGACGCCCGAGGAGGCTCCACCACCTCCGCCAACTCCAGCGTTGAGGTCCCCCCTACCTCAGGTACAACACCTTCGAGATCTTCTCGTTCCTTCTATTTTCTTCACATTTTGTGTTCCCCGTAGCTTTAGAATCATTTTCCCCCAAAAAACATCGCATTTAGATCACCCATTCGCCTTCACGATCATCTCGCCGGAGTGCTCCTCCGGCTACCACCTCGCGCCGCCGCTCCTCGCCCCCATTTCGCCTCCGCGGGGTCCAGGCACTTTGCCCTGGACCCTCTCACACATGTTTGCAGGTCTTCGCGCATTGAAGAGAGCCTGTGGCTCGTTTTGACCCTCGCTGGAGACCCGTGAAGCCTCCCAACTCCACCGTCTTCTCCAGCGAGCTCCGACCACCGCCGGAGCATTTTGGAGCCACTAGGACCCAGAGGAAGCCCCAGGAGCTCGCAGCCCGTTTTTGGAGCCTAAAGACCATCGGAGGACGGAGCTTGAGCTTGGGGAAGCTGTTGAATGCGGAAATCGGGAGGTCGTGTCAATTAACAAGGTGAATCAACAGTAGCTGATTTGACCTCACACGAAATCTGCAGTTCAAACAAGAATTAACCCACAACAGAAATCAAATAATGAAGAGAAGTACGGAGTTAAAATTTATTATAACACTACAACAAGATGTGTATATGTGCAAGTATGTGTAGAGGTCGAACACATGGAGCAGACATGTAGAATGGGGCAAAATGCTAAAAAATGTGAATGCGATTATTTGCCTATTTATGCTATTTTTTGTGGATTTTTTTAATTTTTAATTTTATATTTTATATTTTGTTTTTAATTTTCTGATTTATTTTTTCTTTTTATATTATATATATTTTTCTTTTTTTAAATAGAATATATATAAAGTAAGAAAAAGGAGGATAAGGTATTTATAAAAATAGGTAAAAATAAGGAAAAAAATAGGAAATAAAAAATTTGTTGGGCTTTTTAAAATTTTCTAATGTTTTTGTGATTTTTCTAGATTTTTTCTATTTTTTGGTATTTTTAAAGTCAAAAATACTGAAAATAGTGAATAAAATAAAAAGCTGAAACTAAAATGGAGAGATAAAATATAAAATAGTCAAAAAATTCTCCAAATTAATTTAAATAAAAGATAATAAAATAAAGAAAATTTAAAAATAGAGGTTATATTTTTAGTATTTTTTATGAATTTTAAATATTATTTTTGAAGGTTTATAGAGTTTTTATATTTTTATGGGTTTATTTTGTATTTTTTTAATGATTTTTGGATTGAAGTTAAAAGACACTAAAAAGCAAAATATTTTTTCCCGGGAATTTTTTGAGGTGATTTTATAATTTTTATGGATTTTATAATGAAAGCAATATATTTTTTTCTGGGAATTTTCTGAGGTGATTTTATAATTTTTATGGATTTTATAATGCAAACAATGCTGAAAATGCGTGTTTTTGAATTTTTATAAATATTAAAATGCAATAGAAATGCAAAATAAAAATATGGTGTGAAATTACAATGCAACAGGAACACTAGGTAATTTTTGTGGATTTTTTAGTGATTTAGAGATGCATGAAATAAACAAAGGGAACAAAAAGAAATTGCATTCTGGCAGGGGTATAAATGTAAATATGCAAAAGTCCAGGGGCCTAGGCACAATTTTCCAACAATTTTATAACGTAGTTAGAAATATTTATGGACTAAATGAAAATAGCCAAAAACGGAGGGGCTCCTCTATAAAAACTCCAAGGTCACGCGCACGGGTCGCGTGACTGGTAAGGATTGTTCTTTGATTTTCCAAAAGCTGAGGGTTGTTTTGCAATTATACCAAAAACATTACACGCTATATAATAATTGATGGACTTAATACAAATTCAAAAAGATGCGAGGGCGATCGCATAAAATACCCCGCTCCTCACGCGCGCAAGCACGTGAGGTGACATGGCTTAGGACCCGAATGTAATTACTGCAAGTTCGGGGGCTAGTTTATAAATATTACAAAAATATTCAAACAACAGATGAAAGTTTATAAGCTAATAAATAATTAACAAAAATGGCTAGGTGTAGCTTACAAAATTCCCACCCTAACAGATCGGACGGCGCTGATGTATCCACTAATCCACGTGTCACAATCCTATGTCGCGATACCCCCTCGTACCCAACGGCTTAGATTAGAAGGTCATTGAAGATCAGACGACGCTGGGCTGCGAAATCCGACGGTCGATGGAGGGTCTGGAAGAACAGAGCTGATCGAACGGTGCTGGGCGATGGAGGAAGAACTGCATATGAACTCTCTAGTGGCGAGTTTGGAATCGGGCCCGCTCCTGCCTCCGACCACCGCGAGCTTTGTTGATGGGCGCTTCATGCCCCTGGACCTCCGAGGAGTCTCCAGATGCCCTCAAGTGCTCCAGAGACCAACGATGGTCCCATGAGATCGCTATGGCTTCCGGCGAACCTGGAGTATCCTCCCTCGAGCCGAATCGAGGCTCAGATGCCTCCTTCTCTTCCTGCAAATAAAATAAAAAGGACGGCAGCTATCTTGCTAGCAAGAAGAGGCATTTATTGGTGAGAAATGGCATTTGTGGAGTCGAGGATGGTTGCCGGAGCTCACGAGCTCTGGCGAGGTGTTTAAACGTGGATTTCGGGGTGAAATAGTCGATGGAACAACAAACTGAATGCATACATCAAAACCTAGAACTAACAGCTAATCTAACAAAGAGGAAACAAACAAAATACAACCTCAATTGGTTAGGAAAACCAAGAGATACTGGACCTCACGGCCGAGACGGAGATGGGGGTGGAAGCGCCTCCCGACCCTCGCCTGACCTCCGCGGGCGAGATGGAGGGTGCCCTGTCACGGCCTCCTGTCCGGAGCTCGGTGCTAGGATCAAATGAGGGTCAAAGAAGGGTTCAAAGGAGGAAGGAGCTGAAGGGGGGTTATTTGAACAAGTGGCGAAGAGGCTTCGAAGATCGAGGTGTATCAGTGATTACAATGATCCGATCCCCAAGGCAAGTTATAGGCGTGTATCACCAATCTTTGAGGAAAAAAGTCACGAAGACCATGATGCCAAAGCATGAAAGACGTGGCCTAGAAAAATCCCCGAAGATCGGTGAAAAAACAAAAATCTGATAAGCTACAGGAGTGGGTCAGAGAGTTGACCCGTCGGTCAACTCTCTAGACCTCCTTGTTGGTCCACGTGGACCAACCAGGAAAAATCCTGGAAAAATCATTTGTAAATTCAATGAAAAATAAAGAATGAATTAATTAATTTTTGATTATTAAATAAAAAATGTTTATTATTTTATGAATTATTTTATTATGAATTTTATTTATTTTTTTGAGATATAAAAATACAAGTTACCTTTTTAGACCTATATAGGTATACATATCTATATATTTTAATATTTTATTTTTTGTATATTTTATTTATTTATTTTTATTTATTATTTTATAAATTTATGAAATATTTTTATACACTTAAATATATTTTTATTTTATTTTTCTGAAGTGTTTTGTATACTTAATAAAATAGAAGAATCAATTATATAGGTATATTTATAGGTCTTATACCTATGTATTATATTCAAGTATTTTATTTTGTATTTTCTTTAGTAATTTATTACTGTTTTTAATGCACATATATATTATAAGTAATATTTAAAAAATTATAAAAATATAAAATTATAAAAATAATGAATAAATAATAAAATGAATATTTTAATATATACAAGTATACAATAGGGGTCCAAAACTCAACTTTCAAACCGTAGCTCCGTAAAATGTGAAACCACCTTCATTAAATAGCTTATTAAAAATTATATACAATTAAAGTGAGTTTGACACATTTTGAGTTTTTATTTGAGAGATACAGGTCTGGGAAGTTGGGATTCTGGAATTTTATTTAGATCATATATTTTTATCTATACATTATTTTTGAATGAAATTAATTTTATATTTTTCTTTATTTAATTATCTACAACTTTCATGTACAATTATTTGAAGTATAAAAATGGAACCAAAAATAGGTCCCGAAATGAATAAAGAATGAATAAAATCAAAGGTGTTTTTATTGTATTTAGACCCTTATCTCCCCCTACTTTATTCCTTGTTGACCTAGTCATCAAGATGCCTAGGTCTCGGGGTTTCAGGTCATAAAATATTTACAATATTTTATTCTTTTTATTTTCTTTTCTTTATTCTATAATTTTGGCTTTAAAAACTGCATTTTATACAATATTTACACACATATGCATGAATGCTAAAATGCATGAATTACAATATTTTACATGCATTTACTAGGGTTTTTAAGGCCAAAATGATAGAATAAAGATGATGAAATGTAGATTCATCAGAAGCTCGCCTCGCCGGCATTGCTTCCCTGTTCTTGCTCCGCCGCCCAGCACCGTCGGATCGAGGCGGAGCTCCAGATCGTTCGGTCACCGTTGGATCGTGTCGCGCCACCACCGTCAGATCTTCTTGGAAGATCTAATCTCCCCCGTCTAGCGGGAACCGTCATCGTGCATTCTTGAAGCGCCACGTGTGAAGTGGGCGCTCCCCAACCGTCCGATCACGCACATGGATATTAGGCGTGGGTATTTTGCACTTCACCCCTCACCATTTTGTCTATTTAACTATTAGTATAAAAACTTTCAGCTGTAGTGTAAAATTTTTTAATATTTGCATTTAGACCCTTGAGTTTTCTTTATTTGCACTTAGGTCCTGTCCACGTCACCTCATTGTCACCTCATGTGACCTGTGCGCGTGAGGGGGTGGTGATTTTGCACAGGACCCCCTACGGGTTTATTTATTTCATTTTAGTCCAGGAAATATTTTGTAACGTGTAATATTTTTGGAGATTTTGCATGTCAACCCTTAGGATTTTTGTATATTGCATTTAGGTCCTTGCTAGGCGCGTGCTAGACACGTGCGGGGATTGGGATTTTTGCAGACATACCCTTGCAGGTCTAGTTATTTGTGATTGGTCCTGGAAATTATTCTACCAGTTATAAATTTTGAGGAAAATTACACTTTGGTCCCTGAACTTCTGGATATTTGTATTTATACCCAGCAAGCAGTGTATTTTCTCTTTGTTGTTTCTATTTATTTCATGTGTCTATAAATTTCTAAAAATCTCCAAAATCAAGTTAAGCTCCTATTTAGTTGCTCTTTTTTGCCATATTTTTGTCTTGCATTTTTATTGCATTTTCATATTTATAAAAATTCAAAAATATGCATTTTCAACACTGTTTGCATTAAAAATACATAAAATTTTATAAAAACACCTCAAAAAATTCCCCAAAAATATCTTTTGCCTATTTTAGTGTGTTTTAACTTCTATACAAAAATCATAAAAAAAATATAAAAGAAAACTTCTAAAAATTAGAAAACCCAAAAATTTTCATAAAAATCTTAAAAATTCTACAAAAATCCTAAAAATATAATCTCTGTCTCAGAATTTTCCTTGTTTTATTATCTTTAGTTTAAAATTAATTTAGAGAATTTTTGTTACTGGTTGATATTTTATTTCTCCATTTTTACCCCAGCCTTTTATTTTCTACACTGCTTTCATTATTTTTGACTTTGAAAATACCAAAAAAATTAGGAAAAATTTAGAAAAATCACAATAACATCATAAAATTATAAAAAAGCCTAAAAATACATCATTTCCTATTTTTTGCCTATTTTGCCTATTTTACTCTATATATTATATCCCTTTTTCCTTTATTATATATATACTCTATTATTGAAAAAAAGGAAAAAAATATATAATATAAAAAGAAAATATAAAATCAGAAATTAAAAATCAAAATACAAAAATATAAAATTAAAAATAAAAATACAAAAATTCAAAAACCCACAAAAATTTGCATGTTTGTAGGCATTTGATCACATTCACATTTTTGCGCATTTTTGCCTTGATCAATCTTGCTTGCTCCCTGAGTTCAGCACTCTACACATACTTGCACACTATACACATTTATTGTAGAGTTATAATAAAATTTTGACTCCACATTTGCTTCTCATTGTTTCATTGTTATTGTGGGTTAATTGTTGATTTAGCCGGGAATTATTGTGGGTCGCTGCAGCGACTTTGTCACCGCCTTGTGTGAGACATTTTAGACCCCTGTGATTCTCGTTTAATCAATCCGCTTGGTTGATTTGGGTCACAATGACATTATTACTTCATACTTAACCCGAGTTGATTGACATGTCATCAGAATGACACCGTTGCCGGGGACCAACTTAGGCTATGTTCCAAACCATAGTTATGAGGAATTTCGGATTTAGATTTGCATGGAATCTTATTAAGGTTATATATTGTAGTCTCTACTATATATACTTGGAAACTAAGAAGCAATTATGCTAAGATTCATCATTGATCAAATCATGTCACACATTATCCAATTGTATCTCCCTATAACTCTATTGACTTTATGTGCATTAGGAGGTGCAAGATTGGAATGATATTCCTTTCTCCGTATGGTATATAATGAATTCATCTAATAGGTACATGCTGCCTAGGTTAGATCAAGTTCATTTCATCTTCCTTTAAACTTTGGTTCTAAATCGAAATTGTGAAATCTTTGAACATTTTTAAAGGCTTGTAAAGTGAAGAGAAGAAATCTCATATCACAAATAATCATTAATTGATATCACTCATTAATGTTTATTATGATATAGATGATCCACGTACATCAATATGTATGAGATCTTGAATACCCCTACATCTTACACCATTCCCAGAGAAGGGTGCATTGGATATTTTTACTTCGAATACAATAATCATAAGTATGTATGTAAGTTTTGAATCTTCAGACAATCTAAAGTTTAATATCTTACTAGTCTATTGATTACATCAACATACATATGTCCAAGGTTTGATGCTAGATCATTGTCAAATGATTTTCTTCTCCTATTGATCTTATAAGGTTTAATTTTCGGTATTGGAAATGTTAATGAACCATTCATTAATTTTCTAATTTAGTAGAGTCCTCTAGATGTTAGATTACTTTCTGAAATATATCCATCATAACTCCTCATGATTGGTCTATTCCAGAATACATGTTTATTTCCAACATTAAGAAATAAAAGTTGAATGTATTCTAATATCTAGGTCATAGAGACATTCACTAAGACTAAGGGCTCTTCTACTGAAATTATGAAGTCCAATAGAGATTGTTGCAACAATTGCACTAATATCCATGTGGATGACCATTAAACCTTAAGATCATATTTTCTATTCTTCTACAACATATGCAACCAATTGCAAGTGTTATACGAAGAGTGAGATACAATTGTTAGACTTTGATAATAAGAAAGTCAATTTCAATGATTATATGTAGATTATACCGATGCACTATCTGTGTCCTTCTCTAGGGATTTCAGATAGTCTAGATAGTCATACTATCAGTACATCGACTTGTTGTAGTATTGGCATTCATCCAACTCTTTGGATGTCATATAGAAGTCATAGGAATACAATCAACTACTTGACTTTCCTTCTTGCTTGGGTCAGACCCATGCTTCTACTGTGCTCCCTTCATCTATAAACAACCATTGCTTAAGACGAAGGATCTCATATGTTGAATTCAAAAGATTTCACAATAAGAGTATTTCAACATTTATACATGCTTTATTCAATTCATATGATATGGATATTATGAAGCTTCGTGAATGACTTGAGTATAGACAGTAGATTGATGACACTCATCATATCTATATCCATCTTAATTCTTAAAAACTTTTGGTTGAGGAAGGTACTCAAATATTTTTAGTACATCATCTCTTATCGAGCCACCATTCTGTATAAACCATGCCATTATGATTAAATGTTGAGAGCATATATGTATACCAAAACATCTTCTTAGATTTTATAAGGATAATTTGACAATTACGATAATCATCGACATGATACTTCCAATGCGCATTCAATGAAAATTTAAGACTATAGAGATACAAAACCGAGGTTGTTGTCCCATTGTCTATTTTATTCTCATTCCTCATTATTGTGAGGAAATTTGCACATTGCAACCACATACGTTATATGTCCATTTACAAGTACAATATCTTGATCATGGGTCGAATCCATGATTTTTTACTGGTTATTATTGAGTATAGTATTGAGTGGGTTTAATGAGGATTATCGGAAATAAAATATTTGCATAAAAATATATTTTATTTTAATTTAGGAATTTTCATATCAAAGTTTTTCTGCCTTGTACACTCTAAAATTTCATTCCCTTATTCACTTTCAAAGTAAGAGATATACTTACCGATACATCTCAAGCAAGATCTGGTATCTCAACTCGGATTAAAAAGCAGGAACACATCCACCTTGCATGTCCAACTTGCATATCTAATTTAATCTTTAACAACCAAGCCCACCACTCTTACGATGATGTTGACCCGTCACTAAATGAATCAACTGTCAACAGGATTAGAACTTGCTATGTGCAATCCAATATCACCCCAATAATACGAGGAATCTATATTGTGGTCATTACGCATACGACCTTACTCTTTCGAGAAGCAAAGAGCCCGATCTAGATGCTTTTATATGAAAGAGCTGCCACTTCGGACATGCGTCCCCTACACACAATCCCTGACGATGGAACCCTTCACCTTGACAGGAGACCATGGATGTCACTTATGTGATCCTCCATATCTTGTTCACATTTTAGTTAATTATTATGAATCATATTCACGTAATTAACTATTTCAAGAGAATTACGACTCTATTCATAATAGAGTGTTTAATTTTATCTAGTTAATTTAATCATATTTTATCAATAGTTCAATCAATTAACCAACAAACAATTTTGATTGTTACTTGAAGGATGGAATAATCTCAAAATACATATTATTCAAATTTTAGTATTTAGAAAAATACACCATGATCATTTCAAGCATTATCCTTTCCTTACCCGCTGTCATGGCTAGTACATACAGGATGTGGGACAGACCGCTCACAGAGCAACCTGCTACCCCATCGATTCCCGACTAGACACCATATCTGCCTCAGGCTAGGATAATGTGATTTGATCATTTTGCATTTGAGATGATAATTGGTTTTCATCAGAATTTATACCATATAATATTTAGAAACATCATTTTGATTAATATTATAAGGAGATTTGCTAAACAAATCCCCTATCCTATTCAAGCATCACTGTTTGTTGGAAAGTTCATTGTAATCAAATCGATCAAGATCATATCTTATCATGTTAGTTACGGTCATTCAAAATAATTATCATTATAAATATTTTACAAATATTTAACAACTAATTATTTTGAGAGACTAATCATTAATTTCCATGAATTAATAGATGATAATAATAAGATTCTTGTTCAAATTTGTTAAGTTTCCAACAGTGACACATGTTTACAAAAACTAACAAATCTTGAGCAAATAAATTCCAAATCAAGTAAACTAAATTCATTAAATTTTCCAATTTATTTTAAAATAGAATCCAAGTGATAAACACATATTTATAGGCATTTTACAGTTGTGTTTATCTCTTGATTACGTTCTAATATACCATTCCTGCAACAATGTATACATGTCCACTAAAACAATCATAATTTGAGCATACATGTTCCAAATCACACAAAATCAAGTCCTACAATTTGCTAATTTAATGGGGAACATAATATAAGTAATAAACTCATGTTCTAAATCACTTAAACAAGGCGAAAAATCTCACTTAACAGAGTTGCGTGAACAATATGTGATGAAACTTCACACAACAAAAATGCCCATGTCATCTTAGGTTTATGGATCATATCCTAAAACTCCAACCTATGGCTTAGATATCAATTAAAGGATATGGAATTATACTTACGAGCATCACGAAAGCTTGGAGATCACATCACATGCTATCAGGAGCGACTAGTTGCACTAGTGCGGGGCAGTGGAATTTAACATTTTTAAAATCGATGAAACTACATGATCCGAGAACACTTCTTGGATTGTTCAATCTAAACGACTAATAGGTATTAAGGTTACCTCTTGAAGCATCGTTGCGATTGAGTCTCTAAAGTAAGAGACCTCCTATCTCAAGTCCGATCCGACGGAGGAGACGCTTGCGAACGCATTAATGAAACATGTGTCCTCACAATCCATGTTGATGATCCAAGCAGCGAATTCCGTGATCTTGTATCACGAGATCTGACGTCTTCTTGATGAGCGAGGCACACCGAATGAGGCAGAGATTCGTGAGCAGTCGAAGCGGTAGCATGACAGCGTAGAGGCGACGATGATGAGAGAGAGAGTAGACATGTAGAGAGAAAGAGAGAGCTTGTTGTGTTTCATGTTCTATAAATAAAAGGTTAGGCCTACCCTTCTATTTGTACTGTTTTGGATTTTCATGGATCACATCCATGTGCTCACAAATTCAATGGTTGAGATTGATTTGCGCTTTCAATCAATGGCCATGATCTTGTTATATTTTAATTACCAACAACAAATAATGAATTTTAAAGAAATTAAATATATTGAATTATATTCAATAAATTTAAAAAAAATTAAATCAACTCATATGGAAAGGATTGGAAGGTGAGCAACTCACCTTCCATACATGACGTGTGAAGGGTATCGAGAATCCTCAAGCGCATCACGGAAGCGTGACGATCGCATCTCATGCGATCGGGGCAACTAGTCGCACTAGTCGTAAGGTGCATCGGAATTTAAATTTTTTTAAAACATGTGATGAAACCACATGATCACAAGAACATTTCTTGGATCGTTTCATCAAACCACAAAGTCTTAGAAATACCTCTCGAAGCGTGGTTGCGATGACGAGATCTCTAAAGCAAGAGATCCTCCTGTCTCAAGTCCGATCCACGAAGACAACACTTGCTGGCACGATGATGAGATGCGTGACTCCCGCAATCCTCGATGAAGATCCAAGCCTCGAATCCCCCGATTTCCTCTAACGAAATCCGCCGTCTTCCTCTAGAGCAAGCAACCCCAAATAAGATGGAGATCCTCGAGTAGTCGAAGGCGAAGGCGAGAAGGTCTCTCTCAACACATAAGATGGACGACCACCTTTGAGAGAGAGAGAGAGACGACGAGAATGAGAGAGACGACGGACTTAATGTGAATCCAATTCACATTAATAATTAACAAATGCTATTTACAAAGCTTCTATCTCTCTAATATATCATAAATCATATTTATAATATATACACCGATATTATTGATAACACTATCCACGATCTGTATTTCCTTGATAATTAAATCTCATTTAATTATCTTGGATAATCATTCTCACAATATGAATCTCATTCATATTATACTTGATAATTAAATCTCATTTAATCATCAAGACCTTCTTACTTGGATACAAAATTCATCATAAGAATTATTCCTGAACTCCTTCAAGAATAATGTGCTTTCTCCACAGATACTTGGAGATAAAGACATGGCGATTGTATTGTTCCACGTATAGTGACTTGGACATTGAGATCTCATCTCAAATCCAGATCTAACGGACCTCCCATAGATGCTTGATTAAATCAAGTATGTATACTTAATCTTCTTATTGCATCTGAATCTCATTCAGATCAATGTCCAATAGTTGGACTAAGATCAAGTTACTTCTCTACTGAGAGGAGTCACTAAAATCCAGACCTGTTTCATCACTCCCTTGGACTGGAAGCGTCATGGTTATCCAATCGTTTATGATCACTCACCCTCAGGTATTCCCAATACCTGCACATCCTGCAAATTGGAAGACCTATGATCGACCTAAAGATGAAGATCAATTTTTATACTGTCTTCTTCAGGGTTCGATCACCAAGTTTCTCAATCTTGGTCATTTGGAATCGATATCGATCATAAGCTTTCCCAAAGCATATATCATACCTTCAAGTTCTTGTCATGCTTCCAAAGCACGATGACCATGCATGGAATTTGATCGGTCCCAATACCCCATGAGTGAGCTCATGTCTTCCGGTTCATAAGTGAACCTGTATGATACCTTTTGAGAGATCGTATTACTCATATGCCCTTACATGCACACCAGCTCGTTGGTGTATAGACCGTGGTTAGGTCATCAACCTACTGGTCTGCCAAATGTACACACTCAGACATATAGCAACACATCTGTCTCTGGTCAGAGGATGTGTGCCTATGCTATGACAACATTCAACATAGGACATACGTTATCTCGATCTCGTTAAGTCAACCCTTTGACCTAACTAATCCGACACCTCCGAATCACTATTGCCATGTAGAGGACCTGCATCAAGAGGTCGATCAGATATCAACCTATGTGAGAAAGGATTGCCATCTCCTACTCAGGCTGGAGATCATCTCTTAATAATCATTTGACGGTGCTTGATGAGTCCTCTATCTAACTCTTTAGATATTCATCCAAACACCAGCCTCTATGATTAAATTATTGAATCAACAGCTATATGATCATCAAGATGGCCATGGTACATAATCCTAATTGTACAGAGGGACCTATTATGCAAATTATTTATTCTTCATTTCAGATCAGGGAATGATATGTGCAATAACATTTATTGCATAATGTCTCGCCATGGGCTCGCTTGTCCAACAATCTCCCACTAGCCCAAAGAGCCATTAATGGGCTAATCAATTAAACCCACACTCATGTGACAATCATAGGCTATTTATAAAATAGCTAGGTAAGATGATCAATCACTCTTTTCCCGCGAGACTATGCCAAGTCCTTTTCGGCACTAGCATATCCCCAGTAACATTGCTCTAATCTAATGCGAATGTTGCATCTAATGCAACCAATACTCAATTTTTCAGTCATAATATCCTTGACACTACAGCTCAAAAATTTATTATTATAACCCGTTTGTAATTTCTATTATCTTTATCAGAATACCCTTATTCCTAGAGATCTCTATCTCCTAAGGTATTCGCAGTTAAGACCTTTTAGATCTACAAAGTCTTAATTTGTTGAAGATAAGATTTAGAGATCACTATCTCTAAAGCGTTGTCATCTAGGAAAATATTGTTATCAGTGCAATCATTTGTTCTATCTTCATAGTAGGATTAGTAATAGTTTACTACTCCCACTGCATGGCAGACATCTGGCTTTTGTACACATCTAGCATACTTTCATCTTCTCGTAACTGATGCACAAAAAGGAAACTAGTTTTAGCATTCACTTCCTCAACTCTTTGAGGTGTTATCCCTTTAGATAGGTCAGTACCAAATCTTAAGGTAAGAAAGCCTTTCTTAGAATTTCCAGAAAAAATGGAACATGTCCAAGGTGTACTACAAATGTGACAGTCCCAATACCCTCTTTTCTTTGCTTCTGAACACCTTCAGAACCAAGATCCAAGAGGCATCTTTTGAGATCATATCCCAAGATATGGAATAGCCAGATCATAAAACACTTATTATCATCCATATATCATTCCAAATGATTAGGATATTATCTACATTTAGCACGATCAACACAATGGCACTCCCACTAAGCTTCACATGGTACACCAAGATTATATCTGAAATTATAACATTTATAATTTCATCAAATCTTATGTTCCAACAACAAGAAGCTTATTTGAGTCTATAGATGGATTTCTTTAGCTTTCACACCTTACTTTCCCCAATCATGAAGCCCTGGGGCTACTTCATGTGAATATCCTCAGAGAGGTATTCTTAGAGGAATGCAATCTTGACTTACATCTTGAAGATGCAATAGTCAAGTTGTGTAGCTAAGGCTAGCAATATTCGGATGGTTTTAAGCATGACCACCGAAGAGCAAGTCTCATTGCAAGCAATGTCTTCTCTTCCGGTGTGTAGCTCATGGCTATGAACCATGCTTTGAAGGTCTCTACCTTCTCATCAGGTTCCCTCTTTCTTTTGAAGATTCATTTACACCTTAATGGGTCTAACCCTTATAGGTGGATCCTCGAGGGTCCATATATAAATACGAAGTCTACTTTTGACTTTATTGCTAATATCCATCTTTCCATGTCATGATCCTTAGGAGTTTCATCACATGAAGTCCGATCATTGTCAGACTTAACTGACACATGGAATAGATCCTCAAACTCATTTGAAGAAGTATTAGTGTTTCATCTTTAATTTTCCGTTTAGTTCCCGATTTTCAGGAGCTTTATTATCTTCTAAAGATTAAATGAGTTCCTAGACTTCATTTTCATCTTGATTCTCAAGAGAGTCATCCTCTAAGAATCACATTCTCAGAGATGAGATCTTTTAAGAATCTCAGGGTCATAAAGCAGGTATCCAATACCATCCTTTGTTTTCCTAATGAAGTAGCACTCTCAAGTGCTAGATTCCAGTTTTATGCATGGAACCTTATTAAGGATATATATTGTAGTCTCTACTACACATATATACCTGGAAACTAAGGGATAATTATGCTAAAATTAATCATTGATCAAATCATGTCACACATGATCCAATTGTGTCTCCCTACAACTCCATTGAGTTTAGGTGTGTTAGGAGGATTGAGATAGAAATGATGTTCATATCTTCATAAGGTATTCTTTGAATTCATCTAATAGGTACTTGCTACCTTGGTTAGATCAAATTCATTTAATCTTCCTTCAAACTTTGGTTCTAAACCAAAATTGTGAAATCTTTGAACATTTCAAAGGTTTCTCAGGTGAAGAGAAGAAATCTCATATCATACATAATCATCAATAGATATCACATATCCATAATATTCACTATGATATAGATGATCCACATACATCAATATGTATGAGATCCCAAATACCTTGACATCTTACACCTTTCCTAAGATAAGGGTGTATTGGACATTCTTCGAATACAATATTCACAAGTATGTAAGATTTGAAATTTTAGACATTCTAAAGTTTCATATCTTACTAGTCTATTGATCTCATCAGTAGACATATGTCCAAAACTTGATGCCAAATCATTGTCAAATGATCTTCATCCTCCTATTGATCTTATAAAGGTTTTAATTTTCAATATTAGGAATCTTAATGAACCATTCATTATTTTTCTAATTTTACGGAGTCCACTAGATGTTAGATTACTATTTGAAATATATCCATCATAACTCTTTATGATAGTTCTATCTCAGAATTCATGTTTATTTCCAACATTTAGAAACAAACAATGAGTATATTCTAATATCTAGGTCATAGAGACATTCTCTAAGACTAAGGGCTCTCCCACTGAGAATATGAAGTCCATCTATCCAATAGAGATTGTTGCAACAATTACATCAATATCCATGTAGATGACTATTAAACCTTAAGATCAAATTTCCAATCTTCTACTATATATATGCAACCAATTGCAAATGTCATTAGAAGATTGGGATACAATTATCAGACTTTATCTTATGAAATAGTCGAAGTCAATGATTATATGTAGATTATTCTGATGCTCTATCTGAGTCCTTCACTAAGGATTTTAGATAGACTTGATAGTCATACTATCAACACATCAACTTATTGCAGTATTGGCATTCATCCAACTCTTTGGATGTCATATGGAAGTCACAGAAGTACAATCAACTCTTTGACTTTCCTTCTCACATGGGTCCGACCCACACTTGCACTGTGCTCTTCATCTATAAACAACCATTGTTCAAGATAAAGAATCTCTTATGTTGAATTCAAAAGATTTCAATACAAAAGGACTTCAACATTTATACATGCTTCATTAAATTCATTCAAAATGATTATTATGAAGCTTTATGAATGACTTGAGTATAGATAGTAGAATGATGACACTCATCATATCTACATACATCTTAACTCTTAGAGACTTAGGTTCAGGTAGGTATATAAACATTTTGAATACATCATCTCTTTTGAGCTACCATTCTGCATAATGCAGAGAACCATGTCATTCATGATTAAATGTCTAGAGCACATATGTATGCAAGAACATCTTTTTAGATTTTATAAGGATTATTTTGACAATTACGATCATCATCGATTTGTCACTTCCAAAGTACACTCGATGAAAGATCAAGACTATAGAGACATACGAACCCTAAGGTGTTGTCTTATTATCTTATTTAATTGTCATTCCTCAGTATGTTGAGGAAACTAGCACATTGCAACCACATACATTATGTGTTCAATTGCAAGTACAATATTCGGATCATGAGTCCAATCCATGATATTTTACTGGTTATTATTGAGTAAAACATTGAGTGGGTTTAATGAAGGATTATCTGAAATAAGAAATTTGCATAAGGGTATGTATATATATTATATATACATGTTTTACTTTGATTTAGGAATTTTTATATCAAATTTGTCTTGCTATGTCAACTTTGAAAGATTATTCCCTTATTGTCTCTCAAAGTAAGAGATATACTTACCGCTATATCTCAAGCAAGATCTGGGATCTCCTCTCTATCTTTATCACATCCCAATAATATGAGAACTTGTGACTCGAATAAAGAGAAACGGGAACACATTCCGCCTTGCAAGTCCAACTTGCATTTCCCAATTCGGTCTTTAACACCCGGGCCCACCACCCCTAAGATGATGTTGACCCGTTGCTAATTGAACCAACCGTCAACAGGCTTAATACTCGCTATACACAATCCAATATCGCCCCAATAATATGAGGACCCGATATTGGGGTCACTACGTATACGACCTTACTCTTTCGAGAAGCAAAGAACCCGATCCAAATAATTGTAGATAGGATCTGTCACTTCGGACAAGTGTCTCCTATATGCAACTTTTGACGAAGAAATTCTTTGCCTTAACGGGAGACCATGGATGTCACTTATGTGATCCTCGTCCTCTTATTCAAATTGAAATAATTAATTATCGTGAATCATATTCATATAATTAATTCTTCTAAGGGAAATACACATCTATTCATAATAGAGTGTTTTAATAGGATATAATTAATTTAATCACATTAAATTAATTATCAATCCAATTTTCAATCAACAAACTTTGAATTTTACTTGAATAGTAGGTATAATCTCAAAGTACATATTATTTCAAAATTTAATAATTAGAAAAATACACTTTGATTTCTTCGGCATTATCGATTCCATACCCACTGTCATGGCTAGTATCGACGAGAGTGGGACGGACCACATACATTGCAACCCTCTACCCCAATGCTCTCCGACTAGACACCATATCCACCTCAGGAAATGATAATGCCAGATAGATCATCATGTACTTTGAGATGCTCATCGGTCTTTCAACCGAAAATTATACCATATAATATACATCAAAACATTTTTGATTATATTATAAGGAGATTTGCTAAACAAATCCCCAATCCTATTCAAGCAAAAGAGTTTTGCATATACAAATTGTCCTTCAACTATTGTAGGATGACCTAGGGTTTTGTATGCAAACAATGTTTGTTGGTGATTTCATATTAACCAATGATCAAGATCAACTATCTTATCATTATGGTTAGTGGGATGCCATTCAAGGAAACAATTATAATATCTAAATATTTCAAAAATACTTGTCAATAATCATTTCAAAAAATTAACAATTAATTTTCATCAAATTAATTTGAATGACCATCACAAGGTTCATGATCAAGTTTGTTAATTTCCAGCAGTGACCCCCAATCACTAAAATTAACTTATTTTGATCAATTTAAATCCAAAATTCGCAAAATCAGTTTCCTAAGATTGACAACTTGATTTAGAACAAAATCTAAGTGATATTTCATGCATTTCGAGGTGCATCAAAACAGTAATTAACTTATTAATCACGTTCAGATTTGTTGTTCCCGCAACAGTGAATACATGTTTATTCAAAAGGCCATATCTTGAGCAAATGAAATCTAAATTTCGGAAACTCAGATCATGTGGTTTCCTTATTTAATGGAGAACTAAATCCAATTGATATTTCATGTTTAAACAATTTAAACAGTGCCGAAAAAATCCAATTAGACAGAGGTGCGAAAATTGAAATGCAATAAAAACTTTCGCGACCCTTTCAAACCCAAGTCGTCCTAGGTCTATGGATCGTATCCAAAACCTTTTCCAACCTGTTGGGACGGACCACATACGTTGCAACCCGCTACCCCAATGCTCTCTGACTAGACACCATATCCACCTCAGGAAAGGATAATGCCAGATAGATCATCATGTACTTTGAGATGCTCATCATATAATATACATCAAAACAATTTTTATTATATTATAAGGAGATTTGCTAAACAAATCCCCAATCCTATTCAAGCAAAAGAGTTTTGCATATACAAATTGTCCTTCAACTATTGTAGGATGACCTAGGGTTTTGTATGCAAACAATGTTTGTTGGTAATTTCATATTAACCAATGATCAAGATCAACTATCTTATCATTATGGTTAGTGAGCTGTCATTCAAGGAAACAATTATCATCTTTAAATATTTCAAAAATACTTATCAATAATCATTTCAAGAAATTAACAATTAATTTTCATCAAATTAATTTGAATGACTATCACAAGGTTCATGATCAAGTTTGTTAATTTCCAGCAGTGACCCCCAATCACTAAAATTAACTTATCTCGATCAACTTAAATCCAAAATTCGTAAAATCAGTTTCCTAAGATTGCCAACTTGATTTAGAACGGAATCTAGGTGATATTTCATGCATTTCGAGGCGCATCAAAACAGTAATTAACTTATTAATCACGTTCAGATTTTGCTGTTCCCGCAACAATGAATACATGCTTATTCAAAAGGCCATATCTTGAGCAAATGAAATCCACATTTCGTAAACTCAGATCATGTGGTTTCCTTATTTAATGGGGAACTAAATCCAATTGAATATTTTGTGTTTAAGCAATTTAAACAGTGCCAAAAAATCCAATTAGACAGAGGTGCGAAAATTGAAATGCAATAAAAACTTTCGCGACCCTTTCAAACCCAAGTCGTCCTAGGTCTATGGATCGTATCCAAAACCTTTTCCAACCTGGATCTGGTACCACTTGAAGGATATTGAGAATCCTCAAGTGCATCACGGAAGCGTGACGATCACATCTCATGTGATCGGGGCGACTAGTCGCACTAGTCGCAAGGTGCAACAGAATTTAAATTTTTTTAAAACATGTGATGAAACCACATGATCACAAGAACGTTTCTTGGATCGTTTCATCAAACCACAAAGTATTAGAAATACATCTCGAAGCGTGGTTGCGATCACGAGTTCTCTAAAGCAAGAGATCCTCCTGTCTCAAGTCCCATCCACGAAGACAGCACTTGCGGGTGCGATGATGAGACGCGTGACTCCCGCAATCCTCGACGAAGATCCAAGCCTCGAATCCCCTGATTTTGTCCAACGAAATCAGTCGTCTTCCTCTAGAGCAAGCGACCCCAAAGAAGATGGAGATCCTCGAGTAGTCGAAGGCGAAGGCGAGAAGGTCTCTCTCAACACATAAGATGGACGACCACCTTTCAGAGAGCGAAAGACATCGAGAATGAGAGAGAGAGAGAGAGAGAGTTGGCGTGTACTCTTGATGTACCTTTCAAAGGGCTAGGTTTTCCCTCCTTATATATTAGTTTGGGATCCAATGGATCTCAATCCATGGCATACATAGATCCAACGGCTAGATTGATCAATGCATCAATCAACGTCTATGATGATTGTTGGTTAAAAACCAACAACTTTAATTTATATCAAATCAAATATATGTTGTATTATCATAAACATAATTTAATTTAACATAAATCAATTATTAAGAGATAACAAGATAACAAAAAGGGAGACAACAATCGCCCCTTAAAATTTGAGGGGCGTCACCTATGACTAAGTCATTGGTGACACCACCTAATTTTGGTGGTGTTTATCTCCTTTTATTTTATACTATTATTTATTAATAAATTGCAATAACTTTTATTGTAATAATATCCACCAAATTAATTCCAAATTAATTTGTGAATATTTCAGTCAGGCCATTGAAAAATATGTGAATCATATTCACAACCCAAACTAATTTGTATATTACATTTCCAATTAATTACTTAATGTGAATCCAATTCACATTAATAATTAACAAATATTATATACAAAGCTTCTCTCTCTCTAATATATCATAAATCATATTTATAATATATACACAGATATTATGGATAACACTATCCATGATCTGTATTTCCTTGATAATTAAATCTCATTTAATTATTTTGGATAATCATTCTCACAATATGAATCTCATTCATATTATACTTGATAATTAAATCTCATTTAATCATCAAGACCTTCTTCTTGGATACAAAATTCATCATAGGAATTATTCCTGAACTCCTTCAAGAATAATGTGCTTTCTCCGCAGATACTTGGAGATAAAGACAAGGCGATTGTATTGTTCCACGTATAGTGACTTGGACGTTGAGATCTCATCTCAAATCCAGATCTAACGGACCTCCCATAGATGCTTGATTAAATCAAGTCCGTATACTTAATCTTCTCATTGCATCTGAATCTCATTCAGATCAATGTCCAACACTTGAACTAAGATCAAGTTACTTCTCTACTAAGAGGAGTCACTAAAATCCAGACCCGTTTCATCACTCCCTCCGACTGGAAGCGTCATGGTTATACAATTATTTATGATCACCTACCCTCAGGTATTCCCAATACCTGCACATCCTGCATACTGGAAGACCTGTGATCGACCTGAAGATGAAGATCAATTTTTACACTGTCTTCTTCAGGGTTCGATCACCAAGTTTCTCAATCTTGGTCATTGGGAATCGATATCGATCATATGCTTTCCCAAAGCATATATCATACCTTCAAATTCTTGTCATGCTTCCAAAGCACGATGACCATGCATGGAATATGATCGGTCCCAATACCTCATGAGTGAGCTCATGTCTTATGGTTCATAAATGAACCTGTATGATCCCTTTTGAGAGATCGTATTACTCATATGCCCTTACATGCACACCAGCTCGTCGATGTATAGACCTTGGTTAGGTCATCAACCTACTGGTCTGCCAAATGTACACTCTCAGACATATAGCAACACATCTGTCTCCGGTCAGAGGATGTGTGCCTATGTTGTGACAGTATTCAACATAGGACTTAGGTTATCTCGATCTCGTTAAGTCAACCCTTTGTCCTAACTAATTTGACACCTCCGAATCACTATTCCCATGCAGAAGACCTGCATCAAGAGGTCGATCGGATATCAGCCTATGTGAGAAAGGATTGCCATCTCCTACTCAGGCTGGAGTTCCTCTCTTAATAATCATTTGACGGTGCTTGATGAGTCCTCTATATAACTCTTTAGATATTCATCCAAACACCAGCCTCTATGATTCAATTAATGAATCAACAGCTATATGATCATCAAGATGGCCATGGTACATAACCCTAATTGTACAGATGGACCTATTATGAAAATTATTTATTCTTTATTTCAGATCAGGGAATGATATGTGCAATAACATTTATTGCATAATGGCTCGCCGTGGGTTCGCATGTCCAACAACGTGGACGACCACAAGTTGAGAGCACTTAACTTGGTCGTCCACCCTATGTAAGGAAAGGGGAGGCTCTTCTTCCATATTTGTTGAGATCTCAAATATCTCCATATTTTCATATGCAATAATATTATTGCAAAATTATACGCCCAAATAATTTCAAATTATTTTGTGATAATTTCAATCATGCCATTGATAAATTGTGAATCACATTCACATATCCAAAATAAAATGTAAATTGCATTTATACTTAATTCTTCAATGTGAATCCAATTCACATCAAATACAAAATTACAATTATCTCTCTCTAATATATTATAAATCACATTTATAATATCCATTTATAATATGGATAGTGCTATCCACATTATTCATATCCATTTAACCATCTTGGATGTCCATTCTCATGAGCCCATGTAATTTGAATCAAATTCACAGTATTCATAAAAATTAAATCACATTTAGTTATCCATTTTACTCAATGCTCATATACAATATCAACAATGAAATTATTCTCGAACTCTTCCAGGAATAATACGCTTTCTCCGCAGATGCTTGGAGATAAGGACATGGCGATTGTATGTTACACGTATAGTGACTTGGATGTTGAGATCATATCAAAAACCAAATCTTGGGGTCCTCCCATAGATGTTTGATTAAATCAAAGCCTCTGATCTAATCTTCTCTTCATATCTAAATCACATTCAGATCAATGTATAACATTTGGACTAAGATTAGATCACTTATGTATGAGAGTCACTAAAATCCAGACCTTTTTCATCACTCCCTCGGAATGGAAGCGTCATGTTTATACAATAATTTATTGATCACATCACCCTCAGGTATTCTAATACTTGTACATCCTGCATACTAAAGATCTAGAATAAACCCAAAGTTTTAGATCAATTTAGACCATCTCCTTCAGGGTTTTATCATTAAGTTTCTCATTTGATCATTGGGAGTTAGCATCGATCATATACTTCCCCAAAAGCATACATCATACCTAGGTATTGATCATATACTTTCCAAAAATCATATATCATACCAACAAATGCAATCAAGCTTCCAAAGCGAGATGATTATGCACGAATTTGATTGCAATATCACATGAGTGACCTCATGTCTTCTGGTTCAGTAAATGAACCTGTATAATCGCTTTGAGAAATCACATTACTCATATACCCTTGTATGCACACCAACACACCGGTATATAAACTTGATTATGTCATCAACCTATCGGTCTTCCAAATGCACATACTAAAACATATAGTAAAACATCTGTCTCCAGTTAGAGGATGCGTGCCTATATCGTCACAACATATGACATAGGTCTTTGGTTATCTCAATCTCGTTAAGTCAACTTTTTGACCTAACTTATCTAACACGTCCGAATCTCTATTCATATGTAGAGGACCTGCATCAAGAGGTTGGTTAGATGTGATTCTTTAGAGAAAGGATTGCCATCTCCTTCTCAGGCTGGAGGTCCTCTCTTAACAATCATTTTGGTACTTAATGAGTCCTCAATCTAAATCTTTAGATATTCATCCAAGCACCAACCTGTATGATTCAACAATTGAATCAACATATGTATGATCTTTAAGATGGCCATGGTACACAACCCTAATTGTACTAAGGGACCTATTATGGAAAATAGTTATTCTTCTTTTTAGATCAGGGAATGATATTTGTAATAACTTTTATTACATAATGGCTCATCATGGGCTTGCATGTCAAACAATCTCCCACTTGCCCAAAGAGCCGTTAATGGGCTAATCTTTAACCCAACTCATGTGACAATCATAAGCTATTTAATATATCTAGGTAAGCTGATTAGTCACTCTGTTCTCGAGAGACTATGCCATGTAGTTTTAGGGTACTTGCATATCTCCTAGCAACAATGCTCGCATCCAATGAGAATGTTACATCTTTTGCAAACAACTCAATTTTACGGCAATTACAATGCTTCGGACACTACAACTCAATAATTGTTATAACCAGGATGTAATTTCTATTATCCTTATCAGAATACCCTTATTCATGGAGATCTCTATCTCCTAAAGAATCTGTAGTTAAGACTCTTTTAGGTCACTATCTTTAAAGTCTTAAGTTCTTGATGATAAGACTTAGAGATCACTATCTCAAAAAATTTTATCTTCTTTGAAGATATTGTTATTACTGCAATCAAGTGTTTTATCTTCATACTAGGATTAGTAACAACTTACTACTCCCACTACATCTAGCATACACTGAGCTTCCCAAAGCTGATGCACTATGACATGTGGCTTTGGTATTCACATCCTCAACTCTTTGAGGTGCTATCCATTTAGATAGGTTGGTACCATTTCTTAATAGAAAGAAGCTTCCTTTGGAATTCTCCTCAAATGGGATATATTCAAAGTGTACCACTAATGTGATGGACCCAATACCCTCTTCTCTTTACTTCCGAACATCTTCAGAACTAAGATCTAAGAGGTATCCTTGAGATCTTATTTGAAGGTATGAAATAGCCAGACCCTAAAATATTTATTATCATACTTATATCATTCCAAATAATTAGGATTTTATCTACATTTAGCATGATGAAAACAATGGAACTCCACTAAGCTTCACACGGTTCATCAAGATTCTACCTGAATTTTATCAAATCTAATGTTTCGACTACAAGAGGCTTATTTGAGTCCATAGATGGAGTTATTCAGCTTGCACACCTTGGTTTCCTCAACCATGAAGCCTTGGGGATACTTCATATGAATATCCTTGGTGAGGAATTCATAGAGTAATGCAATCTTGACTTCCATCTTTTAAATATCATAGTCAAGTTGTATAGCTATAGAAATACTCTGATGGGTTTAAGCAAGGTCACTGAAGAGCAAGTCTCATCACAAGCGACGTCTTCTCTTCATTTGTATCTTGTGGATACGAGCTGTGCTTTGAAGGTCTCTACCTTCTCACCAGGTTCCCTCTTTCTCTTGAAGATCCATTTACTCCTTAACGGGTTTTACCCATATAGGTGGATCCTCGAGGGTCTTTAGACAACAATTGTAGATGAAGTCTACTTTAGACTTTATTGCTAACATCCATGTTTCCACGTTATGATCCTTAGAAGTTTCATCATATGAAGTTAGATCATTGTCAGACTTAATTGACACATGGAATCCATCCTCAAACTAATTTGAAGAGGTATGAGTGTTCCATCTTTAATTGTTCTTTTAGTTTCCGATTTTAGGACCCTCATTATCTTCTCAAGATTAAATTAATTCCTTTACTTCATTTTCATCTTGATTATCAAGAAAGCCATCATCTAAGAATCACATTCTCAGAGATGAAGTCTTTTAAGAATATCAAGGTCATAAAGTAGGTATCGAATACCATCCTTTATTTTCCTAATGAAGTAGCACTCTCTGGTGTAAGATTCCGGCTTACTTGCATCCATGACAAAGTTATGGACCAGGCAATGCTAAATCCTCAAGTGTCCAACACTAGGCTAGGTTCCAAACCATAACATATGAGGAATTTCGGGTTTAGATTTGCATGGAATCTTATTAAGGATATATATTGTAGTATCAACTATATATACCTGGAAACTAAGAGGTAATTATGCTAATAATCATCATTGATCAAATCATGTCACACATCATCCAATTGTATCTCCCTACAACTCTATTGAGTTTAGGTGCATTAGGAGGAGTGAGATAGGAATGATATTCCTTTCTCCATAAGGTATTCCATAAATTCATCTAATAGGTACATGCTACCTAGGTTAGATCAAATTCATTTCATCTTCTTTCAAACTTTTGTCCTAAACCAAAATTGTGAAATCATTGAACATTTCAAATGGTTCTAAAGTGATGGGAAGAAATCTTTGATGAATATGTGATTCATCACTCTAAAAGTGACTAATTAAGCTCAGTTCCCTAAAATTCATCTGCATTTTATCAACTATCTACATAATTAACATTCATGCATGTATAAATAATAATTGCATTTTATCATGCATAATTGCATAAAATAAGAATATAAAAATCTCAGCCCAATTGACATGTAAAATAAGCTAACTCCTTTGATTTTTAATTAATTCATGACAACTATAAATCACTTGAAACACCTCCATTGTGTGCATATTACTAACAAGAATAAATGAAAAATACAAAAAAATCACTAACTGAAATAATCAAGAAATAAACCCAAACCCTAATTTCAGATCTATTGGACTAAAATGTTGATTTCTTCTTCAGACAATGCCCAATTGGACCCTACTCACTTTTGAACCAATATATGTTCAATTAACTTCAAAACAAGACCAAGTTCAAATGATTTGGAGCTCATATGTGAAAGTTGGGTCTTGGGCCTCTTTTGTACATTGTGTATTTTACCCGATTTCGACCTATTATTTTATGTACATATTTAACTCTTTTTTAGTTTTTACTTTCATTTATTTTCTTTGACAAAGTTTTATTACAATATGTAAAAATCCAAATGTAAAACAAGATCAAAATCAAAGAAACTAACTGAGTCTGAGTGTTCACTAACAGTCTCTACAAAAGTGGTCTTCATTGTATTTTATTTTATTTCTCGCTTTTCTTATTATTAAAAATCCAAAAAAATAGATTAATGTGTTAATAATTGCCCTTGATTTTATCACATTTTCCCGATTTTTATCTTAATTAATTCACAAAAAATTACAAACCCCAAAAGTACGATTTTCTATTAACATAGAGAACCACCAAAAATATCACTTTGTGCAAATGATCTATTTTGGTTTTGGTCTCTTCAAGAGAGTTGTAGTTCCCACCGAGACGAGCAATTTTGTGAATTTTTTTGATATGAGGTCATTTGCTATTTCCTTTTGATTTATCTTTTCTTTTTATTTTCGAATTTTCTGGAGCTGACACATGTCAAATCTTAGAGCCATCACATGTCACCCATTTTTGGATTTATTTATATTCCATTTTATGAAAAATTAACTAAATAATAAAAATAATAATAAAGTCATGTGGCTTCATCTGGGCCTTGTGATCTCGGTCGATCGGACGACCCATGAGCCATCTTCTTCCTCCTCTCGTCTCTCTCCCTTTCCATCTTTGGACGACCTCCACCTCCACCTTTCCATCTATGGCCGCCCCTCACGAGACTACTTTCCATCTTGGGCGTAGAAACTGCGTATGTATCCATCCCAATCACCATCTCTGATTGATACCCATCTCCAAATCCCTAACTCAATCGAATCCCCTAATTTTCACAGCAATCAACCCTTTCTTCCATCACCAGTGCCATCCGCCTCTCTACAAAAATTAGAGCCCTCCGTCCCTCGTATTCTCATCTGCCGATCACACAAAAAGCAAAAGGGGAGAACTAGTGGTGACAGCCCGGTTCCCCCACCTACTCTGGCAAGATCCGAGCCACCAAGGGCTCATTGCACGTATCCTCCATGCACGAGCTTTGCTCCGGCCATTTTCATCGTCGAGCCACTAACACATCTCCTCCAATCAACCATCCAGGAGCATCGCCACTCCCGCTTCGTCGACAAATCTATCACTTACCAGCAGGGAGTGGATCTTCGAGCGTGGCGGTGAAAACACCACCACCATCTTGGATGAGATCGGCGAACGCCGTTGCAATGCCTCTCCTCACGTCTGCTTGCTCCGACCTTTGTCGTTGAGCCGCTTGTGCCTCCAGGCACATATCCACCAAACCACTGCTTCGGCTCTATCACCGTCGAGCCACATCCTGCACCACTACTACTTCATCTTCACCGACCTTGCTTCACCTACAGTGCTAAGCACCTCCGTCTTCGACGTATTCCATCATCCCACATATTCATCGACTCTAGCTGCTCCGAATGCCTCCGCCTTCTCTCCTCGCCTCAGCCGTCCAAGCTCCACCTCATGCCCTCCACCATCTCCCAGGTCCTCCTCTACTTACAGCTTCCACCGCCTCGCCTTGGGGCCGCTAGAAGCTCCACCTATAGAGCTGCTTCGCCTTCGCTACTCAATACCATGCCACCTTCGCCACCACATCACCTGGGGCTGTGTCCGAGGTCCTCCCACATGTTGCGCACATCCATGAGGGAACACGTGAGGGATAACACCCCCTTCTAGGGATTTTCTACTGAGCCCCCGTAGTTCCACCAAATTTCAAAGCAGCCCCCGGCCAGCACGTGATGTTTTGGATATTTTGCAGCAAGCCCCTTCAAGGGGTCGATAATTTCACTTCAACCCTTAATGCATTTTTCATTTATTTTATATTTTGTAATATTGCAAATAGAACCCCGTATTTATTTTATAATTTGAACCTTTTTATTGCATCATTTTATTTATTAAAAAGAGGCATTTTGTAGTACAACTAATTCTCTAAGTTGTGGCATGCTTATGATATTTTTACAATCTATGGTTAATTAATAATTATTATTTTAGTGAAAAACTGAATATTTTTCCCGATCGAAACTCAAAAATTCATAGATAATTAACCATTGTTCGAAAAATTACCGAAAATTCACGAATAGTAGAATTAATTGCATTTCAAATTGTGACAAAAAGGAATTGATTTGCATGCATATTTTGTCGTATATAAATTATTTTGTGCATTTCAATAATTAACTTTTAATAGTTGTTAAAATCAACATTTTTAGTGTTTAGATTTTTTTCTAGGATATTTCATTTATTGCTATATCTTAGATAATTTTATTTCCTGAAAATAAGTAGGTTTAATATTTATCATAATTAATTATTGAAATTCACCTTGTTTGAATTCATTAACTCGTTAAATATTCATCTTGCATCCAAAAATTCTAAAAATTTATATAGCATTCATATCATCATTCTTAACATCTCGACAACGTTTTTTAATTTTTGGACATTATTGATTAATATTAATTTTTCTAGTCTATAAAATTGGCCCGCATTTGCATTCAAAAATTACATAAAAAATAAAAAATATCCGCCTCAAAAATCATACACGAACTTTGATAAATCGAGGTTGTTCCTTTGCCTCCTCGAGTTCGTCCCTTGGACTTGCCCAGGCTATATAAACATAAAACTTCTTCGATTAAATTTGATTAATTAAATTAAGTGGTTATTTCTTGATTGATTCTGATTACCCTCCTACAACGAAATGATAATTTCATTTATTTCTGCACGATTAATTCACTAAAATTTACCAAGGGTAATTTGTGAATTGTAAGATGATGTCGTTGTTGAGGAGGCAAACAGCTTAGGTTTTTTATCTAGAAAATTAGTGTTAGATTTTCCATACATTTGGATAGTCTGACCCCCGAGCCTTATCACTATATATTTCCCATTTTCTCTCTCCCTCTTTTCTTTCTGCATTTATTTTATTTTATTTTCATCATTTATTCTCTTACTTTATTTTTATTATTTTTGTGTCACTCTCTTACTCTCTCTCTCTCTTGTTTTTCTTGCGAGGTACCCGATGTACGTGGAGCAATTTTCTTCCAAAACCGACACATCTTCACCGATTATCAAAGTACATTAAAATTAAGATCGAGTTGAGTCGTGAGAGAGTGTAGAGTCTAGAATTTATTTTATGCAAATTTAATTTTTGTAATTATTTGCTCATTTATAACAGTTTCTGTTTTGGATCTCACGTATGTAATAAAGAAATGAACTTTCTCTGTGGTCTGTTGGGCCTGTTTCACTCTCCGTTGACAGTGGGGCTCAACTTGAGTGGCTCGTATGTTAGACCTACACATACGGCTATTAGAGCTTCCAGGATTTCATTGTTTGTGCGTAGAAACTAGGATCACACTTCACTTTTATAGAGATACACATTAGACCATTCAACTTAGTCAAAATTCAAATCAATTCTTCCCGGCTAATAGAACTTTCTGATAGGTGCGGTTTTGTCGGCTTGCATTCATATAAATAAACTTTCAATTATTGTATTGCATCCCACATGGAGATTGCAAGGAATCACTGTAAGTCTTATAACTGAGCATACATCATCATTTTCCATGTGCATCGGCTTTTCCCAAATTTCTCCCTCCTATTTTGTCACTCAAAATTTAAAAGCGAATTGGGACTGGATGGTAGACGTGAATTTCTTCTCATCTAATTTTTCAGTGATCACCTAATTAAAATTGGGATTGCTAAATAAGTCCAACCTTAACTAAATCATAAAATTGAGAATTTTCGTAGGAGATCAACCCCATCGTTGGATTAATTTATCTGTCTGAGTGTGCAAGAAACGACACTTAAGGATAGAACTAAGCTTCG
Source organism: Ottelia alismoides (assembly GCA_037367405.1). Lineage (NCBI taxonomy): Eukaryota > Viridiplantae > Streptophyta > Magnoliopsida > Alismatales > Hydrocharitaceae > Ottelia > Ottelia alismoides. The sequence goes on along the minus strand of JAZKJV010010206.1, from coordinate 137,688 downwards.
AGATTTTCATTCAGACTACTGATTCTATAAAAAACGATTAGCTACTTCTTAGTGAGGAAACACGGGTAGCCGTTTATGGTCCATCTTTCCATAGTAGAGTGGATGGTTTAAAGGACACTACATAAGGTTATGTCCTTAAGTGACGAGTAGCGTTTTTACGGTCTGTACTTACACCCATGCTGATTTACAACTAGTCGTAAAGAATTTGGGCCACTCTTCAGGGAAATACCAGGCCCTAACAGCTCACTTAAACGTATGTAAGATTTGAATTATCACCAATTAAAATTGATAAGATAATTGGCCGAACTCTTACGACCATCGATGTGTGAGTTGGTGAAACTAGGGTTTGAATTGTGTTTACATTGGTGTATATGAACCGATGCGAATATCAAAATCTGCACACTTGTGCCATCTCTCTCCTTTCTTGTTTCAGTATATGTAGAATTAGGGTTTCCTCTCTTTGAGTCTATATCTTGTGCACTTACACATTCTCAGCCACGATCCATCACGTCAGCTCATTCACCTCCTTTGAAATTGATGGGGCATTGGTCTCTGTATCCACCGGATTATTTCTTTTCGATCAAACCCAAATCCTCAAAACCCCCTTCTGCCAGACATACTCTAATATTTATGGGAGACTCTAACTCTCGGATGAATCCGTCCTACTCTATAAATTCCAATCCATGTTACTCTGATCATTCTATCGAATTCTCCACCTCTTCATATTGCCCACCTCCCCAGTCTTGTTCTACACATTATCAGACTTCATCTTGGGCTAACCCATCTTATTCTTGAGTTCTCACTAAACCATTTGAAGGTAGAACCACTTTTGAGACCACTGACCGGTCGAGGCAACAATTCGAACCAATTACATTCTCTCCTCATCACAATGTTGGGATATGTCAACACTTCACAGATACATATACAGACTAGACCTTAGGGAATAACACGATGGACCAATCAAACCAAATGGAGAGGCTCACACATCTTGATCTTATATGGATTGGCCTTAATGATCATACTCTTTATGACAATCCCGCATACCATTCCTTAGGATAGGATACTCATACAAGAGACTGGACTTATGATATCAGCATACATGAACCATGTATGACAACTTCACTATATGAGGAACCGATCAACTATCATGAAAATATGGTCTACTCAAACCAACTGTACATACCCGAGTCACAACATGTAGAGTTTGAGACCTACAACCATCAACTGAGCAGACTCCTTCCATAATATTTCGGGAGAAAATTTAGGAGGATAATAAATCAACACATACTATATATTCCAAGAGGATATTCTCCTAGATCATACATGAAAATAGAAGATGAAATGATTGGATCTCAATTTGAGAGCCTTGAGGACATGGGGAATCCCACAAACTCTTAAAATCTAGGGACAATTTTGACAAAAACATCTTTACACATCACTCCCTTAGGAATGACTCTAACTCTGACTCAGCGCATCGAAACTCCTCCCCAGTTGTGGAAATAAATACATATACACACCACACCTAAAAGATCGAAAAAATTGAATTAAAAAACACACAAAAAAGAAAAAAAACAGGAAAAACCCGTAAAAATCGAAAGTGGAGAGGATTTGAAGAATTTGAATCCTACTCTAAGGTAAGCACCGAATAAAAGATTGATTTTTGAACTTTCCTTAAATCTGACCATTAAACACTTCCCTAACCTAGAAAGATTTATAAAGAGTAAATTAATGTCGAAAAAGTCAGGCAGTAAGAGAATAAAGACCAAAAGACATATATTGTCAATGGCCACCTCTTTGATGACGAGAAGAAAGACCAAGAGCTACAAAGTGAAGCGGTTGCCTTGATTTGACTGTGGAATCAAGGACACAACATTCACCCATGCCTGAATTGATGACGACTCACCAATCAACATCCTCCCGACCTCCGTATTTGACAAGCTCAAACTCGGACCAATCGGGAAATCAAGAGAGATCGTTCAATTAGCTGATCGATCTATAAAATGATCGAGAGGAACAATTTCAGTCATCATTACATTCCAAGGTGTTCCGCTTAAAGTAGACTTCACTATCATTGATATTGAGAATCAAGGAGAATTCACCCAGTCTCCAATCATTCTTGGAAAGGTATTTTTAACATTGGCTAAGACAACTATAGAGTGAGAGACTCCAGAAATCAATTTTACCGCATTAGGAGCACTTCGATCTCATCCTGTCTGTGAGGAAACACGATATTCCAAGCAACCTACATAACCATCAACAACCGTGACCATCAAGAAGTAGAAGAGCCCTACCCCGCTACGATACCTGACATAATGGCTGTTGAGCAGACCATTGGTTCTGAGACTCATCTCATCCTCCCATTCCCTGTTACGTTCACCTCAACCATTATCATGGCAAATCCGATGGAAGAACACCTAATACAGGATCTTTACGATATCTATGGTGATTATGATGAGGAAACTCATGCATAGGCTAACCCTGAGTCGGACAAGACCTTATCTAACCACCTTTATCAATTTGATCTAACACATGAATGCACAAATGTCAAGTCAATTGAGAACAAATATGCAGGATGTGCCCTGACTAGGGAGGAATATTTCAATGGTTATTCATCTGAAGACCCGATTGTCAACACCTCACTCACAGGACTTGCACCTTCACAGACAACACTGACCAAAATGCCCATTCCGACTGCTCCTTCATCGACTCGGTTATCTAGTAAACTAATTAAGAAAGAAGCCTTTGACACACCGGAAGAGGAATCTGCTGATAATTCCTCATCAGGTCCGGATAAGGTGATTTTTATGAGTGAGCTCAGTTCGGTAGCTCTGACGCCCTATCTAAGCATGCATCCAAATATCGACTCTCGTTGGGCGAATCCTACGCCTCGCTACTATTCCTCAAGAGATGACTCTCTTGGTCTCATTAAATACACTGGAATAATATCTTATGACCATACTGAGACAGGTGCTTCAGAATATTCATCATCCGAGGATGAGGCAATTGACCACAAGGCTAAGCACATCTTGGTAAAGAAGCTTGAAAATAAGAATAGTTGGAGTACCTCTACTCTCAAGTATTATTCTTCTTAGGATAACTCCGACGACGGCTGGGAATCATCTAATTCATATGCTTCATCTTCTTCCTATCAAAACACTCTCCAAAATGATTCTTATGAGGATAACACTGATGATAGCTGGGCCTCATCTGCATTATCTTCTTTCAATCATTATGACCTCCCACCCCAAGTTCACAAAAAGATCTGCCAAAAACCTCCTTAATCATCGACAACCCTTACTATCTCCCGACCTCATTGGTTCCTTTGTACTTCTTCTTCCGCTACTTAGGCCAAGGCCAAAGTATAGGGGGGACCCGATGCCCACTGTATATACTACCATTCAAATTCTACATCCTCGTCCACCTCATTTTTCGCCCTTCTTCTATACTTAGACTGTTTACAACCTAAGTATAGGGGGTGGGATGACTTCTGTTTTTATTTTTTCTTTTTACTCTCTTACGCTTAGCTCGAGCTATGTCTTCTGTGCGCTTCTTGTGCTCTGAGGACTTAGTACTCTCTAGGTATAGGGGGTGTGTATATACTCTATATATATTTTACCTATAGATAGTACTTGCCGTAAGTAGATATTCTTATTTACGGGATGGGTAACTAACTTAAAAAAAGAAAAAAAAACTAACTACCTTTGTGTTTTGTGCAACTAGCACTGTGTGTGTAACCTAAGTTTTAAAAAATGGCTTCTTATTTTTGAAAAAAACCTGCATTTTAAAAAAAACAAACGAACAAAAAATTCTTGAATTAAATATCTCATAAACAAAAAATTTTCTACATTTCATACATTTGCACTTCATGCATATGTGAAAAGCCCTTGGGTTCTAAAACGAGTTATGTGCAGGAACTGAGAGTTGTCTTGACTTGACCTTAATCCTCCTAATTTTCAGAGGAACTTCAATGAGAACGAGGATTTTAGAAACTTCAGGTCTATGACTTAATTCTTCGAGTTCGGCATGACAATGTGCAGAGTCTGACTCTTAGTGTCTAACCTGGTCACCTCATTCTGGGTATGACTCTTGAATAAGGAATTAATTTATACTCTCGCATGATGCACTTATCTCAACTCAGATGGGGTGTTAAAAGATTGTGTGAGTTTCTTTTCTGGTAGCATGGACATCTAAAGATCGCAGTACGGGTAGAAATAAAGATTCAGAAAAGGGATGGACAACTAGGCACAATTTTTTCTAAGACCCCAAAACATGTATGGACAAAAGATTCCATATCCATAGGGGCACAACAAGATCCATGCAGAGCTACCAAAAATACAAAAAGGAAGCCAACTACCAAATAAATATTTGACCAAAAAAGTCCAAGCTTCAAGAAAACCTGCAGATATTGGTGAAGAATTGGATAAACTAGCATGCTTCACATGGAGAGGTGACTACACTGGTCACCCTCTAGTTCCTTTCCCCTTCTTTTAATTTCTCCCTCTTTTCGATTGTGAACATAGTGTGATAGACCTTAGAAGTAAATACCTGACTCCTCGAGGACGAGTTATTGGAGGAGAGGTTTGCATGGTAGTCCGGCATTCTTGATGGGAAGAGCTAAAACCTTTCGCACACATGAGTCAATTGTTTACTGTACATGGTGTATTCTTTGCGAGGAGTATTGATCTAAGACGACATCTGAGCCAAAATTGTGACAATTATGTGTAGAACTTAGAGGCTGTTAATTTTAAAACCCCAAGTCTCACAGGAGTTCCGCCAAACTAATAATCTAAAGATCGGGTCTAGCTCCATTTTCGCCTTTTCATGGCCTTGGTATTGAACCCGATCTCATTTCACCTCATTGCATTTCTTTAGATACTCGAGAATGAGCATGGTTTAAGTATAGGGGGTTGATAAATATGTGATTCATTACTCTAAAAGTGACTAATTAAACTCAGTTCCCCAAAATTCATCTGCATTTTATCAACTATCTTGCATAATTAACATTCATGCATGTATAAATAATAATTGCATGCATAAATGCATAAAATAAGAAACCAAAAATCTGAGCCCAATTGACTTGTAAAATAAGATAACTTCCCAGATTTTTAATTAATTCATGCTAACTCCAAATCACTGAAACCACCTCCAACTTTTGCATGTTAATAACAAGAATAAATGAAAAATACAAAAAAATAGAAATAAACCCAAACCCTAATTTCAGATCAATTAGACTAAAACGTCGATATCTTCCTCATGCAATGTCGCATTTGATCCTACTCACTTTTGAACTAATATATGTTCAATTACGTTCAAAATAAGACCAAGTTCAAGTGAATCAGAGCTCATATGTGAAAGTTGGATTTCGGGCCTTTTTTTACATTGTGTATTTTATCCAATTTTGACCTATTATTTTATGTACATATTTAACTCTTTCTATTTTGTTTCTTTATCATTTATTTTCTCTAACAAAAGTTTTATTAAAATGTCCAAAATCTAAAAATAAAATAAGATAAAATCAAAGAAACTAACCAAGTCTGGGTGTTCACTACCACTATGTACAAAAGTGGTCTTCATCGTATTTTATTTTATTTCTCAATTTTCTTAATTATTAAAAATAAAAAAATTAGATTAATGTGTAAATATTTGTCTTTGATTTTATCACATTTTCTTGATTTTTATCTTAATTAAAAATAAAAAATTACAAATCCCAAAAATCTGGTTTTCTATAAACATAGAGAACCACCAAAAATATCACTTTGTGCAAATGATCTATTTTAGCTTTGGTCCATTCATGAAAATTATAGATCTCATCGAGAGGAGCAACTTTTGTGAAGAACATTATTTGACCCGAGCTCATTTTGCTATTTCTTTTATATTTATATTTTCTTTTTATTTTTGAATTTTCTGGAGCCGATTGGACGACTCAGGAGCCATCTTCTTCCTCCTCTCGTCTCTCTCTCTCTTTCTATCTGTGGACGGCCTCTGCCTCCTCCTTTCCATCTACGGTCACCCCTCACGCGACCATCTTCCATCTTTGGCACAGAAACCGCAAGCGTATCCATCCCAATCACCATCTCCGATTGATCCCATCTCCAAATCCCTAACCCAATTGAATCCCCTAATTTTCGCAGCAATGAACCCTTCCTTCCATCACCAACGTCACCCACCTCTCTACAAAACTAGAGCCCTCCGTCCCTCGTCTTCTCATCTGTCGATCACATGAAAATCAAGAGGGGAGAACCGGTGGTGACAGCCCGGTTCCCCGACCTACTCCAGTGAGATCTGAGCACCAAGGGCATGTCGTACGCATCCTCCACGCACGAGCTTTACTACGACCATCTTCATCGTCGAGCCACCGCCGCATCTCCTCCAGTCAACCATCCAGGAGCTTTGTCACCCCCGCTTTGTTGACAAATCCACTGTTCACCAGCAGGGAGTGGATCTTCGAGCATGGTGGTGACAACGCCACCACCATCTTCCTCGGGCGAGATCCAGCGAACGCCGTTGTAGCTCCTCTCCTCACGTCTGCTTGCTCCGACCTCCATCGTTGAGCTGTTTGTGCATCCAGGCACATATCTGCCAAACCTCCGCTCCGACTCTATCTCCATTGAGCCACATCTCGCACCACTGCCACTTCATCTTCACAGACCTTGCTTCTCCTACACCGCCATGCACCTTCGTCTTCGATGCCTTCCAGCAACCCACATCTTCATAGACTCCAGCTGCTTTAAACGCCTCTACATTCGCTCCTCGCCTCAGCCATCCAAACTCCACCTCACACCCTCCGCCATCTCCCAGGTCCTCCTCTGCCTACATCTTCCACCGCCTTGCCTTGGGGCCTCCAGAAGATCCATCTGCAGAGACGCTCCACCTTTGCTCCTCAGGACCACGCCACCTCTACCACCACATCGCTAGGGGCTATGCCCGAGGCCCTCCCACATGCTACGCACGTGTGGGAGGGAACACATGAGGACAACACCCCCTTTTAGGGATTTGACACTGAGCCCCCACAGTTCTACCAAATTTCGAAGCAGCCCCCAACCACCCACGGGTCATGAGCTTTGCACGCGACCTCTCAGATATTTTCAGCAAGCCCCCTCAAGGTTTCGATAATTTCACTTCAACCCCTTATCGCTTTTTCATTTATTTTATATTATGTAATATTGCAAACAGAACCCCAAATTTATTTTGTAATCTGAACTTTTTATTGCATCATTTTATTTATTAAAAAGAGGTATTTTGTAGTAAAACTAATTCTCCACGTTGTGGCACATTTGTGATATTTTTATGATATGTGGTTAATTAATAATAATTATTTTTGTGAGAAACTGCATATTTTGCCCAAGTGACACTAAAAAATTCATAGATAATTAACCATTGTTCGAAAAATTACCAAAAATTCAGGAGTAGTAGAATTAATTGTATTTCAAATTGTGCCAAAAAAGAATTGCATTTGCATGCATATTTTATCATATAAAAATCATTTGATACGTCTTAGATAATTTTATTTCCTAAAAATAAGTTGGTTAATATTTATTATAATTTTTTATTGAAATTCACCTTGTTTGCATTCATTAATATTTAAAAATTCATCTTGCATCCAAAAATTCTAAAAAATTACATAGCATTCGTATCATCATTCTTACATCTCGACAAAGTTTTATAACTTTTGAACATTGTTTGGTTGACATTAATTTTTATAATCCTTAAAATTGGCCCGCATTTGCATTTGTATTTGAAAATTACATAAAAAAGGCCAAAAATACCTGCCTTGAAAATCATACATGAACTTTGATTGACATTAATGTAGGTTGTTCCTTTGCCTCCTCGAGTTCAACCTTAGGCCTCGCCTAGGCTAAATAAACATAAAACCGCTTCGATTAAATTTGATTAACTAAATATAGTGGTTATTTCTTGATTGACTTCGATTACCCACCTACAATGAAGTGACAATTTCATTTATTTTTGCACGATTAATTCACGAAAATTAACCAAGGGTGATTTGTGAATTGTCAATCTCATATAAAAAATAATCATTAATATATATCACACATCATTAATGTTTATTATGATATAGATGATACACATACATCAATATGTATGAGATCTTGAATACCTTGACATCTTACACCATTTCCAAAGAAGGGTGCATTGGACATTTTTACCTTGAATACATTATTCTTAAGTATGTATGTAAGTTTTGAATCTTCAGACAATCTAAAGTTCAATATCTTACTAGTCTATTGATTACATTAACATACATATGTCCAAGGCTTGATGCCATATCATTGTCAAATGATCTTCTTCCTCCAATTGATCTTATAAGGTTTAATTTTTAGTATTAGAAATGTTAATGAATCATTCATTAATTTTTTAATTCAGAATTTTAATGATTTATTACTATTTTTTAATTTTTTAAGAGTTTTTTAATTTTTTTAGGATTTTTAAAATGAATAAAAACAAGGGAAAATGAAAACAGTGAGCAAGTAGGATTATTTTTCAATTTAAAAATAGAAAATAGATGTAAATATTATGACAATTAAAAACTGCAGGAAATTATCTATAAACAGAAACTGAATCATGTTTTTTGGGGTTTTCTACAATTTTATATGATTTCTTAAATATTTTTAGAGTTTTGTAATTTTTTTGGGTTTATAAATGATTAATGTTTGAAAATTCCAAGGAAAATAAAGACACAAAATAAACTACTCTAATTTTTTAGAAATTTTAAGCAATATTCGAATTGTTTTATGATTTTCAAAGTTCAAATACAGAAAAAATACCATTTTTTTATTTTTTAATAATACAAATGTTGATAAAAAGTAAGGAAAAATGATTGAAGATGGAACAACTAAGCAGGTGTTAACAATAATTTTTTCAGAATTTATTGAGCACAAATGATTATTATTCCAATGAAAAGATGATGCAAATTTAAAGTCTAGAATCATGGACTGAAATGTAAATTACTAATGTTTTTGCATTAAATAAACATTAAAAATAAACTACAGGGTGCAAAATGCAATTTGGAAGGGGTGGTTTTGCAAATTAGGGAATGTCAAGTGGGGATGTAAATTTCCCAAAAAAGTTTCTTACTTTAAATTTCCCTAGGGTTCTTCTATTCATTCATTCTTTGTTCTTCAACCACCAAAAGGGGAGGGGGCGCCACCCCTGCCTTCTTTCTTCTCGCATGGCGTACAGGTGGTGGCCACACGTTGGATTGGCGGGCGGTGGTTCTCGCGAAGGGCGGTCGGCTGTGGTGCTCCTATAGCGGAGCGGTGGAGGAAGGCTGATGGCGGAGCTCCTGCCACTCGCGCAGGCGGTTGGGGCGTGCGGTAGCAACCTACTGAGGAGGGCATTGGAGCTTCGTGGTCAGAGGTGCTGACTGTGGAGGATGGCGGCGCATAGCTAAGGAGGAGGAGGAGCGACACACACCCCTCTCCAGGCGGCGGTGCTGGCTGCCATGGCTTGCCTTGGCGGTGTGGACTACGGTTAGCGAGGAGGCAGTCTGCGACCCACATTGGGTGATGCGAGCGATGCGTGCGGCCTCGCACGGGTGATAGGGTTGAGATCACGGTGGAGGTGTAGACGTTGGGCGACACATGCCCTAATCGGCTGAGGGTGTGTGGTGGTTGCTATCGCGGGCTAACAGTCGCGGGCGTTGGAGGCGGTCGACGGGCAAGATGGTAGCGATGACGGAGTGGGGAGGCGGGCGCCGCTGGTGGGATGAGCGACCGCGCCTACCGTGCGCTCTGATATTTTTTTTATTTTTTATTTGTAGAAAAGGAACATAAAAAGTTTTTTTTATTTTTAATAAAAAATAGAAATGGCAAAAATCCTTTTTTTATATTTTTTATTTTTTTATCCTGCAAAACAAATGCTAGAAGAAAAAAAACTATGTACTTTTTTAATTTTTTTGTATTTATAAACAAATTAGGACACGAGCACAAAGGCTCAAGCCCAAAATCAAAATAGGATATGTGAACGGAGATCCGACGAAAAATGAGGAATGAATCCGGATCTCAAGCCACCGTGCGTGGTCGGAGGTGGTAGATTATGTGAGATAGAACATGAAGGTGGAGAGATCGAGAATGTGAGATGAAAAATAGAGTCAGATTTAGAATTTTTGAGGAATGATTGACTATAATTTAGATATATGAATTAAAAAAATAACGATGAAATTAAAGGTGTGAAAATTAGACTAAGATTAACCTATATTAGAAACGAGAAAAAATAGATCTCACCTTAGGAGCGGAAAAGACTGTAATTGCTTCGACGAAGGTCGACTCGTTGTCACCGGTCGGCTCGGAGGTTAGGCACCCTTCTGCGGCAAGATGACTCTCGGAGAATAGGCTCCTCTCATCAAAGATTGATCAAGTTAGAATGAGGGAGGAGGAGCCAATTAAATAGAAAATACAACAGATTTGAAATTCAAAATTTGAATGAAAGGAAAATAAGGAAGGGAGTTAGTGGTGGAATTTAATAAATAAATTAATTACATAAATTAAAAAAATAAATTTCGGAATTAAAACAGTTGATAAAATAATTAATTAGTAAAAATTAATTAGCCACCTTAATGGTGGTTATTTAAGGTACGCAATTAAATCGTATATACATGGTAGTTTTTCAAATAAAAAAAATAAATCAATCAAAATTTCCTAATTATATTAATTTAATTAATTGATGTTAGATAATATAATGTTTTGTGGTTTTTATATAAGGAGGTTAATTTTATATCATATAAATATAATGTACATCATACACATGTACAAATAAGGAAATAATAAAAATTTTTAAAATTTATTTACTTTAAATTACAGTGAACAATATTTACAATTATTAAAAATATAATATGTCCAAAAAAAATAATAAATACAATAAAAATGATCAAATTGTAAAAAACCACCCCAGAAAATCGATTTTTCAACCGTAATTCCAAAAATTATGAAATCACAGTCATTTTAAGATAATTTAATTTATAGTACAATGGAAGTGAGTTTGATTTAATTTGAGTTCATATGGAGCCAGAATTAGTCTTTCAATTATCGCTTTACGACTTTTTCTGGATGTGGTTACTTTTATTTTGCAAATATTTTTATTATTTAGAAATATATTTTTTTTACAATTTTATTTTTTAAATTATTTAATTTGAGGTCAATTTAAGTACAAATAAAATAGTGTAAGTATAAATATATACAAAAAAATATTTACAACACATTTTTTTGATTTTCTGATTAAGGACCCTATCTCCCCCTACTTTATTCCTGGTCGATCAGGTCAAGTTTTGACCTTCCCTCGTGGTTCGGGTCAGCCTGCATCTATTACATATATACAATCTTTTTTTCTTTTCTTTATTTTTCCTTTCTTTCTTTCTTTATTTATTTTAGGTCAAAATAGTAATAAATATACAATATTTCACTCAAATGCAAGTTAGTAAGAACATGGAGTTAGTATTATATACATGTGTTTTATTAAGGGATGTTAAGCCAAAATAAATGAATAAAAATGATGAAATTCAGATTCATCATCCCCCTATGCTTTACCATTGCTAGTCCCTTAGTAAACACTTATTTGAAAGAATAAGTGAAGAAAAGAAAAAGAAAGAAAAAATAAAGAAATTTGGACAATATTGAGTATTAAACTTATCTTCATAAAATTGTAGTATGGAGCACTGTCAGACCTTTGGATTATTAGTGTGACAAAACCTTAATGGGAAATGGATTTAAACCTAACAACCTCTAAGTTCCACAAGACTCCTATTCATGTCTCCTCAACGGTCAGGTCAGAACAAGTCTACTACAAAAATTCTTATGACTATGAATCTTTACTTGTACTATGTCAGTGAAATATAGCTCCCCATCTCAAAAGTAGCAAAGAAACAACCTCCCTCAACAAGGTAACTCTAGTCCCCCTGGTCTAGCAACTATTTCCTCGAGGAGTGGGGATATTCCCTTCTAAGTTCAAGTACAACAAGCTCAAGAAGATGAGATGGAGAAAATAATGGACGGTAACCAGTGTAGCTACCTATCCTTCGATGCATGACCAATGTAGCCGTCATCCAACTGCAAGCTTACAAAAATTTGACTTTGAAGCTCTTATTATTTTCTTTTTTTCTTTATCCTTGTATATACACTCCGGCATGCATTTTACTTTTCAATCAGGCCTGTCCACTTTTAGATATTCTGCATTTTTTTATATTTTTTTTGAAAATATATACATGGTGCGGCATGTACATAAGGAGTTTTTCCTCATAAGCTAGTAGACTATCCCTATTTTGAACCATTATTGCAACCCCACAACATCTTGTCCTTAGACCTCAATGCTACTAGATCAGGTTGAGATGCACAACCCTCCCCAAATGAAGATAAGAGGTTCCGCCTAGATGTACTACCCTCGTATGCTAGTCCAAGCCAAAAGAATCTGCCTCCTCACTACCTCCTCCATGAAGAGCTACGTGTAGAGTGCTTATCCAAGATAAGCCACGATCTGAAAGGATCATCCGTGTGTTGTTAAATATTCTACTTGGACTAATCAAGACGACATGTGAACATAGTCTTAAGGACTCAAACAATTAAGTCACCAGGACCTGAAAAGTCTTAACTCTACTTCTTATAAGGTTCCTCTAAAATTACGTGGATTAAGGTCCAACTAAGCTCCATTCTTCAATTTTATTCCAGACTTCGTTTAAATGTCAATACTATCCTGAAAAATGCACATGCAAAAGCAAGAAAATATATACAATGCAAAAGAAGTAAAAATCTCTTTTTTTGAAACAATTTTCTAATTTTGAACTTTTTTATGGATTTTTGAAAAGAAAGAAAAGAAGAAAAAATGATGCACATGTAAAGAGAGTTTTTTTTGAAATTTTAATTGGTTTTGTAGTTTTTAGGGGTTTTTTAAGGAAAAAGGGTTAGTAAAATATATACAAGTATATACAAGGATTTTCTTGTTTGTTTTTTTTATTTTTTTGTTTTGTTTTTTTTTGTATTTCGGTTTTTTTAATTATTTGTTTTTTTTTGAAAGGTTATCATAGTCTATATACATACGTGGGTTTTACGAATTTATATACATATCCCCAAAATAATCATATTAAAAGTACTTGTTATGTCTAAAGTATATATACAATATATACGACACTCCCTATACTTAGCTCGAGCTATGTCCTCATAGTGATAGAGCGGCAAAGGAAGACATATATCATGCTAAGTATAGAAAAGTGAAAAGACTCCTATGCTACAACGACTTAAAAGAAAAGATGCAAAGAATAGAAGTCGGTGATCTCCCTTATACTTAGGATCAAGTAAACCAAAATATAGAAGACTATACAAAAGGGGAAAATCGATGAAGAGAATGTACGGACTCAACAGCTCGACTTGCCCCCCTATACTTAGGGTAGAATAGCCCTAAGTATAGAATATCAACAAGTTGGGGGACAATGGAGAGAACATAAGAAAAAAACACAAAAGAGACGATATGAACAACATCACTCCCCCTATACTTAGGGTAGAGTATCCCTAAGTATAGGAAACAACATGACTCATGAACAAGACGAATATGAACAACATAAATCATTCACCCCCTATACTTAGGATAAAGCATATCCTAAGTATAACATATATACACACACAGAAAAGGGATGAATGATAAAATGGTAGAAGAAAGAATAAAACGAAAGGATATACAAAAGGTTGTCCGCTCATGTATCAGACGCAGAAGATGGAATCAAAAGATCATCGTATGATACCATAGATACAGAATCAACGATGGACAGGAATGTATCATGATCTAGATATGACATCAGCAACTGTCCGTTCACAACAAATGACTATGTGTCAGATGACAACCCAGATATAACAATACTCCCATTATCACGTACAGCTCTCACGATGAACGGTCCTGACCATTTGCTTTTCAATTTTCCTGGAAACAGCTTCAACTTAGCATCAAATAACCAAACTTTCTGATCAGGAGAGAAAGTCTTCCTTCGAATGTGTTTATATGCCAAGACTTAACTTTCTCCTTATACATGAGTGAGTTATCATATGCAAAGTCTCGGAATTCCAATTTCAAATCCAACTTCCTGTTCTTTCCTGCCTTCTCATAATCAAGATTGCATACATGGAGTGCCCATAAAGATTTGTGAATTAATTCCACTAGCAGGTGGCAAGGCTTTCCATATACCAATCTGTAGGGAGATATACCCAAAGGAGACTTGGACACTGTTTGATAAGCCCATACAACCGAATCAAGCATCTGGGACCAATTCTTCCTATCTAGATGTGCAAGTTTTTGCAATATCATCTTGATCTCCCTATTTAAAATTTCTGCCAAGCCATTAGTCCGAGGGTGGTAAGGAGACACAACTCTGTGCTCAATGACATACTCCTTCACAAGCTTCTTTACTTCTCTAATAATGAAATGTCTTCCCCCATCTGAAATCAGTATTTTGGGAATCTCGGACCGCACAATAATGTGGTCTTTGAGAAAGGAACATACTGTATGACTATCTGTCGCTAGGGTGGGGATAGTCTTCACCCATCGACTAACAATTCCACGACGAGTAGGATGTACTGAAAACCCTGACTGACAGGAAATGGGCCCATGAAGTCTATGCCCCAAGCATAAAAAACATCAGAAATCTGTATATATTCTAGGGGCATGGTATCTTTGGAACCAATAGTTCCTCCTATTTTCTGACAGTCAATACAACCTCGAACATACTCTGTAGAATCCTTAAGCAATGTGGGCCACCATAGGACACTCTATAAAACCTTTGCTACCATGCGTTTCCCCGAATGATGCCCACCAGATTCTACTTTGTGACAGTGCTCAAGTACGCTAGTGTGTTCCTCCTTAGGAATGCACCTTCTCCAGATACAATCCGCATAGGTACGGATCCTCCCGATGATAATAATGAATCTCTGACAGAAATCTATCTACCTTGTGCTTTAGACAATCTTGTAGAACTTTCTTGGAGACAATGTAGTTCACAATATTAGCATACCATGGGAATGATTCCACAGACAAAATGGCCTCATCTAGAAAGGTTTAGAAAATAGGGATCATGTTTTGCTTAGAGATCTCTACATCCGTGATACGGGAAAGGTGATCTACCACAACATTTTTTACTCTAGGTTTATCTCAAATCTCTAAATCAAATTCCTGGAGAAGAAGGATCCATCTAATAAGGCATGGTTTGGCATCCTTCTATGCTTGCAAATATCGAATGGTAGTGTGATCCGTGTATACTATAACGTGGGAACCGATGAGGTAAAATCTGAACATCTCTATCCCAAACATAACTGCTAACATCCCCTTCTCTGTAACTGTATAATTTTGACATGCTTCATCCAGAGTCTTGCTAGCATAGTGTATAGCAAATGATATCCCATCCCTTCTCTGTCCTAAAACAACTCCAACTACGAAATCTGAGGTGTTCGTCATGATCTCGAAAGGAATAGACCAATCAGGCGGCTGCAAGACAGGAGCACTAGTAACCATATCTTTCATCTGATTGAATCCAAGGAGGACTTTCTCATCGACAACAAACTCACTCCCCTTACACAGATGCTCAGTCAAAGTTCTGGCGATCTTGTTGAAGTCCTTTATGAATCGCCTATAAAATCCTACGTGTCCCAAAAATGACCTCAACTTCTTCAAATTCTACGGTGGCTCTAACATGGAAATAACATCAGTCTTAGCCGGGTCAAACTCCATACCATGTTTGGAGATGACATGGCCCAATACAATCCCATTAGTCAACATAAAGTGACTCTTTTCGTACGAGAGCACTAGGTTTATCTCACAATAACGTTGAAGAACTCGGTCTAAATGAGCAAGACATGTGTCAAAACTATCCCTGTAGACCGAGAAATCGTCCATGAAGACTTCAAGGAAACTACCCACCATGTCGGCAAAAACGATCAACATACACCTTTGGAATGTAGCGGGGTTGTTACACAATACAAAGGGCATCCGTCTAAAGGCGTAGGTGCCAAATGGACAAGTGAATGTAGTTTTCTCCTGATTCTAAGGAGCGATAGCAACTTGATTGTATCCTGAGTACCCATCCAAGAAGCAAAAGAACTCTTTCCCTGCCAACCTCTCAATAATATGATCAATAAAGGGCAACAGAAAGTGATCCTTCTTGATAGCTGAGTTCAGACATCTGTAATCTACACAGACACGCCATGAAGTAGGTACCCGGGTCGGAATCTCCTCACCATGGTCATTCTTTACGATAGTAATTTCGGATTTCTTCTGGACCACATGTAAAGGGACGACCTATTTGGAATCCGAAATGGGATATATAAAGCCACCATCACACCATTTTCTGACCTCCTTCATGACAACCTCCCTTAGATTTGGATTTAGACAACATTGACATTCACGAGAGGGTTTACAGTCATCGTCTAGGTAAATATGATGCGAGCACAAAGTTGGGTTAATCCCACGGAGATCCGAGATATTCCATCCTATGGCCTTGCAGTTTCTCTCAAGAACCTCTAGCACGCGAGCATCTTGTTCAACGGTCAACTGTGAGCTGAAAATGTTCAGAAACATTTGGGGACGACCCGCAAGGAAGGCATATTTCGACGTTGATGGTAAAACCTTGAGATCAGGTGCTGTCTGAATCGTCTCTACAATAACCTCTGCTACTGTACTGGTAGATGGTATGTGTTATGTACTCTGTGGACTATCCACCTTGGCTACTAACGGCTCAACAAGTAGAACATTTGATAGATCTACAATGAATGATCTCTGCTCAGAATGGAGGGGCTCATCAGAGTGTTCATTATTCCTATCAATTAATGGCTCAGATATCTTAGCAATAATCTCATAAATATGTCTCTCATTTGTGCATAATAAAGAAATTCAACAGATGGCTCAGATATCTGTACCTTAGAACTCTCAGAAGGGGGCATATCATCAGTAATTTCAGAAAAATGTGTTAAAGGAATATCAGAATTTGCCTCTAGAAACTCAGATTGATCCCCAAAAATCAGCTCAAACTGCCCATCAGCAACTAGCTCAATTGGACCACCAAGGGAACTCATGTCGACTGTGTTTTCCATAGAGTCCTTTCAGGAAAGGAACTCTTGAGTATCGATAAAATCGGTGAAAAGATCTGTCTCTTCGAATTCAGTAAGAAAATCACAGTCATCTGGCTCTGATATAACTTTCTCTGTATGATCTGCTGCTGGTGGTGGTGATGGTCTAGGATCAAAGATCATCTCAATTTTCACCTTGTCACTATGAAAGTGGAAGATGATCTCTCCGGTACCATAATCAACTGTTGCTTCAGCCGTTCAGAGGAACGATCGACCTAGTATGATTGGGGTATGGAGTAACAGTGTAGGTGTGTCCATATCAATGACAACAAAATCAATAGGGAATTTCATTCCCTGCACCTTTACAATAACATCCTCTAAAATGCCTCTTGGCCTCTTAATCGATCTATCAGCAAACTGAAGGATCATCCTTGTTGTTTTAAGAGGCCCTAACCGAAATTCAGTTAGTAAAGAGGAAGGCATTAGATTAATGGAGGAACCACTATAGAGAAGAGTAAGATCAAATTCCTGATCAAAGATATGGAAACAGATGTGAGGTGCTACCTTGTCTTTCTTTTTAGGTGGGAGGTAACTGATGGAATGAACTATGGCCATGGTCAAGATGTGTTTCTCTGATTCTTTTCTCTATTTTGCCTTGATTGATGCTTTTGTATACATGCCTCTTTCATTCCCTTTTTTACTGCAGGCATGTATTCCATGGCCTCAAGAGTGGCATTTTTAAAAAGATGTTATGTAAGATCTCAACCACTCCAGGATCAGATATGGCTGTTTTTAATTTTTGATTTTTTTAGATTTAAGAGCAGAAGGAAATGGCACAGAATCCGAATAAACATTCAAACGTTCATTTCCATTATTCAAAATAGAATCCTCATATACAAAAGAACAAGCAGAATTAGTCTATACAGTGTTGTCCAAATTAGGTGAAGGAAAAACAGAATTTAAAATAGAACAGGATGCTGCTGCTGGTGAAGAGGAAGAATCAACGACTGGTATATTCTCCCTTGTTGATGGTGATCTACTTGTGCCTAGTGAAGTGGTGGTGAAGGTAGTGAAACTCCAGACTTGGGTGCTGCTACATGATAAACACAAAGATCAGACCTACGATTAATTGATATAGAGAGTTGTCGATGTAGAAATAACAGCGAAATCAGACTCAGTTTATCACACAAAAATCAACGAAATAGGAGAGAGAGAGAGAGAGACAGAGAGAGAAAATGAGAAGAAGCAGCATTTTCTCTCTCCTATTTCGTCTACACTATGTTATTTATCCAGGTAAATGTGCTTGGGTCGAACTCGAGGAGGTAGAATATCAAAACATCGATTTTTGATGAAAGAAATAAATCTCAAAAGCTTTCACTATATTCTTGGTTTTACAACAATGTTCAAAAAATGACTCAAAACTGATTCGACCTTACGGAAATCAAATCGACGAAACAAAGTGCAGAAAAATCGTGAAAAATACTTAGTAATGTAGCTTGGGTAGTTATGAAACTACCTTAAAAAGTCGGTACAAAAATATAACAAAAATAGGGTCCAAAATACCCGTACATCCCAGGGGTAGAAGTGTAAAAAAACTATTAATGTCTGTTACAGGTGGGTCCCTGGTCAGGGACTGATATGCAAAGAAAATTAAATTTATTACATTTAGGTTAAATTTAATTCTGGAAAGTTTCTGGAGCGGCATTGAATTCTAGATCATTGCTGGGTTGATTGTGCAATTTTTCTACCGGTTCATCTGGACAACTGAGATTAGATGGCACATTTGATTATGGAGCATCCGATCTGGACACATGCCGCACAACTGTGCATCCTGGATGTTCTTAGTGTTCTTCAACTCCTCCGTGCAGTTGGCGATGAAGATGACTTCTCCGAATTTTCCCTAGCATTCGACAACGATCTTGGGCCTCCGACAGGGTCAGAAGGGTGACACCTTCACCCCTCGAGCTTGCTTGAGGGTGAGCACCTCCAAAGGTGGCTGAAGGTAGTTGTTGAGTGCTGATGAAGAAAGTGGTCTGGTAAGCCTGAGAACTGGAGATGGCTACCTTTGCTTTGATCGTTCTTTAAACTTTAAGGATCCAGATGAAGTTTTTATGCTCTAGATGAGGGATTACCTGCAAATGATGTTTATTTGCTCGATTCACGAGGAATCAATGCAAGAATTAAGGGTTTTGTAGATCTAATTTACACTTTCTAGGAATTGAGAAAAATGTATAAACATGAAAAGGGAAAATGAATTTTGGAGTGAAATGGATAGGATTTGATGAGTTGAATGTATGGCATCTAATGATGAAAGTTTAAGTTACTAATTACCCGATTAACTACTCTAATACGGGAAATGAATCGGGGAAATAAATCAGGAAAAGGATGAATGAAGTACATATGAACTGGAGGTATACGACCTACGGGTAGTGGCTCGACGGGCGTTATTCACCGGAGCTAAACGTGCACGGTGGCGCGATGCAAAGCGACTATCCGCCTTGGAACTCCCCTCTAATGTCCCCTCGTCCACGTGGAGCTTTCCTCGAGCCCTGTCACGACTAGAGTGAGGAGGAGCACAGTGACGAAGGTGGTTAGTCGGCTAGGTTATTCTGGAAGCTAGAATCTTAGGATTCTTTAGTTGGAAAATAACGATTTTGAGATGTTTTTATAGGTGAATCGATGAGAGGTAGTTGGAGGATCAATGGATGGCGTGTAAGTAGGTTGTTAGTGATAGAAATCGAGGGTTTAGAATGGAGGAGGAGGTTAGGAGTTTGCGTGGAGAAAAAGTTAAAGTCTTGTGGTTGAAACAAACAACTAATCGGCCTTCTTGAGGAAGGTCCCAGGTGTTGACACGTGTCAGCACCTTGTTGGCCAGGTTTAAGAAATCCCTTACTAAATATAAAATAAATAGTATTATTTTAATTAGGTATAAAATAGTGTAGATAATTAAATTATCTAAATTATAATATAATTACTTTTGATAAATACTAATTATTTTACGAAATATAAATATTATATTAATAAATTAGTATAAGTAATACTTAATATATAGGTTTTGTAATTTTAACTTAATAACTTAATAAATAATATATTAGTTTTATATTTTCTTAATTATCAGGTTCATAAACAAAGTATGTACGAGTTTTTGTGGATTTTAATAAATTAATTTAAGTATTTCAATAAATACAAGTATAAGTTATACAATTCATTTATACATATAAATTAGGGTTTTTTATTTATTTAAAATAATAAATAATCTCCAAAAATTATGAAATAAGTTAGGGACAAAATACAAGATCAAAAATAATTAGAAATTATAAAACCATTAATATAAAAAATAATGTGTTCTAAGTAAAATAGATAGTCCAGAAACCTAGTTGTGGTTGGGTCCCAAAACTGACTTTTTGCAAATAGACTCTGATTTTAGTGAAATTACCTTCATTGATTTGAGAATATTATTTTTATGAACTTTAAAAGTTAGTAGAGTAAAATTGGAGTTGGTATGAGCAAGTTATGATGTTTGGAGGTTTGGATTTCGAGAATTTACAAGTTAGATTTCTTAGCATTTATACAAGATAATATTTTTAACTTATTTTTATATTTTTTCTATATATTTTTAGAAATAAATAATATAATAATTTGGTGAAAAATATGCTCATATGAATTAATTAAAAATCTTTGAAGTTTTGATATTTATCGCATAATTAATAGAGAATGTCGGAGATGTGAAATTAATTATTTTTATTTGTTTTCTTCCTTATCTCCCCCTACTTATTTATTTGTCGACCAATCCATGCTGACTTGGTCTCAGGGATTAGATTATAAATATATCTTTCATCTATATTTATTTTACAAGTGACATTGTACGTATATACATATCTACAATTTGCCTTTATTTTTATTTTCTTTATTTTTATTCTTTTATTTATTTACATGATTTTAATGCATAAAAGTACATTTTTATTCATAACTAAGGTTTTGTTAAAAGTGAAATTTAATGGATATTTACATATATTTGTTAAGGATTTTGAGACAAAATGCAGACATAATGTTAATGAATCATGGATTCATCAACCCCCTATACTTAAACTTTGCTACTCCCTTAGCAACCACTTATTTGAAAAATAAGGGAAAAAGAAAGAAAGTTAGAATAAATATGTTTTCCTAAACCAATTCATGAGAACACACAAATGATAGAGCTCAAGCAGGCATGAAATAAGCATTTTGTAGGAGCCTTAACTAGGATTAGGATTTTAGCCTCAACAACCCTCAAGTTCCACAAATCCTTGTTTAAGTTCACCTCAACAACCATTTCAGATACACACATTCATATCGCAAACTCTATCAACCTTGAATTAAATATGTATGGTGTGTGAATTGTTTTAGCTCTTCCTGCTTAAAGAAGCGAAGAAACCACCCATCTCAGTAATACGCTCCCATTGGTTCCTCATCCAGCTACTCTTTCCTCAGGGAGGGAGGTATTCCCTTCTGAGGTCAGTTCGTGCTATGTCCACAATCGAATATAGAGAGGAAGGAGAAGAATGAGAAAAGAACTGGAGTGCGATCAGTGTAGACGCATCTCCTTGTGAAGTCCAACCGGTGTAGCTAAGTCTCCACTAAGATATGCATGATTTTTGGTGGAAGCTTGGACCATTGTGGTCATATTTGTATTTGGTGGATTCTTCTTTGAATCGGCTTTGTAATTTGCTTGCAATGCATTCATCTCTTTGTGCCGCGACAGATATAGCATGTTTTTATTCCGTCCATTTTTTGAGGTCTTGGAAAAATTGTGTCAGTAGATCCTTCACTCATCCGAAGTGACTATCGCAACCCCAATCTCTTATGTCTTTAGACGTCAATGCCGCAAAGACAAGGATAGAAACACACCACCAAGATGGATTGCCCTTCGTAGCCGCATGCAAGTTGAGCTAAGTGCTGAGTGCATGTATCTGAAATTGGTTCACTAATGAGGAGTTGTACGGATGATACCAAGTGTTCTACTTAGGCACTTTCAAGTTGACCTCCCGAACATGGTCTCATGGAACCCAAAGATTTAAGTCAATGACCTGAAGAGTCTAAATTCTAGTTCCTATTCAGGCTCCTAACAATCAAAATTAAAAACCATAATCAAGATCCATCCTTCAGACTTTTCCAAATCTTTTAGTTTTAGAAATCAAACTTATTCTAAAAAATGCTAATACAAATGCAACCATGTTTTTGTGAAGTATATTTTCTGAATTTTACTCATTTTTATGGATTTTAAGGATTTTGTAACTTTTATGGATGTTAGACTTTACATTTTTTATGGATTTTATGATTTTTATGTAAAATTTTATGTAAAGAATTTTACAAAATAAATTCCCCATATATTATTTGGATTAAATAACTAATGAATTTTACAAGTTTTATATACAAGGTATTTTTCAAGGATCACATGAATTTTACACATATTTTATTATATCGGATTTTAAATAAGTATTCTACATATTTTAAATACAAAATTTAAATACATATTTTAATTAAGAATTTTAAATAAGGACAAGGCATCCTAAGTATAGAAAAGAGTATGGCCAAAATTAGGGACCCATGATTAGAGTAAAAGAAAGGATATACAAAAGAAAATTAAAAGGATCAAAAATCGAAAACGAGAATCAACGAGCAATCATTCCCCCCCATACTTAGGATATGGTATCCTAAGAATAGAAGACGAACAAAAAATGGGAACGATTGTGATCTACGAAGAATATACATGTGTCTACTCCAGAAAACTGAATGACTTCACAGGTCTCTGTACACGATGGAATGAAGTGGAAGAGTAGTCATTCATCCTGTACAAAGTAGATCACTTCAACCAAGGTCATACTGAATCTTCTGCTTTTTATGCGCGTATTGATTCTTGGCTGAATAGGTAGATTTGCCTATGTTAATGAACTCTGTATGTGGCATAGCTCTCTTTTCTGTAGTATGCACTCTGGAGTCAGACTACAGAAGGTGTCTATATGTGTATCCATTACACCATCCGACTCTCTTTTCTAAATAGACTTTATAATCTGTGAAATATAATTAACTGACTCTCGTGCTGGAATATGTGTACTCTCAATCTGCGGCACCGAGATGTCTACTACTACTGACTGCTCGTTCGGATCTGATGTGAATTATGTATCTGTATATGAACAGTCACATGAATAATTAGGTACCATATGATCTACCCTATCCTCGTGTAGGATATCGTGGGTATCTAAATAAATGCTCTCGAGATCAAGAGACTGTATCTCATCTATGTTCTGGCAATCCTCTGCAAGACTGTAGTCCTCTGAAGTATATGACAAAACTAATCTAGGACTACATCTTGTCGCCATCTCAATATGTATCTCTCCACTATATGTGTGGAATGATACTCTCCCAACATCATAATCAAAGAGTGCTCTCGTTGTCTGCAAGAATGGTCTCTCGAAAATGATTGGAGCAATGTGTAACTGAGTAGGGCACGCCAGGTCTAGGAAGATAAAGTCCACTGGAAACTGCAAGCCCTGAACAATTACGATAATGTTCCTCAACACTCCTCTAGGTCTCTTCACAGATCGATCTGCAAACTGAAGTATCACTCGTGATTTGTAGAAAGGACCTAGCTTGAGCTTATCAAGTAAAGAAGATGGAAGCAAACTAATCGAGGAACCATTATCTAAGAGAGTACGATGGAATGTGGCATCTTCAATCTGACATGTGACATAGTGAGATCCAGAATCGCTTTTCTTCTTTGGTACCTTATTCCGAATAGCACACAAAGTTGCCTTGGTCAATATATGTTTCTCAACTTGTGATATCTGTTTCCTATGTGTTGTGCACATGTTCCTCAACTGATTCTTGAGCGTAGGAAAATGATCAAAGGCATCGTGAAGTGAAATCTTCAAAAAGATGTGATCTTTTAATAGACGATCGGTATCTGGAGTAACACCATTCTTTTTGGATTTTTCATTTCCTTTTACATACAAAGCATCTGGAAAAGGAACACGCTCAGGTACAAGAAATTTCTCTTTTTGATTAAAATCAGGATCAACTCGTACATCAATAGTATCAGAGTTATCTGCAAAACTCTCTAAAATAGGTGAAGAAACATCAGCTTCGGGCGTGTCTTCATGGCGTGGCGTGGTGTCATCGTCTGATTCACCTAAATCCATATCGATCGTCTCGGCATCGCTCCTTTCTCCCTAATCATCGAGTGTTTGATCCCTATCATTGTGGTTCTCCTCCTCAGCATATGTATCATGGTCTTGCTCTCGCTCCTCTCCTTGTTACATATCCCCCTCCCGATCAGGTGATTGTGGTGATCTACCGTCCTGAGACGAATGAATTTAGATACAAATTCAGGAAAAGAGATCGTACCTATTGTATCTTCTACCTGATCTGGGTGCCTCCTTTTGTTATTCGGGTTCATCTAAGGCTGCGCTGGAAGAGTGGACTTGGGTGCGATTAACTCATTCAGACGATGGTTAACCTGCTCCATCTCAGTCTTGTACACGATCTGGAGTGTTCTCAGCATGTCCATGATCTGGTTCAGTGCCAGGGCTTGCGAAGATGTTTCTGGTTCAGCGCGATAACCATGACTCTCGACTCTTTCCTGCCTTTGCATCTGTTGCTGTGGAGAGTACTGCTGAGGAGATCGTTGTGGTATGAATGGAGACTGATGCTGCTGGTGATAATTGGGTTGTTATTGCGGAGAAGGATGATGAACAAAATGTTGTCTCTGGTAGACATTCTGGTGAGACTATTCCTGCATGTAATATTGTCGGTGCTTGTAATGTTGACTCCCATGTTGCGGATAGTGCTGCTACTGCTGGTGATGTACGTCCTAAGAAGAAAACTGTGAAGCTGGCTGAATCAGAGTGTACCATATTCCGTTGATCTCAAGAGTGGCTTGATGCTCAACATCAATGTCTCCCAGGATGATCTGGTTGGAATTGGCATGAGACTGGTCCTCATGCCAATCAATATGCGGAGTATCCAGCTCACTCTAGATGAAATGGATCTGTTGGGTGGGCGGAGCGGGTAAAGATCTCTAAGCAGGTTGTGAAGTCAAAGAATCTTGAGCCTGGTGATACTGAAGCTGCAGGTCCGTCACCTTCTTCGTCAGATCGTTTAGCTGTTGAGGCAGTGATGAGAGTTTCTCCAACTCTCGCAGCGGTTGCAAATCTTAAACTTTCTTCTGAATCACATCTACCAACGTTAACTTCTTGCTGATATATCCCATGTTGGTATTAGATTCAGAGTCTGAAATGTTCACCACCTTATGATGCTCTTTATGAATCCCTGATTCTCACTCTTTATTCTTTTTTTTTGTTATTTATCTTGGCAAATGTATCGCTTATGATGCTCTTGATGAATCCCTGAATCCCAAGGAAACTATCACAGACTATAAAATAGCAAAAAAGGAAGCAAAGAAGGCTGTAAGCGAAGCTAAGTCAAAAGTTTACGAGGTTTTGTATAAAAATCTGAACTCTAAGGAGGGCCAGAAGGATATATTCAGGTTGGCCAATGCAAGAGAAAGAAAGACCAAAGACCTTTCTCAAGTGAGATGCATCAAGGACGAGGAAGGTCACGTGCTTGTTACTCAGAAGGATATAGAGACTAGATGGGAGCAGTACTTCCATAAACTTTTCATTGGAGAAAGAAATAGAGAGATCACTTTGGGTGATCTAGCTAGCAGTGAAAGTTACTTGAGTCGTGCATGCTATAGACGAATACAAAGAAAAGAAGTAGAGGAGGCTTTGAAGGTTATGAGACCTGGGAAAGGTGTTGGACCGGATGACATCCCTGTAGAAGTATGAAAAGTTTTAGGTGAGCGTGGTTTGACTTGGCTTACAAATCTATTCAATGTTATTTGGCGAAGCAAGAAAATGCATGAAGATTGGAGGAGGAGTATTGTGGTGCCTCTTTATAAGAACAAAGGAGACATTCAAAATTGTTCAAATTACAGAGGTATCAAGCTGATGAGTCACACTATGAAAATTTGGGAACGTGTGATCGAAAGAAGGTTGAGGCAAGTTTTCCAAGTAAAAGAAAATCAATTCGGATTCATGCCAGGTCGATCAACTATTGAAGCCATCCATTTGCTGAGGAGAACAATGGAGATTTATAGAGCTAAAAGGAAGAATCGTCATATGATCTTTATTGATCTGGAGAAGGCTTATGATTCCGTCCACGAGAGATAGTGTGGAGAGTTTTGGAGAAGAGACAAGTACCTGTCCTATACATTAATCTCATAAAGGATATGTATGATAGGGCTTTATCTTGTGTAAGGACCCCGACGGGGAAGACTGACTATTTGATATCAACATTGGTTTACATCAAGGTTCAGCTTTAAGTCCATTTCTTTTTACTTTGATTATGGACGAGTTGACAAGTCACATTCAGGATGAGTTACCTTGGTGTATGTTATTTGCTGATGATATTGTGCTTATTGACGAGACTAGAGATGGAGTAAATGAGAAGCTTGAGGTTTGGAGACATGCATTAGAGACTAAAGGTTTTCGTATAAGTAGGGCTAAGACGGAATATATGGAATGCACCTTTGATGGAAGCAATGGTGAAGGAATCAAGGTTAAGATTGGTGACGATAACATTCAGAAGAGAGATTCTTTTAGATATCTGGGATCTATTTTGCAACATGATGGGGAAATTGATGGAGATATTACTAATAGAATAAATGCAGGCTGGCTAAAGTGGAGAGGAGCCTCCGCTGTTCTCTGTGATAAGAAAATTCCTTTAAAAATTAAAGGAATGTTTTACAAAGCAGCCGTGAGACCTGCTATGCTTTATGGTTCTGAATGTTGGCCTGTGAACCATAGACATGTGCAAGGAATGGCTGTAGCAGAAATGAAAATGCTAAGATGGATGCGTGGATATACACGTAAAGATCGGATTCAGAATGATGCAATCAGAAAGAAAGTTGGTGTAGCTCCGATCGAGGATAAGATGCGAGAAAACCGCTTAAGATGGTTTGGTCATTTGCAAAGGTCAACTGATGCACCGGTTAGGAGATGGAGTGTTGGGATGTTGAGCTGGCTAAGAGAGGGCGAGGACAGCCCAAGAAGTGTTGGAAAGAGACTATACGAAGGGATCTTAGTTTTTTGGATATAAGTCCGAGATTGACCCAAGATAGATCTGAATGGAGGCGAAAAATCCATGTAGCCGACCCTACTTAATTGTGGGAAAAGGCTTTGTTGTTGTTGTTGTATCTTGGCGAAGCATCATGTAAATAGGTGTAAATACAATAAGTTAGCATTCATCATGAATATGTTACCTTGTATATTTAGCATGTATTTGTGTAAAAATAAAAGAATAAATAAAAAGAGAAAGGAAGGAGGTATTTAGAATAACTACAGAGTGACCTGAATCCATAGAGAAGGCCAAGCACTGGACTGATCGCTAAATAAAATAAGTAGAGAGAGATAGGGCTTACTCTATATAGTACACATTACTTATATACACATTACTTATATATGTAAATAACTATTTTTGATAAAATAAAAATAAAAAGTTATTTTTACCTCCTTGTATATAGTCCTAAAAATAAAACAAAAATCAGAAAAATAAAATAAAAATTAAAATAAACTCCCCTCTAACTTGTATAAGATACATGTATATATGTCTCACTCCTTGTTTATTATATACTTGTAAATAAATAATATATATATATATATATTATTTTATACTCCAACATTTATGTTGTAAATAAAAAAAATAAAAATTGAGGTATTTGTGTAAAAATAACAAAATAAAAATAATGGTGCAAAATACATAGGTATATTATACCCGTATATAATACATTATACTGTATAGAAATTAATTTATTTTTCAAAAAAATAATTAAAAATCATAGAAAAATAGTTTGAAAATTAATAAATATTTTTCATTTTATACACTTTTTATTTTAAAGCCATTTACTAGTTTTTATTGAATTTGTAAGTATTATGTAAATCCCTATTTTCTGATTGGTCCAATAGGGTTTGTTAACTTCGGTCAACACTCCCTCCTAGCTTGGGTCGGGTCGAAAACCCGTTGTCGGAGTCTCTTCTCCGATTTTTCCTGCTCAAAGCCGGGCTCCTATCACCTTGATTCTTCGACCCATGATTTGTCAGACTTCCGTGACCCTCGCAGATTCCTTGGATGATCCAAATCGCTCTCGGGTCAACGCTTTTCACCGATCCTTCTAGACCTTCGAGCCGCCTATATAGCATCTCATCCACCTCCACAGATCCCTAGCTCATTCCTCGCCTCTTCTTCCAGCCTGAGAGACCTCAGGTGGAGTGATAGTTACTAGAGAAACCCCTCGGATTGGAGCATGGTGGTCAGGAGGCGTAGCTCAGCTATGTGGCCGGCAAGCGCCTCCGCATTCAGCCTCCCCGTCTTCCGAAGCATGGTCAAGGCCATCATCTCATCGTCTCCCTCCTCCCGGGGCTCAGGAACACGTTCTCTCCTTCAGGTACCCCTCATTTCCTATCCATTTCCCTATTTGATCCATTCGCTCCATATAGCGCCGCCGCACATCCACCTGTTCCGACCAGTGGGTCGGAGCCCCGATATCCAAACCCATCTGCTCAGATCGATGCATCGCATCGCCCTCCATCTTCCCCCGCAATCTGATCAACCTTAGAATGGACCGTTAGGTCGAGATTGAGTCACAGATCTCCTCGACCACCTTCGTCGAAGATCGAACTTCGCCCCCCATCGCTTCTTTCTTTTCGTGCTCCAATAACCCCGATCGGAGCTTCGCCCTGAGTCCAGCTTGCCTTCGCATGTGCTAACGCACACAAGGAGCCCAGTTCACTCCTCCAGAGGATCCGCTGGAGTTGCTCCAGGTCCCTCTCCACCGCCATGCATATCCGACCGGTAGCTTCTCCATCGGACCCGTCCCATCATGTGGATTTCTTCCACGATCTTGCCGGACCCTTCTTATTGATCATTGGAGTTGAGGATCCCATCTGAGACTCTGGTGAAGGTCGTCGGGGTCTTGTTCTTCCAAGCCCGCTCTCCACCGTTAGATCGTCCCACCCCTGCCAGATCTGATCAGAGCCGCCAACCAGGGTAGCTTTTGGGCCGTTGGATCTGACGCCCTAACACATCTGTGCCTCACGTAGCCGACATTCTCTGGAGCATCAGATCCGACACAACAGACGATCTGCACCGGACGTCCCCACTTTCATAAAAGCATGTCATGCATCCCCCACTTGCTCCGCACGCACCCTGTGAGGGTATTTTATGCTATCTTCCCTACAATTTTTATGCTTTACTTGCTAGTCTATTAAATAAAGTTGTAGTTTGAACTTTTTGCTTATTAGTCCCTCATGTTTCAAGTATTTGCACTTTAGTCCTCCGAGTGTGAACAAAGCACACTCACGTGCTTTTTTGGGTTATTTGCATATTATGTCCTGCATATTCAAATCGTTACGTCTTGAATGGAATGTTTATGATAATTGCAAAAATACCTCTGTGCGTGATTTAATGAAAATGTGCGCTTATTTCGTGGACTTATTTCACTATTGCCCCTAGACTTTTTGCATGCCTTATTGTTTACCTTGGAAACTTTGGGATAATTGCAAACAAATCCCTACAACATGTGTGCTTGGTTTTGTGTGGAATAAATACCAATTTAATTCCGGAAATTCTGAAAAAATCCTATGAGTTCCTGTTAGTTCATAGTAATTATTGTGATTTTTGGAATTATTTTTTATTTAGTATTTTATTTTCTAAAAATAAAAAACCCTTAAAATCATGTCTGTCTACTTTATAAAAGACCAAAAAAATATAAAATGGTCTCAAAAATTCTCTAAAAATTCTTGTGTTTTTATTTTAGTTTGTTTTCATTTCAGTACTATTTTTGTTGCATTATCTTTTATAGAAAACCTAAAAATCACAAAAGACTAAAAAATTTATAAAAATCATTAAAAATTCTACAAAAATAAAAAATGGGATATCAGTTTCTGTAATTGGACGTTTTTATTTACTTTATCATAAAAATCATAACCATGACATTTGGTATTTTGATATTTTAAATTTGCCTTATTGTCCAGGGTGTACATTGTCTTCCCATTTTGTGTTTGTTTCATTTTTATTAAATCCTATAAAAATAAAAAAATACCATAAAATCACCAAAAACATCTACATATTTGAAAAAAAATATTTTTATTTCTAATTTTAGAGTATTTTTAGGCCTAATAAAAATGGTTAGAACTTGTTTTACCCTATTCTTTTATTTGTTTTCTCATTAGGAAATATAAAAATATTTACAAAATTTAAAACCACAAAAATATGCATTTTCTGATCTGATTGCCGACTACTTCATAGGTTTTGCTCGTGCTCCTTGTATTCGACCCTGGTCGCTATACCAGGTTAAATAAATAGTGGAGACTGCTACATTGATTTTTGTACTTGATTGTTTGGTTTATTGGTCTTGATTTTCTTATTGAGTTCGACCGGGTGATTGAGGTCGCAATGACCTTTGATATCACTTAACCTTGATCGCCCGAATGCTCATCCGAATGACGTCGTTAACTGGGATCACGGCTTTGTAGTCACTTTTCAGTTTTCTTTGTATTTTTATTTTATTATTTTCATCTTTATCTTTTACAACTGCTTTCTGACCCATCTCTGTTTCACTTTTTATGCGAGGAACCGCCCGAGGTCGCTTTGGAGGAGACCCGCACATGAGGAGAGGCAGGTGCAAGAGCGGAGAATAGTGACAACTTTTAGAGAGTAGAGTAGCATAGTTATTTTTTTCAGCTTATTATTATTGTAATAATACATGGACACTCAAACAGTTGATTGAACACTTGGCTTATATCGATGTCTCTTTCAGCGAGCATCGGTGTGCTCGGGGGACCTCACCATGGTTTTTGCCAGTTTTGATTTCCTTCACTTTTTATTCTTATTTGATTCTCGAAGAATTTAGCAATTAGATTTAAGAATTTCTTTGTTTACGACGTAACTGATTAAGGCCCAATCCCTAACTATTTTCTTGCACCTATAGTTCGTAATTGGA
Source organism: Ottelia alismoides (assembly GCA_037367405.1). NCBI lineage: Eukaryota > Viridiplantae > Streptophyta > Magnoliopsida > Alismatales > Hydrocharitaceae > Ottelia > Ottelia alismoides. Next base: position 106,602 of record JAZKJV010010206.1, on the reverse strand, counting down.
CCTACTTAATAAATCATTAATAAAAATTTAACTTGGTCGCTTGAGAGGTCACGTGCCACTAGAGGCCGTATACAGCGCGTGCAGGATCCGTTGTGGTGGAGACCGATCGACATCAGAGACCAGACTTAGACCTCTCTCTGTGACCAATTAACTATAGTTCTTCGCGATTAGAAATTGCTCATCTAAGGTCGTTTTCTTCTTGCATCATTGATATTAGTTTAAATTCAGTCTTTAAATTTATGTGCGGATCACCCTGCATGTAGAGTGCTCGAGTCAGGTATGCCTTTCTTACTTTGCATGCATCATAAGTTTTGATCGTGCATCGGCTTTTTCGACTTCTCCCCCTTATTTATGGACTTTAAATAATTAGGAGATCGAAAATTTGTTAGGCGTTTGTTTGCTTATTGAAAAATAGCAATAAAAAGTGATAACCATAAAATTGGGACTGCTAAATAAAACTTGATCATAAATGACACCTCACCTAAAAAATTATCTTGGGAGAGTCATCCCCTCATTGTTCGGTTTACTTGCACGAGAGAGTGACCCACACACTAGGCTAGAGCCATACCTGAACTCTTGTTAGACTACTGGTCTTGGGGTTAGTTGTTCTCCAGTGAGTATCGCTCCGGTATCTGGTAAAGCAGGTCATGATATCCTTAACATAGCGGGTTGATGGGTTAGCCGGTAAATGGTCCACAACTTGTACTGGCTGGGAAAGATCTCACTTTGGGATTGGGCCCAGTCTCCTGGGAGCATCGGGTTCCTTCCAGCTCGCTTAATTGCCCTGTTAGACTGAATTATCACCTAAATAAAATTGACAAGATAAAAGACCAAACCTTCACGGTCATCAGCTCTGCGTTGCGTAGGTGAATTGGGGGTTTGGCTGCTGATCTTTTTTATTTCCAATTCCCATCCACCTTTCTTCTAGATCACGATGATTGGTCAGAGGTCCCTTAGGTAGCCTTTGGCCGCATCGCTTTCGAGCATTCTGCCCACTCATCTAGGCAGGTCCAGAGAGCCTAGACCCGCTCTCCGAACCCGAGTTCGATTCCACCCTGTTCCCCCTCGATCACCCTTCTTTCAGTCCCGAGGTACCCGAGTAGAGACCAGCACAGATATTCATTCATTTGATGGCACCTGAGTTCGGGTATTTTGACTTTGTAGAGATCCAAGAGATGGCCAGTAGCGAGGGGCACACCAATGAGAAGCCCCAGAGTACCACATATGTTCCAGATCATGGTGCCATCAACAACATACTATTAGCCTCCCTGGAGACGATGTAGAGACTAATCAGAGACCATGGAGCCTTAATGGCAGAGGTGCGCAGAGAGATGGCACAGATGCGAGCTGACCGAGGAGAGCCACAGAGTTTGGAGGAGGAGAAGGAGGACATCCAGAGGAGCCATATGAGCCAGTTTCGATCAGCTAGGTCGACGAGATAGTTGCACAACCTTGGTGTGACTCTTACACACCGTTGGATTCAACTTCCATCGATTCTGGAAGATTTCAAGCTCCCCCCTCAGACTATCCATCTATTGCCCAAGTTCTATGGGCTTGCCACCGAGGAGCCGCATCTCCAATTACGGGAATTCGAGATGATCTACAACAATATTCATGACAGATATGTGGACAAGAACACCATCAAGATGATGGCATTTCCATTCTCCCTTGGTAGACAGAGCAGCCTACTAGCTGAAGCATTTGGGGAGATATATCACTTCGTGGGAACAACTCCGGACCGAGTACTTGAACAAGTACTATGCACTCGATCGGAAGAATGCAACACGAGCTCTGATCAATAATTTCTCCATGATCCCCAACGAGCAATTACATGAGGCTTGGGATCATTTCTGAGAGCTCATTGACCAGTGTCTACATAACGATATTTCCAAGCCCAATCTAGTATAGAGCTTCTTTTATGGGCTGACACTGGAGCTGTAGGGGCTAGTGAATGCTTCTTGTGGGGGCTCTGATAACTGCCTCGCACCCTATGTTAACTCGGTCAAGTTAATGTCCAAATTAATTAGATGTCGTTCATTGTAGTTGGATACGAGAGGGCTAATCAAAAACCACTTAAATTAGATTTGAGTCAATTTCAAGCGGTAAATTTTTTACTTGGTAGTGTCCAAGGTCAAACTCAGGGAGGCATCTGTCTCCTTAGGTATATTTCAGCAACTTTTCAAGTATGTGATTTTCGGGGGAATTATATTTTTGGTCTTCTTCTGTTTTCTATGCAGGACACATGCAATATCAAGCCAATTTAAAGTTAAATCAATTTAAGATATCAAATGAAGTCCAAAATTTATGAAAATTGGCCAGATGATGAATTATGATGAAACTAATCTACCATAATTTTTTTGGAATTTTTAGACACTAAATGAATTTTACTGTGAATTAAACATGCAAGCAGGGTGATTTTCACTAATTTATTTTTAATAAATAACAAATCACATCTTTTTGAGAAACAAAAATTATCCTAGATATTCTAATGATAAGGAATCTAGGAAATTGACAAACCTTAAGTACAATGTGAAATGAATTTATTAAAATTAAAATGAGAAAATCACTAAACAATTTATTCAGGCCTTGATATGTGTGCAAATGACATGAAATTTTTATGCAAGGTTCAGTTCACTATCCTAGAGCTACTTGAATTTTGGAGAATTTTTGGAGTCACAGAAATTAATTATAAATTAAAAGGTCTCATGGGCAAAATATTACACAAATCAACCAATTAATTCATTTAAAAATCTACTGTAATTACAAAAATGTGATAATGACACAATAGATAGAGGACAAGTTACTCAACAAAATGCAACGTTTGCAATTCAAAAAATGATGTAAAATGCGACCTAGGGATGCGTGCAAAGACAGGGGTGTATTTTGCAATACAAGAAAATAAAATTACATAAAGTAAATATGCTGACAGGGACTTAAATGCAATTTCCTATAATGCAGGGGACTGATATGCAAATTCTCCACTGGGCACGTGCTCCTCACGTGGGGTCTGCTTCACAGGGACCTTTTTGCAATTTCAAAAGTCCCGAGGGCCTCTGTGTAATTTACCCAGGTCGCACGTGCTCCGCACGTGGTCGGCCTAGGCTCGGGCAGCGTATGAGGCTCGGGGCTCGGCTCGGGTGCTCCTGGAGGTTCGGCTGGAGGCTCGGGCTAGCCTCGGGTGGTCCGAGCCTAGGGTCGGAGAAGAGGCTTGGACCAGGGATGTGTGGCATGCTGCGGACCCTTGGATCAAGCTCGATCCAACAGATGTCAGTGAAGACGCGTGGCGGGATCTATGGCCGTCAGATCTAAGTTGATCCAATGGGCATTGGATCGCGATGGAGGGGGCGACGTGGCTGAATGCTGATCTTTGGATCACGACAGATCCAACGGCTCCTGGCTGCTCCAGATGTCGATGACGTGGCGGAGCTAGGCGCCGTTAGATCTGGAAGGATCCGACGGCACCTGTGAGGCCCGGCTGAGTGGCGACGTGACATGAAGTCGACCGTTCGATCGAGGGGATCGAACGGTAGCTGGGGCTTCTCCTCCGATGGTCCTCTACCGCCTGCGGAGGAGATGGCGGGGCTCCGACGACTAGGCCTTTGCTCTGTTCGTCCTACAGGTGTCGGTGAAGCTCTCCGAGGTGTCGGAGATATCCCAGAAGAGCGTGGCGATGCGGCGAAGATGCTGATGGTCTCAGGAGTTGGAGAGGGTCGTCGGAGCTCTGTGGCGGCGAAGCTCCAAAGGAACTCTGATGAAGTTCCGATCAGTGAGGAAGAAGTACCTGCAAGTGTTAAAAGGATAGCCGAAGCACTGGGTGCACTTGTGGAGACGTGGGGATGGTCGGCGAGGCCTAAGGCGGATCGGAGATGATCTGGTGATGGCGCTCCGGCCAAATGGCGGAGCTGGAGATCGATGGAAAGCGAAGTACGTCGTAGGAGGGCGTGAATGGCACCGCAAGGATGAGAGCTCCGTCGCGGAGCTCGACGGAGTGAGAGTGAGGTGAGAAGATGACGATGGAGGTGTAATTAAATGCAAGAAAATTGAAGAAAAATCAAAATGAAGATTAAACGGAGATGAAGGTATTTACATGGGGTTTGGAGCTTGAGGTCAAGGTCCAGATCGTCGCTCGAAGGGGCGGTAAGTCCCTGAGCTCAAGCAGCGGCTCGGAGAGGAGGGCTGCGACACGGCGGTGGGTCGAGGATCTCTCCGGAGAAGATGACCGTCTTCGCTCAAGGAATCGTGCAATTACTGTCACTAATTGGATGCTCCGAGCTTGGGGTATCTCTCAGGGGTGGCGGATGGGTCTGAAATCGGCCGGAGGGCAAGTATTTATAGGTTGGAGGTCTCGGCCGGGCTGGTGATGGAGCGAGGTTCATGGAGGAAGTGGGGCGTCGCTGGTGGAAGTGGTGGCGAGTGGGTAGCTGGCGAAGATGAGGGAAGAGTGGGGGTGAACGTGGGAGCGATGGTGGTCGGCGAGAGCGGCTGAGAATAGGAAGGGGCTACCCCTCCCGCAAGGCGGAGAACATGGGAGAGAGAGGGGCGTTGGAGGTGGAGACGAAGTCTCCACCGTTGGATCTTGTGATCCAACGGTGGTGATTGAAGCGGAATGGAGGTTTGAGATTAGATCCGGCCGAAGCGATCTGAGGGCCGTGGAGCAACCACGTGGCGCAACGGGGTGAGGCGCGAGCGTACGGATGCGATTAGCGTGGGTCGTTTGATTGGGCGGTTTAGATGCCTGTGGAGCTAACAGCTCAGATGGAAGAGCTGCGACGTGATCTGATGGCGTAGCGTGCGACGCGTGTCGCGCTGTGGTAGAGGCTCGCACAGGTGGTTGAGATGAGGCGGGAGACTTGATCAGACAGTGGGAATGCAAATCACTCGTGGAGGCGGTGTGGCCGTTGGATCTAGGAGACCATCCAACGGCTGAGAGGCGCGACGGCCTGGGCAAGGGGAGCGGGACGCGTGGCGCAACCAGATGGCGCCACATGGCCTGCTGTGATTGGCTGGACAAAGAAATAAGGGTAGAGATAAGAGGGGGCCGAATTTGGAATAACTCAAAACATGAAAGTTGTAGATCTCGAGATCTACAAGTTTCATGTTGACCAAAGACGAAGATGAGGTCAAATATGATACAAAAATACAAAGATACAATACACATACATGTAGTATACAAAGAGGCCCAAAAACCCAACTTTTTCATACGAGCTCCAAATTGGATGAAATTAGTCTCATTTTAAAGGTCTTTTAATGTGTATTATTCTAAAAGTGAGTAGACCTATTTTGGAGTTCATATGAGGGAGCTATGGGTATTTTATGGTCCAGGGGTTCTAGGGCTTTATTGGCTATTTTACAAGGGGGATTTCTGGCTTTCTTCCCTATATTATTAACTAAGGACTACTATTATAAGGAAGAGGTTATTTTGATAAGTGGATATTTTACAAGGGATTTTGGCTTCTTATTTAAATGCTAATGGAGTGCTAAAATGCATGTATTATGTACGCATGCATGAATGCTATTTATGCATTATAAAGGGAAATATGCCTCTATTTACTCGGGAACAAGGCTCTATTTTTAACTTTTAAAGTGATGAATCACAGATTCATCAACCCCCTATACTTAAACCTTGCTTGTCCCCGAGCAACTAATGAAATGCAAGAGTGAAATGATATTGGGTTCCATACCATGGTCATGAACAAAAGTTAAAAATGGAGCTTGACTCGACCTTTGGATTAATTGTCTGGCGGAACCTTATTTGGACTTGAACTTAAGACCTAACAGACTTCAAGTTCCACAAGTCTTCTATTCAAGACTCCTTAATAGTCAGGTCAGAACAAATCCTCAAACGTAAATTTCTGATGAATATGATTCTTACTTGTACTGTGTAAGTGAGATGTAACTCTCCACATCAGAAATGGCTCGGAACCAGCCTCCTCTAACAAGGTAACTCAATAACCCGGTCTAGTAACTCTTACCTCGAGGAGCGAGGTATTCCCTTCTAAGTTCAAGTGCGACCAACTCAAGAGGAGGGGGGTAGAGAAAAGAATGGACGGTAGCCAGTGTAGCTACCTCTCCCGGGATGCCTGACCAGTGTAGCCAAGTCATCCAGCTGCATTTCTTTACTAATATACAGACTCCGACAGGTATTTTATTTTCTCGTGGACCTATCTGATTTTTTGGGAGTTTTTGCATTTTTTTTCAAATTCATACAATGTGCAGCATATACATCAGGAGTTTTTCCTCTTGAGTCAGTAGACTATCCCTCTTTTGAAGCATTATTGCAACCCACAGCGTCTCGTCCTTAGATGTCAACACTACCAGACTAGGTTGAGACGCACTACCCTCCCTAGAGGAGGAAGGATGTTTCCATCCGTGTGCTACTCCAAGCTAAAGGATTCTACCTCCTCACCACCTCATCAATGAAGAGCTACGTGCATTGCGCTTGTCCAAGTTAGGTCACTGTCTATAAGAATCCTGCGTATGCACGAGATATTCTACTTAGACTAATCAAGATGACATGTGAACATAGACTTGCGGACTCGAAGATTTAAGTCACTTGACCTGAGAAATCTTAACTCCAGTTCCTATAAGGTTCCTCTAAAATTAGGTGGATTAAAGTCAAATCAAGTCCATCCTCAATATCTACTCATAACTTGGTTCAGAACCCACTAACTTTTCACTTTTCATATGCAAAGTATGCAGATGAGATGAGATGTCATGCTATGAAAATGCAAGACTCTTTTTCTTTTCTTTTTAGATGCAGAGATGATATGCAAGAGTAAAAAGACGCCTATTTTTTTTTCATTTTTTTTCAATTTTTACCCACTCGTAATTATTGTAATATATATACAAAAGTACGCGAAAGTACGAGCTATGGGTAAGGTATATATGTAATATATACACGCCCCCCTATACTTAGCGTGTGCTATGTCCTCAGAGCACAAAGAGCGAGGAAAAAGACATAGCTCGTGCTAAGCGTAAGAGAGCTAAAGAGAAAGAAAAATGTATAGAAATCGACCAGCCCCCCTATACTTAGGCTCTGGCAGCTTAAGTGTAGAAGAAAGGTTAAAAGTGGGGCGGACGAGGTCAAGGAGAGAAGTGGATGAATATACAATGCGAGCATCGGTCCCCCCTATACTTAGGCTCAGGTCAGCCTAAGTATGGGACGGAAGTGAGTATGAAGGACCAAAGTGATCTGAAGAATGTACATGGAACCTACTCAAGTGACTCCTCCCCCCTATACTTAGGATATGGTTATCCTAAGTATAGTCCAAGATAATGATGTGATGAAGCGGGGAGGGTTTACCAGAGTCGTGGGAGAAAGAATAGGATGTACAAGAATGATGATATATACAGATGAGTCGGTCTGAATCTTTCAAGATGCTGCGGATGGCTAGGGCTCACTGCTGCAAGGTCTCATACGCAGCTCGAGGTGTATCTGTTGTATCTGTCTCGCGCATGAATACAATCTCCTCAACATGAACTAACTGCTCATTGGATTCGACGAAGTGCTTCAACAGTTGTCCATTCACTAGGAATGTCGGTGCGTCATCTGCGAGATCTGAGATCTCGACACATCCACTATCATGCACCGTACAGACGACAAATGGGCCCGTCCACTTAGACTTCAACTTGCCTAGGAAAATCTTCAGCCTAGCATTGAACAACCATACCTTCTGTCCAGGAACAAAGGTCTTTCATCTGATATATCTATCATGCCAACGCTTCACCTTGTCCTTGTACACCAAACTGTTGTCATATGCGCGGTTTCTGATTTCCACAAGCTCATTCAGATCCATGTCTCTTTGCTTCTGCCCAAGGTGCGTGTTCCAGTTGACCTTTTTAATTGCCCATTCTGATTTGTGCACTAACTCTGCGGGCAAATGGCATGGCTTTCCGAATACCATTCGGAATGGGGAGGTTCCTAACGGTGTCTTGTAAGTTGTCCGATACGCCCAGAGGACTTGATCCAGGATCTAAGACCAGTCCTTCCTGTCCGGGCGGACAAGCTTTTGCAATATGTTTTTCACCTCCCGATTCGACACCTCAGACATACCATTGGCTTGTGGGTGGTAAGGACTAGCGACACGGTGATCGATGCCGTAGTCCTTCAGGAGTATCTTCACCTCTCGATTCACAAAGTGGCTACCCCCGTCTGATATCATCATTTTGGGGATCCTGAACCTAGAGATTATGTGCTCTCTGATGAATTTATAGACAGTCCTGCTGTCTGCGGCTCGGGTTGGGATAGCTTCCACCCATCTGGATAGATAATCCACCGCAAGAAGGATATATTCGAACCCATGGCTAACAGGGAATGGGCCCATGATACGATGCCCCAAGCGTCAAAGACATCACAAATGATGACCGGCTGCACTGGCATCTCATCCTTGGAACCGACGGTTCCTCCCATTCTCTGGCATACTGGGCACGACTTCGCGAAGGCGGTGGCATCGCGAAACAGAGTCGGCCAGTAGAAGCCACACTGAAGTACCTTCCATGCGGTCCTCTTTCCGGAGTGGTGTCCTCCTACCTCTAAGCTGTGGCATAAAGAAAGGACACTCTGGTATTCCTCCTGAGGAATACACCGTCTCCAGACACAATCCGGTCCTTCGAAGAAAAGGATCGGATCCTCCCAATGGTAGTGTCTAGCGTCCAACTTCACTCGGTCGATTTGGCTCTTGGGACAATCTTCGGGAACTTTCTTGGAGACAAGATAATTCACAATATTGGCGTACCATGGGAGTGTGTCGATAACAAAAATCGACTCGTCAGGGAAGGAGTCTCGAATTGGTGAATCCTCGGAAGTATTAAGATCTTAGAGATGAGAGAGATGATCGGCCACTACGTTCTTCTTTCCAGGTTTATCATGGATGTCCAAGTTAAACTCCTGGATAAGTAAAATCCATCGAAGAAGATGCGCCTTCGCTTCCTTCTTCTCCATCAAGTACCGTAGTGCCGTATGGTCAGTGAACACAGTTACCTTATATCCAATTAGGTGAGATCTGAATTTATCCAAGGCAAATACTACCGCAAGCATTTCCTTTTTCGTAACTGTATAGTTACGTTGAGCGGTGTCAATTACTTTGCTTGCGTAGTGAATTGCGAACGGGACGCCATCTCTTCTTTGCCCTAACACAGCCCCAACAGCATAGTCTGAGGCGTCCGTCATGATCTCAAAAGGTAGAGACCAATCTGGGGCTTGTAGGATGGGTGCGTCCATTATCATTCCCTGCAATAGCTTAAAGGCCTCAAGACATTTGTGATCAACAATAAACTCCATGTCTTTGCCTAGAAGCTCAGTTAGCAGTCGGGGAATCTTTGAAAAATCCTTAATGAATCTCTGATAAAATCCAACATGCTCGAGGAACGACCGCAACTGTTTGACGTTGGTTGGTGGCTGGAGTCGTCTGATCACATCCACCTTGGCAGGGTCAACCTCCATTCCTCTCTTGGAGATGACATGCCCCAACACTATGCCCTCCATCACCATGAAGTGACTTTTCTCCCAGGAGAGCACCAGATTGACCTCACAACATCTTTTTAGGACTCGGTCCAGATTCCTAAGACAGGAATCGAAGGAATCGCCGTGGACCGAGAAGTCATCCATGAAGACTTCCAGGAATTCGCCGACCATTTCGGCGAATACAGCAATCATGCATCTTTGAAAGTACCAGGAGCATTGCATAACCCAAAAGGCATGCGCCTGAAAGCATAGGTACCAAAGAGGCATGTGAATGTGGTCTTTTCATGGTCCTCTGGAGCTATGGCTACTTGATTGTAGCCTGAGAACCCATCTAAGAAGCAGAAGAACTCTTTCCCCTCTAGTCTCTCTAAGATCTGATCAATGAACGGTAGGGGGAAATGATCCTTCTTCGTCGCGGCATTCAGGCGTCTATAATCCACATAGATGCGCCACGACGTGGGTACTCGCGTCACGATCTCCTCTCCGTCCTCATTGGTGGTCGTATGAATTCCCGACTTTTTCGGGACAACATGGATTGGGGCCACTCACTTAGAGTCATAGATTGGGTAAATGAAACCCGCGTTGCACCATTTCTCTATCTCCTTTATAACGACCTCTCGTAAATTTGGATTCAAACGATGTTGGAATTCACGAGAGGGTTTGGATTCATTCTCCAAGTAAATATGGTGCGAACACAGAGCGGGATTTATCCTGTGGAGATTGGAAATGCTCTAGCCTATCGCCTTGTGGTTTTTCTCCAGGATCTCTAGCAAGTGAGATTCCTGCTCCTCGGTCAATCGCGAACTGATGATGACCGGAAATTTCTTGTTCTGACCCGTAAGGAAGGCGTATTTTAAGGTTGTGGGTAAGGGTTTGAGCTCAGGAATAGTGTGATCGTCTAAGAAGTCTGGCTCAATCTGATCTGGATCGGTGTTGGAAGTGGCTGGATCTTTCTCTGTGATAGCTGCCACCAAGTTGTTCGGCTTAGGAGTCGGATCGTCAAAAGTCTCCATGCAATTGGCAAAAGCCACTTCCGACTCGTCATCCTCATCTTCCGATTATCCTAAAGAGGGGAGGACAGACAGGCCCGACTGGGCCTCTACATCATCAAAGATGTAGGGTGATGCAGGTTCTGAGCTGTGCTCGTCTCTGAGGACCTCGCAAACTGATTCATGCACTGGATCATCTCCGGAGGGGAGGGACTCATCGGTGCTGGCTGGGTTCTGTCTCCATGGCCCAACTGTGTCTACATGATCGCAGTCTATTCCGGTAGAAGAGTACTCGGTGCTGGATTCTGAATCCGGTCTCTGCCATCTTGTCTGCTTTCATTTCGAGTTCCTCATCTCCGCCTGGAGTTTGGAACTGAATCTTCCCGATCTTATAATCAAATAAGGCACCTTCTGTTCTGAGGAAGGGCCTACCTAGAATGATCTGGGAGTCTCTCCAATTACAAGGGGTTTCCATATCCAGGACAATGAAGTCCACCATGTATTCTTGCCCCTCGACTTTGATCACAATGTTCCTTAATTCTCCTTGGGACCTCTTGGTTGATTTATCAGCAAACTGTAGAAGGGCTCTAGATTTCCTAAGAGGTCTGAGATTAAGCCGCTCATAGAGGGCTGTAGGCATCAGATTGATTGAGGAACCATTGTCCAGGAGAGTGCGTGCAAACGCGATGTCATCAACATGACTCAGTACATAGTGTGCACCCATGTCTCTTCGTTTCCTTGGAAACGAGTTCTTTATTGCACAAGTCGTGGCTACTGATAAAACGTGTTTCTCAACACGGCTTTTGGTCTTCCTGCTAACCCTAAGAGGTGTGCATCTCACCTTAAGGTATTTTTGGAATGCAGGGGTCATCTCCACGTACTTGTCAAAGGGGATTGTGACCTTTATGTGTTTATTGCAAAACTCTGCCATCTCAGGGTCGTCTTTTTGGATTTTTTTGGTTTTCTTCTTTCCACCCTTGAGAGCTCGGGGGAAAGGGATTATTGACTCCAACTCATGTTCGGAACTGAAAGATTTTCATTAACCTCTGGAACTGAGTTCTTTACATGACGTTGACTCTGAAACAAACTAGGACTCTGACTCTGACTGAAAAGAAAATGCTGAGGCGAAACCGGTGATGCTTCTTCCGTGACTGCTGGACGATCCTCCTCAGATGGAGGTGCAGGCTCTTCATCGGTTTCGTCGGACTCCATGCGGATGCGGGACTGCTGCTTTGAGGACTCAGATGTCCTCTTCTTCTGCCGGCGATGGTGGTGGTGATGCTCCTCCTCTTCCTCCAAGTTCTCCTCAGGTAGAGTCTCGGAGGCTCCTTCCTTTTGTGCACGTGCACGATCAGGTATGGTCACGGTCCTTCCGCTCTTGAGGGACATATGATTTACATTATCGTACGAAAGGATCTCATGTTCAGATAAATAATTATCTGAATAATATACCTGATCTCGAGGTCGGTTCTGGCCATGGTTTAAGCTGTTCGGGTTGACCTGAACATGTGCGGGAATTGGGGTCTTTGGCGCCATCTGTTGGTCCTGGGTACGAGAGACCCGATTGATAACGGTTCTCATGTCCAGGTAGTTATTCTGCATTTGTTGGACCCTATCAGACAGGGTCTGGATGGCCAAGGTGAGAGACTCCAATTCGGTGGGCTGAGTTGGCTGGTGTGTGAACGAGGTTCTGTATTGGCCCTGCTGGCCATGCCGATACTGCTGCTACTGGTGGGACGGTGCTGGGCCCTGCTGATATGTGCGCTGCTGCTGCTGGTGCTACTGAGGCTGGTACACTTGCTCTGGCCTGGACTGAAAGCGCGGTGCGGGGACGGAGATGGTTCCTTGGTAAGCTGGGGAAGGTCGGTGAGGCTGACCATTCCCCATCCCCGACTGTCTACTGATGGGGTCACGGCTGTACCACAACTCGTTGATCTCAAACACCTACGGAGGTTCCTCGTATCCGGTCTCTGCTTGTGGGGGTGCATGCTGGTCCTACTGGGTGTAAGTCTGATCCTCCACCCACCCACTGTGAGGCCCCGGTGCCTGCTCTTGCACAAGATGGACTCGATGCACAGGTGCAGGTGGTGTAGAAGGGGCAGGTCGCTTCATCTTGGCTACCTTCTCAGTGAGTTCCTCCACTTGCTTCGGTAGACGCGAGAGAGACTCAAGGTCAGTGACCCTCTTGTGGATCTACTCGACCATGGTTAGCTTATCAGCGATCATTCCCATGCTGGGGATGAGGTCCTCGGTCAGATCTGCTACAGTCCTTCGGGTTGTCTCATTGGATAGGATTGAGGGAGACAACGTATAGGCCCTGGTGGTCTGTGACCTGCCGGTTTCCGCCATCTGCTCCAAGATCTTCCATACGACGTGCTCGTTTTTATTCAGATAGCTTCCTCCACAAGCGGCACTGACTAACCCCTGCATCTCTGGGGTTAGACCACAGAACAAGGTCTGGACAAGGATCGCCTTAGAAATGCCGTGGCAAGGGCATTTCTGCACTAAGTCATTGAACTTATCCCATGCATCGTGGAAGGGTTCACTAGGTCCTTGGGAGAAGCTGGCGATCTTTGTTCTCATTTGATTAGTCCTACTGAGAGGGTAGAACTTTTTCAGGAAGAGGTCCTTGAACTGCATCCAGGTAGTACATATCACCCCTAAGTTCTTCAGCCAATGAGCAGCCTTATCTCTTAAGGCAAAAGGGGTGGCCTTTTGTCGAATATAATCTTGGCCAACATTGGGATGGCTAAGATTGTTGCACACCAGCTCGAAGTCACGGAGGAATTTGTACGGTTCTTCATTTATTTTTCCGTTGAACTTCGAAAACAGACTAAGGAAGCGGGGCTTCAGCTCAAATGCCTTGGCAGGAACCGCTGGTGCTAACTAATTCTGAATCTCGTTCTCCGCCGGGTTGTAGGTATCGACCATTGGTCGGTCGATTCCTCCTGCTACTATGATTTGTCCCATCCGCGCCGTGAGATCTGCATTCTTCTGTTCGGCTTCGACAAGGCGAGCAAGAATCTGTCGTATCTGTTCCTCATCCGGTGGCCTTTTAGGCGGCATTTTGTCCTCTCGTCCTGTGTGGGAAATAAGATCAGTGTTAGAGGACAAATCAAGGAAGGGATTACCGAGGCAATGGTCTTCCTCGATAATCTCGGAGGAGAGGAAAGGGTTGGTTTGAGAGTAACCACCCTGGGTGATAGGGAACCAGGACTCAAGAGGGTCATGAGTCCTGGGTGGTCCAAGGTGCGCTTGGGCCGATGAAAATGAGTAACTTGGGGGACTCATAGAGAGATCGGTGAATAAAGAGTCGAGATCTCCCCAGTTGCTCATCTTGATATGGCGAGAAGAAGATAGGATTTTACTCCTACCTGAAGCAAACAAATTAATCCAAGACCCTGGGTTCAAACTCAACACAGTGAAGGACTCGAAATCGAGTCCAATTAGTCTTGTGGTTTTTAAGTGTGATTTTTCAAGCAAAAATAGCAAGGATTACGCGGCCTATAGGGAAGTCGGCTCAGAGCCGGATGCGTCTTCCCCTTTTAACCTGTCGCCTAAGATACCGTCGGTCCTTCCTTTCTTCGCTCCTATCCCAAGTCGATGGATTCAATGACCACACTCCTATCTACCTACAAGCAGACGGAGGCTGACAAGGCCGGAACTTCACCCCGGGGGGTTACTGGCAACTTGTCGCAAAGTACCGCAATTTCGCCCCTATCTACCTGAGATAGGCAGAGGCTACTTGGTACTAGTCAATGAATCTGAAATTATTCGACTTGTGATATTTGCTAGGATCAGTCGGAATGTGATATGGAAGGTGGGGATTTGGGCTCTGCCTTAAGGTGTTCACACACACTCAAGTATCCTCACTCAGCCTGAAAACAAGGTCGGGGATTAATCTCCTGCAAACATTTTTCAGATTTTATTTCCCTTTTTTTGGTCAATAATGTTTAGCAGTCCTGATTTTAAATTAGGTTCTCACTGATTAAGTCCAACCACACAGCACGCCTATCGGACAGTTCCAATTTCTGTTTAATTAAATGTGAAAATCAGAGGGGGAAATCGAGAAAAAGCCGATGCAAGATAAAACAATGATGATATACTGAGTTCAGGAGACTTACAGTGACCCCTTTGCTTTTTTATGCAGGATGCAAAACAGAATTGAAAACTTTATCTAAATAAAAATGCAGGCGATAAAAGCCGCTCCTAGACAAGCAGTTCTATTAGCGTGAAGAACGGGTTGATTTTGGCTAAGTTCTGTGGTCTAAGTGCGTCTTTTAAGTGAGTTGTGTGGTCCTAATGATTACGATCACAAGCAATCCTTAGATTGGCTCGGGGAGCCGCTAGTGCAAGATAAATTACATTCATCCACACAACACACGGGGAAACAGTTCCTCTATATTTACACGCGCGAGAACCCAAACGGGAACCGCTGGAAATGATGCGAAAAATAAATAAATTAATTAAAATGAAAATTTACAAAGGCTCTCTTTTCACTCAATAAATCTAAATGCTAGATCCTCGAAGCATCTTCAACTCCTCGCATTCCTCGCACAGAAAAAGATTGAGGTCAGAGAGTGACACTAAAAAAAATAAAGCAATAAAAGAGAGAAAATATTTACAAGAAAACCGGGGGTCAGACTACCCGGGGAGAGAAAATCAAACACTTAGAATATCACTAAAAATTAACCTAAGCCGTGCCTCCCCGGCAACGACGCCATTTTGATAACCGTCCTGCACCCTATGTTAACTCTGTCAAGTTAATGTCCAAATTAATTAGATGTTGTTCGTTGCAGTCGGATACGAGAGGGCTAATCAAAAACCACTTAAATTAGATTTGAGTCAATTTCAAGCGGTAAATTTTTTACTTGGTAGTTTCCAAGGTCGAACTCAGGGAGGCATCTGTCTCCTTAGGTATATTTCAGTAACTTTTCAAGCGTGTGATTTTCGGGGAATTATTTTTTTGGTCTTTTTCTGTTTTCTATGTAGGACACATGCAATATCAAGCCAATTTAAAGTTAAATCAATTTAACATATCAAATGAAGTCCAAAATTTATGAAAATTGGCCAGATGATGAATTATGATGAAACTAAGCTACCCTAAATTTTTTGGAATTTTCAGACACTAAATGATTTTACTGTGAATTAAACATGCAGGTAGGATAGTTTTCACTAATTTATTTTTAATAAATAACAAATCACATCTTTTTCAGAAACAAAAATTGTCCTAGATAGTTCTAATGATAAGGAATCTAGGAAAATTGACAAACCTTAAGTTCAATGTGAAATGAATTTATTAAAATTAAAATAAGAAAATCACTAAACAATTCATTCAAGCATCGATATGCATGCAAATAACATGAAATTTTTATGCAAGGTTGAGTTCACTATCTTAGAGCTACTATGAATTTTTAAGAATTTTTGGAGTCACGGAAAATTAACTATAAATTAAAAGGTCTCACTGAGCAAAATATTACACAAATCAACCAATTAATTCATTTAAAAATCTACTGTATTTACAAAAATGTGACAAGTGGCACAATAGATAGAGGACAAGTTACTCAACAAAATGCAAATTTTGGAATTCAAAAATGATGTAAAATGCGACCTAGGGATGCGTGCAAAGACAGGGTTGTAATTGCAATACAAGAAAATAAAATTACATAAAGGAAATATGCTGACAGGGACTTAAATGCAATTACCTATAATGCAGGGGACTGATATGCAAATTCTCCACTGCGTACGTGCTCCTCACGTGGGGTCTGCTTCAAAGGGACCTTTTTGCAATTTCAAAAAGTCCTGAGGGCCTCTGTGTAATTTACCCAGGCCGCACATGCTCCTCACGTGGTCGACCTAAGCTCGGGCGGCGTATGAGGCTCGGGGCTCGGCTCGGGTGCTCCTGGAGGTTCGGTTGGAGGCTCGGCTAGCCTCGGGTGGTCTGAGCCTAGGGTCGGAGAAGAGGCTCGGACCAGGGATGCGTGGCGTGCTGCGGACCCTTGGATCAAGCTCGATCCAACAGATGTCGGTGAAGACGCGTGGCGGGATCTATGGCCGTCAGATCTAAGTTGATCCAACGGGCATTGGATCGCGATGGAGGGGGCGACGTGGCTGAATGCTGATCTTTGGATCACGACAGATCCAATGGCTCCTGGCTGCTCCAGATGTCGATGACGTGGCAGGCTAGGCGTCGTTAGATCTAGAAGGATCTGACGGTACCTGTGAGGCCCGGCTGAGTGGCGATGTGGCGCGAAGTCGACCGTTCGATCGAGGGGATCGAACGGTAGCTGGGGATTCTCCTCCGATGGTCCTCCGCCGCCTGCGGAGGAGATGGCGGGGCTCCGGCGACTAGGCCTTTGCTCCGCCCGTCCCCACAGGTGTCGGTGCAGCTCTCCGAGGTGTCGGAGATATCCCAAAAGAAGCGTGGCAATGCGGCGAAGATGTTGATGGTCTCAGGAGCTGGAGAGGGCCGTCGGAGCTCTGTAGCGGCGAAGCTCCAAAGGAACTCTGGTGAAGTTCCGATCAGTGAAGAAGAAGTACTTGCAAGTGTTAAAAGGATAGCTGAAGCACTGGGTGCTCTTGTGGAGACGTGGGGATGGTCGGCGAGGCCTAAGGCGGATCGAAGATGATTTGTTGATGGTGCTCCGGCCAAGTGGCGGAGCTGGAGATCGATGGAAAGCGAAGTACGTCGTAGGAGGGCGTGAATGGCACCGCGAGGATGAGAGCTCCGTCGTGGAGCTCGGCGGAGTGAGAGCGAGGCGAGAAGATGACGGTGGAGGTGTAATTAAATGCGAGAAAATTGAAGAAAAATAAAAATGAAGATTAAATGGAGATGGAGGTATTTACCTGGGGTTTGGAGCTCGAGGTCGAGGTCCAGATCATCGCTCGAAGGGGCAGTAAGTCCCTGAGCTCAAGCAGCGGCTCGGAGAGGAGGGCTGCGACACGGCGGTGGGCCGAGGATCTCGCCGGAGAAGATGACCGTCTTCGCTCATGGAATAGTGCAATTACTATCACTAATTGGATGCACCGAGCTCAGGGTATCTCTCAGGGGTGGCGGATGGGTCTGAAATCGGCCGGAGGGCAAGTATTTATAGGTTGGAGGTCTCGGCCGGGCTGGTGATGGAGCGAGGTTCATGGAGGAAGTGGGGCGTCGCTGGTGGAAGTGGTGGCGAGTGGGGTAGCTGGCGAAGATGAGGGAAGAGTGGGGGTGAACGTGGGAGCGATGGTAGTCGGCGAGAGCGGCTGAGGTGCGGCTGAGAATAGGAAGGGGTTGCCCCTCCCACAAGGCGGAGAACGTGGGAGAGAGAGGGGGCGCTGGAGGTGGGAGACGAAGTCTCCACCGTTGGATCTTGTGATCTAACGGTGGTGATTGAGGCGGAATGGAGGTTTGAGATTAGATCCGGGCGAAGTGATCTGAGGGCGGTGGAGCAACCACGTGGCGCAACAGGGGCGAGGCGCGAGCGGACGGATGTGATTAGTGTGGGTCGTTTGATCGGGCGGTTTAGATGCCTGTGGAGGTAACGGCTCAGATGGAAGAGCTACGGCATGATCTGATGGCGTAGCGTGCGATGCGTGTCGCGTTGTGGGAGAGGCGCGCACGGGTGGTTGAGATGAGGCGGGGGACTTGATCAGACGGTGGGAATGCAAAGCACTTGTGGAGGCGGTGTGGCCGTTGGATCTCGGAGACCATCCAACGGCTGAGAGGCGCGACGGTCTGGGCAAGGGGAGCGGGCCGCGTGGCGCAACCAGATGGCGCCACGTGGCCTGCTGTGATTGGCTGGACGAAGAAATAAGGATAGAGAGAAGAGGGGGTCGAATTTGGAAAAACTCAAAACATGAAAGTTCTCGATGAGATCTACAAGTTTCATGTTGACCAAAGACGGAGATGAGGTCAAATATGATACAAAAATACAAAGATACAAATATACATACATGTAGTAAACAAAGAGGCCCAAAAACCCAACTTTTTCATACGAGCTCCAAATTGGATGAAATTAGTCACATTTTAAAGGTCTTTTAATGTGTATTATTCTAAAAGTGAGTAGACCTATTTTGGAGTTTGTATGAGGGAGCTATGGGTATTTTATGGTCCAGGGGTTCTAGGGCTTTATTGGCTATTTTACAAGGGGGATTTCTGGCTTTCTTCCCTATATTATTAACTAAGGAGTACATATTACAAGGAAGAGGTTATTTTGATAAGTGGATATTTTACAAGGGATTTTGGCTTCTTATTTAAATGCTAATGTAGTGCTAAAATGCATGTATTATGTATGCATGCATGAATGCTATTTATGCATTATAAAGGGAAATATGCCTTCATTTACTCGGGAACAAGGCTCTATTTTTAACTTTTAGAGTGATGAATCACAGATTCATCAGGCTCCTACTTCGCCAAGGATGAAGACAAGGTCTGGGCCATCTATGAGGAGATGGTCGAGAACTACAAAGTGATGTCCCAAACCTATGTCTACACTCATGGGAAGCCCTCACCCTATGTTGTGTCCTATCAGAGGATAACACAAGTCGATGCAGGTCCATCCACCTCTTCAGTAGCCTCAACACAGGCAGAGTCGTCGGCCACTAATATGGGCATCATCAGCGAGAAGCTGGATCACATCGAGATTATCGAGAAGAAGCAGTGCCAGTGCATGACTCAGATCGATCACATCGCACAGACTTTGAGTAACTCGAAGACCCAGATCATGTGTCTCCAGGAGGCACAGACGGCTTCTCAGCCACGTCTCAGGTCACGGGCTGATCCTAGCAGTAGCTCATCCCAACACTCCGTCATGATTCTTCAGGTTCACCACATATAGGCAGAGCCATACCAGCAGTTGCAGCACCAGTACCCTCAGCCACCGCCATCTCAGGACAATCAGATGGCAGTGTATCAACAGATCAGCCACTGGCAGTTCTTCCTCTATCCCCTTACGAGCAGGAGCCGTTGATGGAAGTCAACGGGGTTTGATACGAAGGACAGTAGCCCGGGATCTGCCGAGATCATCCCGGATTCAGGTGGTCGATTGGAGGTACCTCATCCTAGCATCAACCTCCAGCTCAGGGTGGACAGTTCGACCAGCAGTCACAGCAACAACCCCAATTCTCTCACCAGCCACAACAGTAGCATTTCCAGCTAGGTCCTCGTCCCTACCAGCAGGGACAATAGTGGAGGTAGCACCAACATCAACCTCATCAGTATTCTCAGCCTCCCTAGTTCTCTCCCATGTTCCAGTAGTAGCCTCCCTTTCAACGAGGCAACCCGTACGATTCTCATGGGCCAGCCTATGAGAACCCTGCGCTTGATGATCTAGCCCGCCTACTCTCAAACCAGCATGCCACATTCAGGAGAGAGATGGACAAGTTCCGCCATGATATGAGGGATATCATCAAAGGAAAGGCCGCCATACCCACTCAGATCGAGCCCAACCCAAATAATTAAAAAGAAAATCTGAGCAGGTACAATTCACAAAGACTACCACTCCTAGTGATTTATTGGGTGACATTGCTTCATATACATTTGATGCTGACTTTGTTACACTTAGGAGCAGTAGGATGCCAGCTGGCGACACCTCATCTGAGCGACGATACCACGAGGATGTAGGAGCGCCAGATGAGGAGGATAGCGGTGCTGATACTGCTAATGATGACGATGATGATGGTGGTGCCGGCACCACCAAGGACGTTGATCCAGTCGACGGTACTGAGGCCTTCGCTTCTCCAGATGCAGAGTATGGCACTGATGAGTTCCATATGCTGAGCCAGAGTGTGGTACTGATTCCGTAGTTCCCGATGTCGTGGGTGGTACTGAGGCCACCCCTTCTATTCCACTAATGCTTTCTCCAGTTTCTGTACCCCAGAACTATATGAAAAATACCAAAAAGATTAATAAAGGAATGGTTTCTTCATCTTTGAGTCCATATGTGATGATGATACTTATATGGATTCAATGCCTTCACAGCAACAGGAACATGTTCCTAACCCTCTATCTGAGGAGGGACCAACCATCCTTCCCCCAAGCACTCCGCTTGGCAAAAGAGAATAAAAAAGAAAATCCAAAAAAGATAAGCAGCTAGAGTTCGGCCAGTAGATGATTGCTAGATTCCATATCCAGCTGACTCTACAGGAGACACTTGAGAACATCCCTCTCTTCGTGAAGAACTTGAGAGAAATGACCACTATCCACTGGAAGAAGAGGAACCATCAGGCAGAGATCCATGTGCTGACCCGTACCACTTGCTTCGCTATCCAGAACCGTCTGCCAGCCAAGAGGTCAGATGCAAGAGCTCCCTATGTCAGATTCCATATTCATGAGCAGATATTCGGCCGTACTCTATTAGACAACGACTTTTCTATCAACCTCCTTCCAACAGCCTTACTCGACCGATTCGAGTTTGGCCCTCTTGGACAGAGCAGGACAGTCCTTCAGTTTGCTGATAGATCCTTCAGGAGGCCGAAGGGGTTGTTGAAGGACGTGGTCATTACAATTCATGGCTTGAAATTCCCCATGGACTTCATTATGTTGGACATGGAGATCCTTGAATCTGTGACCGATACCACTATCATTCTAGTATGTCTATTCTTCGCCACATCCAAGGCGGTGTCCGACCATGATAGCGGGAAGGTGTACTTTCACGTTGAGGGTGAGAGTATACAAATAGAGATGATCAATGAGACCAGAGAGAGAGAGAGTCAGCTTGCTCAGAACAGTTCAACGACATAGAGCCGATGACAGAGATAGAGCGAGATGTCCACCAAGAGTGCGACTTTGTAATCATTAATGATGAAGCCGCTTGGTCTGATCCTGTTTCATGAGCCCTTCTCTCACCTCTAAACACTACAGATCTATAGTTTTCAGAAGACGAGAGTTCGGAGAGCAAACTCTTGGCCGAGGACACTATTGAGGCTGATGACCACATTTAGGATAGAGAAGTAGATTTTTTATCTTGTGATTCCGATTCAGTTCCCTCAGATTCAAACATAGTATGCGCAGAGTTTGACGATCTATTACCTTGTCTTATTTCTCTAGGGCCAACAGCCAGGGTGGAGGTCGTGCTAGCACCGAGTGCAGATACACCAGCAGGGCAGTCTTCACCAGGTTTATATCATCAACAAGAGTTCTCTCATTCAGATCTTGTTGCATTCACTCAGACCTTTCAGAGGCCAGATTTACCAGCTCCCAGTTGTCTTGAACTAAATCCTTTATTGAAGTCGCTGAAGTATAGACTCCTTACATGTGCGCATAAGATGTACCCAGTCATTATCTCAGTAGGTTTGACTAGAGAGCAAGAATCTCGATTGATGAAGGTTCTTGAAAAGAAACGCAAGGCAATTGGATGGAGCGTAGCTGATCTCCAGGGGATAAGTCCGACCCTATGATCTCACCATATCTTTCTCAAAGTGGACGTGAAGTCGTCGTGTGAGTTACAACAGTGGTTGAACCCGAATCTTTGGGAGGTAGACATGAAGGAAATATCAAAATGGTGGAACGCCGATTTTATCTACTCCATCTCTGACTCCAAATGGATTAGTCCACTACATGTTGTGCCCAAGAAGACGGGCATCACTACAGTTGTGAGCGAGTCTAGAGAGGAGATAGCTACACGGGTACCCACTTCGTGGAGGGTCTGTGTGGACTACAGACGATTGAATCATGCCACCAAGAAGGATCATTTCCCGCTGCCTTTTATTGATCAGATTATAGAGAGGCTAATTAGAAAGAGTTACTACTTCTTTATTGATGGGTACTCTGGATACAATCAGGTGGCCATAGCGCCCGAAAACTAGGACAGACGACATTCACTTGTTTGTTTGTGACTTTTTCTTTCAGACGGATGCCCTTTGGTCTATGTAACACCTCAGCGACATTCTAAAGGTGCATGTTGTCCATATTCTCGGACATGGTGGGGGACTGTTTAGAGGTCTTCATGGACGATTTCTTGGTCTACGGCGATGGGTTTGATGTGTATCTGGACTTCCTAAACCGGGTTCTTCAGCGCTGCATAGAGGTTCATCTTATCTTATCTTGGGAGAAGAGCACTTCATGGTGACTCAGGGGATGGTGCTCGGTCATATCATCTCCAACAGGGGCATGGAGGTTGATTCGACCAAGGTGGATATCATCAGGAAACTCAATCCACCGTCCAACTTGCGATAGTTACTGTCATTTCTGGGGTATGTCGGTTTCTACTGAAGGTTCATTCATGACTTCAGCAGGATTGCCCGACCGTTGACTGATTTTCTGATAAAAGGCATCGAGTTCATTGTAGATGATTAGTGTCTTGCGTCATTTGAGACTCTCAAGAGCTTAGTTGTTGAGGCTCCTATCCTTCAGCCGTCAGATTGGTCTCTCCCATTCGAGATCATGACGGATGCCTCTGATTTTGCCGTAGGGGATGTGCTAGGAGAGAGGAGGGATGGAGTACCATTTGCCATTCACTACGCTAGTCGTACATTGGATGTCGCACACCGGAACTATACTATCACGGAGAAAGAGATGCTAGCCGTAGTTTTCGCCTTGGATAAATTTCGATCATATATTCTTGGATCTAAAGTGACTATCTTTACCGATCATACCACCATCAGGTACCTCGTGGCAAAGAAGGATGCCAAAGCGAGACTGACTAGATGGATCCTTCTACTCCAGGAGTTTGATATTAAGATTAAGGATAAACCTGGAGTCAATAATGTGGTGGCAGATCATCTCTCCTGATTAGAGAATCTCGAGGAATCCGAGCAGATGGATCCTATTTTAGAGACCTTCCCAGATGAGGCAATCCTTGCTATCACTTCTCTCCCATGGTATGCCGGCATTGTGAACTATCTTGTTGCCAAGAAAGTTCCACAAGGTTGGCCCATGCAGCGATTCGAGACTTTCCTGGTGAAGGCCAAGTCCTACCATTGGGAGGATCCCATCCTTTATCATTAAGGAGGGGATAGCATCTGGCATCGGTGCATTCCTCAGGAGGAGAACCAAAGCATCCTCACATACTACCACAAGTTTGAGGCAAGAGGGCATCATTCTGGGAGGAGAACAACATAGAAAGTGCTCCAATCCGGCCAATGGTGGCCTACCCTCATCAAAGATTTTGATGAATTCATGAAGAGGTGTACTGACTGTCATAGGATGGGCACTTGTGGACAGCGTGATATAATGCTGATGCAGCCCATTCACTTCTGTGAGGTCTTTGATGCATGAAGCATTGATTTCATGGGTACATTCCTTAAGAGAGTCCAGGATTTGAGTACATTCTATTGGATGTCGATTATATGAGTCGTTGGGTTGAGGCCATTCCCGCCCGAATCGCAGATGTTAAGATTGTTTGCAGATTCGTGAGGAAAAATATCATTTCACAGTTCGGGGTGCCTAGAGTATTGATATTTGATGGGAGCTCTCACTTTATCAACGACAAGGTAAAGGCCCTTGCTAACGAGTTCAGTATAGACCATCAAGTTGCCACTCCATATCATCCTCAAAACAATAGTCTTTCTGAAGTATCGAATAAGGAGATCAAGACGATATTCCAGAAGGTAGTCTGCCCAGACCGAAAGGATTGGTCACAACTTTTGGACTCGATCTTGTGGGCATATAGGACTTCCTTCAAGATTCCTTTGGGTACGTCTCCCATTCGTCTTATTTATGGCAAGCGCTGCCATTTACATGTTGAGATTAAGCACAAGTCACTATGGGTTGTCACTGATAGTATAAGAGATCAAAGGAAGGCATAATTGGTAGGCTTGGAAGAGCTTAGAGATACAACCTTCTTAAGCAGCCTACAGTATAAGGACCGTGTAAAGATATGGCATGATTCTCATATCAGCCATAAGCAGTTTGAGCCAGATCAGAGAGTATGGTTGTTTGATGCCAAGCTTAGATTATTTCCAGGGAAATTGTAGAGTAAGTGGAAAGGACCATACCTGGTACGAAGAGTATGGTTGTTTGATGCAGAGTATGGTTGTTTGATTATGCTATACTTAGGGTATGCTTTACCCTAAGTATAGGGGGTGTCAGATTTTTTATTATTCTGTTGATTCTTTTTACCTTTGTTTTGCTGCCTATACTTAGGGATATTTTACCCTAAGTATAGGGGAGGTAGACCCTGTACAGTCTCTCACTCGATTTTCCTGTTGTGTACAATCTGCTATACTTAGGATTACTTGATCCTCAGTGTATGGGGGATCATCGAGATCTCTTCTTTCTATTAGTCATTGTAGCATAGCCTTTCTTTTCACTTCCCTATACTAAGCATGAGTTATGTCTTCTCCATCGCTCTTTGTTCACTCTCAGGACATCGTTCGAGCTAAGTATAGGAGGGTGTCATATACATTACATATATACTTTAGCCCTAACTCGTACTTTGTGTGAGTATGTTAATAAATAAAATGGCTAAACATCACTTATTAAAAAGAAAAAAAAATTCAAAATTTTTCTTGTACATAAAATTCTTTCTTGCACATACATAGTTGTTTATAAAAATTATGTTTGTACAAAAGTTTGTAAAAATGTTTTGTTTGTAAAAAGTTTGTAAATACATTGTATCAAAATTATGTATATAGTACAAAATTTTTGTAAAATGTTTGAAAAATAAAAGTTAGAAAAAACACTTGTGAAAATGTTTGTAAATAGTTTGCAAAACTTTTGCATTCATGCATGCATTCAAACATTTTAAAAAAAATGCATATTTTCAAAAATTTTGCATAAAAAGACTTTTGTATATACTTGTATATTCTTCTGAATACTAGTTGACATTTAAACCAGCCTGGAATTAAATTGGAAAATGGAGCTTGGTTAAGACCTTAATCCACCTAATTCTAAGAGGAACCTTATAGGATTTGAGGTTAAGGCTTTTCAGGTCCATTGATGACTTAATTCTTTGAGTCCACTAGGCTATGACCACATGTCATCTTGATGAGCCTAAGTAGAACACTTAACAACGCACACATGACTCTCACAGACAATGGCTTTACTTGGACCAGCACTCTACACTCAGCTCCACACAGATGAGGTGGTGAGGAGACAGTTTTCTTTGGCTTGGGGTAGCATACGAGGGTAGTACTTCTAGGAGGAACCTCTCGTCCTTCTTTATGGAAGGAAGTACGCCTCAACTTGGTCTGGTGGTGTTGAGGTCTAAAGATAGGAGTTATGGGTTGCAATATTGCTTCAAAAGAGGGATAGTCTACTAGCTCAAGGAAAAATTCCTCATGTATATATGCTGCACCATGTAGATATGTTGTACATATGCACATCAAAAAAATGTGCAAAAGAAAGAAAAACTCCAGAAAGTGGCAGGTCTGATAGAAAATAAAATACATGCCTTAGTGTATATAATCAAATAAAGCTATGATTATGTTACCCATTCTCATCTCATGAAGCTTGCAGTAGGAGACTTAGCTACACTGGTTGGGCTCCTAGGGATACGTAACTACACTGGCCACGGTCCATGCTCTTTTTCCCCCTCTTCTTTGAGTCGGTTGAACTTGAAATTAGAAGGGAATACCCTGCTCCTCGAGGAAAGAGCTACCGGACTAGGGCATTAGAGTTACCTTGTTGAGGGAGGCTGTTGCTTTGTCATTTCTGAGGTGGGGAGCTACATATCACTAACACAGTACAAGAAAAGATTCATGGTCATTAGAGTTTGTGTATATAGACTTGTTTTGATATGGATTATTGAGGAGTCCTGACCATAGATTGGTGGAACTGAGAGGCTGTTGAGTCTTAAACCTAGGTCAAAATAAGGTTCCAGAAACCTAATAATCCAAAGGTCTAACTGAGCTCCATACTTCAATTTAATGAAGACAAGTTTAATAATCAACATTGATTCTCCTTCATTTTCTTTTCTTTTCTTTTTCACTTCCTTTTCAAATAAGTGTTTGCTAAGGGACTAGCAAAGGTAAAGTACAGGGGGTGATGAATCCTTGATTCTCACTCTTTATTCTTTTATTTTAGTTATTTATCTTGGCAAAGCATCATGTAAATAGGTGTAAATACAATAAGTTAGCATTCATCATGCATATGCTAACTTTGTATATTTAGCATGTATTTATGCAAAAATAACTAAAGGAAAAGAAAAAGGAAGGCGGTATTTAGAATAATTGCAGAGTGACCCGAATCCCAAGAGAAGGTCAAGCACTGGACTGATCGCTAAATAAAATAAGTAGAGAGAGATAGGGCTTACTCTATATTGTACACATTACTTATGTATGTAAATAACTATTTTTGATAAAATAAAAAAAATGTTATTTTTACCTCCGTGTATATAGTCCTAAAAATAAAATAAAAATCAGAAAAACAAAATAAAAATTAAAATAAACTCCTCTCTAACTTTTATAAAATACATGTATATATGTCTCACTCCCTATTTATTATATACTTGTAAATAAATAATAAAAATATATATTATGTTATACTTCAAAATTTATGTTTTAAATAAATAAAATATAAAAATTAGGGTATTTATGTAAAAATAACAAAATAAAAATAATGGTGCAAAATACATAGGTATATTATACTTGTATATAATAGATTATATTGTATAGAGATTAATTTATTTTTCAAAAAATAAATAAAAATAACAGAAAAATAGTTTTACAAATAATAAATATTTTTTTATTTTATACACTTTTTATTTTAAAGCCATTTTTTCTAAGTATTATGTAAATCCCTATTTCTGATTGGTCCAGAGGAGGGTTTGTTGACCCCGATCAGCGCTCCCTCCTAGCGCGGGTCAGGTCGAAAGCCCATCGCCGGAGTCTCTTCTCTGATTTTTCCCGCCCGAATCCGAGCTCCTCTTACCTCGATTCTTAGACCCATGATTCCTCGAACCTCCATGATCCTCGAGGATTCCTTGGATGATCCGAATCACTCTCGAGTCTCGCACTTTTCGTCGATCCTTCTAGACCTTCGAGCCTCCTATATAGCATCTCATCCACCTCCACAGAGCCCTAGCTCGTTCCTCGCCTCTTCTTCCAGCCCGAGAGACCTCGGGTAGAGTGACAGCTACCGTCAGATTGGAGTTTGGTGGTCAGGAGATGTAGCTTAGCTACATGGCCGGCGAGGGTCGCCACGATCAGCCTCCCCATCTTCCGTAGTGTGATCGAGGTCATCATCTCATCGACTCCCTCCACCTAGAGCTCAAGAACACGTTCTGACCTCCAGGTACCCCTCATTTCATGTCTGTTTCCCTGTTTGCTCCATTCACACCATCTAGCGTCATCGCACATCCACCTGCTCCGACCAGTGGGTCGGAGCCCCGATATCCAAACCCATCCGCTCAGATCGACGCATCGCATCGCCCTCCATCTTCCCCTGCAATCTGATCACCCTTAGGATCGACCGTTAGGTTGAGATTGAGGCAGAAATCTCCTCTACCCCCTTCGAAGGAGATCAGACTTCTCCCCCCCATCGCTTCTTTCCTTTCATGCTCCAATAACCTTGACCGGAGCTTCTCCTTGAGTCTAGATTGCCTTCGCAGGTACTAACGCACACGTGGAGCCCAGTTCATGCCTCCAAAGGATTCGTCGGAGCTGCTCCAGGTCCCTCTCCATTGCCACACACATACGTCCAGTAGCTTCTCCATTGGACCCGTCCATTCGATGCGGGGTTCTTCCACGACCTTGTCGGATCCTTCTGATCGATCATCGGAGTCAAGGATCCCATCTTAGACTCTAATGAAGGTCGTCGGGGTCTTGTTCTTCCAGGCCCGCTCTCCGCCATTGGATCGGCCCACCCCTGCAAGATCTAATCAGAGCCGCCAACCACACGTCCCCTACGTGCTCTGCACGCACCCTGCGAGGGTATTTTGTGCTATCTTCCCTGCAGTTTTTATGCATTACTTCCTAGTCTATTAAATAAAGTTTTAGGTCGAACTTTTTTCTTATTAGTCCCTCATGTTTCTAGTATTTGAACTTTATTCCTCCGAGTCTGAACACACGTGCATGCTCATGTGCTTTTGCGGGTTTTTTGCACATTATGTCCTGTATTTTTTGATTGTTACGTCTTGAATGGAATGTTTATGATAATTGCAAAATACCTCTGTGTGTGATTTAATGAGCATGTGCGCTTATTTCTTGGACTTTTTGCACTAGTTCCCCTAGACTTTTTGCATGAAGTCCGATATGACCACAAGACAACATCAACAACGGCATCAACACCGCTACTCTGCTAATCTGGCGCTCGCAGGCAATGATCGGATGGCCCAGATGGGACCACGGCCGCAGGGCCGCCACCCCCTGCCGTCGTCCTCTTAGATTCAGACAACGATGACTTTGTCTACCGTTATTATTTGCCCTGTAAACTTTGGGATAATTGCAAATAGGTTCCTAACTTGTGTGCTTGGTTTTGTATGGAATAAATAACAATTTAATTCCAAAAATTCTGCAAAAATTCCTATGAGTTCCTGCTAGCTCATAGTAATTATTATGATTATTGAATTATTTTTTGTTTAGTATTTTATTTTCAAAAAAAAACCCTTAAAAATGTGTCAGTCTACTTTATACAATACCAACAAAATATAAAATGGTCTCAAAAATTCTCTAAAAATTCCTGTGTGTTTGTTTCATTTTTTTCATTTCAGTACTATTTTTGTTGCATTATCTTTTATAGAAAACCTAAAAATCATAAAATACTAAAAATCTTTTAATAATAATTTATAATTCTACAAAAATAAAAAAACGGGATTTTAGTTTATATAATAGGATCTTTTTATTTACTTTATCATAAAAATCACAATTAGATGTTTAGGCACTATTTATATTTTAAATTCGGCTTATAGTCTAGGCTGTACATTATCTTCTTGTTTTGTGTTTGTTTCATTTTTATAAAATCATATCAAAATTGAAAAAATACCATAAAATCTCCAAAAACATCTGCATATTTGAAAAATTAAAAAAAATTATTTCTAATTTTGGAGTATTATTAGGCCTAATAAAAATTGTTAGAACTTATCTTTGACTTATTCTTCTTTTTTGTTTTCTCATTATAAAAAAATCGCAAAATTTAAAACCACAAAAATATGCATTTTCTGTTCTGATTGGCGACTACTTCATAGGTTTTCCTCGTGCTCCTTGTGTTCGATCCTTGTCGTTATACCAGGTTAAATAAATAGCGGAGACCGCTACATTGATTTTTGTGCTTGATTATTTGGTGTATGTGGTCTTGATTTTCTTATTGAGTCCAATCGGGTGATTGAGGTCGCAACGACCATTGATATCACTTAATCTTGATCGCCTGAATGCTCACTAGAATGGTACCACTGTCGGGGATCACGACTTAGTAGTTGCTTTTCAGTTTTCTTTGTATTTTTATTTTATTATTTTCATCTCTATCTGTTACAACTGCTTTCTGACCCATCTCTGTTTCAACGTTTGTGCGATGAACCGCCCTATGTCTCTTTGGAGGAGACCCACACACAAGGAGAGGCCGGAGTAGGAGCAGAAGCAGCTTAGTAGTCGGTGATGTGGTGGATACAGGGCCTTCTGATGTGCCTGAGTAGAGACGATGACTCTCGAGTTCTCTGTCATCCCCTCAAATATGGACTATACATACTCAGCATCCCGATTTAAATAGTTGTCGTCACATGCGGCACTCACAAGCCCTTGAATATCCGGCTGGAGTCCTCCAAAGTAACTCTGTACTAGCACCTTCATCGGTATCTCATGATGAGGACATCTCTCCGTAAGATCCTTGAATCAATCCCATGCCTCGTGGAATGATTTGTTCAGCAACTGAGTAAAGTTGGAGATCTAACTCCTCATCATGTTCATCCATCCGAGAGGAAAAAAATTACCCAGGAATGTGGACTTTAGATCAGTCCACGTAGAAATCTCTCTTCCCAAATGATTGGGCCAGTGAAGAGCCTTATCTGCTAAGGCGAAGGGAAGTCTTTGAGGCGAACGACCTCTCTGCATTACTCCAGGGTAATTAGTCGTACCACAGATCATCTCAAATTGTTGCAAGAAGATAAATGGCTCCTCTGCGGCATTCCCATAAAACTTTGGAAGAAGTGAGATGAACGATAGATGCAACTCGTGTGGCCCTTGATTCGGTGGTATCCGAATCCAATGATGTATTGTTCTGGCACCTGGGTCATACTCATCTCTGAGTGTCGCGGGAACCACGGTAGGCGGCAAAGGTTTCCTGGCTCCTGCTTTGAGCATAGCGATCTCAGTTTGCAACTCATTCTGCATTCTGAATTGGTCTCAAATCTGAATATTCATCTGTTGTAATGTATCGAGAATCTCAGTTGTGATATCTGCAGCTGGATTTGATCTTCCATCAGCATGTGTCTCTCCAGTCTGTCGGTCCTCCGTGGCTCTATCCTCGACTGGTCCCTTCCTGTGAGCCATCTGCTTCAAATCTTTTGGGAAGGAAAACTTCTCGTAAGAACTTAGAGAAAAATAGGATGGAGAAAGCGGCGATAAATTGAGGCGAAGGTCTGCCTCAAAAAATTGACTGGGAGGTGAGGAGTCTAGATCTGACTCTCCTCGGGATCAGATGGGACCGACTCGAGGAAGAGGGTCATCTCAAGTCTGTGAAGATGTTTGACGGACAGTGAAATATCTAGAGCTCACGGAGTCTAAGCAAAATAGCAATCGAGTCGTCATCTTCAATATCAAGCGAATGATCGGGAGATCATGATATCAAATCAAGAGAATGGGAGAAGGCGTATAAGATGCGGTAACTTACGCCTCTTAAACAAACACAAAGCAAATCCGGTATTCACCAACACAACCCTATGATGATCGTAAGAGTTCGGTCATTTAACTTGTCAGTTTTATGGTTATTTTTGCATACAAGTATATTCGTAAATTAACGTGAGCTGATAGGTGCCCAAAATCTCCCCGAAACACTGTCCCGAGTCCTTACAGAAAGTCGTTTGTACTCAACTAGTATGGGAGTAAGTACGTATTGTTTCCAGGTACCTGTGTTACTTGTGAATGGAGCCTTACACAATGTCCTCTAAACCCCCCACTTTGCTAAGTAAACCTGGACCATTTCCGTCTACCCGAGATTACCCACTGAAGAACAACTATTAGGTGTTTGGACTAAGTAGTATCTATAAAGAGACCTAGACTTTGGTTCTGTACTTAGGTATCATCCCTCACTCACAATTATCTAGAAATGTACCTGTAGTTGAAGTGCGAGAATTACTCTCCCAAAGCAAATGATCCTTTACTCTTTTTAGGTCAGATAGTTAAAGCAGTCCTGATTTTATTTTTAATTTTCTCTCTTTTTGGATTTTTTTCAGACAAATGTCTAATGATTTTTTTATATATTTTTTATTTATCGTAAAAACATGCACCTAGGTCACGAGTCCTAAAACTAACTACGAAGGCACAAGTAGAGAGGGAAAAGGAATCGAAAATCAGAAAAATACCTAAGCATGCACCTAGCCTCGTGAAAAACGGCGGAAAACCGATGACACGAGAAAAACCGTAGTGGGTGCCCTGCTCCCCCTAATGCACGACGCTTGGTGAGGCAGTCCCCGAAAAAGAATAAGGAGGGGAGGTACAAGTCGGGATGCCCGTATGAGGCCCCTTCTACGAAAATAGAAAAATGGGCATGCACCCTTATTTTTTATTATAAAAATATTATAAGAAAATGCAAAACACTAACTAACTCTGCCCTCTACAACCGACCCACAAGAGAAATGGACAGTCTCTACACATTTAACTGTTTTGGCTTCTGAGAAAGCTGACTGATCCTGCAAGCCCTGCAAAAATTAGTTAGAGAAAACGAAAAACTCGCGAAGAACGTAAAAAAATCAATAAAAAATCGAAAGAAATCAAGGAAAAGAAAAATAGCTGTAAAAACTGAAGAAAAGTCGTAAAACGAAAACCAATCGAAAATCGAAAAAGAAATAAAATTTGTAAAACCAAAAATATCAGGAAATTTCGAAATTAAATTCAAAAATCGATGTAGAAATAATGCCTCCCTGGCAACAATGACATTTTGATAAAAGCAAAACTCAGACCTGCGGTTAATTGATATATAGAGTTGTCGGTGTAGAAATAACCACTAAATCAGACTCGATTTATGGAACAAAAATCAGCGAAATTGGAGAGAGAGACTGAGAGAGAGAAAATGAGAAGAAGCATCTTTCTCTCTCTCCTATTTCGTCTACACTATCTTATTTATCCAGGTAAGTGTGCCTGGGTTGAACTCGAGGAGGCAGAATATCAAAACTTCAGTTTTTGATAAAAGAAATAAATCTTGAAAGCTTTCACTATATACTTGATTTTACAACAATGTTCGAAAAAGGACTCAAAACTGACTCGACCTTACGAAATAAAATCGAAGAAATAAAGTGAGGAAAAACCATGAAAAATACCTAGCAATGTAGCTTGGGTAGTTATGAAACTACCATAAAATGTCGAGATGAAAATACAACAAAAATAGGATCCAAAATACCCCTACGATCCAGGGGTGGAAGTGTAAATAAACTATTAAAGTCTGTTACAGATGGTCCCTGGTCAGGGATTGATATGCAAAGAAAACTAAATTTATTACATTTAGGTCCCTACACGTGGACTTAAATGTAATTCTAGAAAGTTCTTGGAGCGGCATTGAATTCTGGATCTTCGTTGGGTTGATAGTGTAATTTTTCTACCAGTTCATCTGGACGGCTGAGATTAGATGGTGTCGTTGATTCTGAAGCATCAAATCTGACACAACAGACGATCCGCACCGCACATCCCCGCTTTTATCAGAGCACGCCACACGTCCCCCACGCGCTCCGCACGCGCCCTGCGAGGGTATTTTGTGCTATCTTCCATGCAGTTTTTATGCTTTACTTCCTAGTCTATTAAATAAAGTTGCGGTTCGAACTTTTTGCTTATTAGCCCCTAATGTTTCTAGTATTTGCGCTTTAGTCCTCCGAGTCTGAATACACGTGCACGCTCACGTAATTTTGTGGGTTATTTGCACACTATGTCCTGCATTTTTTGATTGTTACGTCTTGAATGGAATGTTTATGATAGTTACAAAAATACCCCTATACGTGATTTAATGACAAGGTGCGCTTATTTCATGGACTTTTTGCACTAGTACCCCTAGACTTTTTGCATGCATTATTGTTTGCCCTAGAAACTTTGGGATAATTGCAAATAGGTCCCTACAACCTGTGTGCTTGGTTTTGTGCGGAATAAATATCAATTTAATTCCAAAAAATCCACAAAATTGCTATGAGTTCCTGCTAGCGCATAGTAATTATTGTGATTTTTGAATTATTTTTTGTTTAGTATTTTATTTTCTAAAAATAAAAAACCCTTAAAAACGTGTCTGTCTACTTCATAAAATACTAAAAAAATATAAAATGGTCTCAAAAATTCTCTAAAAATTCCTATGTGTTTGTTTTAATTTGTTTTCATTTCAATACTATTTTTGTTGCATTACCTTTTATAGAAAACCTAAAAAACACAAAAGACTAAAAATCTTATAAAAATCATCAAAAATTCTATAAAAATAAAAAAATGGGATTTCAATTTCTGTAATTGGATCTTTTTATTTACTTTATCATAAAAATACCAACAACGACGTTTGGGCACTTTTGATATTTTAAATTTGCCTTATAGTCTAGGCTGTACACTGTCTTCCTGTTTTGTGTTTATTTCATTTTTATAAAATCATATAAAAATCAGAAAAATATCATAAAATCACCAAAACATCTGCATATTTGAAAAATAAAAAATATTTTTATTTCTAATTTTGGATTCTTTTTAGGCCTAATAAAAATTGTTAGAACTTGTTTTTGCCTTATTCTTCTTATTTATTTTGTCATTAGAAAATACAAAAAATATGCAAAATTAAAAACCATAAAAATATGCATTTTCTGATCTGATTGCTGATTCGTAGGTTTTACTCGTGCTCCTTATGTTCGACCCTGGTCGCTATACCAGGTTAAATAAATAGCGGAGACCGCTACATTGATTTTTGTGCTTGATTTTTTGGTTTATGTGGTCTTCATTTTCTTGTTGAGTCCGATCAGGTGATTGTGTTGGACATGCGAGCCCACGGCGAGCCATTACGCAATAAATGTTATTGCGAATATCATTCCCTGATCTGAAATGAAGAATAACCAATTTGCATAATAGGTCCCTTAGTACACTTAAGGTTATGTACCATGGTCGTCTTAATGATCATACAATTGTTGATTTAATTATTGAATCATAGAGGTTGGTGCTTGGATGAATATCTAAAGAGTTAGATTGAGGACTCATCAAGTACCGTCAAATGATTGTTAAGAGAGGATCTCCAGCCTGAGTAGGAGATGGCAATCCTTTTCTCACTTGGCTGATATCTGACTGACCTCTTGATGCAGGTCCTCTGCATGGGAATAGAGATTCAGAGGTGTCAGATTAGTTAGGTCAAAGTGTTGACTTAATGAGATCGAAATAACCAAAGTCCTATGTCGTATGCTGTCATAATATAGGCACGCATCCTTTGACCAGAGAGAGATGTGTTACTATATGTCTGAGTATGTACATTTGGCAGACCAATAGGTTGATGACCTAATCAAGGTCTACACTGATGCATTGGTGTGCATACAAGGGCATATGAGTAATATGATCTCTTAAAGGGATCATACAGGTTCATTTGTTGAACCGGAAGACATGAGCTCACTCATGAGATATTGGGAAGAATCAAATTCTGCACGCGATCGTCTCGCTATTGAAGCTTGACTGAATTTGTAAGGATTGATATATACTTTTGGAAAGTATATGATCAACACCTAGGTATGATATATGCTTTTGGAAAGCATATGATCGATACCAACTCCCAATGATCGAATGAGAAACTTAATGATAAATCCCTTAAGTAGACAATGTAAAATTGATCTTATACTTCGGGATTGTTTTGGGTCTTATAGTATGCAGGATGTACATGTATTAGGAATACCTGAGGGTGATGTGATCATAAACGGTTGTATAACCATGATGCTTCCATTCCTAAGGAGTGATGAAATGGGTCTAGATTTTAGTGACTCCTCTCAGTAGAGAAGTAATCCGATCTTAGTCTAAATATTGGACATTGATTTGAATGTGATTCAGATGCAATGAGAAGATTAGATTTACGATCTTGATTTAACCAAGCATATATGGGAGGCCCAAGATCTAGATTTGAGATGTGATCTCAATATCCAAGTCACTATACGTGGAACAATACAATCACCATGTCCTTATCTCCAAGAATCTTTGGAGAAAGCGTATTATCCTTGAAAGAGTTCAGGATAATTTCATTGTTGATATATGTATCCGAACATTGAGAAAATCGACAATTAAATGTGATTTAATTATCATGAATAATATGAATTTGATTCATATTATAAAGAGAGCTATCTTAGATAATTAAATATGATTTGATTATCAAAGATGTGAATAATGTGAATGTGATTCATATTATTTGGGCACATGAGAATAGAGATCCAAGATGATTAAATGTGATTTAATTATCATGGATATGAATAATGTGGATAGCACTATCCATATTAATCATATATATTATAAATGTGATTTATAATATATAAGAGAGAGCAATTTGTAATTTACATTTGTTAATTAAATGTTGATGTGATTTGGATTCACATTGGACAATTAATAGAAAATGTAATTCACATTTTATTTTGGTTTGTGAATGTAATTCACAATTTTTCAATGGCATGATTGCAATATTCACAAA
Source organism: Ottelia alismoides (assembly GCA_037367405.1). NCBI lineage: Eukaryota > Viridiplantae > Streptophyta > Magnoliopsida > Alismatales > Hydrocharitaceae > Ottelia > Ottelia alismoides. The sequence goes on along the minus strand of JAZKJV010010206.1, from coordinate 70,478 downwards.
ATAATTATGAAATATTTTTGTTGAATAATTTACAACAAGTATTGTTGTAAATCTTGGAGATATCCATGGAATAATGTAATCTCATGAGATATCATAAGATTACATAAGATTGCCACTAAATCCCATATTATGGAAGGAGGCAATCTTCATTCCATAATCTCCGTGCTTGATTGATTTGATTTGAGATTAAATCATATTGATTTATCAATATACATTTAATCCAAATTAAATTAATTGTTGCTGGTTATTACCAACAAAAACCTTATCCATTAAAAGAAACACAAATCAATGTGAGCCATTGGATTTGTGTTACCCATGGTTTAAGATCCATGGATCCCAAAATATTATAAATAGAAGGGCACCCCTTTCTCTTCAAATGCTAATGAAAAACACAAGGCTCTCTGTCTCTCATTCTCTATACACGCCCTATCTCTTCCTCTCTCGTGGTCGTCTACCATGGATGCCCTATAGAGAGTCTCCAACGCCGCAGCATCATCGTTATGCTGCCAGTTCCATTTCTCGTGAATCTCCGTCTCCTTCAGTGCACCTCGCTCATGAAGAAGATGGTGTATCTCGTGTGTCGAGATCAGGAGATTCATTGCTTGGATCATCAACATTGATTGCGAGGATCATGTGTTTCATCAACACGCTCGCAAGCGTCTCCTCTATCGGATCAGACGTGAGACAGGAGGTCTCTTCGTTTAGAGACTCGACCGCAACCACTCTTCAAGAGGTAATCCTATTACTTATTTGTGGTTTAGATGAAATGATCCGAGAAGTGTTCTTGGATCATGTGGTTTCGTCACATGAAAAGTTTTAATTTCTGATGCATCGAGCAACTAGTATGACTAGTCGCTCCCGATTGCATACGATGCGATCCTCATGCTTATGTGATGCGTTTAAGGATTGTACCACAAGTGGTATCAGAGCCTCAGGTTCGGAGGTTTCGGATACGATCCATAAACCTAGGACGACTTAGGTTCGTTAGGGTTGTGAAAGTTGTATCACATTTCATTTTCGCATCTATGTTTTGTGATTATTTTCAGCCCTATTTAAATTGTTTAAACACAAAAAGAAAATTTTTATTTTGTTTCCCATTAAATAAGGAAATCATAGGATCTGAGTTTGCGTGATTTCGAATCCGTTTGCTCAAATTATGATCAATTTAATGAACATGTATCCACTGTTTCAGGGACTGCGAATCTTAATATAATTAAGGAGTTAATTACTATTTAAGAACACTTTAAAATGCATGTTAATCACTTAGGTTCTGTTGTAATCCAAATTAGCAAACTCTATAAACTTACTTTGCTTAATTTGGATTTAAATTGATAGAGAAATGTTAATTTTAGTTTGTGAGGGTCACTGCTGGAAATTACTTTCATAATCAAGATACTTATGATTGTCATTTAATTAATTAGTGAAATTAATGATTTAGTTTCCTGGAATAATTATGGATAAATATTTGTGAAATATTTGATGATAATTATTTCCTTAAATGACATTGCCTTAACAAATAATTGATTAGATATGATCTAGATCACAATTGGTTACACAATCTACTTTCCAACAAACAAAGTTGCTTGAATAGGATTGGGAATTTGTTTAGAAAATCTCCTTATAATGTTAATCAAAATTATTTTGATTATTATTATATGGTATAACTTCGGTTGAAAAACCGATTATAATCTCAAGTACACAATGAATAATTGGGCATTATCTTTTCCCGAGGTGGATATGGTGTCTAGTCGGGGAGCGTTGGGGTAGCAGGTTGCACCGTGTGCGGTCTATCCCCCTCCCATCGGTACTGGCCATGACAGCGGGTAGGGACTTGATAATGCATGAGAGATCACAGTGTATTTTTCTAATTATTAAAATTCATAATAATACGTATTTGAGATAATACTATAATTCAAGTAACAATAAAAGATTGTTTGTTGGATATTAAATGGATCATTAATTTAATATAATTAGATTAATTGCAATCCAATTAAAATTAAACACTCTATTTTTAATGGAGATGTTATTTCCCTTGGGAGAATTAATCATAATGAATATGATTCATGATGATTAATTAGAATCTGAATATGATATGGAGGATCACATAAGTAACGTCCATGGTCTCCCGTCAAGGCGAAGGGTTCCGTCGCCATATATTGTATGTAGGAGATGCATGTCCGAAGTTACAGCTCTTGCATGCAATCCATTTGGATTGGGCTCTTCACTTCTCGAAAGAGTAAGGACGTATGCATAGTGACCCCAATATCAGGGCCTCATATTATTGGCGCGATATTGGATTGCACATAGCGAATTGTCTTCTTGTTGACGGTTGGTTCAATTAATGATGGGTCAACATCTCCTTAGGGGTGGTGGTCCCGGGTGTTAAAGACGGAATTGGGAAATGCAAGTTGGACTTGCAAGGCGGAATGTGTTCCCGCTTCTTTTAATCAGAGTTACAGGTTCTCATATTATTGGGACGTAACAAAGATAAGGAAGGAGATCTCAGATCTTGCTGAGATATGATGGTAAGTATATCTCTTACATTGAAAGTGATTAAGGGAATGAATTTTCAGTGTTGACAAGGCAAGACAACTTTGATATAAAAATTCCTAAATCAAAGTAAAATATATATATTTGAGGATAGGGAGTATGCACCCAGGTGCATGTAATTCTACATGCACCCGGGCCTATAACTCTTAAATTTTTTTACTTTTCCAAAAAATACCATCATGTATATTCATCTATATATCCCTCCTGTATGTCATTCCAAATTCATCAGAAATAGAGACCCCTACATCCTCCATCTAGAACACATTATTTTAACGGTCTTAGAATTGTTGTAATCGACCGATTCTGGATGGAGGACATAGGGGTCTTTGTTTCTGACGAAATTGGAATGACATACAGGAGGGATACATAGATGAATATACATGGCGGTATTTTTCAGAAAAGTAAAAAAATTTGAGAGTTATTGGCCCGGGTGCATGTAGAATTACATGCACCTGGGTGCATACTCCCTATCCTCTATATATTTATATATGTTTATGCAAATTTCTTATTTCATATAATCCTTCATTAAACCCACTCGATTTTATACTCAATAATAACCAGTAAATTATCATGGATTAGATCAATGATCAATATATTGTACTTGCAGTTGTACACATAATGTATATGGTTGCAATGTGCAAGTCTTCCTCATAATAATGAGGAATGACAATTAAATAGACAATAGGACTACAACCCTTGGGTTTGTATGTCTCTATAGCCTTGATCTCTCATCGAATGTACTTTGGAAGTGACATGTCGATGATGATCGTAATTGTCGAATAATCCTTGTAAAATCTAAGAAGGTGTTCTGGCATACATATGTGCTTTCAACGTTTAATCACGAATGGCATGGTTCTCTGCATTATGCAGAATGGTGGCTCTATTAGAGATGATGTATTAAAAATATTTTAATACCAACCTGAACCATTGTTTTAAGAGTTTAGATGGATGTTGATATCATCAATCTGTTGTCTATACCCAAGTCATTCATGAAGCTTTATAATTTTAATAGGAATTAAATAAAGCATGTACAAATGTTGAAATACTCTTATATTGAAATCTTTTGAATTCAACATAAGAGATCCTTCGTCTTAAGCAATGGTTGTTTATAGATAAAGGGAGCGCAGTGAAAGCATGTGTTGGACCCAAGTAAGAAGGTAAGTCAAAAGAATTGATTGTACTTTTGTGACTTCCATATGAAATCCAAATAGTTGGATGAATGCCAATACTACAATAAGCCGATGTATTGATAATGTGACTATCTAGTCTATCTAGGATCCTTAGAGAAAGACCCAGATAGTGCATCAAAATAATCTACATCTACATTTAATCATTGAAATTGACTTTTTTATTTGATAAGATTAAAGTCTAATAATTGTATCTCATTCTTCTAATAATACTTGCAATTTGTTGCTTATGTTTTAGAAGACTAGAAAATTTGATCTTAAGGTTCAATAGTCATCCACATGGATGTTAATGCAATTGTTGCAAGAACCTTTATTGGATAAATAGACTTTCTAATTTCAGTGGGAGAGCCCTTAATCTTAGAGAATATCTCTATGACCTAGATATTAGAATATACTCATTGTTTATTTCTATATGTTGAGAATAAACATGAATTCTGGAATAGACCTATCGTAAAGAGTTATGATGGAGATATTTCATATAGTAATCTAAAATCTAGTGGACTCTACTAAATTAGAAAATTAATTAATGGTTAATTAACATTTCTAATACTAAAATTAAACCTTAAAAGATCAATACGAGAATGAAGATCATTTGACAATGATCTGGCATCAAGGCTTGGACATTTGTCTGTTGATGTGATCAATAGACTAGTAAGAGACGAAACTTTAGATTGTCTAAATGTTCAAATCTGACATACTTGTGAATATTGTGTTCAAAAGTACAAATGTCCAATACACCCTTCCTTGGAATGGTGTAAGATGTCAAGGTATTCAAAATCTCATACATATTGATGTATGTGAATCATCTATATCAGAATAAACATTATGGATATGTGATATCTAGTGATGATTATTTGTGATATGAGATTTCTTCTCTTCACTTAGAAACCTTTGAAATGTTCAAAGATTTCATAATTATGGTCTAGAACCAAAGTTTGAAGGAAGATGAAAATGAATTTGATCTAATCTAGGTAGTCAGTACCTATTAGATGAATTTACGGAATACCTTATAGAGATATGAATATCATTTCTATCTCACTCCTCCTAATAAACCTAAACTCAATGGAGTTGTAGGTAGATACAATTAGATCATGTGTGACATGATTTGATCAATGATGATTCTTAGCATAATTACCTCTTAGTTTCCAAGTTAGATATATAGTAGAGACTACAATATATATTCTTAATAAGGTTCCAAGCAAGTAAGCTGGAATTTAACACCTGAGAGTGCTACTTCATTAGGAAAATAAAGGATGGTATTGGATACCTACTTTGTGACCTTGAGATTCTTAAAATATCTCATCTATGAGAATGTGATTCTTAGAGGATGAGACTCTTGAGAATCAAGATGAAAATGAAGTGAATGAATTCATTTAATCTTGAGAAGTTAATGAGGCTCCTAAAATTGGAAACTAAAAGGACAATTAAAGATGAAACACTAATACCTCTTCAAATAAGTTTGAAGATGGATTCCATCTGTTAGTTGAATCCGACAATGATCTGACTTCATGTGATGAAGCTTCTGAAGACCATAGCATGGAAGGGTGGATGTTAGCAATAAAGTCTAAAGTTGACTTCATACACAAATGTTGTATATGAACCATCGAGGATCCACCTATATGGGTAAGACCCATTAAGGTGTAAATGGATCTTCAATAGAAAGAGGGAACCTGATGAGAAGGTAGAGACCTTCAAGGCACGGTTTGTAGCCATGAGCTGCACACCGAAGAGAAGACATCGCTTGCGATAAGACATGCTCTACAGTTACCATGCTTGAACCCATCATAATATTGCTAACTATAGCTACGCAACTTGACTATGACATCTTCAAGATGTGAGTCAAGATTGCATTCCTCTATGAATACCTCTCTGAGGATATTCACGTGATGTAGCCCCAAGGCTTCATGGTTGAGGAAAGCAAGATGTGCAAGCTAAGGAATTCCATCTTTGGACTCAAATAAGATTCTTGTATTTGGAATATAAGATTTGATGAAATTATAATTGTTATGAATTCTATGCAAACACCTATCCCCTCCGATCACCGACTACCTCACGAGCTTCGTCATTCATCCTTCATTCACGCCAAAAACCTCACCCATCTTCTCCTTTTGTCGCAACCTTTCCTCACTCCAGACATCTTCCTCCGCCAGAGGTAGAGGAAGACCATCACCGGGAACTGCTTCTTCACCCCGATGCCTGCCATACTATCCACTTCGCTTCGGCTATTTTGCATCTAACCCTCTTGCAGGATAACCCCTTCACTGGTAAAAGCACAAGAGGTGGCTCCATTCTAGAGCTAATTCACCGATGTGCTGCCACCATTTCCATGCCCTAGACCTTATCTTCGCTCCATCATGCTTCCCTGATCTTCGTTGATCCGTTGTGAAGCTTCGTAGGACATCATGCGAGGTGGAGGACTTGGGAGGTGATATGGTGGGCTCGCTGGAGCCCCACCATCACCATAGCAAAGTAGGTAGAGGAAGGAGTCCCTGCCTACCTGGGCTCGCTGGAACCCCACCATCACCATAGTGAAGGAGGTAGAGGAAGGAGTCCCTGCCCACCAAATCACGTCCAATCTAATTACTTAGACGATCCAGATTTGTTGACAACCTCCACCCCATGCCTATGGGCTCGGTGGGACCAAGCCACTTTCTAGAGCATCGGGACCCGACACACCTCATGATCCTGCAGTCGACCCTATGCCCACCTCTGAGCTAGTCCATGCGTGTTCAACACTGTAGGTTGGGCTATTTACATCCAACCCCTCAATACTTCCCGATTTTGGAAATAGGTCCCTCCTCACGCGCCTCACATGGCATTCCTGGAGAAATTGCAAGGAGGCTCTGCCGTTCTATTAATAAAGCAGTTTGGCCCCTGTGTACATGGAGAAATTATAGGGAAGCCCCAACATATTTCAAATATTGCAGTTATACCTTCCAATGACCTGTTTGTGATCATTTATATTTTTATTTTTATGTTTTTATTGCATTTATGCCCCTAGACTCCATTGAGCATATCTTGAGCATACAATTTCCATTTCAGATGATTTCAGTTTCATTTTAATGCTTGCTTAATTATATAAATTATGGAAGTATTCATTTGATGTTTTAACACTTAATGAAACATGCTAAATTTTGGATATTCTATGTGTAACTTGCTCCTCATTTTAATGCCATTCTTAGAACATTGATATCTTTTTTCACTTTAATTGATAATGAAAATGAATCTCTTTTTATTGCTCAGGTATTTGATAATTTTTAGGACATATTGTATCTGCATCTTCATATCATTTTGCATCATTTTTACAAGTTAAAAAATCAAATAAAAAAGAGGCATATTTCTCATTTACTGCATTGCTTTATTTTTGTAAGAGTTTAATATGCATTTTTACATGTATTTTGTGTACATTATTCTATGCTACCTGATACATCTGCATATAAAGACCTAGATCTATCATTATAATCACTCGAATAAAAATCAATAATATTCGATAAATAGATGAGGATACTCGTGTCCCTGTGTTCAACCTTGGTAGACTTACCAAGTTAAATTCTCCATATATTTAAAAGTGTGGTTTTGCATGGATCATTTTCACCACCTGTACTACAATAAAATATGACTATTAGCATGGTGAAAATACGATTCATCAACGGCCCACGTAAGGTGGGAAAATTGCAGCAGACCCCTTCTAGGTCTTTCTATTTGTGTTTAGTACTTAAAATTAGTAAAGAGCATTAACTTTTGAGTGTTTTTGCATAAAAACCCTTAGATATAATGTTTAATGCGTAAATACCCATGCTAGGACTATAATTATTTATTTCTCTTTGTATTTTTATTAAATAACTCTATTAAGTCATTTATTTTGGGAAAATTATTTGAATACCTCAAATATTACTAATGCACATTATGATTTTTATTTAGCATTTACTTGTATTTTTCCATTTATTAAAAATCATTTAGGACCTACTTAATCCTTTTTTAACTTTGAAAATACAAAAAATTATAAAACCTTATCTAAAAAATCCAAAAAAATTAAATATTATACATTACTATATAATATCACTCTAGAACAAAAATCACAAAAAATATAAATGATGAAATGTAAAAATAAAAAACTTACCTAACCCTATATAAAATAGCAAAATTTCTATAAAATCCAAACGATAGCTTTTTATTGTTTATTTATATTTATATTTATATTTATTATATATTAAAAATAGTTTGAGGAATTTTTTGGACAATTTATTTATTTTAAACCCTAAAAAATCTAGCCTATTATCAGAAGCTATTGTTTTGGTATATTAACTCAATTAAAAATCCCTAAAAATAGCAAAAAGTAACAGAACAATCAAAAAATAAAGAAAAATTAGAGAAAAAACAAAAAAATATTTTATTATAATTTTTAAGTGTATATAGCTATATTTATAAATATAAAGCCCTATGTAGACTATTTATACTATATATACATATATACTTTGTATTAATATTATTATTTGTAAATACCTTATATATTTTAAAACCCTTAAAAAAATAAAAGGACGATACTTATTTGTATTTTATGTAAGAGAGAGCTAGCTTTCGGGATGAGAGAGGGCTTTTGGCTAGCGGGGTAGACTGCTGATCTTCGTCGAGTAGTCTTCACTGAAGTAGGTTTCAATCCACGGGCCTATAATCTTCTAGTCCAAGATCCTCGCCTGGACAAACCAGATGATGGATGGACAGCCTAAAGAGAGGACCTTACCTACCGCGAAAAGTGAGGTCGTAGCCTTGCATTTCCCATTTATCTTAGCCCAGAGAAATTTTATATACATAAATCATGTTTAGTATTTTCATTATACATATTATTATATGTAGATATATATATATATAAATATATATATATATATATATATGGGAGCTGGGAGCCTAAGCCCAGGGTGTAGGTAACTACCTACACCCGGCCTTTTTTTGCGTGATTTTTGAGTTTTTTTGAATGAAACCTTAGGGGGATTTTTTTAATATATTGAGAGGAATATGTGTTTTAAGTTTCATGCAAAACAAACATTCATAACACATTCGTCTAGAAGGGGTCAATTTCAGTAATTCTGAGACCGTTAAAATTTGATAGTCTTGATGAAGATGATAGGAGTCTCGAATTAAGCTGAATTTTGAATGACACCATGATGGTACATAGTTATCTAATTCCCCCAAGATTTCATTTCAAAAAAATAAAAAATCTATGAAAAAATGAGTCGGGTATAGGTAGTTACCTACACCCCTGGGTGTAGGCTCCCTTTTCTATATATATGTATATATATACACACACACACACACACACTTAGTATATCCTTAAACAAACAAGAATATAAAATAAGAAAAATATAAAAAGAAAAAAATTATAAAATTTAAAAACATAAAAATATACAATTTTAAAAATCTATAAAAATTAAATATAAATGAAAAATACAAAAAAGTCAAAAAGTGGAAAACGTATAAAAACATTTTTTGTTTATTTTTAGTGTTTTTATCAGTTGTGCCCCTCTGAGATATTGCAATATCAGTTATGCCCCTCTCTTTTTTGAAATATCTATTGTGCCCCTACCTTCTTGTAAAATTCACAGTTCTACTCTTTTGTCATACAAATTATTCCCCTACTTTACCTTAACAAAAGGGTAGGATTGCGAATTTTACAAGAAAGTAGGGGCACAATTGATATTCCAAAAAAGGGAGGGGCATATTTGATATTGCAATATCTAAGAGGGGCACAATTGATAAAAAAACCCTTATTTTTAATATTAGGTTATAAATCCCCTATCATCGTATTTGCTCTCAATGGTTCGACTAATGCACTTGTTTTCTATGCACATTTATTTGCAGGGTATAATAAATTTCATCCCCACATAATTTTCATTAATTTATCATATATTGTGGGTTGATTGTTGATTTGATTTTTTTGGTAATGTGTTGAGGACCATGAGAGAGGACGATGCAACGATTTTCGGATCCGACTTGTTGGACACTGCATGCCTCCAAGACCGGGTGTTAGACACCCCTCACCGATCACATCTATCAGTAGCTTAGTGAAGACCCTTGGATTGTTTTGTGTTCAGACCCTTATTGGGATTCATATTTAAAACTTAACAGCTCTCAAGTTTTGTAATCCTCTATTCAGGTTGCCTCAATAGCTAGTTCAGAATAAGCCTACTCATATGCAAATCCTTATGACTATGAGTCTTACTTGTACAAAGTATGTGAACATAGCTCTTCTCATCAAAAATAACAAGAAACAACCTTCCTTAAAAAGATAATCCTAATTTCCCACTTTAGCTACTCTTTCCTTGAGGACCGAGGTATTCCCTTCTATGTTCATGCGAAACCGGCTCAAGAAGTTGGGGTATAGAGAAGAGTGGATTATGACCAGTGTAGTAACATATCCTATGGATATTGTCTATTATAGCCATAAAATTTACAAAAGGGAATTTTCCTCTTAAGCTAGTACACTATCTCTCTTTTGAAGCTTTATTGCAACCCTTGGCATCATGTTGCTAGTCATCCATGATACTAGATCAAGTTAGGGGCCACTGGATACGTATTAAGGCTACGTATATTTCCACACGTGTGTTTCCTCAAGCTAAAGAATCTTTCCCTCATCACCTCCTCAAGGTTGAGCTAAGTGCAGAGTGCAGTATCCTAGTTGGGTAATTAACAACAAGAGTCATATGTGTACCAAAATACTCTACTTGGTCTAATAAAGATGACATGTAAACATAGTCTTATTGACTCAAAGAAGTGAGTCTCATTGCCCTGAAAAGTCTTATTTCTACTTCCTATAAGGTTCTTTTGAAATTAAGTGGATTAAGGTCTAGACAATGCTCCAATCTTCATATTTTATTTAGACTTGTTCAATTGACAAAATTATTTAGAAAATAATTATCAATGCAAGAGAATATTTTTGTGAAATCATTTTCTGGTTTTGAACTTTTTACGGATTTTTCAAAAAAAATTGCAAAATATGATGGAGTTTTGAAAACAATTTTCTGCTTTTAGGACTTTGGAGTTTCGCACATTTTTATTGATTTTTTTTTGGAAAAATAAAAGATTTAGTGAATCCAGAGGGACTTTACACCAAGAATTTTATACCAGCTTTATATAGGTTTTCATAAAAAAAAACTATACATGACTTTATATAGTATGAACATGATTTATTTGATGGTTTTTTGAAAGGAATTATCTATAATATTTTTAAAATTATTTGAAAATATTTTTACAAAAAAAATCAAACATTTTGAAAACTTATTTGTAAATATTTTATAAAAAAAATTTCAAAAATATTTTTACAAATAATATTTATATTGTTTACAAACATTTACAAAGGGCTTATTTCCAAATGGTTTGAAAACATTTTAAATAGAATTTTAAAGATATTTTACAATCATTTTCCAAATCATTTTGCAAAATAGTTTCGAAGCGGTTTTATAGAAAATTTCACAAAAAAAATTATAAGTATTTATAAGAGTTAAATTTTTATACATATTTACAAGTGTTTATTCTCTACAGTTAATTTATTGTATACCCTTACGCAATGTAGTATATTAGCCATATTTATTAAAAATATGAAGGTATGAGTTATGGTTAATGTATATATGGCATATATACGATCCCTTCTACATAGCTCGAACTATATCATCATAGTGATAAAAGAGCAAAAAAGGAAGATATAACTCGTGCTAAGTATAGAAAAGTCTATTCTACAACGATTGAAAATAAAAAAAATGAGAATTCGACCACTCTCCATACCTTGGATCAACTAATATTAAGGAAAGAAGATTGTACACAAAGCAGGGATGATCGAGGATTAGAATTCAGAAATCAATGACTCGTCTTGTCTTATGATATACTTAGGGTAAAACATCCCTAAGTATAGAACAGACTATTAACAAGTTATAAGACGAGCAAGATGATAATGAAGAACACTCAAATGCACTTACTCTCCCTATAATTAGGATCCGATTATCCTAAGTATTACACACATGAATGGGATCAATGATCTAATCAGAAGAATGAAAGAATTGAAAACTGAATGGAAAGAGAAAGAACTAATCAAAAATGTTTTTCGAAGCATCGTCTGAATCTTCTAATGCTACGACTGGGATATCTTAATCCAAAATCACATTAACTGAATAAACAACAAACATGAATGTATCATGCTCTAAATTTGGATGCAACAATTGTCTGTTGACCATAATGATTGTACATCAGATGACAATTCTAATATCAATACAGTACCATTGTCATGCACAATTCTCACTAAGAATGGCCCTATCCATTTACTCTTCAATTTTCTAGGGAATGTCTTCAACTTCACATAAAATAACCACACCTTGCCCAGGGTCAAAAGTCTTTAGTCTGATATGCTGGTCATGCCAACATTTGTCTTTCTCCTTGTATATTTTGTTATTGTATGCGGAGTCTCAAAATTCCAAGAGTTTGTTCAGATCTATCTTTCGGTTTTGACCACCTTGATGTGAGTATAAATTGCAAATATTCTGCATATAGAGATTTGTTAGTCCATTCGACTCGGTAGATGGTATGGATTTCCATAAACCAAGTGATATGGAGACATACTAAATGGAGACATGTAGACGGTCTGATAAGCTCATAGAATGTAATCAAGGAACTGAGACCAGTTCTTCCTATCCGACCTAACAAGTTTCTGCAAGAATGTCTTGATCTTCATATTGGATAACTAGGCCAAGTTATTTGACTGTGCGTGGTAAGATATTCAACATGATGATCGATGCTATACTCCTTCACGAGCTTTTTAACTTATTTATTAACAAAATGACTACCTTTGTATTAAATTAAGATCTTTGGAATCTCGAACAGTGAAATAATGTTCTCCTTGAGAAAGCGAAAAATGGTACGACTATTAGCGGATCGACGACAATAGCCCCCATCCAATGACTCACATAGTCAATGACAAATAGACATATTTGAATCCTTGACTGTTACGAAATGATCCCATAAAGTCAATGCCCCAAGCATCAAAAACATCTGATATCTGAAAAAATTTAATCGACGTCGAATCTTCAGAATCGAGGGTTCCTCCCATTTTCTAGGAATCAATGCAACCTTTCACATAAGTTGCAGCATCCTTGAATAGTATAGGCCATCAGAGACCATACTGCAATACTTTTATTGTCGTTCTTCTTCCAGAATGGTGTCCTCCATATTTGAACATTTTATAGTGCTTGAGGACATTGGAGTACTCCTTCTGAGCAATGCACTGATGCCAAATGCAATTCACACCTTCCTTGAAAATGTATGGATCTTCCCACTGGTAGAAATGAACATTAAACAAAAATTTGTCCTTGTTTACTCTTGTTCAATCTTCTGTAACTTTCTTAGAAATGAGATAGTTCACAATATTGACATACCAGGGGAGAGAAGCAACACCGAGAATAGATTCATCTGGAAATATCTCTATAATCAGCATGCTACTCAAGGGAGTATATGTGCATTCAATTCTGGATAGGTGATCTGCTATCACATTCTTGACTCCGGGTTTATCTTTAATCTCCAAATCAAACTCCTAAAGTAGAAGGGTCTATCTGAATAAACGTGACTTGGCATCCTTCTTCTGTTGTAGGTACTGGATAACAAAGTGGTCAATATAAATAATAACATTTGAACTGAGGAGATGGGATCTCAACTTCTCACGGGTGAAAACAACTACGAATAATTCTTTCTCTAAAACTATATAGTTCTTTTGTACATCATCAAGTGTTTTGTTGGCAAATGGACAACAATGAGAAAATTATGTCTTCTTTGTCCTAATACAACCCCAATGGTGAAATCTGATGAATCTGTCATCATCTCAAACGAGAGAGACCAATTAGTTGGGTGTGAGATGGGTGCTTGAGTGACAAGTTCTTTCAGTTGAGTAAAGGCTTGGAGAACCTTCTGATCTACAATGAAGTTGGTCTCCTTTCCTAGAAGCTTTGTAAGAGGTCGGGCACTCGTGTTGAAGTCTTTGATAAATCTTCTATAAAATCCGACATGCTCTAGAAATGACCTCGCATTCTTCACTATTCGAGGTGGCTCGAGATTAACAATCACATCCAACTTTGTTGGGTCAACCTCCATGCCTTGCTTGGAGATGACATGACCCAGCACAATACTCTCAGTTACCATGAAGTGACTCTTCTTCCATGATAGAACCAAATTGACTTCACAACATCTCATAAGTAATAGGTCTACATATGCAAGACACGCATCAAAACTATTGCCATATATCAAGAAATCATCCATAAATACCTTAAGTAGTCTACCCACAATGTTGACAAAAACAACCAACATGCACTTTTAGAATATAGCGGGCGTATTACATAATCCAAAGGGCATCTGCTTGAAAGCATAGGTGTTAAATAGACATGTGAATGTGGTTTTCTCTTGATCTAAAGGAGAGATTACCACTTGGTAGTACCTAGAGTACTCATCCAAGAAGCAAAAGAACTTTTTCCTAGCCAACCTTTTAAGCACTTGATCAATAAAAGGTACAGAAAAGTGATTATTCATGCTAGCTAAATTCAAACGTTTGTAATCAGTACATACATGCCATGAAGTAGGTACTCGGTAGAGATATCCTCTCCTTGGTCATTGGTAACCACTATAATTCTAGATTTCTTCGGAAAAATGTGTAATAGACTAGCCCATTTTGAATCGGAGAAGGGATAAATGAAGTTAACCTCACACCATTTCATTATCTCTTTCATGACCCCATCCTAAAGATTAGATTTTAACCTTCTCAAGCATTCACGAGACAGTTTATAATCATTCTCTAAGTAGATATGGTGTGAGCACAAAACCAAATTTATCCCTTAGAGATCAGAAGCATTCCAATCAAGCACCTTGCGATTTTTCTATAGAATCTCTATCGAATGAGATTCTCGATCCGTGGTCAATCTGCTACTGCTGATGATCGGATACATGTTCTTCTCTCCCACAAGGAAAGCAAACTTAAGATCAGTCGAAAGTTGCTTTAATTCACGTAAATTTGAGTCGGTTTCTCAGTGTCAAGACCATCCCTTAGGATTCGAGTACCCGACAAACCAATTTCATCCACATACATTCCATACTCAAAATCCACGATAAATTAAGGAGAAAATAGAATGAAAAACTAGAATAAAAAATTCATATACATTCATAACATGTCCATCATTACATTTCATTTCCATCCATGCCCACGAATATACATGTATGCAACAAAAAATATGCCCATACGTATAATATATATCTCATATCTCTCAAACAATCACATGTAAAGTAAAGCAGTAAGAACTACAAGAACAGTGCCACAAAAAGGAAGTTGTGTGGCTGCACAAAAGAAGTATCTCTAAGTAAACAAGTGTCGATCACTACTGCGGCGTTTGTTGAGAACATGTGGATCCACACATAGGTAAGTAGGTAAGTTATGAGAAGAGTTGCTCGTCACGATGTAAAAACATATACAAAAGGCAAGATATAATTAAAGGTGTGTAAAAGAAATAACGGGGTAAATCATCCTCACAAAGAGATAAACTTCAACAATTATTAATTTATTTGGATTGCCCAAGCTTCGTGGATAGTCTGTGGTCTTGTTCCGGGTGAGACCTCACACTATTACTCTAAGGAAAGAATAAGACCTTCGGGTTGGGGTGCCTCCGTAGGCATGCGGTGGGGTAGAATGCATCCTAACTAAGGTCCCAACACATTCACTTGGCTGAACTTACAAGATTATAACTTCGATTCCCAAAGCTATTTCCAACCCTGAATCCTTATGAATCGCTCAATTCTTCTACCCTCTGCAAGAGTCCACATGGTGTAGGGAACGAGTAAGGGCATAGATTAACAAGATTTTTTTCCATAGTCTGAATCACCATGACTAATCGAATCCTCCTTATGCACAAGAGAATTATATTTCATTCCCTACTTCATTAACCATATTTCCTGGAACACCCCTCTTAGCGCTCCCACTCGGAATACTAACCAATGTGGCATACACCAGCCAGTACACAAGTGTTAACTCTAAGCGAACAAGTAGAACACTAGACCACCAACTATGACTGCTTTGCATGCACTCAAAGCACCATTCTAAAGGCACGCAAGTGCTGAGGCTAAACACCGTGTGATTACGCCTCGGTGTGCCAAGCAACATGTCTTCCAACCATCACAGCTACGTAGTAGCGGTTGGGATGGTGGCTCTCTAAGCTTCTATCCGAGGTCCCAATGGTGCATGCCCCTCCGTTGATGGCAACTACTTCCACTATCCACATGATTTGATTAGCCAATAGAGCACTCTCAGAGTCTTAAGCACCATATAGATGCATGGCCTTTCCTCTGTATCTTAGTGTTTATCATCCAATTTCTAAACTATTAGAATTTTAAAATGGCATCAATCAACTTGGAAATTCAATTCTAAAAGCATGATACCCAATTGAAAAATACAGTTTAGTAAAAAAGTGTAGACCTAATAACATGATCTTTTCCACTATTTTTTTTGTGTGGTTTAGATACTGGAAGACTTATCACAAGAGAGTTTAGAGATCATAGAGTTAAAACAATCATACTGGAAGACTTATCACAAGAGAGTTTAGAGATCATAGAGTTAAAACAATCATAAAGTAATAGAAGTAGACATGTCAATATTGCAAGGATACTTTTTGATCGGATACCAATAAAGATGTCGCAACAAGTTGTATTATGTGTTTGAATTGTTAAAGGTGGAAACTCAACTACTGTCTGCAGTCTGCAGTTGCAGATTGTAGAACTCAAATTATATGCCATTGTTGCCAGATTCTTGTCGATGATAAATACTGGATGTGGGCACCATTTGGGTAGCCATCACTCATCAGTAACACTATCCAACGCGTCTTGTTACACGTTGGTACTTGCAATAAAAGGTTGGGTACTAGTGCTTGCTTAATAAACAAGAACATGAGGGAAATGAAGGCATGGAAACCCCCACCAAAAGGTATCATTACAATAATATAAAATTTGGAAAGCCATGAGAGAGAGTGTGACTGAAATAGATGAACAAAGTTGGCAGAATTGTCAAATTGCTAACAACATTAACTGCTTGAATGGCAATTCCTATAGTGAGCAAATCTGTGCATATCGGATTTCTGCAATCGTTATGAAAATCATGAAAACACTTTTGTGATGATCTTTGCAGCATTTTGGCATGTCTATAAATGCAGGAATAGCCAAGTTTCGGAATTTTCGTTTGAGAAAAAAAATATTTGCATTCTCAAAATATTTACTTCAAGCTTGGACTTTGCTTCGCCCCAATCTTTATCCCGGTGGTTCTTCTAATCCAGATCATTAGGTGGCATGAAAAAAAGATTTATAATCTGAGAATACTGTTAGGAACACGGCTTACCGGTACCGTCTTCTCTCGGATACAGGACCCCTAGATACTGAAGCGGATGTAGATACGGATGCGGATGCGCAATCGACCACCATCACAGAAGCACGTGAAAGAAAAGAACAACTAGGTATAACGGTGGTCGGTCACCTCTCGCGACCACCGAATAAGAAATATTACTAAAAGAAGAATGAGTACAACTCTCTTCGTTCCCCCTCTATCTCTCTTCTCTCCCCTTCCTCTTTCTCTAGGGGTTACATTGTTCTTGTGGTGGTGTTAAGGCAATGCCTCCCGCACCCTTTAAATATAGCTCAAATACAACCCCATAGTGTTATTCCCAATAAGACTAAATTATTTTAGGCCTTGTTTCTACTTTTCCAGTCATTCTAAATACAATTGTTATATATTTGATTTTCCATTATTTAAATCGTGTATCTACTTCACGTGTAGTTATTTATCATTCAATACAACTCAACTACTATTTGGATTAGGAGTCCAATCCCATTAGGATTCTCAGTCCCAATATGTCTCTAATTCTAACAAATACATCTGGAAATGTTCTGCGTCCATGCTAGAGGATATTGCAGGCCTTCTCCCCACATATAATATGCAATTTCAGTGGCCCTCTCGCCATATATATACTACAAACAGATTGTTCCGTTCCATTTTGATAATTCCACAAAGTCTGATTATTGTAATATATGATTGACGTCAATCCCATGAGATATTAGATCTTCCAAAAATATATCCCTCTCTTATTTTAATTGCAAGACAGGAAAAATCAAACCAACCCACTAAATCTTCTAGTTTAGTATTTAAGAATGGGTGTTACCATTTTAAAGATACATGTTCAAATTACATTAATCATCCTTATTTTTTTAATAAATACCAAATCGACAATTAAGCTTTTACTAATCCTTCTGTCTTGCATTCAAGCAGGACTTTGGCAGAAGTTTAATCGAGGTTTAAACTTCTAGGAGACATTCCACAACAGTCTGATCCTTGATATAAACGTCTCTGCAATATTTTCCAGACTGCAAGCTCAACTGGTACTGGTAGATCACAAAAAAAAGACGACTGAAAATGCACTTTACCCATCCATATTGCGTAATACCATCCATATTTAGATCGAGTCAAACCCAACTATCAAGATTTACATCTCCAATTGTGCTAAAACCCAAACTCGTCATAGCAGCTTGAATATTTAAATAGTCGAACTTTTTTTACTACACCAACACATGTTCCTGGAAAATCTGTGCAACTTGATTCATACCATGTAAACCCACGTACATGCATCTCATATATTACAAGATCTCTGGTTGGATAGCTTAAAGGTACGTCTCCTTCCCAATCAAATCTATTAGTCAAAGTTGGGATAATCCATGCCATTTCGGACCAGCAACTACCTCCAAGCTCAGATCTCATGCTCTGATCTATTTAGAACATGGCATAAGGATCCAATAAAACAAAGGGTCAAAGTAATGCCCTTCATTAGGAGAGAATTTCACATCAAACTTATATCAGTATAGCATAACAACGAAAACTCCTTTTAGAAATTGCATGCCACACGTCCACAGTTTTATTTGTTAACGGCTCCAACTGTATTTTGCTTAGTTTTTGTATTCTCTTGTAGATGAAAGTCATCAAAATCATAAGAAATCAAAGACAACGTGGGAAAGGGAACATTTTTACAAACATCTTATAGATCTATGAATGATTAAGCCTATAGGATCAAAATCACGTGTAATCCGCAGCAAGAGAGCAAGGGACAACGTACCTAAAAAGTCACAACCTCGGTTTATTCACCCATGAAGAACGGCGCACTCGACGCTCCGCAAACAATGTGAAACCGCGCACGAAGATGACCTCGACATCGTCTACGTGGGGGAGGCTCCGGATCGTCGATCTGTCACGCTCCCGCAAGGTCCTACGGCACTCCGGTGATGGAGAGGGTGGAGGAAAGGCAGCCTTTGGTGATTTGGACGTTTTCGAGGAAGCGGGGTTGGGGTTTATGGGGTGATTTGGACGTTTTTGGGGAAGAGAAATTGGGGTTTATGGGTTCTAACTTAATTTCGGATTCGGGTTCGGAGTCGAATATGACCTGGACCCCATCTCGCTAAAATAGTCGTAGCTCGAGCTCCGAACTCAGATTTTTGCGTTCTTGAGTTCATTGGAAATGTCTTAATGAGCTCTATGCAATCTAATGCTCTACCAAAAATTGTGGATAATGTATAAAAGCTGATTTTGTAATTAAGTATAGATCCAATTACGAGGTGTTTTACATCATAAAATCTCAAAGGAAGTCTCGTCCCTGAAACTTAATGTTGTTCTAGTTGATTTCTAAACCCGACCTCATCGTATCAAAGTCTCCCAGAGGAACAAGCTCATAAAAATCTCAGAGTGCGAAACCCATAAAATCTTAAATGGAATTTGACTACGATTTAGATTCCATAACTGGGAATAAACTTCTCCTTCATGTCCCCCTCAGGCTCCCACGTCTCCTCCTCGATGTCGTTGCTCCGCTACAGAACTTTGACTAATGAGATTTCCTTAGGCCGCAGCCATTGTTCTTATGGTCCAGTATCTGCACCGGCTCCTCGGGGAAGGAGAGGTTTGGCTCCACCACCAAGTCCTCATAGCTGATCACTTGCCCAGGATCTCGAATGTACTTCCGAAGATTTGACACATAGAACACGTCATGAATGCCCTCAATGTGTGGGACAAGGGATACTGTGCAAGCTACCTTCCAAACTTGGGCCAAAATCTCAAACAGCACCACAAAGCGTAGTGTGAGCTTGCCTTTGACACCAAAACATTAAACACCTCTCATTGAGGATACTCGTAGAAATACGAAATCCCCAAAATAAGAGTTATGAGGACTACTTTAGACACACAAGGTTGGTTAAGAATCACCTCCTTTATGACATGAAAGTAAGATGTTATACCTGAAACTCGAGGTCTCAACGATGTTGGTCAGCATAGCTCTTCTTATGCCTCTACGCAGTCAGCAGTCTCTTCCTAGTCATCTCCATCACTCTAGAGGTCTCCTCTATAATCTGTGGGGTGAACAACGTGTTGTTACATACTTGCTACCAACACAAGGGACTGGTGCATCACCTCCAGTACAAAGCCTCAAAAGGCACCATGCAAATGTTGGCATAGTGGTTGTTGTATGTGAACTCGATTAGTGGAAGGCGGTCCTTCCAAGATCCCTTTCAGTCAACAATGCAACCCGCAACAAATCCTCCAAAGTCTAAATGGTCCTCTCAGACTGCTCATCTGTCTATGGATGATAAGCTGAGCTCATGCATAGCTCGGTCCTCAAGATTCTCATGAATTCTCCTAGTAGTGTGATGTGAAGTATGAATCTCTATGCTTTATATATAAATTGGCTAGCTCAACTGGTATACATGTCATGTTTACCGGAATAAAATGAGTTGACTTGATCAACAGGTCAAGATCACCCATATCGCATCATGCTCGCCCAGGGTGTGCGACAATGATGTGACAAAATCCATGGAGATACCCTCCCATTTCCACATCGAGATGGAAAGAGGTTACAGTAAATCAGGGGTTCTTTGGTGCTCTACCTTCACCATCTGACAGGTAAGACATCGTCTGACGTGCTTGGCTATGTCCTTCTTCATGCCCACCCACCAAAAGTTCTGGCAGGGGTCCCAGAACATCTTGGTGAAACTATGTATAGAAAGTCTCGAACTATGGGCCTTATACAGAATATCTCTCCTCAGCTCCTCATCGTCTAGGACATGCACATAGTCCCCCTTCAAAAGGATGGATTCACGGACTCGAAATCCGTCGAAATCATCCTTCAAGCACCATTGGTACAAGTCCTGGATCCTTTGATCGGTCTATTGCCCCTGGACAATCATGTCCTTACTGCATTAACACAACACCCAACCGTTCCTTGGAAGCATCGGTGTAAATTGTGATGTCCAAGGTGGCTAAAAGAAGGGTGAGGGTGGGGGCGGAAGTCAACCGCTCCTTGAGCATACAAAATCTCAACTCACATTTGTCACTCCAGACAAATGGCATGTCCTTCTGCGTCAGCTGGGTGAGGAGTAGAGCCAACTGGGGAACCCTTTGAGAAATATCCTGCAGTATTCGACGAGGTCGAGGAAACTACGTATCTCTGTAACCGTCTTGGGATGCTCCCATGACAATACTGCCTCAATCTTAGCTAGGTAAACTGACATTCCCATCCCTGAAACCACATGGCCTAGAAATGCCACCTCAAAAAGCCAGAACTTGCACTTGATGTATTTGGCATACAACTGGTGCTTTTGGGATGTCTCTAGCACCGTGCATAGATGAGACTTGTGCTCATACTCATCACAGGAGTAGAATAGAATATCATCGAAGAATACAATCACGAACCTATCCAAGTACGGACGGAAGACTCGGTACATCAAATTTATGAATGCGGCAAGTGCATTCGTAAGTTTAAAAGGCATGACTAGGAACTCGTAGTGACCGTATCTAGTACGAAATGCAGACTTCATCACGTCTATATCCTTGATCCTTAACTGGTGGTATCCTGATCGCATGTCAATCTCGGAAGACATCGCTACTCCCTGTAACTTATCAAGGAGATCATCAATCTGTGGAAGTGGGTAACGATTCTTGATCATTCTCCTGTTCAGATGTTTGTAGTCTATACATATCCTTAAGGATCCATCCTTTTTCTCCATGAGAGGGATGATACGAGGCATGGTCCTACTAATTGGAACCTCTGTTCCATCTCCACTTGGTATCGATGTTTGCCCTGCACAACTTGTGTGAGGAGGGCTAGCGTTCATGTCACATCCAGATTAATATGAGGCGATATGATTCTCCAGGAAGAACCCTTGCATCCAGGCTTGTTTTACTTAAGAGAGACATATGGATATGGATATAAAATATGCAATTCTCCTTTTTATTTGTGTTGGATCATAAGACTGCCAACAATATTATGTATTTTGAACATCAATGAGGAATGATATGCGTGGAACAGAATGGAGTACTACTGCTCAGATACCAAACTGTCACCACTATCCCCCTAGGATTCCGATACCCGGCAAATCAATTCGATGTACATACATTCCACATTCTAAATAAACAATAATATAAAGTAGGAGAAAATAACATGAAGGATTAAATTTTTTTTCCTTTCCATTAATAACATGTCCATCATAACATTTCATTTCCATCCACGTCCATGAATATACATGTATAAAGCAAAAAGTATGCCCATATATATAGTATATATCTCATGTCTCTCAAATATTCACATGTAAAGTAAAGAGATAAGAGATACAAGTAACAATACCACAAAAAGGAAGTTGTGTGGCTGCACAAAAGAAGTAGCTCCATGTAAATAAGTGTCGCTCACTATTACGGCTTCTGCTGAGAACCAGCGGATCCACACATAGGTATGTTTGAACTTTGCTTCACCCCCATCTTTATCCTGGTGGTTCTAATAAAACAGATCATTCAGTGGCATAAAAGAAAAGATCTACAATCTGGGAAAAACTCTAGAAATGTTCATGCGTCCATGCTAGAGGATATTGCAGGCCTACTCCCCACATATAATCTGCAATTTCAGTGGCCCTCACCCTACATATATAGAAGAAACATATAGTTCCGTTCCATTTTGATAATTCCACAAAATCTGATTATTGCAATATATGATGGATAAAGATTGATATCAATCCCATTGTATATTAGATCATCCATATGTATATATATATAATCTTATTTCAATTGCAAGACAGGAAAAATCAAACCAAACCACTAAATCTTCTGGTTTAGTGTTAAAGGATGGATGTTACCATTTTAAAGATACATTGTTCAAATTATGTTAATCATCCTTATTTTTTAAAAATATATCAAATCGGCAATTAACCTTTTACTATTCCTTCTATCTTGGATTCAAGCATGATTATGGTAAAAGATTAGTCGAGGTTTAAACTTGTAGGAGAAATTCCAAAGGCAGTCCGATCCTTGACATAAACTTATCTGCAATATTTGCCAACCTGCAAGCTCAACTGGTACTGGTAGATCCCAAAAAAAAGAGTGAAAATGCACTCCACCTATTAATATTGCATAATATCATCCAGATTTAGATCAGGTCAAACCCCACTATCAAGATTTACATTTCCATTTTGGCTAAAACCCAAACCCGTCATAGCAGATTGAATATTTAAATAGTCAATTTTTTTTACTACACCAACTTATGTTCCTGGAAAATCTGTGCCACTTAATTCATGCCATGTAATCCCACTAACATGCATCTCATATATTACATGATCTATGGTTGGATGACTTAAGGGTGTGTCTCCTTCCCAACCAAATCTATTAGTCAAAGTTGGGATCATCCCTGTCATTTGGGACCAGCAAATACTTCCAATATTCCAAGATCTTATACTCTGATCTACTTAGAACTTGGCATAAGGATCCAATAAAATAAAGGGTCAAAGTAATGCCCTTCATTAGGAGAGAATTCCACATCAAACTTATATCCGTATGGCATATCACTGAAATCTCCTTTTAGAAATTGCATGCCACACATCCACAGTTTCATTTATTAACGGGTCCAGCTGTATTTTGCCTATTTTTTTGTATTCTCTTGCAGACGAGAGAGTCATCAAAATCATAAGAAACCAAAGACAACGTGAGAAAGGTAACATTGTTACAAACATCTTCTAGATATATGAATGATTAAGCCTATAGCATCAAAATCGCGTTGAATCCACAGCAAGAGAGAAGAGGACAATGTACCTAAAAAATCGCAACCTTGGTTTCTTCACCTGTGAAGAACGGCACTCGACGCTCCGCTGACGATGTGAAATAACGCACGAAGGTAACGTCGACGTCCTCTACGTGGGGGAGGCTCCGGATCGTCATTTTGTCATGCTTCGACGAGCTCCAGCGATGCTCCAGCGGGAGAGAGGGAGGAGGAAAGGCAGACTTTGGTGATTTGGACGTTTTTGGGGAAGAGGGGTTGGGGTTTATGAGTTATAACTTGGATTTGGATCCGGGTTCGGATATGAATATGACCTGGACCCTCTCGATGAGCTCTATTAATGGAATGCTTGAACAAATTTTTTGGATACTTTATAAAAGTAGATTTTGCAATTAAGCACATGTCCAATTATGAGAGGTTTCACAGTTGAACACTTCTGAAGCTAAACTGATGGGTGAATGATTTGCTGACAATAAGGAGGTACTATCCACCTCTCTCACTCTAGGCTCAAACATTAAAGTACCAAACATATTTGCAATGATCTCTTCTTGTTTGATTTGGCATGAATCTTCTTCGAATAGTTGGATCAGTACTTCTGAATCATCCTCTATGTTGGCAAAGTAACGAGAATTGACTGTGTTGTCAAGATCCTCCTCGAGAAAGAGGATTTCCTGTATCTCAATATGATCCAGTGGTAAGCTTGGATCTCTGATCTGTTCAACATTATCGTACTCTTCTATAGATGGATCTAGATCTCTTCTTTCAGATGTGCTCTCTTTGTCTTTTGATTCGGTGATCATGTTAGTAGGAGCAGAATATGATCTTTCCAGATCCATAGTCAACTAATGCTTCGGTTGTTCGAAGGAACGACCAAAAAAGAATAATAGGGATATGGAGTAAAGATTCATGGGAATCCATGTCCAGCACAACAAAGTACACTAAGAATGTCATGTCCTACACTATTACGATAACATCTCATGAACCTCTTATTCGCTTAGTGGATCGATCTGCCAACTGAAGGATCATGCATGTGGATTTAAGCGGACCCAACCCAAATTTTTGAAGCAATAATGAGGGCAGAAGGTTTATGGAAGAACCGTTGCCAAGTAGATTTTGCTCAAAAATCTGATCAATTATCTCACATCTGAAGGTGCTCCCTTGTCTTTTTTTGGGAGGTCATCAATCCGTTAACCATAGACATGGTGGGTATGTGCTTTTTTGATCTGTTGTGTCTATTTTTACGAGATAGACACTTTAATGTACATCCCTCTTTTAGTCATTTCTTTACACAAGGCATGTATTCCATGGCTTTCAACAATGGTATCTCAAGAAAGATACTCTGTAAAATCTCCACAATATCGGGATCAGACAATGCATTTTTTTATTTTCTATTTTTTGGAATTTTTCATGGCATCTCGAAAAGGAATATTTATATACTTAAAATCATTGTTCTTGTTTACAATTGAATCATTCTTTAGAAAAGACTATATAGAGGGTATGCAGTCATTCAAAACAGGGTAAAGAGTAAAAGAAACATGAGTGTTGGCCTCTTCGAGTAATATAAGATAGGTTGTTGTTGTGGCTTTCTCCTTGTCTTGATCGATTCTGCCTTGGCTCTTATTCTATTTTTGGTCTTTTTCTTCATTTTTTGGCTTTTTCGATAATCTAATGTGACTCCTTCTTCTTCGTCATATGGCTCTACTGTTGGATCGACTGATGCAGAAGATGATGATTCGCTAGTGAATGTTGTATTATTCCCCTTTGATGTGGCAGATGGTAGTAAGGTACTACCACTCTTGAGAGTCACAACGTTATATAACATAAAAGAATCATTGATACATGACTCGTTGGGCTTAAGGGACACATCACGAACAACATGCTTCTTACGTTTGAAATTATTGGGGTTGTCCTCAACCGTGCTAGTATTATCGTCTTGATAGCAGTGAGGTCATTGAGTTTCTAGCTCATTTATGTAAGGCTATGATGGAATCTCTATTTCATCACCTTTATTCTTTCATTTCGACCTTAAATCTCTATCCAAATACATGTATATAACATTAATTTTGGCAAAATAACACTAAAAAATTGAGCAATAAATACTATATAAAATAATGTATTTAATTTCAAAATAAAAGAATAAAGGAAAGAAGAGAAAAGGAATGAGGTTTCAAAGACACTGAGTGTCCCAAGATCCTGAGACTTGGTCATCATGATAAGTTAATCGACAAGTAATAAAGTAGGGGGAGATATGGCAAATCAATTGTAAGACAATACAACAAAAACCCTAATTCATGTACTCAATAATTTGTATTTTAGGACCTATATAATTTTCTTATTTTTAAATCTCAAATAATAAAACCCTCAACATGAACATTGTACATAAAAATACCAATAAATACACAAAATTGATTTCATTCAAAAGTAATGCACAATGTGTCCGAGACCCACATAATAAAAAGTCGTAAAGAAAACTTTACAAACCTGTGTCTTCTCCATATATAACCAAAATCGATCAAACTAACCTTTATTGTTCATAAAATTTAATTATCTATTTAATAAAGGTGGTTTCATTTAATTTAGAGTTAACATGCAAAAGTTTTCTTTTGGGCCTTCATTGTGCAATATACTTGTATATTGCATCTAAAATGGATCGACGGGGCAGCTTGTTGCATGTCTCCCATAAATATCTACGAAAACTGATCTAAAAACAAAAACATTATTTATTAAAACTTATATATAATATTCACTTTATTTATTCCTTATAATTGTCACTTTCAGATATTTTTTCGATATTTTTAAATATTATACAAAACATAATTAAATAATAAAAATAAAAAAAACAATTAAAAATACATTAAAATAAATAAAGTCACAGAATATATAGTTCAAGTATACCTGTAATATACCTACACAACATATATACTTAATTATTTAAGTAAATAAATAAAGTTGAAAATGCAACAAAAATATCTAAACATGTATTTAAATAATTTATAAATATATAAAATACATGTATAAATACTAAAATGTAAAATACAAAATAAAAATAAAATACTATAAATACAGCTAAAATACATATTAGTATACATGAATGATATGAACATGTAATAAATCAACTTGTAAAAATAAATAATAATCATAATAAAATACTGCATAAAATAACATATATTTTTCTATGTTTTAACAAAATATAATAAAACCATGAACTAATTTCTTTTGATTTAATAAGGAAATTCTTTTGCCCTTATTTTCTTGTTGGTCCACATGGACCAATCAGATTCCTTCGTTCGTTGACCCCAAGTCAACTATCCGCTCTCTCTCGTCCTCAAACGTTGAACTTGTCAGACACCCCAATTTCTGACTTATCTCTTGCTTGATCCACTCATCGTCTAGCTTGGCGTGCTGAACAAAAAGTGGAGATTTGATCTCCTTAATTCACGCCCAAGCTTGAGATCTAATCGATCTTCATCTAGTCAAGAAAAATCAGAGTATCAAGATACCCCCTCTGTTTGTGTAATAAATAAACATCTTGTAGCCCCTTTTGAAGTTTGATCCTCTTCATCATCTGTAACCCCAAGCTTCATGGCATTTGAGCTTACCCATGACAACAGTAAGCTCGTGGAGGTCTTGGTGTGGAGAAAGGTAACAATAAGTGGTGATCTAGAGCTTGTCGGAGACTAGCTCATGCATCTCTTCCATGCTCCCTATTACTTAGGTAAGAGTTATAGTTTTAGGTTTCTTTAATGCATTTTCATTCCAGTAGCTTAGATTAGCACATGTCTTTATCAATTTCGGCGTAGGATTTTGTGATTTCTCAATCCTTTGTTAGCTTGGAACTCTAGCTCCAGGTCAAAATCATCGTGATACAAACCCCATTTCGACTCATAACCACCTCCATCTCGCTTACCTCCATCTTCTTCTAATAAACCATGTCCTCTCACCCTGATTCTTGCAGGGAATCGGGATATCTGAGCTCTATCCGTCGACGTTCGCTGGAGCTCTCCGCCCCTCCATTTCCCAAAGCATTTCAGCTTCATTTTGGGTAGAGGAGAATCGCCTCGAGCCATGCTCCCTTTTTGTACAGACTAAGGGCCAAAGAGACACTTAGAAAGGAGTTTCAAAGCTTCATTTTGAGCTCCAGGTCCCGTGGGATATTTCAAGCTCTGGATCTCGATGAGACCTAGACATTTCTGAAGCCCACCTGCAGACAAGAAAGATTCCCAAGAACTTTTGGGACTGTAAGAGCAATAAAGATTGGTCAGACATGCAAGGACTCAAAGATCAGGGCATGACAAATAATGGATACATGACCGTTAGATAAAGAATGGATCTTCCAGGAGAGCAACCATCGTTATATGAACATGCCTTCAACCGTCAGAATACCAAACGAGGATCTAATCCTAGCCATCCAACCACGACGGGGTATCTACGTCAGCAGGGTGACACGTGGATAAGTGACAATCATCGAGTCATTGATCAATGTCTAATCGGTGGTATATTGCATATTAAAGCCCCTACCTCATATTTTTCCTTCGGTTCTATGAATAATAAGTTACATTTATAAACTTGCATAAAAATTGAAACCAAGACCCTACACTTTTCACTAATTATAGTTAGATTCATACTAGGTCACCTCATGTGGCCCTACGTGAGGTAGACATTTTGCAATCATACCCTCCAAGGTTCTTCTATTTCTTTTTAGTATTTTAAAATTGCAAAATTAGTGAAATATTTTGGGTTTATTTGCATCGGACAACTTGTAATTTATTTTTATTACAAATATACCCATATCAGGTTGTTTTATATTTTATTTATGTCTTTTCATTTTTGTTAAAATCTTCATATCATCAAAAATTATGAAAAATTTGTGTGAATACTCTATATTATTATGATGTTCACCTTATTTTTATCTTGAATTTATATTCCTTTTTCCATTTATTAAAACTAATTTTGGAGTTATTTATTCATTGTCTTGGTACAAAAATACAAAAAAAATAGAAAATAACTTTAAAAAATTCCAAAAAAATAGTAAAGTGTAGTTATTACAATATTTCATCACTCCAAACCAAAATTCCTAAAAAATACACAAGAAAAACCTTAAAATTGAAAAACTCTCCTAACCGTAGAAAAATTAGCGAAAATCCTATAATATCCAAAAAAAGCTTTCCAATATATATTTTTATTTATATCATCTAGCATATATCAAAACTAGTTTTTGGATTTTTCGATATTATTACATATTTTTTAAAACCCAAAATTTTTTGGATTATTTATTAAATCCCTATTTTTTATATTTAAGACTTAAAAATACCTAAAATAATAAAACAAATACATAAAAAATCACAAAAATAGAGAAAATGTTTAAAAAGACAAAAATATTTTATTTCGAAAATTTTAAGTATTTTAGATTTATTTATAATTATAAAACCTTATCTAGATTGTATATACTGTAGATTATTTGTGTACCTATGATGTTATTATTAATTATAATTCCCTATTATATATTTAAAACTTTAAAAAAATAAAAAGGACTATTCATGAATATATTTTATGAAATTTTTTATATTAGCTCATATATATATCATATATAGTACTTATATTATACATATTATTCTATATAGATAGATATGCATATATATACTTTCTATATCTAAAAAAAGTAAAAGAAACTAAAAATAATAAAAATATAGAAGAAAATAAATTAAATTAAAAAAGTAAAATGTAAAAAAAATAAAAATTCATAAAAATTAAATATATTATAAAACCCACAAAAATAGATTTAAAATAAAAATATACAAAAACAACTAAGTATGTTATTCATTGTTCTCTAATCCCTTTTGATTCCTATGTTTGACACTCTACTGCTTATCACTATACATCTATTGTAGAATTATAATAAATTTTGACTCGCCTCGTTTAATTGCCTTATTTGCATTACATGGATTACTTGTTGTTTGAATCTTAGGGGTTCGTATTCGGTCGCCTCAGCGGTAATGTTCTCATCTTGTGTGGAACACCAGACCGGCTCAAACCCTTGTTCGACAAATGGCACCATTGCCGAGGTGTAATGCTTGAGTAGACTAGCTTGCTTAGTTTTTATTGTCAGTTGCTGCTATATTATTGCTTTCACATTTCTCTCTTTATTCTATTTTCTATCTTATTCCGGTCTAATACATTTCTTGTTTGAATTCGTTGTGAGGGCACACCTATCGAGGGGGAGCTTCTTAGGAGACTCACCACACACGAGATGCACAGAGGTTGGTGTATCTTCACCCACCATCAAGAGAGAGCAGCAAAAGATGACAAGAGATTTTTAGAGAAGCATATCTTAGAGCTAATTTAATTTTTGTGTGAGAGAGATTTATTTGCATAATTCGTAACAATACTGGTACCCAAGGACACTTGAAAGTTCACATTCTATAAGGTCCATTGCGTAATGATTGTTTACTAAGGAGCCTCAATGATTTTTCTCTTATTGTTCTTGCCTCCTACTTTATTCCTCCCTATTTTTCCTCTTATTTTTCTTTATTTTCTACGATTTATGAGTTTTGCCTTTCTTTTTATTTTTTTTGTGATTGAGCTCTTAGTTCTAGGATTTCTTGATTCAGAAATTTGGGACCAAAGTCATAATTATATGCATGCACCTATAGTTTATCTGCTTGTATCTAGGTCAAATTTTGGTTGGCTTCCTGAATTTGATACAAAGTTCCATGAGAGAGATGATATAGCGCTTCTAGGATCCTATTAGTCGGACACCTACGACACTTCAAGATCGAACTTTCAGTATTTTATCTAAGAAATTTCCCAAATATGTTCTTCACTCTAATAGCAATTCATTCCTCGGGCGATATTACCACTTTGCATACTGCATATAAGTAATTTAAATTTCTGTCTTGCATTGCGCATAGAGAGCGTTGTGAAGCACTGTGGTTCATCTTAGTGAGCATAAATCATTTTGACACAAGGGTGAGATTTCCATCCTAGGGTTAACTTGCATTGTTCTGCTATCTCCCTTTGTTTTTGCACACTTAGGTTTAAAGCAAATTCAAAAAAAATTGTTAGGCACATTATTATAAAAAAATGCTCAAAAAAGTGAAAACCAAAAATTAAAATAAGGGGACTACTTAATAAACTCTGACCAAAAATAATTTCGTAACGAGCATTCATTGTATTGGGTTCAGAAAGCCCTCATTTCTTTCAAGTACATTATAGACTGAGTGAGGTGTGTCCCCTATGGAATAAAGCCAAAAAAACAAGCTCGAGTTTTGTCTTGTTATTAACTGGATTCACAAAGTATTGGTGCTTCTATCATACGTGGACGAGTCAGGCCTTGTCAGTGACAGTGCTCTTGCCTTATGTAGAACATCCGACCTGGTCCGAAGTATTAAGAATAGGTCATCCCATCATCGGATGTTTGTCTCATTGTCCTGCATCCGAGTACCTCATTTTTGGGGGAAGTAGTTGTTTCTCCTATCGAATTCCTCCTCTATTCTTTGTTTGAGTAGTGGATCCAGATCAAATAGCAAGGACTCTTAGTCCTCTGAAAAAAGTGCAGTCTACATATGACAATGGAAGTTGAATGTACGAGATACTTTTCTGGAAGTACTCACTCTTCTATAGGGCTAGCCCACTAAGGACTTGTTACAAGATTGCCTGAATAATAAAATAAAATTGAAAAATAAAGATAACCAAACTCTTACTACTTTATATGAGTTGGTGAATCATTTGCATTGTATTTGTTTAGATCTAGTTTCAGGTCAAAGATCAGTCCTGCGCACTTGCGCCATTTTTCATTTCCTATATTTAATCTCTTTTTTCCTTACTCATTTTGAGCCTTCTTACATTTTCTGCTTTCATCCACTTGTTTGGCATCATATTTCTCTATCCCTCATCTACTTCTTCTTCTCTTCCAAGATGTCAACCCACGGATGGATTAGTCGGGAATCTATCGATACCCACATGGACTCCGTGGCACCGATATCTCCAATAAGTCGGGCGATTCCTGAGAGCTAGGTTCGGACTTTGCGAACCACTCTGAAGACTCTCCACTTACTTATCAAATAATTGATATCTCTCTTGTCTCGAATTCACTCCTTTCTAGATGGAGATTTATTTCACTTTGTACACCTCTCCATCCTTAATAAAGTTTAGAATCAACCATGATTCTGAATAATTCTCCATCTCTGGTGCTTACTTCAATACTGATCAGGGTAATTTTTCAATTGCATACATTGACCCCAATATGGAGATCGGTTCATCAGACTTTGAACCTGAGATGGCTCCCAAGGGCAAAGGGCAGCAGGTTGATCAGAAGTCAATAACCAACTACTAGCTTCCATTTAGGAAATTCAACAGCAGCTAACGAACCAAGCCCAAGCTCATGCGGCATTTCAAGATATGTTTAATGAGATGAGGAGAAATCAAGGCAACAGAGGAGGAGATGATCAGCATGGTGGAGAAGACATGCAAGCTAGAGATAACCCTAGAGGTGAGGATGAGGTGAGAGAGAAACTTAAGCCAAATCTCAAGGAGACTACAACCCTGGAGCTAGGCAAATCATAGAATGGATCCAAATCCCTGATGTCCATGGGCACTTTGAACTCAAGACACAAATGCTTTCACTTCTTCCCACCTTACATGGAAATACAGATGAAATGCCCTACATTCACCTCCAGCAATTCAACCAAATTTATGGTACCATGAACTACTACAATATCTTGTTAGACGTGGATAAGATGACTACTTTCCCATTTAGTTTACAAGCCAAGGCGCATTACTTGATAAATCACCTGGGGAAACTGGTAACGACCTGGGAGTCCCTCAAAGTTGCCTTAATGCACAACTACTATCCTCTAGGTCAGCTAAATCATATGCGAGCACTCATCTCCAATTTCTTATAGTTGTCCCATGAGTCTATCCATGATGCATGGAAAAGGATTTAAGGACATACAGGAGAAGTGCCCCCACCACGTTATTCCGAAGACCATTTTGGTGAAAAATTTCTTTGTTGGGTTAAATCAAAAATCTTAGAAGTTGGTTGATGCGACCTAAGGAGGATCTCACTTTAATAAAGGCGAAGATGTTGTGTGGTAAATATTTGAGAAGATGCCAAGGGATCAATAGCCTTATCTTCATCTCGAGCATTCCATAAGCATCCCCATATCCCTCCCAAGCACGTTCACATGGTAACATCATATGAAGTAGAGAAAGATGAAATCTCCAATCTTAGCATCATTTGGAGCGATCTCTCCAAGGTGGACATCATTAAAAAGCGATCACAAGATCTCGAAAAGTTGAATGTGATCAAACAAAGAACTAAGCATCTGGACAAGCTGAACCAGATCTTGAAGAAACTGGAGCTTCTTTATGGTAGCGCAAGCTGAGACTCCCGTTGAGCCAAAAAAGCCAGCACCGTAGAAATATGTGCGACTGAGTCAAGGGCAACCCCAATCAATACAACACATGTACTATGTGAAAGCACCAGACCAGGGATCACCGACTCCACAATAGACCCAGATGTGGTATATCACCCGGAGGCCCCAACTTATGTTGAACCCTTTCTCCACCGCAAATCTGGGAGTTGAATGCCGTTTGGGCCAACGATCAGAACCATACCCATCCTAGTGGACAAAATTAGGGTCATAACTTGGTGATTCGGCCATACCACCATTAGCGGGCAGGAAGGAGCTTCCAACAAGTTAGAACCAATAGTCTCTCTAGCATGCCCAACAATGGAGACAAAATTTCCAAAGCTAGCACCAACCATACTGGTGGAAATACCATCATCAGCTAGGTGGTTATTATCAAAATCCGAATCAGCCCCACCCCCCTCAAAACAATTACCAGTATTTCCCTCCTCTTCTGTATCAGAGTCATCAGCCTCAGGCTCAACATCTACATCAGTACCATCCTCAACGATCTCATCATGCTGAGAATTCGGAGGCAGCTCCCATGAATCCCACTCAACTTCCCTTCGTAGTTGGTGAAAAGTTCAAGTGAAATTATCCAAAAGTTGGATAACATCACCGTAGCCAAAACAATCATCCCAGCTCAAGTTTTGGTGAATCCAAACAATTTCCAACACAAGGATCATGTAGTTATCAATGTCCAATCCCTGAGTGAGTCATGTATGAATGATCCCGTTATGTTATCTTAATCTTTGACTCTCAAGAGTGATAGGACACTACAGCCAGCTACGACTACAAAGGACAAAAAGAAAGCTTCATGGTACGAGTCTTCATTAGTTGTGCCCACATCGAGTTCGGGAGGAGGAGAAGAACAAGAAACACATGTAGTACCAGATTTAGGAAAATTACAAAAATTGAAGAAAACCAAAAATCCACTTCAAGCAATAGAAGCCAAGGCAACACCAATGCAACCAAAGAGATGTCAGCACAAACAACGAATCCGGAGCGAGTCAGCGATGCCAATGTTCATTTTGTTAGCTTTCCCAGTAGAGCAAATGATTGTACCTTTTTTGATCATTTTCATGTAAAAGCTAATTCACCAGAACAATTTTTAAATGATGTAAATATTCCAATTACGGATGCAATGCAAAACAACAAAAATAGAAAAATAAAAAATGCTTTATCTGATCTAGGTGTGATTGATATTTTGCGTAATATTGTCCTGGAAATGACACTTTTAAAAGCCATGGAAAACATGCTAACAATGAAGAAATGTCTCAAAGAGGCATGTACTTTGAAGCGTCAGTTCCGTAAAAATAGACGCAGTTGTGTTGAAAAACATAACCTTACCAGTGTTGTTGTGACTACCCATCAGAAACCTTCCTGCCAGGAAGAATGACAAGGGAACACCTTTCATTAGATGCACGATATTTGACCAAGAGTTCCGAAGAACACTAATTGACAGTGGGTCATCTATCAATCTTATGCCTACTTCGCTGCTCAAGGAAGGGATGCAGTTCCATGTGGAATTCATTGTCCTAGATATGGACACCTTAGTCCCCTTGCTCCAAACCCCGATCATTTAGGATGGTCATTCCTTTTAACAATTGAGGAAGTAGTGGATTATGGCACCAACACAATCACCTTTCGCTCAAGCAGTGACAAGGTCCAGGTGGAGACGATCCAAGTACTGCATCTCGGAAAATCTATGTCAGAAAAGAGCGTGCCCAAGTTGAATGCAACAGATGACTGTGACTTTTTGGAAGACATTAGCGATACACATTGTTTCAGAATGATGACGAAACTCAAGAATTCATCTCGAAGGTGGAGTCCTTGGAAAGCATATTCAAATTCCTTGTGTTCCTTGATGATGAATGACATTTTAATGCATTATCAGATCTCACTGAAACACTTTCATTCCCGTCAAAGCATGAAGAATTCATCGTGGATCTTTTTGATACATTGAATTTTCAGTTGAATATCACTATGGTGGCCGGTCTCTTTATGAGTGATCCAACACATGCCGTAGTTGTAGAGGTCACCACATAGATGACTCCATCTCCTCTAGAGATGAAGCAATTACCATCAACGTTGAAGTATGCCTTTCTTGTGGGCAAACCTAACATGATCCTGATCATTATCAGGGCATAACTGATAAAGGATCAAGAATCTTGTCTACTTGAGGTTCTTGAAAGAAACTGTAAGGTTATAGGCTAGAAAATATTGGAATTCCATGAGATTAACCTTTCATTGTGCTCACACCACATCTACTTGGAAAAGAACAGTAATCCCTCCCATGAATTTCAACATCATCTTAACCCTAACCTCCAGGAGGTTGTGATGAATGAGATCACCAAGTGGTGCGAGACATGTTTCATATATACCATCTCAGATAAATGGGTGAGCCGGTTACACATGGTTCTGAGAAATTGGGAATCACAATTGTGATGAATGAAATAGGAGAGGAGATTCTGACCTGAGTACCGACATCCTGACACATCTGTGTTGAATAGAGATGCTAGAATCTTTCCACCAAGAAGGATCATTATCCTCTTCCTTCCATCGACCAAATAGTCTTAATGATGATCGCAAAGGAGTAATTCTACTTTTTGGATGGCTACTCGAGATATAATTAAGTTTCAATTACACATGATGATCAAGAGAAGATCACGTTCACCTTTATGATTAGGACGTACACATTCAGACAGATGTCGTTTGGGCTATTTAACGCACCCGCTACATTTCAGAGGTGTACGCTAGCAATGTTCGCAGACATGGCAGGCCGTTTTCTTGAGGTATTCATGGATGACTTATGGGTCTATGGAGATAGTATTGATCAGCTCCTAGTCTATCTAGACTGGGTTCTTCAATGTTGTTGTAAAGTAAATCTTGTGCTCTCACGGGAGAGGAGCCACTTCATGGTGGCCAATGGAATAGTGATGGGCCACGTCGTCTCCAAGCAAGGCATAGAGGTCGACCCAGCCAAGGTGGTGGTTCTTTCCAAGCTTAAGACAACTACATCACTTAAGCAAGTCAGATCATTTTTTGGGCACATGGGATTTTACAGAAGATTCATCAAATATTTCAGCAAAATTGACTGACCTTTGACTGAGCTTCTAGGAAAGGACACCGAATTCATCGTATATGACAGAGTGCTCAAATACATTAATCAGTTGAATGAGATTATCACCCTAGCTCATGTCCGACAACCACAAAATTGGTCTATCCTTCAAGATCATGACAAACGGGTCCGATTATGCTATTTGGGTTGTGTCGGGACAACAATGGGATGGACTGACATTTGTCATTCATTACGCAGTAGGACACTGGATTAAGCACAGAAGAACTACACTATTATCGAGAAAGAGCTATTAATCGTAGTGTTTGCACTAGAGAAATTCATGTCACACCAACTCGGGTGAAAAGTGATTTGTGTATACTGACCACTCTACCATATGATACCTGCAAACCAAGAAGGATGCAAAATCAAGACTACGATGAACCTGACATTACCCTATGTTAATTGTGTCAAAATGTTGTAGTCAGACAATGGGGATCAATCAAGGAATTAAACCACATAAATTAATGAATCAATTAAGAGATATGGTTCTACGTTTATTTAACCTCGGAAAGTCCCAGAGTCGGTTCAAGGAGGCAAAGGAACAACCTAGGTTAAGTCTGCCAATTAAGAGATGTGGTTCTATATTTATTGGAATTTTTTGATGCAAAAAAAAAATAATTATGAATTAGTGATGCATGTAGGGTGATTTTTAGTAAATTAGTTTTAATAAAAAGAAAACCTAATTATTTTTAGGAACCAAAATTATCCTAGATGTATCTAATGAGGATCTATCCAGGAAAATTCTAAACACAAAAATGTTTAGTTTTCAGTCTATTAAAAATTAATTACTTAAATAAAAAAATGAATTATTAAGAATAAATTGTGCACGAAAATGATGTAAGTTTTAAGAATGATATAAAACGCAACTAAATCTGCCAAATATGATTTTTTCATAATTTTTAAAGCAATGGTTAATTTAATACAAATTTCAGACCTCGAAATGGGAAAAATATGCAAAATTCATCCAAATAAATAATATCTAATTAACCATGTCTCACAAAATATGAATAAATATCGGTATACAAAATTAATTGAGCAACAAAAAGAAAATTTTGGAATAAATAAATGATGTGAAAATGTGGTTCAAATAATAGACCAAAGTCAGGGGTCTTAATGCAATTACATAAAGAAAATGGCTGAAGAAAATATGCACAGGGACTGGAATGAAAATACATATACTCCAAGGGGTATTAATGCAAATTTCACACGCACACATATGTTTTTACTCAAAGGGTCTATTTGAAATTTATGGATCTTCTAGGGGGTGCGCTGCAAATGTTTTAATGTAGCATGCACCTTACGTGTTAGTGTCCAGTGGGTTGCTTTGGTAAATTGCGGAGCAAGAGGTGGATACCGCTACAAAGGTCAGCAGAGAGAGCAGCTACTCGCGAGGCTGAGTGGCTCGTAGAGAGGGGGGTTGTTGCATGGTGTGGCGTTGGAGATGGGAATATGGCTCACTTCTCATGGACAGAAGGCCAAGTCGCCAAAGGAGCTTCTGGTGACAACTTTCAACCATAAGGAGGAGTTGTAGCCGTAGAGGCCCGCATGCAGAGGTCGATCAGTGATTTGTTCGGTGATGAATCCCTTATTCTCACTCTTTATTATTTTATTTTAGCTATTTTTCTTGGCAAAGCATCATGTAAATAATTGTAAAAATAATAATTTAACAAATTGCATGCTTATGTTAATATTACCTAATTAGCATGTATTTTTGGCAAAAATAAAAGAATAAAGGAAAAGAAAAAGAATGGAATATTTAGAATAAATACGGAATGACCCAAACCCTAAGAGAAGGTCAAGCCTTGACCTGATCGCAAAAAAAAAATATGTAGAGAGAGATAGGGCTCACTTTGTATTGTACATAGTGTCTATATTTGTGTATATTATATACACATTTATTTTTACCAAAAAATAAATTATGATTTTTACTCCCTTGTATATATTTATAGAAATAATATAAAAATAAAAATCAGAAAAATTAAATAAAAATGAAAAATAAAATTTTCCTTTCATTGTACAAAATGCATGTACATATTACTTGTACTATTTATTAAATACCATTAAATAATCTATAAAAATCAAATAAAATTTATTTATACTCTTAAAAAAATTTTTTTAAATAAATAAACTATAAAATACTGGTTCTTATATAAAAACAAAATAATAAAAATACTTGTACATAATACATAGATATACTATACCTGTACATAATATTATATATTGTATATACAATAATTACAAATCACAGAGAAATAGCTTATAAAATAAGAAACATTTTCTATTTTATATACTTTTTGATTTAAAATCATTTATTATTTTTTTATTGATTTTCTTGTATTTTTGTAAATTCTGAATTTTCATTGGGCCATGTTAGAATGTTAACTCAGGTAAACTTCTCCTTCAACTGACCCGACCCGATTCTCTTCCTGTCGAAGCTTCTTCTCCTATTTTTCCTGGTCAGGTCAGGCTTCCTTTTGCCTCGATTCCATTGCCAGATTCCTCTCCTTGGATCTGTGATTCTCACAGATCGAATCACCTTTGGGTTGCGCTCCCCTCGTCAATTCTTCTTGATCCCTGAGCACCCTTATTGTCTTCACCCCCCTCCAGAGCTAAGGAGCTCGTGCCTCGCCCCTTCCTTCACCCCTAGGTACCTTCAGCCAAGTGACAACAACATGTGAGTGCCTTTGGATCGAAGCTTTGTGGCTTGTACCTGCAGCTCAACCACGTGGCCAAGACCCTACCTCTTATTATCTCCTGACCTCGCTGAGTTCGTTAGTGGCCTTATGTATTGGCTTCATCAACTACACCTCTCGTTTCATTTTGATTCTTCGATTTTACGCCGCTGTCGTTCA
Source organism: Ottelia alismoides (assembly GCA_037367405.1). NCBI lineage: Eukaryota > Viridiplantae > Streptophyta > Magnoliopsida > Alismatales > Hydrocharitaceae > Ottelia > Ottelia alismoides. Next base: position 31,235 of record JAZKJV010010206.1, on the reverse strand, counting down.
CTCGCTCCGACCAGTCGGTCGAAGCCTCATCTCGTATCCCTCTCCATATCGATCGGAACATCCAAAGCCCGCCACACCTTCTTATGAAACTTTTCCCCTTGAGTCATACTCATCGAAGTAGGATCAAGTCGGGTCTCCTTCCCCCATCTATGCTAGAGATCCAAACTCCATATCCTGTCATCTCTTCTATATATTCATGCAATAAAACCGGTCGGAGCTACGCCCCTGAGCCAACATTCCCTTTGTAGGTGCTTACACGCATGGAGGAGCCCATTTGAGCCCCCAGCTGCTCAAATGGAGCAGCCTGCATGCGAAGCTACCTAGTCCCGCTCATCTGACCACTGGTTCCTTCATCGAAGCCTCTCACCAAACACAGACCATGCCGACGAACTTGCTGGACACCTCAGAGTAGGGTCCTCATCCCAACCATCAGGGACAACAGTGGAGGAAGAAACATCCTCAATAGTATTCTTAGCCTCCCCCTCACCTCTACCAACAGAGCCGGCCTCATTTCCAGCAAGGCAACCCGTCCAGTTCTCATGGACCAATCTATGAGAACACATCCCTTGATGATCTCGCCCGCCTACTCTCAGACGAGCAGGCATACTTTCGGAGGGAGATGGACGAGTTCCGGCAGGAGATGAGGGACATCATCAAAGGCAAGGCTACCATACCATCTCAGATCGAGCCAAACCCGAACAACTTTAAAAGGAAGTCTGAGCAGGTACAGTTCACAGTGACACCACTCCTAGTGATTCTTTGGGTGATATTTCTCCATACATATTTGATGTTGATTTTATGACATTTAGGAGCGGTAGGATGCCATCCGGCGGCACCTTGTCTGAGAGATAACAACATGGAGATCCAGGAGCACTAGATAAGGAGGATAGCGGTGTTTATGTTGCTCATGATGTTGATGACGATGGTGCAGACGCTACCAAGGACGTTGATCCAGCCGACTGTACTGAGACTGTCATATCTTGAGATGCAGTCGGTGGTATTAATGCCACCATTTCACTTGATGTTGAGCCAGAGCACGATGCTGATGCTGTCGAGACTGATGTCTTGGGTGGTTTTGATACCACTAGTTTTCATTCAATTGTGCTTCCTTCTGTTCATGTATCTCAGGACAAGTTTGAGAAAAACCAAAAAATAGAAAAATGAAAAAAACCAAAAATATGAATAAAGGAAAGGTTTCTGTATCCTCTTCAAGTCTGTATATGGTGCATGATGAACTTGGTATGGATTCCATTCCCTCACAGGCACAGGAACCTCTTCCTATCCCTCTATCTGAGGAGGGCCCAGCCATCCCCTTCCCCAGACCCTCCTTCTGGCATAGGGGAAGAAAATAATAGCAAAAAAAAACACAGCAGTTAGAGTTCAGCCAGTAGATGATCGACAGATTCCATATTCAGCTGACTCTACAGGAGGCACTTGAGCACATCCCTCTCTTCCAAAAGAACCTACTTGAGAAGACCACCATTCGTAGGAAGAGAAGGAACCGCAATGCAGAGATACATGTTCTCACTTGTGCCACATGCTTAGTAATTCAGAACCATTTGACAGCCAGGAGGCCAGATGCAGGATCTCCATATGTCAGACGCCATATCATGAGCAGCGGTTCGATCAGACTCTATTAGACAGTGGCCCTTCCATCAACCTCCTTTCGGCAACCTTACCGGACCAATTCTAGTTTGGCCCTCTTCGAAAGAGCAGGACAGTCCTTCAATTTGTTGATAGATCTATCAAGAGGATGAAGGGGTTGTTGAAGGACGTGGTCATCACAATTCAGGGCCAGAAATTCCTGTGGACTTTGTTGTATTAGACATGGAGATCCCTGAGTCTGTGACAGATACACCCATCATATTAGGGCATCCATTCTTGGCCACAAGCCAAGGCAGTGTCCGACCATGATAGTGGGAAGGTATACTTTCGCGTCCAGGGCGAAAGTGTACAAATAGAGACGATCGACGAGGCCAGAGCGCGAGATTCATCTTACTCCGAGCAGGTCAACAATGCAGTGCAGATGACAGAGGAAGGACGAGACGTCCACCAGGATTGTGACTTTGTGATTACAAACGATAAAGCAGTTTGGGCCGATCCAGTATCACGATCTCTTATCGTACCTTCAGACACTATAGAGTTACAGCTTCTAGTAGATGAGAGTTCAGATAGCAAACTCTTGGATGAGGACACATTCTAGGCTGACGATCGCGCTATGGAGAGCGAAGCAAAGTATATTTCATGTGATTCAGATTCAGGTCTCTTAGATTCATGCATTGATTGGATTGAGTTTGGTGAGCTTTTACCTGTTTAATTCCCACAGACTGACAGCTAGGGTGGAGACTGAACCAGCACAGGTCACAGACACACCAGCAAGGCTTTCTTCGTCAGATTTACATGATTAGCGAGAGTTTACCCATGCAGACTTGGTTGTTTTCACACAGACATTCCAGAAGCCAGATTTGCCAGCTCCCAGTTCCCAGAGTTGAAGCCCTTGCCCACAATTACTGAAGTAAAGATTCCTTGCAGGTGAGCATGAGATGTACACTGTCATTATCTCAACAGATCTGACTGGAGAGCAAGAATCTCGTTTGATGGAGGTTCTTGAAAGGAATCGCAAGGTGGTTAGACAGAGCATAGCTAATCTCCAGGGGTTAAGTCTGTCCCTATGCTCTCACCATATTAGTCGAAGAGGACGCCAAGCCATCGTGTGATATTTCCAACGACGACTGAACCCAAACCTTCGAGATGTGGTCATGAAAGAGATATCAAAATGGCGGAGCATCGATTTTATCTATCCCATCTTCGACTCCAAGTGGGTTAGTCCTTTGCATGTGGTGCCCAAGAAGACGAGCATCACTACAGTTGTGAGTGAGTCTGGAGAAGAGATCGCTACCTGGGTATCCACTTCTTGGAGGGTCTGTGTGGACTACGGACGATTGAATCAGGCCACCAAGAAGGATCATTTCCCACTATCATTTATTTATCAGAACATCTAGAGGCTAGCTGGGAAGAGTCACTATTGCTTTCTTGATGGGTAGTCTATCTGTAATCAAGTGGCCATAGCGTCTGAAGACCAGGACAAAACGACATTCACCTGTTCAGTTGGGACATTTGCTTTCAGACGGATGCCCTTTGATCTATGTAACGCCCCGGCGACATTTCAAGGGTGCATGTTGTCCATCTTTTAGGACATGGTGGGCGATTACGTGGAGGTCTTCATGGATGACTTCAGTCTACCGTGATGGGTTTGATGCTTGTCCTGACTACCTAAACCGTGTACTTCAGTGTTATATCGAGGTCCATCTTGTTTATCTTGGGAGAAGAGTCACTTCATGGGACTCAAGGGATGGTGCTTGGTCATATCATCTCCAACAGGGGCGTGGAGGTTGATCCGACCAAGGTGGATATCATCAGCAAACTCAATCCACTGTCCAACTTGCGAGAGTTGTGGTTTTTTCTGAGGCAAGTCAGTTTCTATCGACAATTCATTCAGGATTTCACCAGGATTGACTGACCGCTTACTGATCTGCTGACAAAAGACACCGAGTTCATTGCAGATGATAAGTGTCTAGCATCATTCGAGACTCTCAAGGGATTAGTTGTCGAGACTTATGTCCTTCAGCCACCTTATTGGTCTCTCCCATTCGAGATCATGACGGATGCTTCTGATTTTGCCATAGGGGATGCGCTCGGATAGAGGAGGGATGGATTGCCTTATGTTATTCACTACACTACCCGTACTTTGGATACTGCCCAGCGGAACTACACTATCACAGAAAAGGATATGCTAGCCGTAGTCTTTGCCTTAGACAAATTCAGATCTTATATTCTTGGATCTAGAGTGATGATTTTCAATAATCATACCGCCATCAGGTACCTCATGGCAAAGAAGGATGCCAAAGCGAGATTGACTAGATGGATCCTTCTACTCCAGGAGTTTGATATTGAGATTAAGGATAAGCATGGAGTCATGAATGTGGTGGTGGATCATCTCTCCCGATATACGCTAATGTTTTGAACTATCTTGTCGCAAAGAAAGTTCCACAAGGTTGGTCCAGGCAGCAACTTGAGACTTTCCTAGCGAAGTCCAAGTCCTACCATATGGAGGATCCCATCCTTTATCATGTTGGAGGGGATAGCGTCTGGCATCGGTGCATTCCTCAGGAGGAGCACCACATCGTCCTCACATACTGCCACAAGCTTGAGGCATGAGGACATCATTCTGGAAGGAGGGCAACCCAGAAAGTGCTTTAATCCGACCAATGGTGGCCTACCCTCTTCAAGGATTCTGATGAATTCGTGAAGAGGTATACTGACTGTCAGAGGATAGGCACCTGCGGACTGCATCATATGATGCTGATGTAGCCCATTCACTTCTGTGAGATTTTTGACGCATGGAGCATCGATTTCATGGGTCCATTCCCTAAGTGTTAGGGATTTGAGCACATTTTGTTGGTTGTGGATTATATGAGTCGTTGGATTGGGGCCATCCTCGCCAGAACTGTAGATGCCAAGACTTTTTTCCGATTTATGAGGAAGAATATCATTTCATGGTTTGAGGTGCCTAGAGTTTTGATATCTGACGGGGGATCTCATTTTATCAACGAAACGATAAAGGCCCTTGCTAACGAGTTCAGCATAAACCATCGAGTTGCCGCTCCATATCACCCTCAACCAATGGTCTTGCTGTATCGAACATGAAGATCAAAACTATTCTACAGAAGGTCGTCTGCCCGTACTGAAAGGATTGGTTGCAGATTTTGGACTCGATCTTGTGAGCATATCAGATGTCCATCAAGACACCTTTGGGTATGCCTCCCTTTCGCCTTGTTGATGGCAAGCCATGCCATTTACCTGTGGAGATAAAGCACAAGTCACTATGGGTAGTCACTGAGATAATATTGGATCCAGAGAGTATAGGAGATCAGAGGAAGGCAGAGTTGGCAGCCCTGCAGGAGCTTAGAGATACAACCTTTTTGAGTAGCCTACAATATAAGGAGAGAGTGAAGATATGGCATGATTCTCATATCAGCCATAAGCAGTTTGAGCCAAACAGCGAGTATGGCTATTCGATGCCAGGTTGAGACTATTTCAAAGGAAGTTGCAGAGCAAGTGGAAGGGACCATATCTGGTCCGATAGGTCACGACAATGGCAGCATTGACATATCTGAGATATCTAGGATTCCACCATTCGAGTTAACGGTCAGCACCTGAAGCCTTATCTTGATCATGATCCGCTTATCGTTGATGTTGCCCAGATTCTTTTTCATGAGTTGTGGTCTTTGACTCACATCGTTTGCATCTCATGCCTAATTATAACTTTCCCTCGTAGCTGTATAGATCATGTTGTCCATATCATTCATTCTTTAGTCTAACACCCCATCTTCATCTTATTATTATGTTGTACTTAGGGTGCACTTTACCCTAAGTATAGGGGTGTGTCAAACTTGTGATTATCTGTTTGTTTCTTTTTACCTCTGTTTTGTTGCATATACTTAGGGATATGTTTCCCTAAGTATAGGGGATGTAGACCCTATACATTCTACCCTCGGTTATCCCCTTGTGTATAGACTTCTATACTTAGGATTACTAGATCCTAAGTATAGGGGGATCATCGACTTCTAGTCATTGCATTCTTTTATTCGTCGTTGTAGTATAGCCTTTCTTTTCACTTCCCAATACTCAGCACGAGTTATGTCTTCTTCATCGCTCTTTGATCACTCTAAGAACATCGTTCGAGATAAGTATAGGGGGGTGTCGTATATATTGTATATATACTTTAGCCATAACTAGTACTTTGTGTGAGTGTGTTAATAAATAAAATGGCTAAACACCTTATACCTAAAAATCATAAAAAATTTAATATATTGTATATATACTTTAGTAATAACTCGTACTTTGCATGATTGTGTTAATAAATAAAATGGCTAAACATCTTATACCTAAAAATAGTAAAAAATTTAAAATTTTCTTGCATTCTTTCTTGCACATACATGTTGGTAAAATTTATTTTTGTACAAATGTTTGTAAAAAGGTTTTGGTTGTAAAATGATTGTAAATATATTTATATCAAAATTATGAATATAGTACAAAATTTTTTAAAAATATTTGAAAAACAGAAATTTGCAATTTGTTTGGAAATAGTTTGCAAAAAAATTTCAGTCTTTCTTGCTTTAAAAAAATTCAAAAATTTTGCATATTCTAATAATTGCATCAAAAAGTGTTTTGTACATATTTTTGTATCTTCTTCTGAATCATAGTTGACATTTGAACTAGTCTGGAATTAAATTGGACAATTGTTCTTAGTTAAGACCTTAGTCCGCTAACTTTCAGAGGAACCTTATAAGATTTGGGGCTAAGACTTTTCAAGTCCGTTAGTGACTTAATTCTTTGAGTCCACTAGGCTATGTTCACGTGTCATATTGATGAACCTAAGTAGAACACCTAACAACGCACGCACGACTCTCACGAACAATGGCTTTACTTGGACCAGCACATTACACATAGCTCCACACGGATGGGATGATGAGGAGGTAGAATTCTTTGCCTTGTAGTAGCATACGAGGGTAGTCTTTCTAGGCAGACCCTCTCATCTTCCTTTAGGGAGGGATGTGCATCTCAACTTGGTCTAGTAGCATTGAGGTCTAAAGACAGAAGTCGAGGGTTGCAATAATGCTTCAAAAGAGGGATAGTCTACTGGCTCAAGAGGAAAACTCCTTATTTATATGATGCACCATGTGGATATGTTGTATATATTCACATCAAAAAAAGTGCAAAACTAAGAAAAACTCCAAAAAAAGTGGACAAGCTTGATTGAAAAAAAAATCCTATCGGAGTGTACTTGGTGAATAAAGCAAATCTTTTGTATCCCACCTTCTCATCTCATGAGCTTGAACCTGGAGACTTAGCTACACTGGTAAGGCTCCCAGGGATACGTGGCTACATTGGCCACAATCCATTCTCTTCTTTCCTCCCTTTCTTGAGCCGTTTGCATTTGAACTTAGAAGGGAATACCTCGCTCCATGAGGAAAGAGCTGCTAGACTGAAGAATTCGAGTTACCTTATTGAGGGAGGTTGTTTCTTTATCATTTCTGAGGTGTGGATCTACATATCACTTACACAGTACAATGAAAGATGCATAGTCATTAGAGTTTGCGTATGTAGACTTGTTCTGATCTAGATTATTGAGAAGTATTGATCATTGAATGGTGGAACGTAGAGGCTATTAAGTTTTAAACCTATTTCCCAATAAGGTTCTGGCAAACTAATAATCTAATGGTCTGACTAAGATCCATATTTCAATTTAATGAAGATAAGTTTAATAATCAACCTCGATTCTTTTTCTTTTCTTTCCTTCCTCTTTTTCACTTTTTTTTCAAATAAGTGATTACTAAGGGACTAACAAAGGTAAAGTATAGGGGGATGATGAATCCCTGATTCGCACTCTTTATTGTTTTATTTTAGCTATTTTCCAGGCAAAGCATCATGTAAATACTTGTAAAAATAATAATTTATCAAATTCCATGCTTGTGTTAATATTACTTAATTAGCATTTATTTTTGGAAAAAATAAAAGAATAAAGTAAAAGTAAAAGAATGGTGTATTTAGAATAAATACGAAGTGACCCAAACACCAAGAGAAGGTCAAGCCTTGACCTGATCACAAAATAAAATAAGTAGAGAGAGATAGGGCTCACTTTGTATTGTGCATAGTCATTATTTTTGTGTATATTATTTATACATTTATTTTTGATAAATAAAATTAAATTATGATTTTTACACCCTTGTATATATTTATAGAAATATATAAAAATAAAAATCAGAAAAATTAAATAAAATGAAAATAAAATATTCCTTTTATTGTACAAAACGCATGTGTGCATATTACTTGTACTATTTATTAAATACCATTAAATAATCTATAAAAATCAAATAAAAATTTATTTATACTCCTAAAAATATGTTGTAAATAAATAAACTATAAAATAAAGATTCTTTTATAAAAATAAAATAATAAAAATACTTGTACATAATACATAGGTATACAATACTTGTACATAATACTATATACTGTATATACAACAATTTATTTTTCATAAAAATAATTATAAATCACAGAAAAATAGCTTATAAAATAAGAAACATTTTTTTTAAATTTATACACTTTTTTATTTAAAATTATTTATTATTTTTTATTGACTTTTCTTGTATTTTTATAAATATTGGATTCTCATTAGGCCACTTTAGAATGTTGACTCAGGTCAACGTCTCCTTCTAGCTGACCCGACCCGATTCTCTTCTTGTCGAAGCTTCTATTCCTATTTTTCCTGGTCAGGTCATCATTTCTTTCGCCTCGATTCCATCGCCCGATTCCTCTCCTGAAGTCTATGATTCTCGAGGATCCCTAAGGAGGATCGGATCTCCTTAGGGTTGCGCTCCCCTCATTGATTCTTCTATATCCCTGGGCACCCTATATAATATATTCACCACCTCCAGAGCTAAGGTGCTCGTTCCTCGCCCCTCCCTTTACCCCTAGGTACCTTCAGCTGAGTGATAACAACCTGTGAGTGCCTTTGGATCGAAGCTTGGTGGCTTGTACCCGCAACTCAACCACGTGGCCGGAGAGCTCCGCCCTATTTAGCCTCCCCGCCCGCCGCACTGAGGTTGAGGCCAAGACCTTACCTCTAACCGTCCTCTAACCTGAGTGAGTTCGTCAGTGGCCTCAGGTACCACATTTGTCCACTACACCTCTCTTTTAATTTCGATTCTTCGATTTTACGCTGTCACCGTTCACTCGCTCCGGCCTATCAGTTGGAGCCCCATCTCGTATCCCTCTCTGTATCGATGGAACATTCAAAGCTCGCCACACCTTCTTACGCAACATGTCCCCTTGATTCCTGCTCATCGGAGAAGGATCAAGTCGGGTCTCCTTCCCCAGTATACACAGGAGATCCAAACTCCATCCCCCATCATCTCTTCTACATATTCATGCAATAAAACCAGTCGGAGCTACGCCCCTGAGACGACCTTCCCTTTGCAGGTGCCTGCATGCGTGGAGGAGACCATTTGAGCCTCCAACTGCTCAGATGGAGCAGCTGCAGGTGGAGCTACCTCGTCCCGCTCATCCGACCGCTGGTTCCTTCATCGGAACCTCTCACCAGATGCGGACCATGCCCACGAACTTGCTAGACTCCTCAGAGCATTCGTCGGAGTGCTATTTCCATCCTCACTCTATCAAAGCTAATCCCCGACGAGTTCTTCCGGACCTTCTTTTTGCCGTCAATGAATAGCTTTGCCTCCCAATTTTGATCCAGGTCGTACATCCTTGCCTTATTCGTAACGGTCGATCAAGACTGGGGATAGATCTACGCCACACGTCCACACCTTTTTTGGAGCCATCAGATCTGTACTGTAGCAGAACATCACAACCACACGTAGCTGACATCCCCTGGAGCGTCGGATCTGAGGCCGCCAACTTATCAGAGCCGCAGGATAGAGTCACCTCCCACGCGCGCCACGTGCCTCTGTTGGGGTATTTTGCCCTTTTACCCTCGCATTTTTTTGTTTTATTATTTAGTTCATTAAATAAAGTTGTAGTGCAGACATTTTACAGTTGGGCCCTTTAGTTTTTGGTATTTGCATTTTAGTCCATCCGAAACAGAGGCACGCGTAGGTTCACATGATTTTGGGTTAATTGCATGCCATGTCTTGAACTTTGGAGCTGTTATGATTTTATTGGAAAGTTTTTGAGATTTGCATTTGTACCCCTGTGAGGCTTGTTCACATGACGTGTGCATGTTTATTTGGGCTTTTGCAACTGATGCCCTACATTTCTCTGCTCTGTTATTGTTTGGCCTGAAACTTTGTTGTAATTGCAAGTAGGTCTTTGTAAGCTGCATGTCCATTACTTAATTAAATAAATATCAAATTAATCCTAAAATTTCTCTAAAAATTATTGTTGGCTCCTGTAGGCACATAGTATTATTATTAATTTTTGTGGATTTATTCAATAGTATTTAGTATTTTTGAAAAATAAAAAACCAATAATAAGTGTCTTGTCCATTTTGAAAAAAACATAAACTCGAAATATTTCCCTAAAAATTCTACAAAAATTCTTGCTTGTGTGTTTTTGTGTATTTTATCTCTTGTAGCAATTTTGTTTTGAATCTCAACATAAAAACCCTAAAAATCACAAAAGACCTAAAAACTTTTGAAATCATAAAAAATCAAGAAAAAAACAAAAAAATATCATTTTAGTTTCTGTTTGTAGCATTTTCTTTCTAGTTTAACATAAATTCCCCCAGACTTTGGGGCACTTTGTGTAAATTTAATTTGCTATTTAGACCTGGCTGGGCCCTATTTGTAGTTTTCTCCATTGTTTGATTTTTATAAAATCACAAAAACATCATAAAACCCCCTAAAAATTACCAACAATAATTTAAAATTATAATTTTATCTTAATTTTTTCAGCATTTTTAGTCTTAAATAAGAATTCAAAAAGCTTGATTGTGTGCCTTGTTTTCTTTTTACCTGATTTTGTCTTTTAATTCAAAAACTAAAAAATTGCAAAATTACAAACCACTAAAAAATTGTTTTATTTTATTTTCTAAATTGACTACTTCGTAGTTTACTCGTGCTCCTTGTGTTCGACCCAAGTTGCTATACCAAGTAAAAATAATAGCGATGACCGCTTACATTTGTGTGCGCTTGATTGATTTGTCTCTTAACTTTAGTGGTTTTTATTTTCTTGATTGACTGAATTGATCGATTTTGGAAAATGACTTCGTGATTTATTTTCCACCTTAGTCGATCTTCATTTTTCGGGTCATAAGAATGGCGCTGTTGCCGGGGATTAGGGCTTAGTAGTCATTCTTCTATCATTTTTCCGTATTTTGTCTCTTTATGTATTATAATGGTTTTCTGACCTATCTCTGACTTGCTTTTTGTGTGAAGAACCACTTAGAGGATGACTTGGAATATTTTTGAGGACAAACACATGAGGTGGAGCAGGGCAGAGCAGAAGACATTTATTTTATTTTAGAGAACATTTGAACTAGATTGTAATATTTGAACTTCTAGGATACTTTTTGGACACTCGAACCATCCGGGTTTGTTTCGTCGAGCACCTGTGTGCTCAGGGGACCTCACCAGGATATTCGCGGATTTGTTTTGATCAGTTTTACTTTCTATTTGAATCCTGCAGATTTGGCCCCTAGACATAAGATTTTTGGTGATTGTGACGTAAAATAGCTTAGGCCCAATACCTAATTGCTTGCTTATTCTTATAGATCGTAATTGATCTAGCTAAAATTAATTAATAAAAAGCTAACTTGATCAATTGAGAGGTCACGTGCCGCTAGAGGTCATATACAACACGTGCAGGATCCGTTGTGGCGGACACCGATCGACATCCGAAACCGGACTTCGACCTCTTTCTCTGATCAATTAGCTAGTGTTCTTCACGATCATTAGAAATTTCTCGTCTAAGGCCGATTTCTTCGTACATCTTATAGTTAGTTTATTTTCTATCTTTAATTTATACGTGGATCACCCTGCATGTAGAGTGCTGGAGACATGTACGCATTTTTATCTCTGCATGCGTCATAGTGTTTGATCGCGCATCGACTTTTTCGACTTCTTTTCCATGTTTTAAAATAACCCAGGAGGTCGAAAAATTCATTATGCATTGCTTTTATTTGAAAAATACCTAAAAAGGAGAAAACCATAAAATTGGGACTACTAATGCATACTCGACCCTTAAATACACTTCCCTCAAATATATTTGTTTTGGGGAGAGTCACCCCCTCATTGGTTGGTTTGTCTATAGCGAGTGAGTGACCCGCACACTAGGTTAGAGCCATACCTGAACTTCCTTCAGACTACCGGCTTTGCGGTAGGTTGTTCTCCGGTGAGGATTTCATCGGGTAACCGGTAATCGATCAGGGACTTCCTTAGAAGAGTGGATAGATCTGGTATCTAGTAAACGGTCTGCAATCCATATTGTCTAGGAAAAACTGATTGTGGGATTGGGCCATTCTCCTAGGACCATCAGGTTCCCAACAACTCGCTTAATCGCTCTGATAGACTGATTGATCACCTAAATAAAATTGACAATATTAACGATTGATATTTCACGGTCATCATCTCATTGTTGCATAGGTGAATTGGGGGTTTGACTTATGATCTTGTTTGCACTCCATATCTCATCCACATTCATCCCTACATCACGATGATGGGAAGGAGGTCCCTAGGATGCCTTTGACAGCACCGCTCTCGAGCACTCCTTTCCACTCATCTAGGGCAGCTTCGGAGAGCCCAAACCTGCTCTCCGAACCTGAGTTCGCTACCACCTCGTTCCCCCTGGACAACCCTTCTTCCACCATTCTTGAGGTGCTAGAGCAGAGACTAGCACAGCTATTTGTTCATTGACGGAACTTGAGTCGGGGTCTTTTGCCTTTGCAGAGACCCGCGAGACGGCCAGCAGTGAGGGATGCATCGATGAGAAGCCCCAAGGTTCCACATATGTTCTTGATCAGGGCGCTATAAACAACACATTTCTAGCATCCCTGGAGACCATGCAGATATAGAGTCGTGATCATGGAGCATTTATGACAGAGGTGCAATGAGAGCTCACGAAGATGAGAGCCAGTAGAGGAGAGCAGAGACCAGCCGGTGGAGAGATACCCACAGCTGGAGGAGCTGCTCTCACGGATGACCGGACGACCAGCCAGAACAGAGACCACCCCGCATGATGAGGCAGTTGCACAACCCTGGTGCAACTCTCACTCATCGATGGATTCAGCTCCTGGAGATCCTGGGCGATTTTGAGCTTCACCCCCAAACCATTCAGCTTCTGGCCAAGTTCCATGGGCTTGCCACTGAGGAGCCACACCTCCATCTCTAGGAGTTTGATATGATCTACAGGACTGTCCACGACAGATTCATGGACGAGGACACGATCAAGATGATTTCCTTCCCTTTCTCATTGGTTGACAGAGCAGCCTATTGGCTGAAGCATTTGGGGGGATACGTCACCACTTGGGAGCAACTATGAACTAAGTTCTTGAATAAGTACTATCCACTCCGTTGGACCAATGTAGCTAGAGCCATGATCAACAATTTCACCATGATCCCGAACAAGCAGTTTAACAAGGCTTGGGATCACTTCAGAGAGCTCATTAACCGTTGTCCATACCATGAGATATCAAAGACTAATATAGTCTAGAGTTTCTTTTGTGGGGCTGACACCGAGATACAGGGGCTTGTTAATGCCTCATGTAGGGTATCCTATTTTTCCAAGGATGTGGACCAAGTGTGGGCCATCTACGAGGAGATGGTGGTGAACTACACAGTGATGTCCCAAACTCAAGACTACACACAGGAGAAGACCCTTCCACAGGCAGTATCCTATTAGAGGATAGCACGGGTCGATGTTGGTCCATCTACTTCATCAGCAGCAACAGCAACACAAGCAGAATCATTCGCAACTGACCTAGGGATCATCAGCGACAAGTTGGATCACATCGAGATAATCGAGAAGAAGTAGTACCAGGGCCTCACATAGATAGATCATTTGGCACTATCGCTTAGTGACCAAAAGACCCAGATCAGGTGTCTCCAAGAGGCTCAGACGACTCCCCAACCCCATCTCATGTCACGAGCCGATCATAGCAGCAACAGCTCATCCCATCCATCGGCCTAGTACCGCTAGGTGCATCACATTCAGGCAGAGCCGGTCCAGCCGCAACAGCACTACTCTCAGCCACCACCACCTCAGGATACTCAAATGGTGGTATATCAGCAGGATCAGCCCCTGGTAGTTCTTCCCCCTTCCCCATACGAGCAGGAGCCATTGATGGAGGTCAATGGGATTTGGTAAGACCGGCATCAGCCCGAGATTCAGCATGATCATCCCAGATTCAAGTGGTCTACCGGAGGCACCTCGTCCCAGCAGCAGCCTCTAGCTCAAGATGGATAAATCAACCAGCAGCAACAGCAGCCCTAGTACTCCCAGCCGTCACAGCATTACGAGCAAGGTCCTCATCCCTACCATCAGGGATAGCAGTGGAGGCAGCGGCAATATCCTCAACAATATTCTTAGCCTCATCCTCACCATTACAAGCAAAGCCAGTCTCATTTCTAGCGAGGCAACCCATCTGATTCTCATGGATCAAGTTATGAGAAGCCAGCCTTGACGATCTCCCCCGCCTACTCTCAGACCAGCAGGCATCCTTCCGGTGAGAAATGGATGAGTTCCAGCAGGAGATGCAGGACATCATAAAGTATAAGGCCGTCATACCAACTTAAATCGAGACAATCCCGAACAACCTTAAGAGGAAGTCTGAGCAGGTACAATTCGCAAAGACGACCACTCCTAGTGATTCTTTGGGTGATATTTTTTCCTACATAATTGATGTTGACACTTAGGAGCAGTAGGATGCCAGTCGGTGGTGCCTTGTCTGAGCGACAACCACATGGAGATCCAAGAGTGCCATACAAGGAGGATAGCGATGCTGATGCCGCTCATGATGTTGATGAAGGTGGTGCTGACGCCACCAATGATGTTAATCCAACAAATGGTACTGAGGTCATCATATTTCCAGATGCAGTCGGTGGTACTAATGCGACCTATTCACCTGATGCTGAGCCAGAGTACGGTGTTGATGCCGCGAAGAATGATGCCGTGGGTGGTGCTGATACCACCAATTTTCATTCAATTGTGTTTCCTTCTATTGATGCATCTTAGGATAATTTTGAGAAAAACCAAAAAATAGAAAAAAAACTAAAAATATGAATAAATGAAAGGTTTCTTTATCCTCTTTGAGTCCGTATATGGTGCATGATGATCTTGGTTTGGACTCCATTCCCCCACAGGCACATGAACATCTTCCTAGCCCTCCATCTGAGGAGGGCCTAGCCATCCCCTTCCCCAAGCCCTCTGCTTGGCAAAGGGGAATAAAATAGAAAATAAAAAAACACAGCAGTTAGAGTTCATCTAGTAGATGATCGACAGATTCTAGATTCAGCTGACTCTACAGGAGGCACTTGAGCACATCCCTCTGATGAATCTACGTTTCATTATCTTTATTCTATCATTTTGGCATTAAAAACCCTAATAAATGCGTGTAAATATTGTTAATTTAGGCATTTTATCATCCATGCATATTTGTGTAAATATTGTATAAAATATTGTTTTCAAAGCCAAAATTATAGAATAAAGAGAAGAAAAGAAAAAGAATAAAATATTGCAAATATTTTATGACCCGAAACCTCGAGACCTTGGCATCTCGATGACTAGGTTGACAAGGAATAAAGTAGGGGGAGATAAGGGCGACAAAACCAATAGGAACCCCCTTTATTTAATTCATTCTTCATTCATTTTGCGATCTATTTTTAGTTCCATGTTTTATACCTCAAATAAAGAAACCTTGTATATGAAAGTTCTAGATAATTAAATAAAGAAAAATATAAAATTAATTTCACTCAAAAATAGTATATACATAAAAAGATATGATCTGAATAATTTTCCAGAATCCCAACTCCCCAGATCTGTATCTCTCAAATAAAAACCCAAAATCTATCAAAATCTTTAATTGTATATAACTTTCAATAAGATATTTAATGAAGGTGGTTTCATATTTTTCGGAGCTATGGTTTGAAAGTTGAGTTTTGGACCCCTATTGTATACTTGTATAGATTAAAATATTCATTTAATTTATTATTCTTTATTTTTATAATTTTATATTTTTATTTTTGTAAATATTTTTTATAATATATGTGTATATTAAAATCAAAATAAAAACACAAAGAAAACACAAAAATTAAATACATGTATTATATTTAAGTGTATTAAAATAAGTGATAAATATATAAAATAATAAACCAAAATAACTAAATTAAATATACAATATAAAAATAAAATATTAAAATATATAGATAAAGATACCTATATATAGCTCATAAAAGGTAACTTGTAATATTATACCTCGAAAAAATAAATAAAAATCATAATAAAATAATTTATAAAATAATAAGCATTTTTATTTTATAACCAAAGATTAATAAAATTGTTTGTAATTTTTAAACGAATTTCGAAATGTTTTTCCCAGGCTTTTTCCTGGTTGGTCCACGTGGACCAACCAGGAGGGCTGGAGAGTTGATCCGCAGGTCAACTCTCTGACCCACTGCCCGCGACCTGTCAGTGCGTTGGTTTTCGCCTGTTTTTGCAGAATTTTCAAGGCCGTTTCTTTCATCTTTTTGCCATGGACCCTTGATGACTTTTATTCCTCGAAGAATGGTGACTCACACCCTTGTCTCTTCTTGGGTGTTGGATCGCTGAGTCGCCTCTGCCACCTCGTTCTTGTAGCCCCGTCAACCAACTTGTTCATATACCTCCCTTCTTCCCCTTTTGAAATTTGAACCCTCTTGACCGTCTTCTTCCCTCTCTTTGGTGAGCTCTAGACTAGAGCTCATGACAGGAGACCCCTCCAGCTCCGTAGAGGCAGGGTTAGGCGGCCGTGGAGGCGCTCCAAACCCCATCTCCGGCCAAGTGGCCGTGAGGTCCATCTCGAGCATCCTTGCCTTTGAGGACCATTTTATCTTGTTTCTCTTGCATTTCCTTTACTTGCAGTAGCCTTAGGGTTAGATATTCACCTTCACCTTCGATCCATATCTCCACAATCGCCTACGCCACCCCTCGCCGGAGCTTGCTCCGGCGAGCTCCCATTCTCCCTATTCTTCACCATTCTTCGACCACGGGTGGTCGCGGAAATTAGCCCGCGATCCCCCCTTGACTCTCTTGCAGGTCTACGCTCCACTTGAAGATGCCTAGATGCGATTTTGGGAAGCGTCGGACCCACCTAGAGCTCTTCCTCGACCTCGACGTCGTGGGCCAGCTCCGGTGGACGCCAACCATTTCTGCCGCAGCCAGCACCTAGAAGACCATCCTAGGAAGCTGTGGGGACCATCGGAGGAGCTTCTGGTTGCAAGAGGAGCTCGAATTATCAAACCAAATCTTCCGACGACCAGTTCTTCACGCGTTCATCCAAACACCTCCTGCGTCGTCCGATCAGACGCGTTCTTCTCGCGCATCAGCAGCCGTTAGATCGTGAGGCACTTCAGCTGTTGATCGTAACCCCTGGCGTTTAATCTTCACCGTCCAGATGAAGGGGCATCATGCGCTCTAGGGACGCCATGTGTATAAGTAATAACACCAATACCGTCCGATCCGCTTGGGTGAGGGAATTTTGCAACAAACACCCTTGCCATTTTTGTATTTATTAAATAGCACTAGATCCTTCATTTGCCATTTTAATATTATTGTAATATTTAGAAAAATGCTCGGAACTTTATTGTAATTGGTAACAGGTCCTTGGCCACGTCACCTCATGTGACACGTGTACGTGAGCTGGGTGGCCATTTTGCAAAGGACCCCCGTAGGGTCTTGTTATTTCCAATTAGTCCGTAAAATTTTATATACAGTAATATATTTCTTTGCAACGTAGCCCCTAGAATTTCTATTAATTGCGTTTAGATCCTCGCCAGCCACGTACGTATCACGTGGTCTGTGGCGTTTTTGCGCATTTACCCCTGGGTTTTTGGCTATTTGCGATTAGTCCGTGAATATTTTTATTACCTTATTATTTTCTGGAAAAATTGTGAATTACACCCTGGACTTTGGCACATTTCCAAAAAATACCCCTGCCATGGGTCCATTTTCTATTTGTTTTCTCAATTTATTTCATGCATCTATAAAATTCAAAAAATCACCAAAAAATAGGCATAAGTTCCTATTACCTTATGCTTCCATGCCATATTTTTATTTTGCATTTTTATTGCATTTTCGTATTTATAAAAATTCAAAAACACACATTTTCTCTACTGTCTACATTAGAAATTTCATAAAAATTACCAAAACTTCTTGAAAAATTCCAAAAAAATATATTTTGTTTAGTTCTGTGTTTTAACTTCAATCCAAAAATCACTAAAAAATTCAAAGGAAAAAACCCTAAAAATTGCAAAACCCGTGAAAACTTCATAAAAATCTTAAAAATTCCTGAAAAATCCTAAAAAAATAATTTTGTCTATGAATTTTCTCTGTTTTATTCTCGTTGTTTTAAAATTAATTTGAGTAATTTTGGACTCTGGTTGATGTTTTTTCATCCTTATTTTATTTCCAACCTTTAGTTTATTCCCTGTCTTCAGTAATTTTGCCTTTAAAAATACCAAAAAATTAGGAAAAATCTATAAAAATAACAAAAACATTATAATAATATTATAGAAGCCCAAAAATATCTTATTTCCTAATTTTTTGCTTATTTTTACCTATTTTTCTATATATATTATATCTCTCTTTTCTTTATTATGTATCTACTTTATTATTAAAAAGAAAATATAAAAAAACATATAAAATATAAAAAAAATACAAAATCAGGAAATTAAAAATCAAAATATAAAAATATAAAATTAAAAATAAAATAAAAAATTATAAAATTAAAACCCACAAAAAAGAGCATTTATAGGCAAACTATCACATTCATGGTTTTGAGCATTTTGCCCTAATCTATCCTGCTTGCTCTCTGTGTTCGACCTCTACACGTACTTGCACCTATACACACTTTTGTTTTATAGTTATAATAAATTTTAACTCCACACTGCTCTTTATTATTTGATTTCTGTTGTGGGTTAATTGTTGATTTAATTCGAATCTCGTGTGGTCGACTCAGCGACTGAGTTCCCGCCTTGTGTGGAACTTAAGACCAACGATTTTCGCAATAATCAAATGGCGCCGTTGCCGGGGAGCAACAACACCTAGTTCGGGTTTTTGCTTGATTGTGATATTTGTCTATATTTGTCCTTCATTTATTTTCTTAATTTTTGATATTGATTGTTGAGTTGTCTAACCTCCTCTCTTCTTGACATTGTGCAAGGAACCACTGATCGAGGGAGGCGCTCTACCCTAGGTGTCTGGGCCCCCACATGAAGCCGGCATCTGCCAGCCTAGCACCAAGGAGATGAAGAGGGATTTTTGAAGATCGAGCTCCATCTTTAAGAGCATTTTGTTTTCTTGTATTTATTTTTGTAATTTTAAGTGAGTGAGAAACTTTATTATAGTAATAATACATGTACCCTGAACTCTGGAATTCGGGCCCAATTTCCAAGTGATTGTTCACTTGGGGGCTCACGCGATTTTGTCGGTTTTCTTCGTATTTATTTATTTATTTATTTTCTGATTTTGTTTTCTTTATTTGTGTGATTGAGCCCTTAGATTTAGGAGTTGCTTGACGTAGTATTAGGTCCAAACACACTAATCACCATTGCATGTACATATAGTCTCGTTTGGACTTAGGCAAATTTTGAAAAATGTTCTTCACGCTAATAGCAGCTTCTCACCCTAGGGCGATTTCATCGGCTTGCATCTGCATATAGATTAGGTTTCAATTCTATTGAGGATCCTTGCATGTAGAGTGCTGGAGGCAAGGTGAGCATTTACGCGTTAGCATCCATCATCGATTTGACCGCTTGCATTGCTTTTCCGTCTCTTCCTCTGATTTTGACCACCAAGGTGCTTGGTAAAATTGATTCCTCATTAGGCGCATGCATTTCTCACTAAAAATCAAAAAATAAAAGTGATAACAAATAAAATTGGGACTTCTAAAATTACTCGACCATAAAATCAACCAAAAAGAAAAAATCTCTTGGGGCGAGTAATCCCCTCATTGTCTTCGCTTTTACTTGCTCGCGCAAACCCTAAGGACTAGTGCCCAAATCCTATCAATCCTCCTAAGTGTCTATGAAATTTTTTGACTTCTCACCTAACTCTTAAAACAGACAAGATAAAAAGATCGCTCTTTTTGTGGTCTTTACCGAGTTGAGTAGGTGAATTGCGGGTTTGTATTGAGTTTGCTTGTGATTGTTTGTGTGCATTTTTAGATCACCTGTGCATTTGCGCCTTTTTCTTTACTCTCTTGATTTGACCTTCGTGCTCTTCCGAATCATTTTCCTTTTGTTTCGAGATGGCTGACTAGAGTGTATTTTGTCCGGATTTTGCGGATCCCTCGTTCACTCCAGCCTATCCACCTCACTTTTTCAAGGAGGACTTTGCTCCTAATTTTTGTACATATCCGACCAACCCACTATTTCAGGATTCGGACTTTGACCTTCACCAATCATTTCCACCACCGTATCCTTCACAGTTTGACAACCTGCTCTTCATAGAACATCCAGAGTCGGACTGTGATTTTTGTCCACACCCACCACTCACATTTGACACACCAGATCTTGGAGTCACCTTTCATGATTTCCACACTTGAGACCATGAATCAGATGATGGATCATATGAACTCGAGGATGAGTGATATAGCTTGTTTAAATAAGATCCACAATATCGCTCCATTCTTTGAGGATTTGGGATCATTTGAGGATGTCCATGAGAGCTTGCAATTGCCCAAAATACAAAAAATGCGAAAAAATTAAAAACACAAAAAGAGTTTGGGAGTCACTTGTTTGATTCAGACTGTGAGGAGAGGGCCCACCTGCCAAATCCCTTGACCACACAACTTCTCACATCCTGTTCCACCTTTCACCCTGAGGATGCCGCTGTACAGACTGCTATTGGCATGCCTCGTGTAGATACTAATTCGGACTTCCTCCCTTGTATAGAGGAGGTCCAAAAATTTAAAAAATTATTGACTGAACCCGATGTGGTGGCCGCTATTCATGAGATCATCCAAGCCCCACTTCAGCATGTCATGACCGGTTTATCTGCTCGTCTTCCCAAGAAGAGAAAGTAGAGGAGCAGATATGAGCATGACATTCTGACCATGGCCATTGCCATTCCTCGGAAGAAGATCACTGCCACACCTTTCATTAGCTGCACCATCTCTGACTTCACACGTGATCACACTCTCCTAGACGGCGGTGCTTCGATTAGCATACTACCCTTCTCCCTGGTACAGTCTCTTCACTTAGGGCCTCTCAAGAAGAACAGGATGATCGTATAGTTAGTTGATGGATCAATCAAAGAGGTTGAAGGGTATCCTTGAAAATGCCATCATATTGATTCCGGGCACGAGCTACCATGTTGATTTTGTCGTTTTGCCCATGGAGACCTCCACTGGGGAGCACTCTCCAATCATCCTGGGACGACCATTCCTCTCCTCCGTGAGGGTCGTTATTGACTACAGATCATGAGAGATTCGCTTCCGTCCTGTTGACGAGAGCGAAGTGTTGATCACTGCACCGACTGCTGACAAGAGACATGCACCTGACATGACTACACCTATTCTGGATGACCCCGAGAACCATGACCTTGATGAGACCATTAGAGAATTTTGCTGCTTACTGGATTCCACTTAGACCCGAGAATTCCTCCCCGTGGAGGATGACTTGGAAAGCATGGACCTCGGAGTTCTTCCTTCTGGGACTTGGCGTTGTATTGATGACATCCGTGGGATTTACACGATTGACACCTTAGAGCGGAGGGCAGATGTAGAGGCTAGACAGGACAGACATGACTTGACTTCTTTCACTGATGAGTCCGCTCCTGTTCATTTAGATTTAGATGAGACCAAGGCCGAATTTGATTTGGTTGCTTTTATTCGAGAATTCGGGCCTTTTGATGAAAAAGATGATCCGATTGAGATTGTAGAGGACGAACAGAGTTCGACTACTTCCACTAATGAGTTCATTCCTTTTGGTTTTGACCCGGATGTCACCTCGTCGAACGATACTGACTACACTACTTCCGATGAGGATGAGTTCGTCCCTTTCCACTTTGATATTAGCGAGACTTCCAAGGCCGGACCTAGCCATACTTCTTCCAATCACCCATCTGTGCCTTCACACTCTAGGACCACTGAGGATCTTCACCATGTCGACCCTGATCGGCTTCCATCCACTGTGGACCCCAATGTCGACCTGCACCATACCAGATCCATTCCTCAGCGGTCCCGCAAGAAGGTTCGCTTTCTACCTTCTTGATCATGTGTACATCCATCTTTGTTGTACATCTGCTTCGGTTCATCTCTGTCCATCTCCCGTATTGCTCATTCACCCATTCTTGTGTTTGCCTTGCTTAGGATGTACTTTTCCCTAAGTATAGGGGTTGGATAAGCCGAGTGTTCATCGTTCTGTTTCATTACTCCTGTTGTTGCCTATACTTAGGACTTCTTTTACCGTAAGTATAGGGGGAGTGATGTGTACATCCACTGATCTCTTCTTCCATCTTCTGATCTCCTTTCCTCTTTTCTTCTTTTGTTCTTTTCCTTTTCTCTTTTCTTTTTCTACCAAAAAGCTGCTGCCCCTTTGTGTCAATCATCTATACATAGGACCTACTTTGTCCTAAGTATAGGGGGCGCGCACCCTGAGTTCTTCTATTTTTTAATCCTCTCCACTGTATCCTCTTCTTGTCTATACTTAGGGATATCTTACCCTAAGTATAGGGGGAGACAGTCTGAGTAAGATCTGTTTATTCCCACCTTTGACCCTCCCTGCTTTGTATACAGTCTGTTATACTTAGGATTATTTGATCCTAAGTATGGGGGGACGGTCAACTTCTCATTAGTTTATTCATCTCTTATTCGTTTATTTATTAGACTTGTATATACTCAGTACGAGTTATGTCTTCTCTTTTCTCTCCGATCTATGAGGACATAGCTCAACCTAAGTATAGGGGGGTCATATATACTACATATATACTTTAGCCATAACTTATACTTTTGTATTTTTCTTAATAATTATGGCTAATAATTCTTTAAAAATAATTAAAAATCTTAATAAAAAGATGCGATCATTCCTCAAATTCTTTTTGTATCTACTGACTATAAATCAGGTGAAAATATTTTTTGTAAAATGTTTGAAAAATAGTTAGAAAATCTTTATAAAAAATCTTTTGAAAATTATTTTGAAAATATTTTTGTTACATGTTTTCAACCTTTGTAAAAATTATTTGTTTGAAAATTTTATTTTCTTTATGTGAAATAAAATATTTGAAAAATGATTTGCAAATGGTTTGAAAAATGGTTACAAAAATATTTTGAGAAATCTATCCATACTGTTTGAAAACCTTTGCAAAATGATTTTCAAATGTGTGTACATGTTTATAAACTTGTTTGTAAAAATTATTCTGGACTATAGTTTTCAAAATTATTTGAAAAACCTTTTTCAATAAAGTTTGAGGAGTACATACATCACACCTAAAATCTTTATATGTATATTTATAAAATTTACTACTTACCCTTGTAAATTCTTAAAATCCACATCTTGTAAATGTGAGATGCATCCCTGTGTAAATATTTGTACCTAGTTGTTATCCAAAATCTTTGCTTTCAAAAATACAAAAACATTTGAAAAATCTTTTTGAAAATACGAAAAAAATGCATATGCATCGTCTTTTCAAAAATCCATAAAAAGCTCAAAATCTTTGAAAATCGCATCACAAAAATATTTTCTGAATTCTGCATAGCATTTGCATAGCATTAGCATTTTTAGGATTGAGTTTGATAGTTGAACAAGTCTGAGTAAAATTCGGAGATTGGAGCTTGATTGGACCTTAAAAGCTACCTAATAATAGGAACCTTATAGGAACTGGAATTGTGGTACTTCAAGTCTAGTTGACTTAATTCATTGAGGATCACGAGACTTGGTTCAATGGATTCTTGGTTGCCTAAGTAGAGTATTTTCGAACACATGCATGACTCTTGTTGATAATGAACTAACTTGGACACCTGCACCTTTCACATGGCTCAACTCAGTTGGAGTGGTGAGGGGGTTGGATTTGCCGATATGAGATGCACACAAGCGGAAACACTTGTCCTCCTCTAGGGAGGGAAGTGCACCCCTACTCGTCCAGTGATGAGGAATTCTAAAGACAGGAGAGTGTGGGTTGCGATAAAGCTTCAAAAGAGGCATAGTCTACTGGCTCAAGAGGAAAAACTCTCTATGTAAATGCTATTGTATATAGTATTCAAAAAACAAAAACTCCAAAAAAGTGGACAGGCCTGTATAAAAACAAAATGCCTGCCGGAGTGTATATATGTTGTATATAAAATAAGCAAGCTTGATCTTCAAAAGTCAAATCATGTGAGCCTATAGCTAGATGACTTCACTACACCGGTCTTGCATCTAAGGATAGGTAGCTACACTGGCTACCGTCCATTCTTCTCTTCACCCCCTCCTCTTGAGCTAGTTGCCACTTGAACTTAGAAGGGAATACCCCGCTCCTCGACAAAGGAGTTATTGGATTGGGGAATCATTGGGTTGTCATGCTGGAGAAGTCAATCTCTTTGTCATTTCAGTTGGAGTGAGCCACTATCACTTACAATGTACGAGTCAGATTCATAGTCGTAAGGGTTTGCGTATGAGTTGGAATATTTTTGACCTGGCTATTGAGGAGACTTGAGCAGAGTTTTGGGATTCTTGAAGGCTGTTGGATTTCAAATTCGGTTCTCATTAAGATTCCGCTCGCACTAAAATTCCAAAGGTCCGACTTAAGCTCCAAACATTGATTTTGTGAAGTCAAGTTTGATAATTAAACTGAATGCAATTTTCTTATTTTTCTTTTCTTTGTTTTTCTTTTTCTGCATTTATTGAATAAGTGTTTGCTAGGGACTAGCAAAGGCAAGTATAGGGGGATGATGAGTCTATGTTTCATCATCGTTATTCTATCATTTTGGCTTTAAAACCCTAGTAAATGCGTGTAAATACTGTTAATTTAGGTATTTTATCATCCATGCATATTTGTGTAAATGTTGTATAAAATACTGTTTTTAAAGCCAAAATTATAGAATAAAGAAAAGAAAAGAAAAAGAATAAAATATTGCAAATATTTTATGACCCGAAACCCCGAGATCTAGGCATCTCGATGAATAGGTCGACAAGGAATAAAGTAGGGGGAGATAAGGGCCACAAAACCAATAGAAATTCCCTTTATTTAATTCAATCATTATTCATTTTGGGACCTATTTTTAGTTCTACTTTTTATACCTCAAATAAAGAA
Organism: Ottelia alismoides; assembly: GCA_037367405.1. NCBI lineage: Eukaryota > Viridiplantae > Streptophyta > Magnoliopsida > Alismatales > Hydrocharitaceae > Ottelia > Ottelia alismoides. Next base: position 6,233 of record JAZKJV010010206.1, on the reverse strand, counting down.
ACTTTGTACATGAAAGTTGTAGATAATTAAATAAATAAAAATATAAAATTAGTTTCTCTCAAAAATATTATACAGAGAAAAAGATATGATCTGAATAAGTTTCCAGAATCCCAACTCCCCATACCTGTATCTCTCAAATAAAAACTCAAAATCTATCAAAATCACCTTTATTGTATATAACTTTCAGTTAGCTATTTAATGAAGGTGGTTTCATATTTTTCGGAGCTATGGTTTGAAAGTTGAGTTTTGGAACCATATTGTATACTTGTACAGATTAAAATATTCATTTCATTTATTATTCTTTATTTTTATAATTTTATATTTTTATTTTTGTAAACATTATTTATAATATATGTGTATATTAAAATCAGAATAAAAACACAAAGAAAACACAAAAATTAAATATATGTATATAAAACATAGGTATAATACCTGTAAAGATGCCTATATAATTACTACTTCTATTTATTTAATTTTACAAAACACTTCAAAAAAATAAAATAAAAATATATCTAAGTGTATTAAAATAAGTTGTAAATACATAAAATAATAAACCAAAATAAATAAATTAAATATACAAAATAAAAATAGAATATTAAAATATATAGATAATGATACCTATATACAGCTCATAAAAGGTAACTTGTAATATTATACTCGAAAAATAAATAAAAATCATAATAAAATAATTTATAAACATTTTTTTATTTTATAACATAAAATTAATAAAATCGTTTACTATTTTTAAATGAATTTAGAAATGTTTTTCCCAAGCTTTTTCCTGGTTGGTCCACGTGGACCAACCAGGAGGGCTGGAGAATTGACACGCGGGTCAAATCTGTGACCCACTGCCTACGACCTGTCAGTGCGTTGGTATTCACATGTTTTTGCAGAATTTTCGGGGTCGTTCCTTTCATCTTTTTGCCACGCTCCCTTGATGACTTTTGTTCCTCGAGGACCAGTGCGCCTTGTCTCTCCTTGGGCGCTGGATCGCTGCGTCGCCTCTACCACCTCGTTCTTGTAGCCCCGTCAACCATCTTGTTCATATAGCACCCTTCTTTCCCTTTTGAAATTTGACCATCTTCTTCCCTCTCTTTGGCGAGCTCTGGACTGGAGCTCGTGACAGGTGACCCTCCAGCTCCCTAGAGGCGGGGTTAGGCGGCCGTGGAGGCTCTCCAAACCCCATCTCCGGCCAAGTGGTCGTGAGGTCCATCTCGGGCAACCATTTCTTTGAGGTCCATTTTATCTTATTTTTCTTCCATTTTCTTTACTTGTAGTAGCCTTAAGATTAGATCTCCGCCTTCACCTTCGATACATATCTCCCCGATCGCCTACACTCCGGCGAGCTCCCATTCTCCCTATTCTCTGCCATTCTCCGCCCACGGGTGGTCGTGGCAATTTGCCCGCAATCCCCCCTTGACTCTCTTGCAGGTCTACACACCACTTGAAGATGCTTGGAGGTGATTTTGGGAAGCGCCGGACCCACCTGGAGCTCTTCCTCGACCTCGACGTCGCGGGCCAGCTCTGGTGGATGCCAGCCATTTCTGTCGCCGCCAGCACCTAGAAGACCATCCCAGGAAGCTGTGGGGACCATCGGAGGAGCTTCTGGTTGCCATAGGAGCTCGAATCATCAAACCAAATCTCGTCGGTGGCCTGTTCTTCATGCGTCCATCCAAGCACCTCATGTGCCGTCCGATCAGTCGCGTTCTTCTCGCGCATCAACAGTCGTCAGATTGTGAGGCACTTCAGCCGTTGATTGCAGCCCCTGGCGTTTAATCTTCACCGTCCAGATGAAGGGGCATCGTGTGCTCTGGGGACGCCACGTGTATAAGTAACAGTGCAATACCGTTCGATCTGCTTGGGTGAGGGAATTTTGCAACAAACACCCTCGCCATTTTTCTATTTATTAAATAGCACTAAATCCTTCATTTGCCGTTTTAATTATTTTTTAATATTTAAAAAAAGGCCCAGAACTTTATAGTAATTGCTAACAGATCCTTGGCCACGTCACCTCACGTGACACGCTCAAGTGAGGTGGGTGGCCATTCAGCAAAGGACCCCCGTATGGTCTTGTTATTTCCAATTAGTCCGTAAACTATTATATACAGTAATATATTTCTGGTTATTTTTGCAACTTAGCCCCTAGAATTTCTATTAATTGCGTTTAGATCCTCGCCAGCCACGTGCATGTCACGTGGTCTGTGGTGTTTTTGCGGACTTACCCAAGGGTTTTTGGCTATTTGTGATTAGTTCGTGAATATTTTTATTGCCTTATTATTTTCTGGAAAAAATGCGAATTACCCCTGGACTTTGGCACATTTCCAAAAAAATACCCCTACAAGGGGTCCATTTTCTCCTTGTTGTCTCAATTTATTTCATGCATCTATAAAATTCGAAAAATCACCAAAAAAATAGGCATAAGTTCTTGTTGCCTTGTGCTTCCACTCCATATTTTTATTTTGCATTTTATTGCATTTTCAAATTTATAAAAATTCAAAAACACGCATTTTCTCTACTGTCTACATTAGAAAATTCATAAAAATTATCAAAACCTCTTGAAAATTTCCAAAAAAAATATTTTGTTTGTTTTTGTGTGTTTTAACTTCAATCCAAAAATCACTAAAACATTCAAAGGAAAATTGATGATTACATTGTATATTGATATAATATGATCAAATTATGTGAAGAACAACTCAATATTTGACATATAATCCCCAAATCATATACAATTCACATGTTATTTATTCCATATGCACATCAGAGAAAACCATCTTAAATTGCACATAATCGACCAAACCTCTGCATAAATCAACAAATCATGGCTATATATATGGACAAAATGTTTTCAAAAATATATAGTTGCATATTATTTATAGATTTTATGGTGGGATTATATTTTACTCAGATTAAGGAAGATCTATACTAAATCACCAAGATATAACTTAAAATAATTACCTTCATAATCTAACTCCTCGTAATTGTTTATATTACATTAAGGAGAATATAAAATTGCATTGGATCTATATTCACAACATTGAATTTAATCAAACACATTGTTCTATTCAAAATTGGCTCTCCATTTCTCGTAACATTTTATATTGGAAAGAAAAGAGGAGGATGAATTGTGAAATTTTCCCATTCATGCACCCCATAATGGTCTCTCCCTTCCCTATGTGCATAGAGCCTCCTACGTACTTCTCTTCCCCATGTTCACACCTTCCCCATGCATATTCATTTAATTTTGTCTTTACTTGCATGGGGATTCATGATACATAGCCGCACAAAGCAAGTATAAAAAGGGTCCCTCCCATGACGCACACTCCCTCCACATGCACCCCTCTCTCTCGTCACTTTCATTCACGCATACCCTCCTTCTCTCACATTTTTCTTCTCTCACGCACACCTCCTCTCTCTCACGCACTCTCTCTCTCTCTCGCCCCATACTCTCTCCCTCTCATTTGTTTTTCTGCAGGTACAAGCACAGCAGCCCCCGCATCTTGCACGCATCCTTCTTTGCGCCCAGCTACTGCCACCCTTGCGAGGGTGCACGTCCAACCGCCGGCCAGCAACTCCAGCCTCTCCTCTGCCCAGCTCGAAACCATACGCTCCAGTCTCTAGCGCACCCTTGGGAGTGCGAGCTCCTACCCCGCGTTCTTCGGATGCGCTACTGCAGCCCCGTGCGACCTTGACTTCCCACTCCTCGTCACCCTCGAGCGTCCTCCTCCTCCTCACGGTGCACTCCAGCCCGCACCATCATCTTCGCATGCGTCTCGCCACCGTCATCTCCTCCAGTCCACATTGCCGCAGTACTCCTCCTTGTGTGTACGATCAGCCCACACATCTCCCCGCACACTCCCATCTCCGCCATCATCATCGTCTTCACTACGGAATCAAACAGAGAAGCATTTCTTTCCCATCTTATTTGTCGCTTGTATTTATTCTACCTTAGTTAATTTGTTTAAGTTGAATTTGCAAGAACAACTTTTATTGTGTAAGCTATTCTCAACTCCATTTTTCTTGAAAATATATGCAGTGCAAGTTTTATATTTCATCATTCTCTCTTGAAAGACTCCAAGTAAATCTCATCTTCCCATATTAAATTGCGAATCAACCCCCACTTCCTTACTTAGTTGCACTCATACCATCATTTGCTTATTCTAAGTTCTAGGAAGTATTCTCACCGTAGATCGCATTCTGTTATAAGTTTTCTTTCATCACAATAGATTTAAAATTTGAATCAAGTTTTAAAGAAGAACAAAAAGAACGAGTTTGCTTAGTCCCTGCAGATACGAACCTCTACTTGCACTATATAACTCATATTTTCCCAACATGCTTGTAGTTGTAATCTTATTTGTTTGATTGTTGTTTTGCGTGGAACAACAACGACGTGGTAAAATAAACTTTTTAAATCGCATAAAATCGCATCAACATTTTGGCGCCGTTGCTGGGGACTAGGCAACATTTGCAATGTTTTCTTCATTCCTAAAAAGATCACCAAAACATGCTTTATCGCGTTAAAAAGATAAGCTTGAAAGGCCACCGTAGTGGCCCGAGCAAAAAGCGGACAAAATTCTAAATGCTTGTTTTGATGCACATGTATGACACAAAAATCACGAGCACATAGAACCCTTGGATAGAGACAAAAATCCCTGGTGCTACGTGGGATTGTAGAGAGAAATCGTAACTCATCGACGCGTTGGGAACAGGTTCTTGTGGCAAGAAGCAGATCCTCGATCTTAGTACCGCACCCTGGATCTCCCAGCCTGATTAAGACATCGATTTCTCACAATCTTCCACACCCACCTCATCTTTAAGGACTCTAATTTCTCTGAAACTTTTGTTGAATCACTAAACTAAAATCGAAAAGATAACCGCTTCCGCGACAATTTTTTTGTTGTGAGTTGGGGAATCAACAAATTGTCTGGTGTATTGTGTTGTGTATGCTAGGTTTGGTTTCTGAAAAATCCATTACAACAATCTTTAGATTACGACCTAGCCTGTAAATCCAACCCATCTCCTTCTACTGAGAAACCTGAGAATTCACCTAACCTAGGAGACATGGGAGCAGAGAAACCGAACACCATGGACCTCATCTTCCAACAGCTACAACTTTTGAGAGAAGAGAATGCGACAATCCGACATACCATAGCCCCTCTCATCCGACCACCACCCATCAGCACACGGTATTTCTCTGCAGTAGACAACACAGTCCATTGGGTCCAAAATCACACCCAACCCAAACAGCTGATTGAGCCCTTACTGACACAACCAAACCTCAGCTGTGGATTTTGATGCTTTGATCCAGGCCATTCAGCAACTGACTGGAATACAACAAAAGTCCAATCAAGCCAATACACTAAGTGAGAGACCCAACATACTTGAACGATCGTTCTTGGCCACTGCCAAGGCACATTTTGACTGTGAAGATGAGAGAGTGGAATTGAAAATCAATGATAAAGATATTCATGTGGATCATGTCACCCCTACTTCTGGTGACTCTGAAATTGATGACTGTGGATGGATAGAGAACTGTGCTATTCTTGATGATTTTGCCCTGTCCATCTTTCCAAAGACCCTCTGGAGGTTAGTCTGAACACCTCACAACTCACTCATAAGGACATGTCTCATCTAGACTCTTCACTTGAAGCCCCACCATGTCCTCTCACTGGTTGGAAAATTTTTAGATTAGATGAAACCTGGGAAACACTAAATACTGATCTTAAATTAACTTCAACCCTAGGTATGCCAAAGATGAAGACATGTTTTGATTATAGCATTGATCCTTCCTCAGACGATTTTGAAAGTTATGAACCTCGGTGTATTAATGATATCGATTGGTCTGAGATAAAAGTTGAAGTTGAGGATGACACTTATGTTGAGTGGAAGAAGAAATAGAAGGAGATATACCATTTGATGTTGATTCCGGATGTGATTTTTCAATTAAGGGAAAAGTACAGATCTTGAGTGGGAATCTGAGGACATATCAGACAATGAGTTGACTTCTTCATGCACCAAAACTCCCTTCCAACCAACACATGATGATATGCTAAAGATTTTTTGTGATGACTCGTTAAAAGATGAAATTTCCAATTCCATTACCCCCACCATAAGGAAAGAAGATCAAATCAATTCAGTCGATGTCTATATGGACACATCTTCTACTACCGAATCTGATCAGATTGATTTTCTATTTTCTGATCCTTTTTGGGATGATACTGAGGAACTACTCAAAA